>OY751318.1:25615182-26292682 GCA_963564615.1 Rhorus exstirpatorius
ATTCCATATCACCTGGATAAATCTTTTTAAAAGATATGTAATAATTTTTTCAACGTTATACATTGCTAAGCTTCAATTATATTAATGAATTTTTGGTCAAAAACCCAATATTGTTTGCGATATATGGCCGTTTATTCACTGGTACAGCTTTCTAACCTATTTCCAGTGATTGAACGAGCGTTGAAAAGGCTTTTCATAACCTCAAAACGCACGAGTATGATATAATATTAGTAGTTCTATTGTGCGTTCATTCACTGGAAAGATACTAAGAGTTCATTCATTGGAATTTTTGTTCATTCACTGGGGGAATTGGTAATTTCGTTCATTTTAATATATTTATACAAAATCCTTGCGAACAGGGCACTTCAAATATTTTTTTTTATATTCTGTGAACATTGTTCTATAAGATATAATTATCTCATAAAGAAATTCGTAATAAGTTAAATTATACGGCTTTATCGAAATAGAAAAAGGCTTATGCGTTCATTCACTGGTTCAGTCACCCTATATAGCGGCAATAAGTTCTGTATCTCTTATATATCTTGGATATATCTGCCCGATATATCCGGGAGGATATATATAACGGATATATACTAGATATATTACAGAGTTATAAAAATATACTTTGCGGCAATAAGTTCGATATATTTTATATATATCTCGTATATATCTTGTAATATACTTCTTTTCTATATGGGCACGCTTGAACCTTTTCCAAAAGAAAAATCAATATTGCAGAAAAAATGGCTCAAATGCATGAACGACTGTGAAATTTGGTTCACTACCTCTTGTATCGTTGTACTATACTTATAGCGGCTACTAGCAAATTTTTTTTTCCACACTTTTCGGGCGAATTCGGTTGACAAAACTTGCTGGAACAAAAAAAATGTTAATTTTTGATACTCGAGAAAGTAATCACAAAAATACAATTTTTCAAACGTATTACAGAGTGGGCATAATTTTTTCCTTTTTTTCCATCGATTTTTTAATTAACAAAAAATTGTTTTTGCCTCCTCGTGGAGGAAGGTTCGTGATGGTGAAAAAAAAATTTCGAGATTTTAATGCCAATATATTTGAAATGTCCAAAAATTCCCTAAAAATAGCCCGGGGTGTGTGTGTGTGTGTAGCACGTACAGTCGTTATGAAAGTTCACGAACGGAGATGGCTATCTCTTTTATTGTTACTTCGAAATAGTAGAGAGCGTTTTTATAGAAATCATATCAAGTTATGATTTTTGAAAAATTTTTTTAATGTAACTAGTAAGTCTCTGTATAAAAAAAATCTTTGAGTTATCGAGCTAAAATTATGTCAATGATATTATATCGTTTCACTCACGATATCTTCTGCGATCCTTGAAAAATTTACAATTGATTTTACATGGCTTGGGTTGAGTTTGGGTCAGTTTCATAACGTTCAGTACTTATACTATATATATATATATATATATGTATGTATATCGTCGAACAATAGTCAGACACGAGCAAGACGATAGGATCAACCGATGTTTGGATCAGCCTGCTCACGGGGTCCAGAGTGTATAGCGGTACTTTCCTATTTTTTTGTGTGTGCACTTTATTTTTTTTTTTACAATCCCTCCCCTCGCCATGCTAATCGGAAAGTCCAACGTCTTTCGTACGAATAATATATTACAATTTCCAATTTCGCTACCAACGGGTGAGCACTTGCATTTGGGAATAAGCGATCGCGTGTGTATAAATGCGCCTGTGATGAAAAAAAAAATCATGCAATTGAAATATGCACATTATATTGTTTTATCAATATTTTTTCATCGTTTCCAAAGCCTCCCGTATAAGCAAGCGCAATTCAATGAATTTTGTCTTTCTCATACGGAAAGCCTTATTGTGAACGATCGTATGGAGAATGACGAAGCAACATGCAAATTTCATTACGTAGGCTTATTTCATTTTCTTACATTGTCGAAAAGTTTTCATCTTAAGGGGGGGGGGGGGGGGGGGGGGGTAGGGTTTTGAGGGTTCAAAAAAAGTGATTTTTTTTTATTGCATATTATGAAAGTATAGTAACTCAAGAATGTTGTCTGTTAATAGGAAGTCAATGATTCTATGTGAGTAAAATAAAAAATAAATAGCTTACTAAGTTTTATCAGGGTCTTTTCGCTACGAAAAACTTTAAACGCGTTTTTCTCAAATCGATGTTTTTTGAGTCGGTGCACTCTGTATCTCAAAATCTATTCAACCGATCGTTCTCAAATTTTTTACAGTATTTCCTTACATAATTTATGAGGTAACCCTGTTGAGATTTTTTCGTTTTTGATTTTTTTTTTTTTTATTATTAACAACAATAGTCATGAATTTAGGCCAAAAATCGGTATTTTCACTTTCAAGTCTTGTAAAAAGTTCAAAAATTAAAAAAAAAATGGAAAAACTCGACAGAGATACCTAGAGGGACATAAAAATTAAAGGAAAAACTTTGGTTATTTCATTTCAAATGATCCAGTGCTGAGGTATGACGTGCACCGCAAAATGTATTTTTTCTGAGGCGCCTGCGAAGAATTGCTGCCATTCGGTCAATTTTCAATATTTTTCAACCAATATTTCACATAATATAGTTCAATTACTACTCTTTAATGTACAATAATCAGAAATAAATTTACTTTCACCGTACGCCCAAAAAAAAATCTGTAAAAACCTGTTTTTTTCTGCCTTCAAAACCCTACCCCCCCCCCCCCCCCCCCCTTAACAGTATGATCCTGCATATGGGATGGGATATTTACGTAATATCTGACAAGAAAATGGTGCCAATAAGCTGACAAATAGACATTATCTGGATAATAGAGAAAAAGGACCCGCTCGCCCGTGAGCGGCGCAACATTGTATCGTCGTGCATGCCCCGCGCTCACCGCGCACCGACCTCGCCTATTCCTCTGGCTGAGTACCAGCATAACAACCTCAACTCGGACAACGAATTTAGGATGTGTTCGAGTTGTTGATCGGTATTCCATAACCTAAACAGTTTTTTGTTTCCTCCGATCCCCTTATAAATTCAGCGCAATGTATTGAATTTTTTTCATTTATTTATCAAATAAATGTAAACGGAACTAAGTAAATGTGGAATAAAAGTATAATAACTATTTTTTCGGATTGATTCTCGACTGTTCATTAACTGGGACTCTCTGTGGAGTCATTATCTGGGCCAGCAAGTCGGCGGGTTGTCAGTAACTCGGACATCAAACGCGCATTTTTAATTTGCTTATTTGCCTTGATTTTTCAACGTTTTTACAAAAAAATTCAATATTATTACATTCAGCATGAACGAAATTGTTGATACGAGACCAAAGTTTTTGGATATCGTACTTAGATATGATTGAAGAATGTAAAAAAAAAAACGTGGATCCTCCGTTAAATGTTCACTAACTGGGACATTCACCTTAGTATTTACGAATTAAAGTTACATTTTCTTTTTCATCATAAAAAAAGAGGTGAATTCAATATTTCTTAAAATCCTAAATAACCCTATTCGCTAATATTGAGCATTATTATTCGTAATTAAAAATATTTATATTTAGCATTGACTTCATTTTTCGAGTGTCATATTTTTGTTTATTTCAAATTTTTCATGACGCGCGGTTACATTTTATCGATGTGAAGATAAGGAAAGAAAGAGCACGTAATATCATAGAACTTTGATTTATTCCAGCAAGCAAGATGAAATAAAATTCGAGGTTGCGGTTTGCATGAACTTGATATTCAAACTGCACAAAATGCTCAACAAAATTTTGGTCCATTCGAAATGGATCATGGGTGGGTGGAGGATAGTACGGACGAGTGATACGAGAACAGTTAGGATCGAAAGCGAGAAATGACGATATCGAAATTTCGAATCTTCTCTATTTTCACGCAGGATGCTCGAATGATATTCAAATTGATGGAAATAAATTTGATAGAATTTATAGTTACCTATCGTTGTACGAATCACTGAAAATATATAAACAATGAAAGCTTCACTATCCGCGCGCTCTTCAAACATATCCAATAGTCTCAGGGACGATATGTACCATCCTCGTCCGTGTATCAATTATTTATGAATTTTCCAACGCATTCAAAGGCCTCTCGCAATATTCCCAGACATTAGAGCTAGCCAAGAAGTCCCCGGGTGATAAAAGAAGCCTCTCTCGATCTTGGGCGATCTGGAGCTTCTCTCGTCGAGCATTAGACACGAAGGAGAATAAGAAAAAGAAAGAGAAGAGAAGATAGAAGCGAAAAAATTATATATATATATATATATATATATATATATGTCGACCATTTCCGGTATATCGTGGAATCCATTCAATGTTCATTTTATTCAAATAGTTTAAGCCCAGAGAAAGGCCATAGTCATAGAAAGAAATCCTTACATTTAAGTTACATTCACAAACTTCATTAATTTCTTCACTGCAATTTTTTCATTTAAAAAAAAAAAGTAACTTTAGTTTTACTTCCTCGTATCAAAAAGCTTTGTTTTCATCAGAAGCGAAATATCAAAAATTTCCCTTTTGCCCAAAGGAAGGAAATATTTTACGTCATTTCAAATGTGTGATGAAAAACCATAAAAATTTGATGAGAATCGATTACAGTTTTCTTAAAAAAAATTCCAACACGTCGTCCTCTTTCGCAGCCCATGAGCCCATCCCACAGGCTTTCTCATCCCTCAACATCGTTCAGAAAGCTACATACATATATATTATATATTGTTGGGGAATGGATATATTTATATTCCTCATAATTCGTCCCAATAATTCATCATGGTTTAGTCACAAAATAATTTATGATGCTAATTTTTTTATTTTCATGATCGCTCACATGAATGATGCTCATATAACTCGGTGTCCGGAATTATGCTGATGCGCGGTATTCGCGAGATATCTCGCGAGGATTATTTTACTACGACGCTGGCAAGCATTCGTATTGCGAATACCCGTGAGAGAATCCTCAAACGGAGAGTGAGAAAAACTCGAGAATCGAGAAAGTAGGATGTAGAAAAAAAAACGAGAAAAAAAAAAATAATAAGAATAAAAATAAAAATAAAAAATGAAGCAGAATTTCGATCGGATCGAACAAACAAGCGGCACTCGCGATATGTACATTCACATGGCATTCACGGTTGCCATGACGAGTGAGGTTCAGGGAGTTTTCGTTTCCGGCGGACAATCTTACGCAAGTAAATTCTCTCCTGTGAGATTTTTCTACTGTATTTGATTTTTCGCTCGCACAAACTCACAAACGCACACACACACACAAACACACACACACACACACACAAAAGACAGTCGCCAATATCAGGCGTAGCCGTACATCAAATTTTTCTGCACATGCATTGAATTTTCACGACTGCACATCGTGTATCGTCGATGGGATATCATTGAAGTGACACTTATACTTATTACTTATACATCGTCGTGTGAGACCAGAGAGTCAACCCAAGACAGACCACCTTGAAGATATACCGTTCGTCGTCATCTCGTTCGCGTCCGTTTTTTTTTTTTTTTTTTTTTTCACCTCCACATCTCTTCCCGATTAAGGTGCGAAATCCGATCCACTTACTGACCCTGACCTATTTTTTTTTTTCGTATATATATATATATATTTTTTATACATTTGTTGAATTAAATTTTCTCAAGCCGGTCACGAACGATCGTCAAAGAGGCAATCACGATTTATTCGAGTTGCCCGAAATTGCGAAATCGTGATATAACCCAATTATTGACCGTGACCTAGTTTGCCGCCTCTTTGAACATGTATTCTTCTTTTTTTTTTTTTTCTTCGTTTTTTCATTTGCTCGAGGTGTCAGAGCGCGTGTCACATCTAAGCAATTAACGTCAAACGGTGAAAAATGGCGGAATCGTAACACAGCAACGCACTAACCCTGACCTATTTTTTTTCTGACCTTTTTAGCGAATATATATATAATATATATGCAGAAGATTTGATGAAGATTTGGGGAACACGCGCGTTTCTTTATCGGCACGGGTTTTTCGCAGTTTCTCCGTGCCCTCGTGCATATGCAATAGAATACAGGTAACTGGCTGGGGCACGGGGCGGGGGGGGGGCACGACAAATTCATATACACAAAATGATTACGATACCTGATGAGTCAGCTTGATGGCAGATCTAGGGAAACGGTTAAATAACGATAAATAACGGTTCTTTCGCATCTCTCGTTGGAAACAAATCTGGGTTATCTGACTGCCCATTGCTGTGGAAAAGCATTGAGATGGTGTATAGGGATTTGACAATGGTTAATGGTGTTAAATTTGCCCAAGACTGAAGGTGAAAATTGGTGATCCGTGAGAGAGTTGAGGATAATAATGTGTCAGCCAGGCCGGGAGGGCGCAAGCGCGGTGGTGTGATCACGTGAGCGTGGCACGCTGCACAGAAGATCTGCGCGCGCATGCCGCAGCTGCTTTCTTTCTCACAGCTTCAAATTTAACTCGTATTGTTTCCGAAAATATGTCGGAACTGTACGTTTTTTTTATTTTTTATTATCTTACGTGTGTCAAACACTGAAGGGTTACACGTGCGAACGGTTTTTTCGGTCAAAGGTATAGTGAGGACTTTCCCGTGCGATTTTCCACTCACCCCTCTATCAATCCCATATTAAGGTAGTCCCTGCACTGCGGCACTTATTGGAAAATTTTGTGAATTGGAAATATTTTAATCCTGGAAGACCTTGTTTTAATATTGCAAAGTTTCAGATCACCTTGTTGACTTTTTTCACGATAAATTTTGACTTTGAAATCGTCGCTTTAGCGTAGGACATACAAAAAAAAATCAGCTCACCGGAAGTTCAATTGGGAGTATAAATGAAATTTTTTTTATTTCAAAATCTGGTAGTTTAGGCAAAAATATTTAGTACGTATTTTTTAATTTTTAATTTGAATCAAAATTGCCGTTAATATAACAAATTGAAAAATATAACATTATGACGTCACACATGTTACGCTATATTTATATACATCAAAATCCGTGAAATTAAATTGCCTATAACAGGTGCATCTGTCATTTTTAACGAAAATTTAAAAATACGTCCTCATTATTTTTACTTACTCTACATTATGCGCCCCAATGATTGAAAAAAAAATTTCATTCATACTCCTAATTGAAAAATGAACCAACTTAAATACTGGAGAATTGATCCATTCAATGATAATTTTTTTTTACGAAATTGGGAGCTTTCGATAGAATATATAAAAAAGTAGTTACGGGATGTTTGGCAAAGAAATTTTTAATTAATGATCGGCACAACTCCGTCAGTTCATGATCTAACCGATCAGCTGATAGCCCTCTCTGTCAGTGTCGCAGTGATTCATGCGAATTTTACATATTTCTCAATATCAAACTGTCCGTCGCCTATTATTTCCGTACGTGATGATTTTATATTAATTGTAAAAATCAATTAAGGGTTATTATGTAACTATACGATATATTTATTGCAAAACGTCCAACGGTTTTGAGGTTAGCCGAGGTAAAATAATGCTTCAACGGACTAGTCAAGTGGATGACGAAAAATCGAAATTATTTGAAAAAAAAAATCATAATAATTCAAGTGCTAAAAGACATCTCCACAGTTATTATAAATTCTGACAAATACTTTAACGTGTTATCAGATTTTATAGCTATCTCAAACAATTTTATTCCTAAAACAGTCGATCACATGACTATGTAGTCTGCCGCAAGGACTGCCTCAACTTTGAGCTCGTATATCTCAGCATATTAAAGGAGCCCAAAATATTTTTCACCCTTCGTATGTAGATTTGCGTCGCACGCTCAGGAGGTGAAGTTGTACAATTTTTTTTTGCATGCATACCCCCTGTAGTTTTCTAAATTTTTTTCATAATTTAAAAAAATCGATCGATTCAAAAATATTTAAAAAACAATCCAAACAATAAAATTCATAATTTTTATCATCGACAGATTGAAAGACATGGCTTGAAAATCATATATTTTCTTGCTTCCAAAGAGACGAAGCAATCTGCAGCTTAAAATAAATTCTGAGCTCGTTAATTTGACGAGTAAAAAATTTTTTAGTGTCTCGAGTTTGTTGGATCAAAAAAGATGGAAAAGAGCGCTGAATTTTTCGACGAACTCGTCAAAGACGAGGAAATTCCAACGAATGAGGACGAAGCTCGGCAGATGATTGAGATAATAGCCATTGAGAAGGAGCGATTGGAGAGGGAAAGGAACGACGCACTGATGAAATTGGATGACGAGCTGAGAGCGGCGGAAAGCTCGTTGGTCAGCGAGTTTGAGACACCCTTGAGCGATATGGATGTGAGAATTGATTTGGACAGGATCGAAGCGATTCCTTGCTATTTGGAGAAAAGGGAAAAAAATATGATACATGAATTTATTGGTGAAAATGATAATTTCGAGGCTGAGATTGATAACGAAGATTTAACGTTGGATGAGGAAAATGACGTGGATGAGAGAGTTTACGTCGAGGATAAAGTTTACGATTACGATGAGAAAACGCACGGCGTGAGGTTAGCAATATTTCTTTGTTATTTAAAAATTTAAACATTCAAATCCCTTAATCGAATGATCCTTTCTTCGCTAACAATTTTTATGAAGGGATTGTTCAACCCTTAATATACGAAGATCTGGCGTTTTTTTTAAATCCATTCTCGAGCCGAATAATAAAGGTTGATACATTTTTTTTTTAAATTACTTCAGTCATTTTTTATAATCTTTATTTTGGATGAAAAAAAAAATCATCTGACTCATGATACATGGTCGAGCTTTAATAGCAACCCTCTCATATTCTAGTCATTTTAGCCATTTTTTTGCAAACTTCTACATAATTGATTGCGCTTTTTAAAAAGGTTCAGGGATGTCCCCTGAGTGTAAATTCAATTTGGCGGAACGCGGGGAGGATCGAGCTTCATCCACCATCTTGGAAAACACGTTTTATCAAATATCTCGTGAACCGTGCAACGCAGGACAAAAATAGTAGAAATATTTTTGTAGATAATGAAATCCTCTACAACTTTTATTTGAAACTTGTTTTTGTATAGAGCATGGTTTTTTATTTATAGCAGGTCAAATTTTTCCAAACATGGTTATTGCTAAATATATAATTAACGGTTGATGTGACAGTAAAAATGGCGATGTTTGGAAAAGTTTGCCGCGCTATAAATAAAAAACCATGCCCTGTATAGGAAAAAGTTTCGAATAAAAGTTGTAGAAAATTGCATTATTTATAAAAAAGGTATCTATTATTTTTGCTGTACGATGCACAGTTCACGGAATATTTTATAAAACGTCCTTTCCAAGGTGGTAGCTGAAGTTCGACGACCCCCCCCCCCCTTTCCCACCATGTCCTGCTCAGGGGACACCTCTGAATCTTTTCAAAAGCGCAATCAATTCTGTAGAAGATTGCATTATGAACCTAACTTTTTGGCTAGAATGACTGTACTATCAATGAAATTTTAAAAAAATACGAAAAAATTAGCATGCAAGTAAAAAATTGCAACGACATCATTATTAAATGAATTAAACTTTAGGATGACGGAGAAACTGATAAAGCAACATTGCAAGGAGGAGCATCTCTATCAAACGCCTCATTTGAACGATGTTTTGTATTTGCACTACAAGGGTCAGTGAAACAACGAAATAATTTATCCCGCCAATTTATACTTTTACACTCTTTTGCATTAATTTTATCGCCTCGAATTTCGCCATCGATGCCCTCTCGTTTCGTCCCTCAAGGCTTTTCATTCATCGAGAATCTCGTCAAGTACACGGGTCTCAAGTGTCTATGGTTGGAGAACAATGGTATACGGGAGATCGCGAATCTCGATAACCAGACCGAGCTAAAGTGTCTCTACCTTCATCACAATCTCATCGACAGAATCGAGAATCTCGAGGCTCTTCGCAAACTCGACACCGTCAATCTATCGTACAATATCATACGAAAGATCGAAAATCTCGATGAACTTAAATTTCTCAATACGCTCAATCTCTCGCATAATTATCTGCAAACGTTCGAGGATATCGAGCATCTTCGATTGCTCCAGACACTGTCGATTCTCGATTTGTCGCACAACAGACTCGACGAACCAGCCTGCGTAACGGAGGTTGGCTTATTCATAGTATTATTATCGAATGAACGATAAAAAAAAAAAAATTTTAATTGAAAAATAAAAAACAATAAAAAGGTGCAAATCGAAACTCTCACACACTTTTCTTATAATTTTTATGCTCATTCCTAAATTCTCCATCTCTGAGAGAGCAAAAACAACGACAATATATAAAATTTTCAAACTATACACCTTGATAATCGTTTAAGGATGTATGAGCACTAGCTTCACGATCATATAAAAATCTGAATTTTTTATATGGTGTAGCAGAAGTTTATATGATAAAACCTGCAAAATTTCAAAGTGGGTCAACGACTCTTTACGCGAGTAATTAATTCGTGAAATCAAGATATTTATCCCACGCCATATACGAATTCTAGGCTGACGCAACTTTGAAACAGAAATTCGTATCTTTCACGATCAGATACGATCAATATTAAAACTGTTAAATGTTCAGAAAACTATCACGATTACATACGTTCCATAAAAAATGGGGGTCAACGAACCTTTTGACATAGAATTATCGATTTTAAGGAAATTTTTCGCGTGGGTCGCATAATGAGCGGTCCGACTCTCTCTTGTTTCATGCGTGCCCCTCGCTCACCGCGCTCACCCGCGCCCACGTTTTCGCTTATTTCCCGCCACCTTGTGCTCATACATCCTTAACCTTTAGATTTTGGGTTCTATGAAATCTCTGAGAGTCGTCACATTGACCGGAAATCCTGTGATTAAGGCCATCACGAATTATCGAAAAACTATGATATTGGGCTGCATGAATCTTCATTATCTCGACGAGAGACCGGTATTTCCGAGGGATCGTGCCTGCGCCGAGGCTTGGTATGTTTTTAATCCTATAGCGCACTCGTTGATACAATATGGCTAATATGAGAATTCCATTTGTATACAAAGATATATTCGGACTTGTCACTATAATAGGCATCGATCTGCGAATATATTCATTGGCAGCAGCTGATATGTGGTCAATACAGGGTAGACGTACCAGTTGTGGCCACTTTATTTACGAACAGTGTTCACATTATTTCAAATTTATAATTGAAAAAGTGATCGATGAAACCTAAAATGTACGCAGAATCGAATTGTTATAATTTAAAACCTTTTCCGATCATGATAATTAAGAATATAGGAAATTATCTTGTAGCTGTTATATTCACCATTTGTGACGACAATTTTACTACTTTTGGTCATCCGAAGTACCAGTTGTGGCCACCGAGCTTTGAATTGGGATTGGCCATAAGCTGGCCACAAATAGAACTATGGCATTTTTAATGTACCACCTGTGACCACTGCGTATTTTTCAGGTGTTTTGGCTGATATGTCAGTTTTTTGTGATTCCAACCCGCAAAATGAGCGTTAACTGATAAAATATAGATTTTTTATTGGGCGGAATGACTTTTGATAATGAGAAACCGTAGTCTTTTCACCTCGGGATCCCGTAACACTTCTGACAGGAAAACTACACAAACCCCTCTCAGCGTTGACACATTTCGTCATATTTCGTTGAAATAAATTATCAGATATTCAATAAAGCAAAATCGATATTGGTGCGGAAACATCTTGAATATCGAAATATTACGCTCGATGAGGTGAAAATATAGCCTTGAAACTTTAAGAAATTCGAGAGAAATGCAGAGTGGCCACAACTGGTACGTCTACCCTATGTTACTATCGATAAATATTCACCGAAGGTAGCCAATATTCATTAGTTCACATATGTATATTAGCATCAGCCAACGTTTATTACCATCAGTCGATTGCTTATTGTCCTTAGCCAATAAATATTGGCATCAGCTAAGATTAGCAGTTATCAGGAAATATTTATTGCTATCAGCCATTATTCATTAGCATCCGATAATACTAATTTTAAATAGCCAATAGATATTGGCATTACTTAATGTTAACTGATATTGTGTTAATGTAACTGATATAATGTTAACTGATGTTGCCAATATTTATTACAATTAGCAAATATCCAGTAAATATTCATTGCCATTGAACATCGTTGTTTTGTAACATTCAGCCTATTATTAGCGAATAATTATATACCTTGGATGCTTACCAGCCGATATATTAATTGGTCCTAGCCAATTTTTTGCCATAATTTTTTTTAGCTTCAGCCAATTATATTGGCTAATTACCCATTGGCATTGGAACAAAACACCTACGTATATATTAAAAATCATATACCAATATAAATATTTGAAACAGGCAACGCGGAGGTCTTCAGGAAGAAATGGCTGAACGAAAGAGATGGATCGAGGCTGAGCAACAAAAAATAAATGACAGTGTGCAAGGTAAGTTGCGGCAAAAACGAATATCCTCATTGTTTTGGAAACCTCGTCGATAAAATTTTTCATTCGTACAACTTTTTCAAGCAATGATGAACAGAAGAAAGCGCATCGTACCGGACTACGAGCGTTCAAAAGAAAATACCACGAACGAGGAAAGCTCGCTTCGGCCCAACGAGAACAAAGAACTTTTGGCTCTCGAGGGTAAGAATTTCACGGCTGAATCTAACTCGAGCGCGTCATCGGAGAACGAAAATTCCAGCGAAGACGGGGAGAGTGACGAGCCTCGTAATAACGTTAACAATGGCGTGGATTCGTCTCGAAAATTTGTCGAAGAAATTACGCCCATTGATAATTGTCAGGCTGACGAGGCTGATAGCGAAAAAAACGATCGACATGATGAAAAATCGACGAAAGGTATCGAGGAATTATCGAACGATACGAGCTTAAGCTACGAATATTCGGATGATTGTGGAGACACGAAGAATTCATCAAAAGTGGAAAGATCAATCGTCATTGTTGAGGACCCGGTAAATATGAAAAACGACGACGCGGAAGAAAATTTACAAAATCCCGTGACAACGAGATTGAACGAGATACGTCATGAGATGAAAAATTTTCGCGAAGAAATGTCGAAATTCGACGTTGACAACGGGATCGTTTATAGAGACGGTGAAATCGAGGGTTTTTGGAGCAATGAAATTTCATCTGGATCGAAAAATTCGAACGAACAACGAGTTAACGATCATCCGACGATCGATGATTCGACATTTACCCCGAACGATATCGATGATATCGCGATGGAAAAGGATTTTTCGTTGAAAAATACGGAAGAATCATTGAGAATGAAAATTCTCGATAACGTGAGAGCCTTGAAGAGCAACGAGATGATCGAGAAAAATCGAAAATCTGCCGATGATCTTATGAAAATTTCGCGACGAGCAATGGCGGAGAGAAACATTCAGCCGCGACTCGACGAAATTTCGTGCGAATACGCGGAAAAAGAAGAGTCATCGATAAACGTGGACGATGAAATCGGCGAGAAAATTTTGCCGGATGATACGATCGATCGTTGCCGAAGGACGAGAATGAGCCTGGAAATGCAATTGGCCCTTGATGACGATATATGAAATAAATGAAACTACGAGTTCAAGAATCTTTTACGTACACTTTATTTCTTATCTGCACTCATATTAATTATACGATGTAATTTCAATAATAATAACAACAATAATAATGATAATAACAATGACACTATAATGGGCTAAACCATCACGTAAGTTCCAAGGTATGTAATAATATTAATAAAGTGTTACAGCATGAGATGCCTCATCGCCAGGTATGAATGAATCGTGTAGAAATTTGACCAGTTTGCTGGGCTTCTGGCCAGAGCCAGTGATCGATTTACTGATTAGGACGAACTTGGCGTTGCCGGATCTGGTACTGGCCAGAATTCTTCTGGATTTACTGGTCTAGGAAAACTCGGCAAGTCCCGACTCGGTACTGGCCAGAATTCTTTTGAATTTACTAGTCTGGGAAAACTCGGCTAATCTCGACTTCGTACTTGCCAGAATTCTTCTGGATTTACTAGTCAGGGAAAACTCGGAAAATCTTCACTTGGTACTAGCCAGAATTTTTTTGGATTTCCCGCAAAATGAGCTTTAACTGATAAAATATAAATTTTTTATGGGACGAAATGACTTTAGATCCTTTAGATGAGAAACCGCGTAGTCTTCTCACCTCGGGATCCCTTAATACTTCTGACAAGAAAACTAACCAACCGCTCAGCGTTGACACATTTCGTCATAATTTCGTTGAAATAAAATTAACAGATATTCAATAATGCAATCGATAGTGGTGCGCGAACATCTCGAATATTGAAATATTACGCCCGATGAAGTGAACGCAGCCTTGAAACTCCGAAAAACTCGAGGAAAATGCGAAGTGGCCACAAACGGTACAGTAGCCACAACTGGGGGCCTATTCTCGACGCAATGAGAATGGGATCCGTGAACGAATGTGGCTCCGTTCACGAATGTTTTTTGTGGAGGGAAAGAGTTCGTTTACGAATTTAAGATCCCCATGGAAATTGACTTTGTTGACGGATGTCACTTTTTAATTCCCACGTGACAACATTCGTCGCGAATTTTACATGTTGCGAATTTTACATGCTGTCATCCTTTTCACGCGTAAAATAACGCAACCTTGAATATTTTATCAAATTCTGAGAAATTAATGAACATGAGTGCAAATAATTCAAATGTTACGTTATTATTACGCTGTCATCCTTTACGTTGCGTTATTATTACGTTGTTCATGTTCATTAATTTCTCAGAATTTGATAAAATATTGAAGGTTGCGTTATTTTACGCGTGAAAAGGATGACAAGATGTAACATTCGCAACTGAGACTCCTCATACGAATGTTCTCACGTGGGAATGAAAAATGACATCCGTCAACAAAGTCAATCTCCATGAGGATCTCAAATTCGTAAACGAACTATTTTCCTCCACAAAAAACATTCGTGAACGGAGCCACATTCGTTCACGGATCCCATTCTCATTGCGTCGAGAATAGGCCCCCTGGTACGTCTACTCAATGTGGGCGCATTTGAAAAAAAAAAAACATGTTTACACTTCATCGATTCGACTGTAATTTGGTAAATCATGGTTTTTGAGGTCGCTGAATCCGAATCTGAAATCGGATTTTCAAAATTCAAAATGGCGGATCCAATATGGCAGACGAAAATTCGAAAATTATTTGGATTTCGACAAAAATTTGTATTTCTAGATGTTTGTGGTCGCGAATTTCGAATTTGAGTCCAGATTCTAAGTATCTGAAACTCGGATACATTATGACGAATAAAAATTCAGCAAACCATTCGTGGCAAATTATCCATCGTAAAAAATGTAGAAGAATACTTTTTTGTTTTTATATCCCGCTCTCTGCCGAACCCAGAGTGACGAATCGAGGACGTGGCGCATTTAGGCGCTCAAATTCAAATCAACTCAATCAAATAAAAACTGAAATTTTCCGTCATTTTGAATACTTAAAATCCGATTCCAGATTTGGATTCAGCAACCTCAAAAACCATTAGGTACTCACTTTCGTCGTCGGAATCAAACTATTTTTCGAATTTGCGTCCGCCATATTGGATCCGCAATTTTGAATGTTTAAAATCTGATTTCAGATTCGGATTCAGCGACCTCAAAAACCGTACTACTGAAACTATAGGATAAATCAATGAAAATTTTTTTTCCAAGACAAAAATGTCATTTTCTTAAGTAGCTCCCAACATAGAACTGATCAAATATTCTCTGGCGTTTAAAATACATGCTACGAATTACCAAAGTTTGTAATCAGTCGATAGCGTTGTGGGTAGCGTGTAAGGTAGATACTTAGGAAGGATAGGTAGGTAGGTAGGTCGCAGGTTCGAGTCCCCGTCGAAGAGAGTAAAATTCTATCGAGAAATCTTCATGATCTAGCATATGTCTTGTTCAATATCTATCTCAAATCTCTTGCAGATTGTCTTTCGCGATATCTTTTTGGATCAAGTAAAAAAAAAAAAAATTAGAATATTCAAAAAGATGCCGATCAGGATATCGAGGGAGACATATGTAGCAAGACATCGGGAATTATATTGAACAAGACAATCTAATTTTTCGGAATAAACAGAACTTCTGTCTGCTGTCAGTTTGTTAAGAAAACCCGCGAGCCTTGCGATCTGAGATCTGAGATATATGGCCTCAGAATTCATTACGTTCCACTGTTGCCAACCTAAAATACATAATACCATGAAATCGACCCCCCCATCATCGACTCTCACCGCGCGGGCAGATCCGGTGGTGTGATTGGTCAATTTATCAATGTTTATGAGTCCTTTAATTTAAGTTCAGTTTTTTTTTGTCATTTTCTATCGAATCAATTTGAATTAGCTAAAGCTTTTGTAAAACGGACATGTCGATCTATCAAAATTTTTAAGCGTCAAGCCAAAATGCGTTTCCTGGTTCCGTTGTTCTGTGCTTGTGCTTTCCATCAGCTGTACTACGGCAAACGCTTCCCCGCTGCCGGAGCTTGTCTCGCACACGCTAGATGTCAGCACTTTGGGACAAAGGCAGTCGTAGTTAGTACGTCCTCTGCTTCTGGAGCTACTCCGTCCTAGCTCGCTGTGCTTTCATCAGCCGTGCTACGGTAACGGGAATCGAACCCGAGACACCTTGCAGTCTTTCGGTCACCACACCAAGAGGGCGCTGCACCTTTCATCTGGACCTATATTTTTAGATGGGTTCCGAACCACCGAGGTCGCAGAAACGCACTTAGAAAGTTTTTTTCCATTGGTATACCGGAGGTGGGAATCGAACCCGGACCCACTGCGTATGAGCTGGGCACGTTTACCACCGCGCTACTGCTCCCTCTTCGATCCAACGTATGTACAGTAGACTCCCGCCCTAGGCCTCTTTCCCTTTGGGGCCGCTCAGCGACCTGTCCCTACTATTTAGTCATTTCTATGGTAACAGTTACGTTGACGAACGTTTGTCACCTGTCACGGCGCGTTTATTTACTTTTTGACAGTTCTGTGTATCACTAAATACGCCGAGCATGCAGGGCCTCCCAGATTATGCTCCACTGCTAGTGTGATCGTTCAGTAGTGGGGGCTCTCGCAGTATGCCACTTCCCCGCTTTTTCAGATAGCACCGGAGTCTACTGTAATATCTAATTAAAACAGTCAAACATAAAACAGTTTGTTATTTTGTACTGCATTATCTTTGACCATGTAAATTTCTTCCCGTGTTATTTTTTACTGTAATAACATTTGTCGGTGGCATTTAGACGTGCCACCGTGTACCAAGGAGATAAAATGGAACTTTTAAGGTACGTTTCACTCATATTCATCGTCGTTCCTTGAGGAATAAGGATTCCTTGTTTTTCATTTCACGTTTCATAGACCTTCCTTGACCAAACAAGGAGTCTTATTTGCCTCCTTATCTTAAGGGAGGTCCAGAGCTTCCTTGAGGAAAGCCTTCTGTACAATGATTGGCTGTTTGTTGTAGCTAGCGCCGCTAGGACACAATTAAAGGCATTTTAGATCAAATTCATGTGTACTGTGATAAATGATTGGACTAGCAGCGCTCACTATAAATTTTAGCACAAAAGCAGTATACAACTGAGAGTGATTTGATTGTTCATCCATGTGATAATTATTACGTATACTTCTGCTTCAGATTGTCCCAGCATTTTTTCAATTGTTTCCTGGAACGAGGTGTACAACCTTCGCTCATGTGTTTTAATCTTTAGAGGACCGGGGTGCGGTCCCTTTAGGGATCACCTGTCAGATGGGACACGTGAAATGAGTAATCCGTTGAAGTAATGCATAAATTTTGGGTCAAATGAAAAGTCGAATTGAATCAAAATTTTCCCGTCCTCGAAAGGTTAAGGATATACGCTTCCATGCATCCGTCTAATGCCTTAAATCGGTGGCACCGGGAGGTTTTTTTTTTTTTTTTTTTTTTTAATTCTCGGTGGCTTTCTCTTCAGAAACTAGTTGAGTCAAAAGTAATTTTTCTCGTTCTGTGTAATGAATCGATTTTTTTTTCTATGATTCGCAAAAAAAAAAAAAAAAATCGTATTATATTAAAATGTTATTTTTTAGTTTTCCTTTGTTTCGTGAACTAAATTTTACTGCGGTGGTGCCATCTACGATATTGCACCGCATGTTTGTAAAAATTCGTAAAATATTCGCTCCTTCCGGAAGGGAGATCCGAGTTTCGTCTATGAAACAAAGCGGCCTTGGAGATTCAAGGGCTCCTTCGTTGGGGCTTCTCCTCCGTCCTTGTTATAATAAGAACGGGGACTATGAATACGATTCTTCAGACGATGAGCGCGCCCGAGGCGAGAACGAGTACTGAAAACAACATGCGAAGCCTTGAGGTGGTTCTTGCAAAGTCATCAGATCTAGATAGACTGATAAAAATACGAGAAAGGCAAAGGTTGAGGTTCCTGTAGTATGCTTGCAAGGTTTTAGATTTCTTTCACCGTTTGGTTCCGGAGATATCTGCTCGTAAACTTTTTCAATTAAACACCGTGGGTATATAGGCCCCCAAAGTTACAAACGAAGCTAGAGTCCTTACTCCTATCAAATTCACAAATTCTAATACTCAAAGACTAGATGTGCGGACGAAACTTTGCTGGATCGATGCAATAAACATTATTGAATATTCCGATGAAATTTCAAATTTATTTACCGTACCGTTATAATTAAAAAAAAAAAAAACGTAATTTTCTAGCCTCGGGAGCAAACCGATTCTCGCTTGTTTCATGCGTGCCCGCTCACCGCGCTCCGCCACGCCTATACGTTCCCGCTTATTCCCCGCCACCGGTCGAGCAAGAACTACTTTAAAAGAGGCCTACCCTCCACGGTGCACACGATATTTTATACAAAACACTACTGCCATGTTTACCGAGCTTTTAGGGCTTGTAGACGAGCAGTAAAAGGTAGTAGTACTTTCAAGTCCTTTTCAAGTCCTAGTGTACTTTTGAGGTCTTGAAAGTTCCAGGACCTTCAAGTCCTAGGACTTTCCAATAAGAACAAACGTATAAATTCAGGAAGAATGTCCGCCTAGAAAACGTTTATTATACGTATATATAAAATATAAAAAAATAAGTATATATAAAATATAAAAACGTGTATATAAACGGTTTATTATTAAACCGGTTATATTATACGTATAATAAACCGGTTTAATAATAAACCGTTTATACAATTACGAATTAAGTATTTAGGAATAAATAGACAGTATCGATATTTTTTTTTGTATATACGTATAATAAACGTTTTCTAGGCGGACATTCTTCCTGAATTTATACGTTTGTTCTTATTGGGTTAAAAGTACTATTTTAATCCTCGTCCTAGGACTTAAAAGTACTCTTTAATCCTCGTCCTAGGACTGAAAAGTACTACTTTAATCCTCGTTTACAGGCCCTAAAAGCGAGAAAAACATGGTAGTGTTGTGTACAATTTTTTTTTTTTTTTTTTTCAAAAGGTCGAACGCTGCTCACGCGAGATCGCGCAATCGTCCCACTAAAAAAAAATTTGGGTTTCTTACTGCAAAAAATCTCAGCTTTCAGAAAAAAAAAAAAAAAAACATTCAAACGAATGATAAAATATTAGGAGCTAATGAGAAAAAAAAATTCATTCGAAAAGCTGAGAGAGAGAGAGAAAAAGAAACAAACGTTTTTGTTTTCTCTCTCTTCGCACAAGATCGCGATACGCGGTGCTCCATGCCGCTGTCGATTCTCATCGTTCGTTTGATCTACTCACTCGTTGATAATTCTTTTTTTTTTTTTTTTTTCCAATTTATTCATTATTTTAATCTCCCACAAATCGTCGCAATCACCACCCAAGATTCATGCTTTTTTTTCGCCTTCTTCTTCGTCTCTATGTTATACATAATATTTATTCTCACGATATAGTAAAAAAAAAAAAAAAAAAAAAAAAGAAAAGAAATTATGGAGATTGACCCAACAGTAGACATGGCTCGTTATAGTCTTTGTCGTTTCATATCCTCTTCTTTTCCTCTCCTTCTTCAAGGAAAAAAAAAAAAAAACAGACGCATTTCCTCGACACCCGAACGGGAAACGAAGGGGGGGGGGGAAAAAATTTATCATTATCATTATTATTATTATTTTGTTTGTTCGTTCGATATAGAAACAGATAAAATGATAAAACGTTTACACCCTTAATTTTTACGTACACTATTTAAACCAGTGTGTTCATCTTGCTTGTTGCGTGTGTGCCTCACTATGACTAGATATACATAATAACGTTTAATTTTGCTTTGTTTCTTTTTTTCTCTCTTTTTTTTTTTTTATTCCTCCCTCTCTCCGGTTTCTCCCGTTTACTTTCCCATGCTCTCTCGCCGTAGATCGTAGACGCGATCGTTACCCCTGCACCAATTCTCTCGTCGTATCTTTATGCTCCGTTGGTTTTTTTTTTTCTTCTTCCCGTTTGCTTTTTTCGTTAATCGATTGTTTTTTTTTTTTTTCCCCCATCTCGAGATATATATATATATATATATATATATATATATATATGTATATTTTTGTGTAATAATAATTACACGAGCTCGCCCGGAGGCTCTCCAAAGGGCTTCGTGTGTCGTAACGTACAAAAGTAAAGCCCACTCCGGGTCGAGCCAACCGCGATCTACGATATACAAAAAAGTACAGATCTTATTAGTTTTGCGCTTTTTTTTTAATTGTTACCTGCTTGAGATTTGTGTATTAGTGTCCGTGTGTGTGTGTGTGTGTGTGTTTAAATTTTTTTTTTACCATCCTCGTGTATCATTATCGTATTTATTCGTTATATTTATCATTATTATTATTATTATTATTATTATTCTTTTGTTCTTCGACGCTTCTAGTCCATTTTTATCGTCTTGACGGTGGTCAGGGGGGGGGGGGGGGCTTTTTTTCATAAGAAATTTTAGATAATATATCGATACGATGATTATTTTTGCGATTTCTTTTCATTTTTTCACAAAGCTTTTTGGATTGTTTTTTTTTTCATCTTTCTTTCTTTCTTTCTTTCGCTGCGAAACACACACATAGGTAAGAGAGAAGATTCTGGCGACAAAGCTGATTATTTAGTAGAAGAGAGTTATATAAAAAAAAAAAAACAAACGAACAAAAAAAAAAAGATTACAAATATCCGCAGAGAACGATTTCCATTTTTTTTTCCATTTTTTCATTTCCCCTCGTGTCTGACTGTGGGTTGGGATTTTTTTCTCTGCCGTTTTCTCTCTTTTTTCTCTTCTCTCTCTCTCTCTCTCTCTCTCTCTCTCTCTCTCTCTCTCTCTCTTTGACGTCTCGTGCGATAATCAATCCTTGCATAAAAACCGAATTTTCGAACACACACACTCTCTCTCTCTCTCTTTTTCTCTCGGCTCATCGTTACGAGTTTTTTTTTTTTCATTCTTACATATTAAATATTAATAATTATAAATTACAATCATCATTATCATTAATATTATTACGATTTTTAAATGCATACACAGTTTTTTTCGTTTTTTTTCTTCTTTTCTCGTTTTGTTTTTTTTTTGTTTTGTTTTTTTTTCTTCTATCTTTCTTTCTTTCTTTCTTTCTTTCTTTCTTTCTTTCTTTCTTTCTTTCTTTCTTTAACACCTATTCGACAAAAAATGGGGATGCGATAATTGTGTGTCGTGTGTGTACGTTTGTCTGTATGTTTGGGTTGGGGACTTTTTTTTTTTTTTTTTTTTTTTTTTTTTTCCCGCGAAAAGATGAGGGATGGGTTTGACTTTTTCCTTTTCCTTTTCCTTTCTTTCTATCTTTCATCAATTTGTTTGTAATTACTATCGAGAATAAGCGAGCGCTTGAGCCTCGGAGGAGATAAATCTCAGGATGACCAAAAGATGGCAGTTTTCGTGGATTTTTTTTCTTTTTTTTTTTTTTTTTAAATCTATTCCTCATACTCTCGATCGCCACCGAAACAACTTGCTCGGTTCCGTTCAATATTCCAACTCGACTTTCTCGTTAAGAAAATAATAATAATAATAATAATAGTAATAATAATAATAATAATAAGAATAATAGGAATAATAATGATAATATTTTGACGCGCGGGGTACTATACAAAATAAATAGGGACCTTGTTATTATTATTATTATTATTATTATTATTTGTTCTTTTTTTTTTCACTGCATCATAAGTGTGTGTGTGTGTGTGCGCGCGTACGATTGACGACGGTGCGATATGAATTGTATAAAGGCTTGAAAAAAAAAAAAAAAAAAAATGATGGAACGATAGATCGAGCCATTTTTTTTCTTCCATAATTTTGTGCGATTTCTTTTTTTTTTCTAATGAAAATAACGCCCGATGCGCATACGACGGAGGCGACGAGGGGGAAAAAAAAAACGAGAAAATGGACGCAAAAAATTCATCCATACCGGAAATTCTTGTTGGCAAATAATCCATACGTGGGTTGGAAAAAAAAAAAAATTCTTTGCTTCGCTCTTTTTTCTCCCTTTCGTATTTTTACGTGTGCGTGTCGCTGCTCGTGTACGTTTTTAGCGGTTTTTTTTCTCTCAATATTGCCTTACGTGTTTTTTTTTTTTCAATTTTTTAAAATTAACTTTAATATTATATATTTATATGGCTCTTCAATGCATAACCGGTGGTATATTCGATTCGTCGAAGGGGCATATTTCGGCTTTCGGTCGATTTTTTTTTCCCCCCAAAGATCTTTTGAATATTTTCAACGTTTTTTTTTGTTCCCACTCGCAGTGAATTGTACGAATTGTGTGTGTGTGTGGGGGGGGGGGGGGGGGGGGGGGAGGGGGGAGAAAAAAAATTCTTCCAATTGTCACGTAATTTTGGAGCCAACGTCAGGAGAGAATTTTTTTTTTTTTTTTTTTTTTTTTCGTTCAAAATGCAGTAATTATTTTAGCCATGATAGAAAAAATATTTTCAACTGTGGAAAAAAAAAATAATTGTAAAATGAAATTATCCATAATTTCTCTGCTGCATAGGAAAAAAAAAAAAAAAATATTACTCCTTAAATATTTTTTCGTTTGCTTAAAATTTTCATCAGGGCCAGAACTATTACTTGAATTCATTGCGTTGCCAGTATTTTTTTTTTTTTTTTTCTTCTTCTTCTTCAACGACCATAAAATTCCCACACGATAAGTTTGAACGAAGAAAACAAAATAAAACCATCATCCAAGAAGTTGACTCGAAAAATCTGAAATAATTCACAGATTGTGTCAACTTGAACGATTCGAGTATGAAAAAAAAAAAAATAAAAAAAAAAATCTCAAGCATGTCGGGGGGAAAAAAGAATGCCCCAAAGTGTGTGTGTGTGTGTATGCGTGCGTGTGTCTCTGTGTGCGTTGTGAGAGATCGGGGCACGTGCAATATTCCTCACGCCAACGAAATTTCTCATTATCGAATCTTATTTACTCATTTTTTTTTTTTTTTTTATTCATTCAATCCGTTCGATCGATAATTCATGAACACAGATCAGATTCTTCTTTATGCACAGGAAGAATAGTGCTTGATGTCACGGTATTTTTTTTTTTTTTTTTTTTCTTTTTTTAACGTTTAATTCAGTTATTTTAATTATTTTCCATCCTTTCTCGCTTTGAGGAGAGAGGCTCCCACGCTCTTTATCGACTTGTCGGAAAATAAATATATATATTTATATATGTATACAAAATTGTCACGCAAGAACTCGAAAATACCGACGATAATGCGAATCGTCATTAGAAAGAAACGAAAAAAATGTACGAGAATGTATTTTTTTTCAGAATATATTAAAAAAAAAAAAAAAAAAAAAAAAATGAAGTATTTGACATAAAATTTGGCCGTTCGCCATTTTTTTTTTTTTTTTTTTTAGATATTCATCTGAATATTCGTGCGGGACTATCGGACATTCTTAACGATCTTCCCTTGTGGAATTTTCGACGCAATTTTCATTTGTCAAACTAAAACGAGTAATCACGTTTTTGTTTTCGATCTTTCAAGACCCATCCCTTGATTGTTCAGCTTTTTCCATGAGTCTGAGTGTGCGCGCGTGTCCGTGTGTATATTAGGGTGTGTCGAAAATGAACTTTTTTTTTTTCTTTTCTTCGCTCCCAACGCTCAAAACTTTAGGTTTTGACATGAAAGAGGCCCCTCTCGTTCAAGGAGGGCGCTGTAGCTTGAAGTTCGGAGGTCGCTCAACGAGGATTTAGGTTTCCCATGTAATTATAACGCGTGAAAAATATTGTTTCTCGTTGAAAATGATGTCGGGCAACTAAAAAATTCGAGATTTCTGTGTTTCTCGGCTTATTCGAAAGCACGACTCATCCCCTGAACGACGATAGGTCGTTTAACGACTTACCTTGTTACAATTTTTTTTTTTACGCCACTTTTCGACCACTGTAGTCACTTTTTCAAGTTTGCAAAGTCTCCAAGATATCAATGAGTCCAAAATGAATTGCCACAAGTATTGATTGTCGATTCGAATATAAATAACCAATTTCAAAAATTGGTAAAACATACAAAATTTCTCAAAATAAACATGGTTTTTTTGAATAAAATTGATGATACGGAAATACGGAATTCAAATTTATTCAAAATTTGATTCAAAAAGCAAAAATTCAAAAATTGGTAAAACATAAAAAATTTCTTAACATAAACATGGTTTTTTTTAAATAAAATTGAAGATACGGAAATACGGAATTCAATTTTATTCAAAATTTGATTCAAAAAACAAAAATCCAAAAATTGGTAAAACATACAAAATTTCACAAAATAAACATCGT
The DNA here is from genome assembly GCA_963564615.1 of Rhorus exstirpatorius. Lineage (NCBI taxonomy): Eukaryota > Metazoa > Arthropoda > Insecta > Hymenoptera > Ichneumonidae > Rhorus > Rhorus exstirpatorius. The sequence goes on from OY751318.1 coordinate 25,639,906, forward strand.
TTTTTTAAATACAAATTGAAGATACGGAAATACGGAATTCAATTTTATTAAAAAAAACCATGTTTATTTTGAGAAATTTTGTATTTTTTACAAATTTTTTGGAATCGGTTGTTTATATTCGAATCGACGATCAATACTTGTGGCAATTCATTTTGGACTCATTGATACCTTGAAGACTTTGTAAACTTAAAAAGAGTGACTATTGTGATCGAAAAGTGGCGTAAAAAAAAAAAAAATGGAACAAGGCAAGTCGAAAAACGACCTATCATCGTTTAGGGGATGAGTCGTGCTTTCGAATAAACCAAGAAACAAAGAAATCGTCAATTTATTGATTGCCTGAGATCATTTTGAACGAAAAACAATAATTTTACGTGTTATAATTATATGGGAAAAACCTAAATCCTCGTTGAGGGACCTCTAAATTTCAAGCTACAGCGTCCTCCTTTAACGAGGACCTTTTTAATGTCAAAACCTAAAGTTCTGAGTGGTGGGAGCGAGGAAAAGAAAACAAAAAGTTCATTTTCGACAAAACCTAGTGTTTATGTGCTCTCTCTCTCTCTCTCTTTTTCATTCTTTCGCGGTCAGAAACGTTGATAATCGCGTTTGAGCCTGTCGCCGACTTTTCCCCGTCGCCAGGCAACGTCAACGAGAATTTTCTTTCGACGTATCATGGCAGCGGCATTACCGGAGCAACCTGGGCCCGTTAAATTTTTATCGTAACCCTCGTACCTCGAATCGGAATGAAGTACAATATTTTCTCCGTACTCGCAATTATTCTCGTTTATCTCGAATTCTTCAGCATCGAGGCTCTCAACGTTCGCTGTTTTTTCAACGAAAAATTTCCTATCCTTTGCCATTTTCATTGTTCTCTCATCAGGATTGCTTTTCTTCGTCAATCCTGGAGCATTGTACTTGTCGTCGTCGTCGTCTTCGTCGTCGTCGTCGTCTTCGTCGTCGTCGTCTTCGTCTTCTTTTTCGTCCTTGTCATCGTATTCGTCGTTTTTTCGGTCGTTACGATAATCGAAAAAATTATAATCATCGCCGTGGCAACTGGCGCTGCAGCAACTTTTTATATCAAGACTGCTCGAACATTCGGATCTGTCGATCAATTGAAAATCGGGGGTAACGCACGAGGAACGATCGTCGGATTGAAAATTATCAATTGCAAGCCTTTTCTCGTTTCTCCTATCGTATCCCCGTCGTTTTCCTATTCTCGTGTTGTAAACGTCGTTTCTCATAATCGTCATCGTCGAAGCCTCGTCATCATCATCATCATCATCATCATCATTATAATCGTTCTTCGTTCGACGATTTTTCGATATCTCACGCACATTGTTACAGCGTGAAACATCGTTTTTCTCATAATCTCGCATCGTCGTCTCGTAATTCATCGACGTATCATCATCGTCGCTTCTCGTATCAATGTTCCCGCTCATATTTACGTACTTTTTTACCCTTACCAATGAAATTTTCCTCTTAATTTTATTAACGCACTTCTCGTCACCGTTTATCCGTCCGCGGCGTTGATGGCTGCTGCTGCTGCTGCCGCTGCTGCTGATTGTTCCACGGAGGAGAGCTCTTCTGGAATTACGTGGACCGACGATAGGTCCAAGTTAATTCCAGATGCGCAAGAACGAGTCCCATGAGCCTGTCGCTACGGCCATACCGTCCTCCGTAACGCCGAGACACGAGACACGATTGTCGTGACCGGCGAGGATACCTGGGGAGACATTGGAATTTTTTTTTTTAATATTTTCTATTGTTTTTATTTTTATTTTTATTTATCAATTTTGCTTCATGAAGACTGGTGTATACTTGTACGGGAGTCCGATCTTTATGTACTATACGCTGCGCTCACAACTACTGTGGGCGCGGAGCGTCAGCGCCATCTCTCGGAGCTCCGATCGAACAGTGAGGTTACGAAAACTAATATGCCATGTAGAATTTGTTTTCTTAAGGTGGCTCATCAGTGAATTAAAAAACCGGCGATACGAATGAAACTTCGGGAGAGTGTTATCTAAGATGCAATGAACGCTCTCTCAAAATTTCAGGGTATGTTGCCAGGCAAATTATTGCGAACGAGTAATTTAAAATGACCTATTTTAGCATGGGTCTTATGGCAGTTGATTCCATTTTCACCGGAAGTGACATGATACCTTTTGATAAAGACGAGAGTTCTTATTCAAATTTTGAGTATTGAAAGATGAAATCGTGAACTTTCCAATGGTATTTAAAAAATTGTGTCTTGCCAGGGATTTTTCCAAGAAATTTAAACGCGAAAGTCATCGTGTGTGCAAATCTCGGATACAATATATGTCTGTCATTCTGCACGCGAGGAAACATATGAATATCAGCTATCGTTTTTGACTTGATCGCTCTGACAGCGTTAAATACTTTTGTCAGTTGAGACTTTATTTATAATATTATTTATAATAAATTATGAATAAAATATCACGGGAAACGTCATCGAAATTCATAAATTTTATTTAGACATAGTATTTAGAAAATATTATGATAGGTTTATGATTTTTTTTCACGTCACGATTTTTGACTAGTGTTATCACTGATGGGCCGCCTTAATAAGCATGATTGTTACGCATTATTGACTCAGAAATTCCCTGATTTTTTCAGGTTTTCCACGCAGGTTTTGCAAATATTCCCGGGAGATTAGGGTGAAATAAAGTACGCGTGCACGGAAACACGAGCATTTTTACAAACTATAAGGGACGGATTATACACATAAAAATAGCAATGAATCGTTTTTGTGAAAAAGAAAAAAAAAACAAAACATATCTTAATCCACTTGAAAAAACATTGAGGGAATTCTCAATTCGATCCTTATATTGGAAAATTGATATTGAACTAGATCATATGATTTTTTTTCAAGTTAAAATACATGAAAATGTTGAATAGAAAAATTTTAAATTAAAAAAAAAACTGAAATACAAAAAATAATTTAAAGACTGTAAAGTAAAAGAATAAATACATTGAAAGCAAATACCGAATCTGTTCTTTATTATAAACGGAAATTTTTATGTCGATGCCGATAAATGAAAAAATAAATATAAACACTTATCAACAATATCAATTGCGTAGTTGCGTATCGACTATCTATATAGTCTATATAATTGTATATATATATATAATATATAGTATATATAATCTATATAATATATAATATAATATAATATATAATATATATATAATCTATATAATGTTATATATAATCTATATAATGTTATATATAATATTATATATATATATATATATATATATATATATATATAAAATATATAAATATATAATCTATATAATACTATATAGTCTATATAGTCTATATATATAGACTATATAATTGTGTAGTTGCGTATCGATATGGGAGTAAATTAGTTTTTGAAATTTTCATTGTCTGGCACTGACGTAACTTTTGTTGTATACAATAAAGAATAATATAAATATTAAAAATATACAAAAATATTTATTTCTATACTTTTCAGTTTTTTTTTTTCTTTTTTTTTTTTCCAAGTTGGTCTCATTTTTCGTAATTATGGCAAAAAGTAAATTACAAAAAAATTCCACAGAATTTTCTAAATTCCCTGATTATTCCAGGAGGAAATAAATTCCCTGAGTTTTCCCGGTTTTTCCATATGCGCGACAACCGTGATAAGGTAATTCACCAGGTAGAGCAAAATGCACAGAAAAATCGAAATTTTTTTTTTTTTTTATCACATATATTCACTGCTACTGTAGAAATGTGCCTGAATTATTTGGGAATTTTGAGCCACACGATTAAAACTCGCCCCTTTAAAACTCCGGAGAAAATGTAGTGAAATTTTTTTAAAAAATATAATTTCAATACGTTATGGGCGAATAAAGCGGCATGACAAAAATCAGATTGATTGCGTACGGTCGCTGCGTAACTTTAGAAAAATTTTCAACTATCGAGGGTCGAAACTTTTTACAAAAATTTATCGGGCGACAAGAATGTATTATAAAATTTGGAGATTAAAAAAAAAAAAAATCAAAAAATAAGAAAAAAAAAACGTCCGATTCTTTCAACTTGTAAAATTTTCTTCAGTTACCGAGTTGATGCAATTTAGATTGATAGAGAATCACGCGAAGATGGCTGGCAATGAGTTTGACACGAAGCGGTATACAAGGGTACGGAATTAAATTTCGTTGAAATCCCTCGAGGGGTTCAGATTTTTCAAAAAAAAAAAAAAAAAAAAAAAAAAAAAAAAAAAAAAAAAAAAAAAAAAAAAAAAAAAAAAAAAACCAAATTGCACAATAGAGTATAATTGAAGGATATTTGATATTGAATTTTGACGAGGATTTTGAGATTGAAAATCTCTTATTGCCTGCCTCATCCCTGAGAACAATCGGAAAACTTTGCAGCGTGTGGCATAACCTTTGTATTATTAATATCGAATTCATGAAAAAAAAATAAAGCGTTTAAATTATAGAAATTTCCACATAGCTTCCTCATTATTTAATCTCACTCGCAAAGCTTCATCTATGAGGAAGAAATGTGCAAATTTTCTGAACTGCACGCTTTTCAAAAATAGAAACCCTTTATATGCTCATGGAGGAAGCTTTGTGTACAAAATGAAAAAAAAAAAAACGAGGAACCAAAGTGCAAAAAGGTTTTCTTCTTCAATTATCGCTTCCTCGTGGAGAAAGCTCGGTTTTTCATGGGAAAATGAAAAAAAAAAACATGTCGAGATTTTTATGCCAGAGCGATTTAAACGTTAAAGATCGTGTCCCCCTGCCTCAGATTTGAAAACCCGTGAAAAATATAAATCTCCATATTGCTTCGTTTACAATTCCGTAAACTTGATCTGCGAGGAACTTGATAAATAATAAAAGTGAAGAAAAACAAAAAAAAACTCGGTTTTTCAATAAATTCAGTGTCAATGATCCATGAATGATTATCGCCATCATGAAAATACATAATCGCTAAATTTCCCTGAAATTCAATGACAAAAATATCCTCGTATCCCAAAGTTTCGTCTCGATAGTTTCACATTCACGAAAGTTGAAGCGACCGGCAGACATTTTTTTTCGTCTCCGGAAATTTCAAAATCTCATAAAATCCAAATCCCCTCGAGTAACCTCAATGAAAATTTCAGGAAACGAAGGGGAGTACTTGATGCTCGAAATGTGTGTGAAATTTTTTAGAAAAATTGTAAAAAAAGAAACAAAAAATAAATAAATAAGGAAAAAGGCCACGGACAAAAAAACATCGATTCACGTGGATTCGTGGTTGAAGATTTTTGTTTCATTTTTTTTACAATTAAAATAAATAAATGAATGATTAAAAAAAGAAAAAAAAAAGAAAAAAATAACACGAAACTCACCAGCACGTTCGCTCTTCATCGAGTCCCACACATTACAGTTGAAGTCGTCGTAACCGGCGAGCAAGAGTCTGCCGCTCTTGCTGAATGCCACGCTCGTTATTCCGCATATTATGTTGTCGTGACTGTACATAGCGAGTTCCTGATCGGCTCTTATGTCGAAGAGTCTGCAAGTCGCGTCGTCCGAGCCCGTCGCGAACGCGTAACCATTCGGGAAGAACTGTACAAAAGTTGCAAGAAAAAAAAAAAAAAAAAAAAAAAAAAAATACACGATCAATAACCCCAAGGATTTGTGTCGAAAAATGATTTTTTTCGAGTTGCAAGCCTCGAATTTTACGAAGGAACGTATAGAGAATTTTTTAATTAAAGAAAGTTTCCGGTTATGTTGGGCCAAAAAATCTTTGATTTTTCACCAATTTTTTTTATGCGCAAAATATTAAATACAGAATATTGATATTTGGTATGTCAACTGAGCGGTCTTTATTGAACATGTTAATATTTTTTTAAGTTTGACAAAACACGGTCTTTTGGGAGCGAGAGGAGCCACATAAGTCGGTGCGCCGTGGCGATTATATTCTTCGCTTGCGCAAGTCCCAAGTCCTGTGACGGGTGATCAGAAGCAAAAAAAAAAAAAAAAATCAAACACATATTTTTACTTTGTACAATATATTGTGTATCGGTCGAACTGGAATTGACGAAAGATATTCAAACGTTTTTATTTTACGAACGAAAAACTGCAAAAATTTTTGACAAAAAAAAACTAAACTTCCCCATCTTTTGTTTTTTTATTTTTCATCGTTTCTTCTTCATTCCAGGTCAACTTGTTCATAATATTGTACAAAGTAAAAATATGTTTGATTGCTTTGCTTCGGATCGCCTGTCCAAGGACTTGGGACTTCCGCAAGCGAAGAATATAATCGCCACGGCGCACCGACACACGTGGCTCCCCTTTCACTCCCGATACCATTTTTTGCCAAACATTAAAAGATATCTTCGACAAAGACCGCTCAGTAAACACAGCAATTATCAATATTCTGTACTTAATATTTTTCGCATAAAAAATTGGTGAAAAATCGAACATTTTTTGGGCTGAATTTCCCAGATTCGACCCTTTTTCGACAGTCTTCATTCCGATATTCAATAATATGAAAATTTTAACTACAGGCTTTTTTTTCGTTAATTTTAACAGGTACACGAATGTCAAAACTAATTTACACGCCGTATCGTGTGGCATCGCGTGTACAAATAAAGTCTTTCGCACTCCGATAGCAGTTCGCGAAAAACCCGCTGGGTATTTTTATTTTTGCTCTAATGAGCCACCTGCAAGGAGATTTTTGACACGCGGACCGAGAGTGCTCCTCCAAAAGCCTCACACTTTGGCGCCACTTACGAGAGGCTATTTTTAAGTTTTTGAACGTTAACATTTTTTTTTTTTTTTTAACTCGAATGATATAGTAATAAATGTCTTGAACCGATTTTGTTTCTGTCAATTTTTTTGTTTGAAAAAAAAAAAAAAAAAATCATTGAAAACTCTCAAAAAATTGGAGCCAAAGGTGGTATCCTGACTTGAGAATTTTTGATGTTTCACCGCAAAGTATGCGGAGCAATAGCAGCAGCCGCCGCCGCTTGTCTCTATGTACCTAGCGAATTAGCGTAAACCAAGACTTTTCATCCGTATTGCAACGACTCGAAATTATGCCTAAGACACATACAACCTCGGAAAAGATCATTGAACGGGGGAAAAAAAAAAATAATAAGAATTTAAGCAAATTTTTGTTTTTCGCTTCTCTTCTTTCTTTTTTTCTTCTTTTACCGTAACGGCGTTTATGTCGCTTTCGTGACCCGGGAAGGTTTGCTTGCAGGAACCCTCGCGTATGTCCCAAAGTTTGGCACTTGCGTCGCACGCACCGGAAACAAATGTGCGCATATCCGGCGCGAGCGAGAGGGACATTACGTCGCCCGTGTGACCGATGAATGATGTGCATTGTTGTCCGGTCTCGATGTCCCAGAGGGCGCTGCGAACAAACGATTTCACGATATTCGTACGATAAATTAGCAAACGAATGGCTTCCCCCCCCCCCCCACCTTTTTTTTTCTCAAAAACCACGACCATGAAAAAAATTTCCTCTCGAGTCGTCGTCGGCGTCCAAGAAAATTTTTTTTTTCGTCTCGACGATACAAATGGTATCAATGGAAAAATCTTCAAACTCGAGGATTTTTTTTTTCAATCTTCGATGTCATTCGGGGCATAATTTTTTTTTTGAAACCGTAGGGCATTTTCGAGCCACGCTTCGTTGTCAAGCAAAATAAAAAAATTAATGACCCTTGAAAGATCGTATTATTTTCAAGATTATTTGGAACATTATTTTTCTTTCTACGGTAAATCGTATGAACTTGAAAGTGTTTTTTTTTTGTTTCCTCCTCTCAAGATCATTCGGGATACCGTAAAAAAAAAAAAAAAAAAAAAAAAAAAAAGGAGAAGATAAAGAATAAAGTCTTACTCGTCTCCATTTTTTTTTCCTCTCCGCTCTCTGTTTTCTGTATTTGATCGGGAAAATTAACGTTACCATGACATGTCGCCCGAGCTCGTGACGATCTGATTGTCGTCGAGGAATCGACAGCATGACAAGTATCCGGTGTGACCGGGAAGTTCTCGGCTAACTCGAACGTTGCCCTCTCTCGTTTTAAGACTGTAGATCGAGCATATATTGTCCAATCCGCCGCACGCAACGTAACTACCGGATGGCGCGTACGCGCAGGTCATTACCCACGACGAGCGCAATGGTATAGCGTGCACCTTGTTCGTGGTATAACTGTCCCACACTATTAGTTTACCGTCCTGCGACGCCGAAACTAGGTTCCTACTGACAAAAAACGTCGTATCATCCGCGCATTATTATGTATCCGTATTTTTCGCACTGTCGTCGCGTTCCGTTGATTCCCCACGGGTTATCGATGGAATTCATCCCCCCCCCCCCCCCCCCCCGAGAGAGCGGACACGATGCCGATAAATTTTTTGCTTTTCAAATCGACAATCATTGATGAATTTTCGAATTAGATGAATTTAAAGCTTTTCAACGAAACATCGACTCTTCTGTGGTAAAAATATAATCACAGAATCCTCCGAGTGTCACACTCAGTTCAAAACGAGTCTGTGGGAGAATGAAGGATGCTGGGACAATTTTTTTTTTTTTTCAAATTTCAACGTCCCCTTTAACATTAACGGTTTGAAAAACCGAAAATTAAATTCAACGAGGATCAGCATGTGAAATATGTCTTGTGGCTCTTGTGTATAATTCATAATTAGTGTTCCGATGCAATTTATTCTACATTGATGATATTTTTGACGATATTTGCATGTTCGCACCGGTTGCAAGGTTCGACAACGCACGGGGCTAGGAAAGAAAAAAAAAAAACGCAAATATCATGCGAGAAAAGTGCGTAAGTTGAACGGCGAATGTTGAATCAGAATTTTACTTGTTGTCTCTTTGTTTTTTTTTGCTTCCTCGTGGAGAAGCTTTGTTTTCGTGGAATTATTTTTCCAGTTTTCAACTTCAGTGTTTTCTTTTAATCTGGCAAAACGATGGACGAACACGTTTAATAAAAATCCCCGCAAAAATGTGTGTGTGTGTGTGTGATGAGGTTCTAAAAATTAAACTTTTATAACTTTGGAACAGCTCGATCTGTCGGACTAAATTTTTGCACGCCAGTTGAGCTACCGCTTCTTCCCTCTGTCTGATATAATTTTTCGTAAAGTTTCAACAAGATGGATTTTATGAGATTTCGAATTTTTGTCAAAAATGCCCGTTAAGAGCACAGCCGGTGCAATTTATCGAGCCATCTGATTGAAAATTTATACGCGAGTAGACTATAATTCGATGTTTGCGTTTGAATTTGAAGAAATTTGACTTTTGCGCGTTTATGGAATTTTTGTATTTTTCGAAAAATCGGTATGCGCGTTCATTGATATAGCTTGCGATATTTTTGGGCTATCGCGTTCGAAATTTCAGTATAAATTGGGTACTATCAAAAGATGCACTGAAGTCGGAGAAAATCGATTAAGTACAGGACCGTTTGAGAATCGATCGATCGGTCATGATTTTGTGCAATTTTTAATTTTAAAAGAGCTTCTTTTTTTTTATGTTCGCTCCAACTTTCAATAATTTACGATAAACGAGTCATATATGTATAAATTTACACAAAAATAAGCTAGCCAATAATCATGTCTGATATTGAGTTTGAAAGTATTCAATGAAGGATTTCAGATTTTATGAAACAACGATTTTTTTTTTTTTCTAAAAACTAAATAAAAAGCGGACAAATGGGAAAACTTGCACATTTCTTCCTAATTATTTTATCTCGGTCACAAAGCTTCTGTGTGAAAGCCAAAATTGAAAACAATTTTTTTTTCCTGCTGTTCACAAGCCCCAAATTACGTAGAAGGTTTTAAATGCGACGCTGCACAAGATAAGACGGAATTTCCTGATTTACCGGGCAACTACTTTGTCGAAAGATCCAACTGTCCCACAGTGTCCCAACCCCAATTCTGCTTCGGTGCTTCCGGTTTTTAAGCTGGCAAACGCATTAATTTTGGAAAACGGCCGATGAAAATTTGAACCAGCGCGAAACTGAAGGATTATTATAAATTTCAGAATATGCCCAAGAGCTCATTCGGATAATAATCTTATCGATAATTTTCAATGGTTTTGATTCATTGGAATTGTGTCCAATCCTGCTTACAAGAAGATCCGCTCGATCATCGAGATTCCTATCTCGTCGAATGATAAAAAAAAAAAAAAAAGACTCAGCAATAATAGCAATAAATATTGTTTCTCAAGCAAAAGGCGATCAGTGTCGTTCCTTCATTCAAGTCAAATCCAATGAAAAGCTTTGACGAAACGAAACAAAAAAAAATTTCAAAAATGCATAATTATTCTTTTTTTTTTTTTTTTTTTGAATATCGAAACGGGCGAGTCTCCTTGAATTGGGGGAATGCATCGAGAGCACATCGGATTGCCCTTTATACCTGGAATCGCTGCCCCAATGCATCGCGTAGATCTTGGCCAAATGACCGCGCAAGGTGCGTCTCGTTCGCATCTGTATTCGGCCAATTGGCTCCATGCCAGATGTGGCCTGGACCAGACTCGTGTCGCAAGCAACTTTTCTCGCATCCTGTAATTATATAAAAATAAAAAAACAAAAAAAAAAAACGTCATTATTGTTTTATCCCCCTGATCTGCCGTAGAGGGGAAAACGAAAGACAAAATAACGCGATTCATCGTCTTACAGAAACATGTTTCTCCTCAATCTATCCACTTCGTGCAGATGTTACGGGTTTAGTTTCGCCGGTCGCGTATGCTTAAGGAAGTTCATCTGGTACCGAGTTAGTCAAAAGAAAAATTGTTACGACTAGCGTAGTCCGTTCAATAAGTTTAGCATGTAATATGGAGGCTAACCTCCAAAAAAATCAGTATTTTTCGAGACAAACTAATTAATTCTAAAGTTCACAAGAATCCTATAGATTTAAGAAAGCTATCCAAACGTGTTCTTCACATCTTTTTGTATCCATTATAAAAAATTTCATTCGAAACTATTTGTCAATGGTTGCAAATTTCAGGTTTATAAATGGAAAAAACACGACAATCCATAAGGGACCATGTTAATTGAGAAAAATTTTATTTGTTAATTGCGCACAAACAAGAAATCCGGAAAGTTTTAAATTTGAACAGGTGACTTTTTAGATACTCATAAGTGTACTCGAATTTTTTAATCAATATCTGTTTGTTAATTCGATCATCAGATGAACTCCCCTTTAATAACGCGTGTGTCATGCCTGGCATGTCGTCGTACGTGCGAGAGTACAAGAGGATGTGTGCAGCGATGGGGAGCAGCAGTAGTAGTAGTAGTAGTGGTAGTAGTAGTAGTAGTCGTAGTAGTAGCAGAGGAGGAGGAAGAAGAAGAAGAAGAAGAAGAAAAGTGTTATAGAGCGGGAGATCCGCGCGCGCAAACGACCGAGAGAAAAGCGTCAGAGCAGAGTGGCATGAGGGAAAGGGGATGGTGCGGCGTATTGATCAGAAAAGCGACGGTTATGCCGCGCCCTACTACCACCACTACTCCTGTACAGGCAGCGCCACCATCGTCGCCACCATCATTAAACACCTTGCTGCCGCTAATCCTCCCTTCTCTTTGTACCGTTTCTCATTACCGTGTGGCTCGCAATTCCCCATGAAACTGTGCCACTGACATAATACAAGACCAACTGACACGACTGTATCCCCATAAAGAATTTCTCATTCCCCTGGTCGTAAATAGCCGCGTAATCTCTCCAGCTACACCAGCTACCGTATCTCGATGTTTCCCTCATTGTCGGCGGTCCGCTTATCTACCAACGGAATTGGGGAACGGCACTTTTGTTGGTTTCATGATTCAAAGTTCGACTCAACGATGCCTGGGATTCTTTCAGCCATGTAAAAGCTTGGTTGCAATATTGCCCGATGAGGCGAGGGCAGCGATCAACTTATCATATGTTTTTCGGCAGATTGAAAGAATCATCAAGGGATTTTTGAGCAGAAGTTATCTTTGGACGTTTGTACGATTAACCGCGGTCTGCCCGATTAGGAAAGGTGGACGAGTGAGCTTTGCTGCGGAGTAATATCCGGCGACTGTTGGGGGATTCTCATCGAGTCCGTCCGATGTGGTCATCTCTTGACGAGTAAATCAAAAATATTCGTTGGAAGACTATGGTAGTTCCATGCGGTGACTTGGACGAGAAATGATCTTGGGATATGTCTGATTGAACGCGGCCTCTGTCCAATGTGGAAAAGTGGGGTCTTTCGTTGAAAGGTTGAGAGCATTTTGGTCGAGGTTGAGGCTGAGAGCATTTTTGTTAATGAATTAAGCTGATGGGACAGCATTTAAGCAGGAATAATTTGGATATTGTAGGAATCAACGGAGAATGATCGTTGGAGATCGAGAATATTCATTGAAAGATTAAAAAAATACCCGGGGTGACTTTGGACAGGAATGAGGAATACCTGAAATCAGTCAGCCTGTTGAAGAAAGGTTGACGAGGAATCCAATGTTTTTTTTTTGTTTTTTTTTTGTTATGGTAAGATCATGCAGCTTCGAGCAGGAATCACTAGGGGAATTGGATGCTTCGTGAGGTATTATAGAGTCCAACAAAATCTCTTGGCACGTTCTCGGCTGACCAAAGACATTGGACAAGGTAAAGACTCTTGAATGAGCGCGCAAGGGAAAGGGAATGCCTGTTTTTTTTTTCCAAGTTGGACGACCGTTCGAGCGATGAATAGAGGATTGGTCGAGGTTAGTGCCAAGTGCACTTCGGCCAAGTGACATGACACACACACACACACACATACACACATACACACAAAGGTATCTCGTACACACTTCGCACCCGCGTCACGTCACACAGACCCCTTTCTCACGTCTCAAATTTGCTCGTGAACTTTTATCTTCCGAAACAATGCAGGACAAGCGCGCTTGTTGCTCTATGCGCCAGCCTTTTACCGAGTACAACTGTTGCTTTCTTTGATTCCGGGTACACTCCTTGCGGAGGACAATAACCAACCGAGATCTCAGAAACAACTTTCAACAGCAAAGCTCGTGCGTCCTGGGCCCAAACCGAGAGACGCGCGACCCCATTCGAGGATCCATCATGGTCAACAATATATATATATTTGGCCTCAAAATATTCACAAACTGGCTCGTATCATATCGAATCGCGTAGAAGTTAACTGGACTCACCCGAATGGCATTTTTGAGAGTTTCCGCCTCCTGGCGAAGGCTCTCGAGTTCGTTCATAATGGCCTTATCGACTGTCCGCCTGATCTACGCTTCTTCTCGGCTCTTTTCCTTTTTTTTTTTTTCTTTTTCTTCCTCTGTATCTTCGTCGTTTCCCAACGCGCACCAACCAAGGCCGTGGCTTCTCCTACGCGAGGAGCCTTTTCACGAAAATCTCGGATGGCACTGTAGCTTGGGGCGATGCAAAATCGTCGTTACGTTCCCTCCGATCTCTCTTCGTTCCTTCCTCGCTCTGTTCTTCTTCTTCTTTTCGTCCTCGTAAATTCTCGTCCTCGCACCTGCGATCCACCGCTGCTCCTTCGTTCACGCTTTACAATTAACCAGGTTCTCGCTCGCTGATTTCCTACCTCTTCCAAGACTGGCGCGACCTCGTGGGCCCTCTTCTTTCTCTGGCGTCTCAGGCCTACGCTGAGCTTTACGCTCCACGCGCCAGCGTCCGCACCTCTTGGAGCGATCGTTGCCACCTCTGGAATCACAAGAGCAAGGAATGTTTCGTCAGACGGAGATCGTGAATTTGGAACGGACCTGCCTAACTTACGAGTCGGTTATCAATGCAGCGTCAAAGCTGAAAAACTGGGGGACCGGTGTTTTTGGTGTTTTACATGTTTAACAAGCGATATCATCGACCAGTAAAACATCATCTATAAGTAAACCTTTCGCAGTACGAATAATCCTGATCCTGAATAAGGTGTCAATTGGAATCAGAGTGTGCGATCCAGGACATTGTCGTGGATACCTGCTGTTGGTTCACCGAGCCTTATACTCACTCCGAATATCTGAAAATATCGGACGGCTCTTGAAAAAATTTCAGCTAGCTGGAATTTCTGGCACCTAATTTTTAATAAATCAACATCGACAATAGTATCCCTTTGAACTTCGCAGTTTTCGTAGTGCGCTGATTTAAACTAAATGGATTACTTTCAGCTCCTGTGGCAAATTTATACGTGAAAGAGTCCGAAAAGCAACCGTCAGGGGTGAGCCGAAGAGATATGTATTCCCGGCGAGGGACTAGCCGGGTTTACCCTGGCGCACGCGCGCATCCCGTTATATTATAAATCTGAAAGCTCTTAAGGCTACGGAAACAAAGAAGCCGACGACACGATAATTATTTCATTCCTTCGGTGAATGTTCAAGATTTAATGGAAACTTTTATAAGACATCGGAGGTTGAAAGAAAATTCGTGTCACGCTTATCCGTATGACTGATCCATCTTTTACGTTTACATTTCAATGCAACGCTAATTTCACAAACCACAAATTATTTATCGGTGCACTTGAGAAATTTACCATCGCCAAGAGCCTCTAAAATTGGGACTTTTTTTGAATTTATATTCGATTTAAAGTGCGAGGAACTGGAGTGAGTCCGAAGTAAGAAGATATGGAAATAAGGGCGCGACACGCGGACGAATATAGCAACCGCGACTTACTCCCTTGCGTCCCTAGTCCCGCTGTCACGACATCATCGAGCGTTCCACGACATGTCCTCGTAACATTAAGCTAGCCAGAGTGTACAGCCAGCAACTTTTCTTTCCAAGCTACCCCTGAGGACAGCGCGACGTTCTTTAGCGACCTCGTCGCGCACACCCCAACGGAAATCCGGCGAATGACACACTACCACTGCAGCATACACGCATACACGCACACAGCACTAAGCCTTGTTGGTTAGCACTTTTCCCGTATATCCTTCACAGGGATAACGGCGATGGGGCTAAGATACATGATGATAGAAGTCAGAATTAGCCTGGGCGATCATGTTAAGCATATAGAACCGCTTTTATTCACAGTCCACTTTTGGCGATGAATGAGCCTTTTTTTCAGTTGCACAACTATTAAAACAGCAATAATACGCCAGACCGAAAAACGATCTTGGGTCTGGTTGTCGACAAGTAGAAAATTTTATGGAAGTTAGGTTCCTGCAGGGCTGAACACCGGGTTTTTTTTTGACGTCCACGCGCCGACCCCGCCAATCTTTAAGACTACTCTCTCTTCCACTGATCTTTGAGTACAAATACAAATAAAATTCTTTCGTCGTTTCCCCGCGATCCCCTTCGTCAAGCCTGTGGAAGCTATTCCCGGACTGCTATCAACTTTCGGAGCAGCACAGGATCGACGAAGATGACAAGGACGTCGACGGGGAATCCTCGACTAGAGTCGTACAGACCACACCCAGGGAACAGTGTCAAGTGGAGGAAAGAGGGAGCGAGAGAAAAGCATGAATGCTAGTGGAGCAATGGACGAGAGAAGAGCTTAAAATGGATAGGTGGTGGTGGTGGTAGAGAGGCGCAAGCGGACGACCGGGGTGGTTCAGCAGCGCAGAATATAGCGGACAAATGGCCGTTCAAAGAGGGGGAAAGAGACTACGATGAGGATGGTGGCGCGGCCACGACGCCCGACGGCCTGCCCCCCAAACTATACCGGCGTCGCGGCACTGCTGCCGCCATTGTCAAAACGTGTGACAGGTTGCTGTTGCAATCCTCTCACCCTTCAATCCCCCGACACCGCCGCTCCATTTCTTTGCTCCGTTTCACGATAGCGCGCATGCAGGAAAAGCACAAGAGCTTTTCCTCTATCCTTCCTTGGCTCATTTCTTTTACCAGCCTGCGCTTATGGATAGTATTTTTTTTTTTTAATAATCGCGCACCTCGCGATTTTTATCAGCTATAAAACGTTCGATTGGCCACTGACCACCCTGTATGATCGAAAAAACAGACCAGTTGTCAAAACCGACGAAGATGTTTGCCGAGGTATATATAGGGAATTCCACGCCAAATCAGCCACTGCTGGACCTTTGCATTTTTAAATTTGCTAATTTTTTTTTCTCATTTTGAGATCATGATAAAGAACTCACCTGATTTTTTCAAATTTTTATCTCAAAAATTGCACCCAAGAGGATTTTTTCAAAAATTTTCTATTTTTTTTTTCTTCGTTTATCTATAACTTCCTGAAAAATGAAGCGATTCCAAAAAATTAAGGGATCAAAATTTTTGTTTTGAAATACTCTTTCGTTTTAGATTATTTTTAAAATCATTCATGTTTTAATTCAACCAGTTATTTCAATTTTAAGCTTAAAATCGCATTTTCTACATTGTTTGTATCCTTCGATTTTTTTCATTTTTTAAAATGAAAAACAGTTATTTGTTTAATGAATTTTAAGCCTAGTCTCGTAGTGGGCAATTCATTCTTTCTATTTAAAAAAAAATATTTTATTGTTTTTTTTCTCAAGTTAAATCAAATTAAATTAAATTAATTCTAAAATTAATCTTTAAATTTATCTTAATTTATCTTGATTATTAATTCATTTTAATTTATTTTAATTTATCTTATTAAAATCTTATTATTATTTAATTATTTATTTATTTTAATTTTAATTTTTTTAATTCTAAATTTATCTTTTCGAATGTTTAGTCCGTAAAATTTTCACGAAAGACATTTTTCATAAAATATGAATTTATTGTGCGTGGTAGGAGTGTCATTAGCGATCCACACCACCGACTGCAGCGCTCGTGTAACCCGAAAAAAAAAATCAGGTGAGTTCTTTATCATGAGCTCAAAATGAGAAAAAAAAATTAGCAAATTTAAAAAATGCAAAGGTCCAGCAGTGGCTGATTTGGCGTGGAATGCCCCATTTATAACGGCGTGTTTGTTCCTTGCCATCGTGTAGTAAGCCCTAAAGTTAGTTTGTACTCCCTAAACAGCCTTTCACAACTCACAAACAAAGTCTATATATCTCTTTATGTCTAATTTTGCTTTATCTGCCAATGACAGGTGGATCAATTGCGGTCATTTTATGTTATACTTCAGTAGTACGTTGATTCTTCTTATACGTTATTTTTAAGAGCAGTAAGCGATAAGTCGTTTATTGAGTCATTAGAGTAAGTTTCCTGAAGTTCGTATGTCCCGTAAATGGCAGAGAGGTGAGTATAGTATGAGAAACGGTCAATCATTTTTTTAGACATGCATCCTTACTGTCAAAATATATGATAGCCAACAAGATTCTTATACCTTATCGATAAATGTTCTTTTTCCACTTTATTAGCTCTACGTGTAAAAATGTAGAATGTTTTTTTGTGGAATCTTTAATGACAGTTTTAGTAATAACTAATATAACGGAGCTTGCCTATCTTTACTTGCCCATGATTATTGGCTAATTCCTATCTTTCTCCGGCCAATAGATTTTTTATGCCATTCACTACAGGCAACCAATAGCTAATGGATAGATGGTCATTCGTTCGTTTAAAATCTACGTACACGTAGTACCTACATTGAGCAGCAGAGCAGAGCTCGCAATATATCGAGCCCTGCCGCTCGACCGGTCCGCTCGGGCGGTCTCATCTCGCTGCGCAAGCTGACCGGCTGGCTGATTTTGCTCTCACACTCGAACTCTTTCGCCTCTGATCTGTTAGAACACATCATCATCATCATCATCATCATCATCATCATTAGTGCTAACCAATCAGTCAGTCCCTCTTAAGGAGTTTCGATACCACTTTTGAAAATGATGCCATCAACTGAATTTTTTTTTAATAAATGAAAAATATATAAAACGTGAACTGCTCAAATTTCAAGTCGATCCTCCATGTCGTTTTTGTAAAAATAATTTTCAAAAATTTGGCTTATACAAGAGAGTAAATGAGAGCAATATTTGTTTGAGCTGTCAATTCCATTAAAATACTACCACCCGCATAAAATTTATCTCAGATCTTTATTGGATCTTTAATATGACTGTCAACAAATTTGAATAGGTTCGTCCATCTGGTTTATTAGTTACAAGCCAAAACATAAGCTCACTATCCACGGGTATAGCGCATGAACGGTCAGATTCTCTTTTGTTTTATGCATGCCCCGCTCACCGCGCGCCGCCGCACCATCGTTTCCGCTTATTCCCCGTTGCCAGTCTGTACCGAAATACCTTAAATTACGGGCTGTTGCCCCTGTAACGCTTCTATCACAATTAAAACTCTCACTCACGCTTCACTCCCATTCACTGTACAAACTAACGTTTAGTTTTATCCCTTGCGGCGCGTTTCGTCCTCCCAATACTCTTTACTATCAACATTTTTAAAGTTCTTCCGAAGAACATTTTTGAGGAACCTTGTTATTGAACACTGGGGTTCTTCTTTGCCCGATTCGAAGCAACAGATGAGCATCGGGTCGACGTACCACAAGCCCAAGCCCTCTCTCTCTCTCTCTCTCTCTCTCTCTCTCCACCTCTTTGGCTCAAACCCCGACCCCTTTTCTGCAACCCTCATCGTCACTACCACCCTCTGACTAACCAACCACTGCTTCGTCAGTACTGCACATATATATACACGGTAAGCCCACTTTTATCCGCGAACGGTTAGAACTCGGACGGACCTATTTCGTTGCCAACTTTTTCTCTTCCTGTGCAATCGCCGATAGCCAACAGCCTCTCGTTTCCCAACGTGCTTTTAGTTTTTTTTTAGTTTGCTTTTTTTTCCTTCCAACTTCTCACCCTCTCTCTCTCTCTCTCCATCGCTCGCTTCAGCGACGATAATGGAAATTGAGTGAGGCGCAACAGAGTTTAACCTACACCCTCGAGGACAGCCGTTTGGAAATTCAGTTCCGGTGGTGGCACGAACGATTCACCATATCTACAGGTTGGCATATAAAGATGGCACCTGCGTCGGGTAAGGGGTTCAGGTGAAAAATCAACGAGCCGTAACTTTTGACTCTTCCTTCCAATCTGACACGTGCAGAAAGTTCTTGAAGTCTCGATACTTTTTTATTCACATATTATTTCATGGTTTTTGGGAATATAAGGCTTTTCGGTAATTTCTTCATGTATATATACGATTGAAGAAGATCCCAGACATTACTCGGCGCTATAACGATCAAACTATAAAGGACGAAAACTGTGAGAGGGGGACCGCTTCGAGAGATCGATACGTCGTTCCAAATATCTGATACGAAGACCGACGCACTCACAACCCCATGGCATGTGCTTTTGGCATCGTAAACGCTGTATATACATGTATATATATATACTATCTAGAAAACCAAATGGCAGATCGTGATAGTGCTGCTGCTTCTGATAACTCTGGCGGCCACGAGAACCAACTCGATTTCAGATTACGGGCTAGTGCTCGGGAGGGAGAAAGTGGGGCGGGGGCATTAAAACGAGACCGAGAGACGGCAGGTACGGATGACGTCAGTCGAGGCATGTGACGTCAGAGAAAAACCTGAATGCAGCGTTGAAATTGCGCGAATCTCCCTGGCTTCTCGAGAGATTCTCGAATTGTGCTGATACCCTTCAAGACAAAATGTTTATTCTTTAGTAGTGCGTCATCGAGTGAAATGATGCTGGACGCATTATTATTTTTCTTTCAATCCCATTTTTTTTTTTAAATTTTTAAAATTGAAGCGAAAACATTCGCCATGTTAATGAATTGCCCATGCACGACGAGATGAGCCCCGAGAACGAGTCTTATATATCGAACAGAGGCACGAACCAAAAACAACATCTCGGTTATTGAAGCAACACTTTTGAACAAACTTCAAGCGTAAGGAGAGAAGTTGAGAAAAACGAGTCTGTTCACTAGTTTTTTTTTTTTTATGGATTATAAAATGACGTCAGCGCGTCAGATGCTGTGCTGCGCTTAAGCGAGGTTTGCTAGTTATTTGGATTTTGGGGTTAACGAGGTAACTGGAGCTTCACTGGTTTGCTAATAGGGTGGGTGAGTGGTGTTCAGGGTATAGCGGACTCGAAAGGGAGAGCTCAGGAATGTTATACGTCGAGTTCTAAAAGAAGAAGAAAAATATGGAGTAGGTGAGGAAGAAGATGAAGAATACGAAGAAGAAGAAGAAGAAGTGGACGAAGGGAGAGGTAAAAAAAACATCGAGGTCGAAGTATAGGGGAATGGAAAACAAATAAAAAGAGCAAGATCCTTGGCAGAAAAAGGACGTATACGTCAACTACGAAGTTGTAAACGGAGAGGAGCAGAGTCATGGGGGGAGAAGATTCGACTTTACCGGAAACCCCGAACCGAGTAACGTCACGGATATAATATCCAGCAAGAATACATTGACCCTGCTACTTCTGCGGTTATAACCGGTGAGCGCCCTACTAACCATTCCGCACAAATTTCTCCGCCGACACTTTCTCGACCCGTTCGTTCACGTGTCCTAGTATCTGTTCTCTCTTCATCACGGGCAGAACATTCGCTACCGGGTGTTTCCGGCCGGTTGGAATATAAAGGGCGTTAAAGTGATGGCGAGGGGAATCAACGAGGGGAATGGAGAGATGAAACGAACTGCTACTTTGCAACGGTTGTGCCCAGGGCGCCTTGTTGCCGGCTTGGGAGATATGTAAAGGGTCGGCTTACAGCCCCGAAGGGAAGATCGGAAGAAGCACGGGAGGGCGCCGGGACTGCTGCGGGCTCGAAGGCTGATGCGGAAATGATGCTCGTGCACTTGTGTACACGCGCCTTTGTTGGCAACGCTTGAGTGATAAATTATACCAAAGTTAATTAAGTGTATATACCCGATGATGTTTTTTTTTTTTTTTATCAACATTTTCTTGTACGGTATCCGACAATGTATTTTTGATAAATTATATTTATTAGTTGCACAGAACAATAAAAAAAAAGTCAAAAGTTTTTTTTTTGCTTTTTCATGAAAAAGCTCTGTTCTTAAAATCTTTTTGCAAAACAAAAATTTCTGGACTTGCGTGTGTTGCCCAAACAGTTACATAACTCGAAAACGCTTTGGGTACCTGTGCCTAAATTTTGCTACCCTTGATTGTTGCAATTATTGTCAAATATTGCAAAAAAAAAAAATTGAGTTTTATGGAATTTAAAAAATTCAATTTAAGCAAGGTCCGGTTGTTCCACTTCCGGTTGAAATTTACCTGAAGGGTAGCCAATGTAAAGGCATAGGGTTATACGTGAGATAAATTTCACCGGAAGGTGGAGCAACCGGCCCTAAGGATGTTTTATAAAAAATATTGAATGACGTCAAAATTTTGAATTTTCATGAGCAACGGAATGTTCGCTTTAACTTTTGCAAATTTACCACTAACCAGTTAGCACTTGTCACAGAATGAGTTGTTGAACAGCCATGTTCGGTATTGAGTATGAAAAGTATCGATAAAGAAGTCGAGATATTAAGAGATGTTGAAATTTTTTAAAATTAATTTAAAAAAAAGCGTGCAAATTAGAAATTTTCACATCATTTTTAAATCTCGACCTCGACTGCCCTATACAGGGAAAAAAAAGACGGGTAGTTTGCGTTTCACCGTGATCAGCTGATCGACATAATTTCCGATGTTGCCAATGTTCTTAAAAACGACAAAAAATCACTTGAAGGACATTGAACACAGCGATTCTGCAAGTATCGGCCAGTGTTTGTGGCCATCGATGTTTATCATTAGGTATATGTGGGGCAAGATAACAAAATTTTACGAAACAGCTACTTTGTAATTACTCGTAATTATCGTAATAAAAAAAAAAAAAATATATCGAAGTATACAGTCTAACACGACTTAAGGAGGGTAAAGCGCGGTGCTGTGGTGACGTGAGAGGCAAGCTGCGCAGGAGAACTGTGCACGCGACATAAATGCTTTCTTTTTATAACGCGAATAAATTTAACTCATAATAAGCCTACTCATAAGCTTCCGCTATGAGGAACCAAAAACAATGCAATTTTTCATTTCATTTTTGAAAAATCTGCACTCGTTTGACCGATTTACAACTATTTCCGGTTTTTTTAAATTCAAGCCCACATTTATAGAGTGATATTTGGTTAATTCCAAAATAATTATATTTTACTGGCAGACCCCTAAAGATTATCAAAGAAAATTCTAAGTTTTCACAGTCAGACTTTGAATATTCGTCCGTATATAGAGAAAAAAAAAATCGTATCAACATCCTTCCTCGGGTGAACAATTTTACCAAATTTAATTCAAATCCATATCGAAGTTTCATATATATTTCTTAGAATTAAAAAAAAAAACAGTTTTAAGGCAGTCCTCGTGCTACAATAGTGCGAGAAAGTTTCTTATGTGCCACATGATAAAATATACACGGCCCTATGCAGCGAACTTTTGATTGAGTCTGTACAGAAATGACTGTTATACACATGGAACCGTGCATATTCAGATACATTAACACCATAGAATATGCAGCTTACGCGTCGAATTTTCATTTATATTGCATTCTTTTTGTGATCGTCCTTCGTAAACGAAACGGTTAATAATTTCGTTCTTTTTTCCTAACATGTGAGGAATGGTCTTCTCCCGTCTACAATTTTTTAAATCAAAATCTGGTTACGCGTTTAGTTGTAATATTAAAAAAAAAGAAACCGTGCTAGTATCAGGGTACAGCAATGCTTGCTATATCATCTACACATAATGGTTGCTAACTTTGACAGTGAATATCTCGAGTTGGGAACGGTCAATCTGCTTCAAATTTCACGAGAAGTTAAGTGCTCTTCGTCCACAATAAATTTCAACAAATTCTCATTATAAACGCATTTGCACGAGGACTACCTTAATTCGTCACACCGTATCCGCAAGACTCTCGATTCTCCGAGATGAGAGAAAGTAGGCTTTTTGTTTTGTTTATTAATACAGCACAAAACGGGACAGGTGCGGGTCTCGGGAGCAGCCGGATGAAAGCGACAGAAGTTCCGAAGGGGCAGGGTAGATCGTGCGCGATGTAAAAGGGGGCATCGAATTTTACCGCAGTGAAGTCTGGTATGTTTAATTTTGCGGCAAAACAAACGTACACGACTTACGTTCTAAAACGGTTTGCGGTTCGTGGATATTTTTAAAACTCTTCTCAGAGGACAGAGAAAGAGAACGAGCTATTTTATACTACGACGTACGCACATTGAATGGACGTGCCGGTTAAGTGCGCGGCTTTTGGGGGCCTCAACGACGCGATAATGGTTGTATTCTATGGTTACCAAATTTTAACAATCCTACACAATGACATAATTTTATGTCATCGTAGATTTTACGTAATTTTTCATAGACTTGCCTGACGCATTCCCAGGAACGATCATCATATGTGTGTGTGTGTGTGTGTGTGTGTGTGTGTGTGTGTGTGTGTGTGTGTGTGTATATATATATATATATATATATATATATATAGGTAAATATATTATAATGTAGATTTCTTACTGTCGGCAATTAAAGACTATTAAGAGTGCTCTCGATTCATCGGTACAGTCAGAACAATGAGTTTGTCAGGAATCTTATTTATTTCAAATATATTTAATCCTGAGAATACACAAGATAAGTAAAAAAAAATTCCCATTTTTTAACATACAAAATGAGCACATTGAAATCCGATAAAGATTACAAATTATCATTTTACATCTCCATTTTGGGTAAAGCTTTTTTATCGATAAATTTCGGGATTTCAATGTCAATGGGTTAAAACAGTCGTCTGGTGTTGAGGCCTAAAAAAATTGATTTTATGGTGATTTTTTTTTTATAAGGAAAGAAACTTAACGGACCTTCTTGAAAATTTTATGGTACTTTAACACACATTTGAACAGTATAAAAAAAAACTTTATTAACTAATTGTCGCAAAATGGCGGAGTACAAAAATTGACCATAGAAGCGCCTCGCCGCTGGAGTCTCGAACTGGCGGGCGTGATAGCAAAAACTATTTGACCTATCGACCCAAACCAAAGTTCATTCTCTAGATTATTAAAAACCGTCCAAAATGAACTAAAGACGGTCATAAAAAAAAAAGTCATTTTATACTATTTTTATAGGAAGAAAAAAACAATTGTAAAAATCGTCACTTTTTTGTTCAAGCTCGAATATTAATATGGTTTCACGGTTTTTTCTGGGTTTTTTTTTAGTTCATCGACGATAAAAATATATTGTCAATTAAAAATAATTGTGGTTTTTGCATTCCAGACAAGAATTAAGCGCGCCATCTTTCCCGCTAGTTCGAGACTCCAGCGCCGAGGCGCTTCTATGCTCAATTTTGAACTCCGCCATTTTGCGACAATTGGATGATAAAATTTTTTTTTTTTACTCTTAAAATGTGTGTTATGGTACAATAAAATTTTCAAGAAGGTCCGTTGTTTCTTTCCTTGTAAAAAAAAAAAAAAAATCACCAAAAATCTCTTTTTTTTTAAGGCCTCTACACCAGACGACTGCGTCGAAAACGCGAATTCTACTTTCTCCGAGATGATACAAGCGATCAGGATGAAACAAGCTTAGCCACTGCAGTATGTTGGTAAAAAGTGGCTAAGCTTTTTTTAATTGCGATCAGTCGCGTCGTTTCGGAGAAATTACCTTCAAGGATTTTCAGCTATCTCTCTCGCGCTCACGTGTCACGTGGTACATGTGCGACTTCGCCTTTAGAAAGTTCGAAAAAGTCGATTAACATACACTCGGAGGAAACTATCGAATACAATCGTGGTTAGATGTTTTTTTTTTGACAATATTAGGACGTTAATATCGGTCTGAAATTCGGCAAACAAGTAACGAGTGAATATCCAAGATTTCAGTTCACAGTTCAATTTTTCATTTTTACCAAATTAATCCTGCGTAGGATCAATTTCGTACTAAATTTCAAACCTTCATTTAATCAATGGCTTAATAAGAAAAAAAAAACTGAGTAGTAAAAAATAATTCATAACACTAAAATCTTAAAAATCTCTAATCTTAAGTAATCTTGAAAATCTTACTCTAACCTAAATTCTCCGATCAGACTCTGATCTTAAGAATAATTTACATCTCTTTCATATATCGATAAAGAGTCAGGCTAAAGTTCTACACTTCAGTGTGTCGTTTAGTGGGAAAAAATTTTGTGCAGAAAAATTTAATATATCCCGTTCGAAGCCCGTTCGTACGAGACTGTACAGCTGAAAGCTTCCCAAGACAGCTGCAAACTTGCCGAGAGGATCTCGCTCAATTGACCGTCCAATGAAATAAAACCGTTTTATTGCGGGATTACGTTACCGCAGTATCGCAAGTACTCAACACTGTCCGGAGAGTTTACGCACCTCCGCCAACATACAATACGTATGTATTGGCACAATGTATCTCGTACGAATAGAATAATAATGACGATAATAATAATAATAATAATAATGCGTGTGTATTTGTGAGACGTATTCGAGAAATGCTGACCTGCATTCTGACGCGTTGCATTTACAATTCTTAGAAGAGATGCCTGCATTGCTCTCAACAATTGAATATTATTGCTCAGAGGATAAAGCAGATAGGAAATCAACTAGAGAGAGAGAGAGAGAGCGAGAGAGAGAGAGAGAGAGAGAGAGAGAGAGAGAGAGAGAGAGAGAGAGAGAGAGCGCTTAACTTCATTTCCAAAGTCAGATCAGTCGTTCTAGGTCTCTTTCTCTCGTCACCGGAAGAGACACATGGGAGTCGAGTATATAGAGGCGGGCTGATAATTCGCGGTCGACACACCGAGACCCTCCGCCGAAGAGAGATACCGCAGGCCAATATGACGCAGAGAAATTAATAACCGCCAGATCGTCGTCACTTTTTTTTTCCTTTCTTTCTTTCTTCATGCATGCATAATTTTTTTATTTTTTAGGGTTGACTCAGATTATTACGCGACGTAGGTAAATACCAATGACGGATCATAGATGGCACGAGTGGAAGGCTTTTCTGAGTGCCTCGAGTGAGCGTGAATAATTTCGGATGAATTCAAGTAGTCGCGAGTACTTTAAAAAAAAAGTAATTTCGAGTAGTCACGAATACTTTGAACGAAGTCATTTTGAGTACACTCCAGTGACAATGAATACCTTTCATGAATATTTTGATTGTCGCCGGAATACTTTTGAGCGTCATTTGAGCAGTAGCGAATAGATTTGCATGGTAATAAATGACTTTGAGTGGCAGGAAATACGTTTGATCGATGGTATATAATTTTGAGTGACATTCAATACTTTTGAGTGTTATAAAGTACCTTTGAGTGGCATTACTTTTTTTCGAGTGGAAGGTAATACGTTCGAGTGGCAGAGAATACTTTTGAGTGCCATGAAATACTTTGAGCGCTGTGAAATACTTTTGAGAGGTATTTAATAATACCTTCCCAAGCAAAAATGACTTTCGTCGACAATATTGCATGCTTCATGGTTAGATAAAAATCGGAAAAAATTCAACCACTATAAAGACGATAAGAAGATTACTTTATAATAATAATAATGCCCAAAAGTTATCAATAAATTGTTTAAACGAAACATTGTTTAACAAATTTTTAGGGAATGTTTTTTTTTGTCATGAGAAATGCATTCGTTGATTTTTTTGACTAAACATGAATTTTTTTTTCAATTTTCTTATCATTTTCAAATTTCGGTTTTCGGAAATTTGTAGGTTGTATTTACGAAACTATTCGTTCCATGCCCTGGAAACTTCTCAATTGTAATATATAACGTTTTTACGAAAACATATCCAAAATTCACGATTTTTCCTTCATTTTTTTCAATTAAAAAATTTTCGAAAATCGAAATTTCAAAATAATAAGAAAATTTTATGAAAATTCACGTGTAGTCAGACAAATCAACGAATTCATTTCACGTGTCGAAAAAAAACTTTCCCCAAAAATTTGTTATACAATGTTTTGTTTAAACAATTTATTGATAACTCTTTGGCATTATTATTATTCAAAATTAATCTTCTTATCGTCTTTATTGTGGTTGAATTTTTTCCGATTTTTATCTTATCATAAAGTACGCAATATTGTCGATGAAAGTCACTTTTGGTTGGCAAGGTATACGTCCGATACATCCTTAAGGAGGTTCTTAACATCTATTGGGTGCGGCAAGAGGAACGTTATGGCGCGGCGCGGGCGAAGTGCGGGGCAGGTTGCGTTCGGCATTTGTTTCACCAAATACGTTTTCATTTTATTAATTTTCCATTACTCACGCTCAATTCTGTTTACAAGTATATTTCACAATCGGCACGGTGAAAACTTTCTTCATGGACAAATTATATCTATGAAGGTCTAATCTATCGTTTAAGCGGTTCTTCCGGGAAATGTTACCGTTTTTTCACGCCCAGTCAAATTTATTTAAATTCCCCAAAAATTGAAATTTTCTTAAAAATTTTTATTTCAATTATCTCCAATCATGGCTTCGAATACTTCTCCCATAAGAGCCCATGTACAAGCGGCATATTTAATGTTTCTTTTTCTCCTCAACTACGTGGTCAAAAAATCTGAAATAATTACGGTGTATTCCTAGTACCTGCACAAACCTCCCCTCAAATTTTAGAATCATTCTTACCGTTTTTCTCTGGGTTAAGAACCTCCTTAATCCTATTCGCTTACATGGGGTCTCAACGACTCCAATATAAACTTCAGTTCAAAATTTCAAAAGAAAGGTTCTCGAATCTGAACCCGTGGTGCTGTCTGTTACTAGTCCAAGGTATTGACTGCACGTTGGGTGCGTTAGAGTTGTGATCAAAGCGTCGATTTGTTTTGGGCAGCTAATTATATTTTTTTGGAATGCTATGAACCAAAGTATTTTTTCCCCCCCTCAAATTACAGTATCTCAAGAATATCCAAATAAAATTTCAGTAAAAAATATCAAAAATTACCAAATTCTTTCGGTGAAACAACTGACTTTTTCTTAGTTCTTCGCTATGAAAATTTTTCACAAGGCTTGAATTGAATTTCGTCTCAAACAAACAATGAGAATCTATTTTTAAGATGTTAAAGTTAATCCCAGAAATTTTTTCATGCAGGGGCAATTCGAACAGAATTTGTGTGACTACGGTCCAAAGTTGGCTGGGATCAGAGGCGACCCCGTGTAAGTTTAACGAGGAAGTTTTCAGATGTGCAAGTGACTGGGATTCATTTTTTTGAGCGACGGACAATACTTTTGAGTGGCATTGCATTTTATTTGAGTGCCAGTAAATACTTTTTTCGTGGCAGCTCATGTGCAATTTTTTTATTTAATTTTTTTAATTCTATCGAATATTATTACGTTATTCTTGTTCAGCAGCGAATACTCTTCAAGAGTATCTCTGAGCGATCTTGCGTGCTTTTGAATGCCTACTTAATACCACCGAGTGTATATTAATTTTTTACGAGCATGTAAATAGTCTCTGATATGATCGTGCTTGGTCGTTATCTTGCATATTGGTATTGCTTATCAGAAAATTTTCTACGTTTCCGTCAAATTTTCATTCCCCTAATCTTAATGTATTTCTATTCAATGATCTCCTTATTACTCTGAGATTATATATTTATCGTCCATACGAAAGTGCGTCCCGTATCTTCGATCCGCACGATTACGGATCCAAGATTTTCGTACTCTCGTATGGCCGATCGGGTAAAGAAATATATCCAAGAGAGATGTGTGCAACCGAGTGCGGAAAAGGTGTAGAGGGGAAAAAAAAAGAAATAAAAAAAAAAACGATGGAGAGCTCGAGTCATCGCTCGGCGTTCGGTGCAATCGATAGCACAAACCGTGAGGCAAACAAGAGCGCGTGCGAGAGAGAGAGAGAGAGAGAGAGAGAGAGAGTGAAGGAGAGATTTACCGGGAAGAAGCGTGTGGCCGATTTTTTTTTTTTTCTTTTTTGATAGAGTTCGCCGCTTTCGCTCTTTCCCTCACTCACTCAC
This sequence comes from Rhorus exstirpatorius, assembly GCA_963564615.1. Classification (NCBI taxonomy): domain Eukaryota; kingdom Metazoa; phylum Arthropoda; class Insecta; order Hymenoptera; family Ichneumonidae; genus Rhorus; species Rhorus exstirpatorius. The sequence continues at coordinate 25,668,658 of OY751318.1, forward strand.
TCACTCACTCTCTCTCTCGCGTGCATGGCAAACGGAAAACGCGCGGAACGAGTACCGGGGCCACTCTCCCTCGAGTCCGCAAGTCTCACGACCAGGCGGCCATATTGGCTCGGTCGCAACAACGGGGAGGGGAAAAAAAAAATCCCTAGAGCGTAAAGATTTTGGCAATATATTTCAAAATTTCTCTGCAACAATATTCTTCGAAAAAAAAAAATGGCTGACAAATTTCAGAGTCACTCGATACCTCACAACAAATGGGGTAAGGGGGGGGGGGGGAGATCTTAAATCGATGCAAATTGTTAATCATACCTGATGCTCCCAAACGGAGCTTGTAGTTTTTCGTGGAGATGTCTCTTATAGCGAGTCAACTCGCCGTTTCACGCTCACCCAAAGCCAGAGAGCACCCTCTACACCCGAAAGCACTAGCGCGTTTTAGTACGTCACGATCACAAAAACAACACTCGTCTTTCTCTTATCTCCGTCTGAAAATCCCAGTTTCCTCGTTGTCCTAAAACTCACGATACAATATTCACCTCGAGTCACTGTGTCGCGTAACGCGATTCGTTCTACTACAAAACAAAAACAAAAAAATAATTTTGAAATTTTCTATTCTTTTTTTCCCCTCAATTCACTAGTATCGTCGTTAAAAAAAAAAAAAAACTGACAGCAGCACTGGTCGTACGACGAGTCACATCGAGAGCAGCAGCAGCAGTCGCTTTTGGCTAATCCACGACACTGTGTTCAGTATCACACACACACACATATACACACATATAATTATATATAGATATATATGGAATTCTTTTGAAAAAATCTGTCGGCCCTTATTTTACGAGCATTTGTCAAAATCTCTCCCGCGTCTCGCAATTTGTGCTACGATTACTATATATATATATATATATATATATATATATACTAGCGTCAGCTGAAAAAAATAAATAAAACTCAATCGCAAAACGCTTTGACACGAGCTAAAGATTACCGGCGAGGCAACAAACGGCCAAGTAGCGCGGGGACGGCGGAAAAGAGCGATAGACCGTGAGAAAGGGAGGGGGAAATTGTGAGAATCCCTGAATAACGAATAACGAGACGCGCGTGAGGCGATAGCTCGATAATTAACAAAAAAAAAAAAGAAACGAAAATTCACACCCACTAATTTTGCATTCTTTTTTATTCCTGAAAAAATCGCGATTCAAAAGGTCGATCGAGGAAGAAAGATCGCGTCCTTCCGGACAATTTTTCGGATCAGACGTGACTTTTCTTTTCCTCGTCTCGAATACAGTAAATTTTTCGAGCATACGAACAACACGGCGCACAGTAACGGTTAATTTGTTTTCTATGGATATGTATATATGTGTATGTGTGTGGTTTTTTTGTATATTTTTCTTTACAATAATTCGTTTTCGTTCACTCGATTGTTTTTCATGGAGTCTCGACGCACCTCAAACTCCAACAGTTTTTTTATCGGTCGATTTTTTTTAAATAACTATAATACTTGTATTTGCTCTCGCTATCGCGACGACGAAGCGAAGAGCCCTAGCTTGTGCTTTGCCTGCTCGGAACGACCAACACCGCTGGCAGGCGGCAGGCAGGGCGGGGCTCCCTGCTACGAGATCCGTGGACCCCGGGTGTCGTCGATCTCCCGATGATGCGCGAAGTTTCACGAAGCCGTTCGATTAACGGCAACCATTTTTTCTCATCTTCCGGCGCGAAATTCAAGCCAAATTTTGCGCTTATCGTGACTCGAAAGACGGAGGGAACGGCAAGGAAGACTAGAGAGAAAGAATTAACGGACTAAATGAGGAATGTGTGATCGTTGGTTTGGGAAAAAGTACTCAAAAATGTGTAGACGTTGAATAAAATATTGTAAACTATTGGAAAAAGCTTGCAAATTAAGGTAGCAGGAGCATAAATTTGATTACAAAATCTCACGGAATCCTGCCACGTTTACATACGTCTTGGAGGGTATAAAAGTTGGGTCATTGATTGTAGGGGTTGACGAAATAAAAGGATAAGGTAATTTTCAATATATATATTGAACAAATGAGACGGCTCATAGAGCCACGAAACGTTGGAAATAAAAAAAATTACCGGAGTCGGTAAGGAAAACAGGAACGTTATCGGTAATTGATATCATGTTATCTACTGATGATAAAAAGTTACCAGCAAATAATGCCTTCTCCTTATTAAAAAAAAAGCCTCCTGCGCAGCCGCTTCTTTACCTAAAGCAGGTACGCAGGTTCAGCAGTGATCTGTCTTCACTGTTCAATCGATATTGGAGTTAAAAGTTTCCTTAGTGAAGAAAAAATGCTGCAGACCGGGTGGATAAAAAGTGCTTTCACATTTTAGGGATTAGGCGCCACCGTCGCATCTCAATCAGACCAACCTTTACCACTATTCATTCTTTCGTCGATACGGGACACGTAAGGAATAGCAAGAGAGTACCCCTGTACTAGATAAATATAGGCCTCCAGGGAAAACCCAGGAGATTATATTCGAAACCGCAATGCGCACATTACCACTCGATCAAGGATGAGTGCATCAGAAATGCACAGTAAATGATATATATATATATATAAGTAGTATATATCTTTACATTTCATGCAACTTTACGTTACTTTCAGCAATACATTTTTTTCGTTTTCTTCAAGTTTCTTAGCTTCTACTCATCGCAAACAAACTGTTAACCATATAAAACAGGGGTAGAATATGCAACTTTGATCAGAGAATGATATTAGTTTCGAGATTAAAATGATTTTTCACCTGAAAAAAAAACTAACTTAAATTTTCCATCAACGTGCCAAATATGGTACAGGGTTAAAGCGAACTAAAAATTAATTTTTGTGAAATATCGTATGATCCGATCGCGATGGTCATTCTGGACAAGCAAGTGTAATCAAGCGTTCGAGGTGCTGTATGCGGGTGAGTATAATATGAAAAGTTGACTGTAGGGCACTTAATATCGTGCAAGAGCCAATTGTCAATGGCACGCGTTTATCCCTGTTCAACCGATCGATTTTCCGTGAATGACAGAGAGAGCAAGAGAGAGAGAGAGAGAGAGAGAGAGAGAGAGAGAGAGCGAGAGAGAGAGAGGATGGGAGTGGGAAGGGGAGAGTGCAATTAAATTCAACGGTTTGTGTTTTGAGAGTGTGCGAGAATACTTGTCGTGCGGAATGCGGAATTAAAGGGTCACGGTGTGAGCGAGCGATCGAAATAGAAAGAGACGGAATAGAAAATTATATGCACGTTACGACGCAGCGATGGGGTGGTTGGAGGGAGAGAGGGGGGGGGGGTTTGAAAAGAGTTCGAGGCAAAATGAGAACAGAATGCATGCTAAATGCACCCGCAACCCTGTCGTTTATAAATTACGTGTCTCGAATAACAAATATTCCATTACAAATTCTCTCAGTCCCAACCATAGGCGTGAGCAAAAATATATTTCAAGTGCCATATAGAAAATAATCTCGTCATATATATTTGAATCGATTAACGATTGATTCATCGCCATGCATGTCTTATCAAATGAGTTATCAAGAGATTTCATGAAGATGAGAAAAGAAAACAACAAAAAAAAAAAAAACAAATTTTTAGACCGGGCTCGAATTCAGGAAGTCGACAGACTTTCACTCATTCCAGCCGTCAACGCGGATGATTAATTTTTCAATGAAATTTCAAAGAATGCCAAGGTCTTATTCGATCGATAACGCTGATAACGAATTACGGGCGTATTTTTGTCCTTTTGGCTTCGCAGGAATATCAGGTGAAGAAGTGGAAATTGTTCATTAAAAAAAATTTCGTTATCGTAATCAGCGAGATTTCAGAAATTTTGTACATCACTTCGTTACATCGGGGGAAAGTTTGACCAAGTTTGGCTGACTCCGGACACCTGATGACTAGCAATAAGTTGTTCCACGATCTTGAGAACATGTGAAAGTTCTGTTTTACGGACTCTGACGATAAAACAGAGTGTGTGTGTTAGTTTTTCGGATAATATGCCATTCTTAAACTTTGAAACCAAATATGTTTTGAAATTTAAACAGGTAATTCTGGAGAACTCTATTTTGAGACTAATGGCCGGAAAATGTAAAAATTCAATATAGAAATGTACATTTTCGACTAAAATCCGAGAGGTCTAAAACAGAAATGGTGCTGTGCATGCAGATGGTTTTCAAAAATTCCACTGATGCCACTTTTAAGCTTATGAGCGCGTGATTTGCCTTTCCCAGTTTGCAATTTGCAGACAATTTTCATGAGTTATCGAGGTGTTCACTGTTAAATTAAGAGCCCAATACAAAAAAAAAAACATCTAGATAATCACTTTCGAATCGGGTAATTGGCGAATTGGATGCATTTGCCTAAAATATTTTATAAGTTTAAATGTTTCTCACTATACCGGTGCCGTTTTTAAATTTTGAGGTTGCCTCAGCACCAACTGGAGGACTTTGGAAATTTGAAGTATTTTAATCCTTGAACTTATTTTAGCATCGCAAAGTTTTCAGACGACGTTACCAAAAATCTACTCAATAAACTTTCGTTTTTAACGTTATCGTTTTTTAGCACAGGCTTTACGAAAAACTCAGCTGGCCACAATTTCGATTAATAAATTGGCCTTCTTATTAAATAATGAAGAACTTTGTTTGCACACTCGATGATCAATTTTTTCACATTGTAAATTTTCGAAAGTTCGAGTGGATCGTGCGTGAGGAAAATTCTTTGTTAGAGAAGACTTTGTGCTAATGAGAAGAATTAATAATAATTTTGACATTCCATTCGGTATTATCGATTCAGTATGGACTCGAGCTACAATCAGATTGAGCGTTCACAATGTTCACTCATGTTACACATGAGTGCAAGAGAGCTGAAGATCCTTAAAAGTCTCTCCACCAAACGTAATCCACTTTTTGGTACGATACTGCAGTGGCTAAACTGATTTGAACCTAATTGATTGGGCCACCATGGAGAAATTCGCGTTTTCGAAGTGGTCAGAGCGTATAATACATGCTCAAGGATTAAAAGGTGTCCAGAGATAAAAATCTCGCCGTCTAATCAATCGCAAAACTCAGCAACGTATTGCGGTTGATAAGGGCGAGAGGTCACGTTACAGCCGAGCGGGAATAATATGCATAAATGGAAAATGTAAAACGTTACGGGGAGTCAACTGAAAGCAGGCTCAAAGCGATCTCTCTTGCACATATATAGGGAACTGTTTGCGGTCTCCCCAGCTTCCTGTATATACACCTACGAAACTTTCAAACAGGGGCTCGATGAGCCCCGATGACTCATCCCGATCCCCGAGATCATTAGCGCAGCGTTGATGGTTCTGAAGTTGCGCATTAGCTCGAAATAAATTTTGAAAGATACACCTCTCGGAAAAACTCAATATTTAAGAGGGTCCTAGCCATAACCATACGATGTCCCATTCTCACACCAAGAACTATTTACATCTCGGTATAATCGTAATTCGTATACTACGCTTAGCAATGGTCAAATTAGAGTATGAAAAGCTTAGGCTACTAATTAAGATAGTCCTTTTGTGGCGGACTAGTCACGTGAATCGACTATTTTAGCAATAAAATGATTGGAGAAAGCAATAAAATATGATAACACGTAAAAGTGATTTTCAGAATTTATAATAGTTGCAGACAATTAATTCCACCTATTTGACTATTTCTCAATCTATTTCACCTTCACCTATTTGACTAATCGCCATTGAATCATTCCACCTCGGCTAACCTCAAAACTGTTGCAAGTTTTACAATAAATATATTGCCCGATTAAAAAAAATTCTGAATTGATTTGGATAATTAATATAATTTCAGCACGTACGGAAATAATAAGGGCGGACAGTTTGATATTAATATACCCTAAAATTCTCATGAATTACTGGCAACACTCGTAGCAGAGAGCTATCAGCTGATCTGTTACATTGGTGAACTGACTGAGTTGTGCTGATCATTAAATAGAAATTTCTTTGCCAAATATCCCGTTACCCTATTTTTTATATTCTCGACCGAAAGCTCATAATTTTGTGAGAAAATTGTTCTTTAAATTAATAATTTGTCTAGTATTTAAGTACGTTCATTTTTCGATTAAACTTGTGGTGAACTGATTTTTCGTATAACCTATGCTAAAACGGCGATTAAAAAATCGAATTTTCTTACGAAAAAAAGTCGGTGACGTGATCTGAAATTTTGCAGTCTTAAAAAAAAGTGTTTCATGATTAAAATATGTCCAATCCACAAAATTCGCCATTAAACGCTGAAGTGCAATGACTACCTTAACAGTAGTGAGGGTAAATTTGCATTAAAATCTGTGCATTCTTAATCGAAAAAAATATATTATAAGCCATGAATTTGCGAAACCATCAACTGATAGCGGCAAATTTCCACGATGATACATTTTCCTCAAGATTTGTAAAATAATAATGCGGTATTTTTTTTTACCGATTTTAATGCATTGCGTCTTATTTTGTTCCTCAAAAAATACTCTACGAATTCACTACGTAGATTTTTTGTCGTGTATTGATCGTTTGAAAATTATAGCAGTTAGTTTCGGGAAGAATTTTCATGGTCGATTAAATAATGGAATACAATCGTCAAACGATCAACCTTACATAAAATTTAGGTGCTGAATTCTTCGAGTATTTTTTTTTTCTTAGGAACAAAATAAGCCGCGATGCATTTAGATCGTTGAAAAAAAGGATTATTCCTTGAAAATTAACAACGAAAACATATGTGCCATGATGGAAATTTGAATGTATCGGTTGACGGTTTTGCAAATCCATCGATATGAATGTCTGTTAGGTTAATAGGGGGTAATCTGTAGTTTTCTGTAGGGAGTAGAAGAACCCATGCTGCAAAACAAATCAACCTTAACTACGGTCGCAGTTAGTGCACCAAGCTTTGGATAGGCCATTGTGAAAATTTAGCACATATTTGACTAGTGTGAAGCGCAGTATAGCTATACCTTGATGATACTTTGCTATAATATTTCTCGACCTTAACGGTATATAAACCAATATTCATCGTGGTGAATGTGATGAATAATTTTTCGTGACATTTCGCGATATAGTTACTCGCATAAGGCTATTGAGAAACGGATTTTTTCATCCGACTCCTGCGGTAGCAACATTGTAAAGCCATGCCACGGTGCCTCAGTAACAATCCGTAATGGTGGAATAACCTGGTTTCGCCTCGGGGTCAAACGGGAATCTGTATGTTTGGGGTCCGGATCGATCGCACCGTAAAGTTTTTTAAGTCCAGGCCTTTGTGGGAGCACTATTTTCGGGATCCAGATCTACGCGCTCATGGTTTTCTGAGTCTGGTTCGACCGGATCATGCAGGTTTTGGCTTTAAGATCGTAGGCAACTCGGATTTTAAGAGTTTGAGTTAACGCTTTCACGGTTTTTGGTCTCGAGTTCGACCGAACCGTACGGTTTTCATCCAGGTTAACGAAAACGTAGTTTTCTAATTTGAATGATCATGGATTAAGCTTTGTGGAGTCACTTCAATGCCCCACAGCGGGTTTATGCACTCGTATATATATGTGAATAAGGGGTTACACATCGCATGTGTTATTTTTTTTTGCGCCACATGCTCTTATCAATATTAACGCTTCGGTTATATGTAGATAGGGTAGAAAGGAAGCCAGGCTAATCGAGCTTTAGTGTAAGCTGCATATATACACAGCCAGTCCAAAAGGGTTCGTGTGGAAGTGCGGGCGGTTTTCGGGGGGTGGTTTCCGTTCTCTCTGTTCTTTTTCATACACACACACACACACACACACACACACACACGCACGCACATAGGAGTCTCGCTATAACGTTATCTTCATCGGTATATCGCGAGTCCAGAGCGTTGTAATCGGGTCGTACTGGTGGGGGTGGCTTTTGGACGCAGGCGCTGGCAGCAAGTATAAGCTCAGAACTGAAACGAACCAAAGCCTGGTCTGGCTCGTTGTCGTCGTCGTCGCGAACGTAGTGCTATGCCGTCTCTCTACCACTACTACCACCACCACCACCACCACAACCTCCACCACTGACGTCGTCGTCGTCGAGCAAACCGAGGGACATCGGCCCCCGTTTCGTTGTCGGGTCTTGCGCGTCGCTCCTCAGGTCTCGCCGCGACTACTCGCTGCATATTACAACAAAACCATACTCTCAACTCTTTCATTACAATCCATCAATATAACCAGTGTTGTATGTCATCTCGAAGTCACGAAACGGAACTATAAAAGAGACAAATAAAATTTTGTTTCCGTTGTCTCTCAATCTTTGTATTTCTACCTACGGTCATCTCTCTCTCTCTCTCTCTCTCTCTCTCGCTCTTTCTCTCTCACTCTCTCTCTCTCTCTCTCTGTCTCTCATTATCTTTTAATTAATCTCAAAGTGTAGAATTGGACAAAGTCAAGGATTTCACGAGGGCAGAAGTTCAATAATTTTTATAAAAAGGCGTAAGATTGAAGGAGAAAACAAAAATAAACGTTCCCACGACAAGTGCTACGATTCTGTGATCTAAAAAAAGAAAAAAAAAAAGAAAAATTAAAATATCCTCTCTGATTGGGAGACTGTGTGTGCGTGCGTGTGTATGCCCTTGCGTGTGTGTGTGTGTGCGTGTGTGGATGCTGTTGTTTCCTCGGACGAGCTCGGCGACGACGCAATTGTGCGAGCCAGCCCGATCACCGGAAGGAACACGCACACATTTCGGAGCACATAAAATTCAGCGATAGCCCTCTGAATTCGGCTGTGCAAGAGAGCAAAGAGAGAACAAAAGGGAAAAGAGGATAAAAAATAAATAAAACTTCATACGGGGGAAAAGGTCAAACCGATGATAACGAGACGGGACGAGCACGAGGACAAAATCACGAAGGAAAGTGATCAGGTGGCAAGGTGCGTTGCGATGAAATTTTCACAGCCTTTTAAGAACGAGCTCCATGCTCGAAAACCCGTACAATGAAAAAGAGATACAAGAGAAATTTTTTCACGCTAGCTATATGATAGCACAAACTGATTAGATTCATCGTGATATTTTGGGAGAGGCAGGGAGGGGGGAATTTACATTGACGAGTGCAGAGGATATCGTTTTAGTAAAAAAAAAAAAAAAAAAAAAAAAAGAAAAACGAGGAAGATCAGGAGGCGTGGATATGCACAGCTGACCGAGTGCATGGCTCGGCCGATCCCGCGGCGTACGAAAGCGGGTGAAATAAATTTTCACAATTTTTATTCCATATAAGCGAATGAGGCAAGGGAGAAGATATCCGGCAAAAGGATATCATAAATATACATAGAAGAGCGTACACGCATCATGTGTGTACGTTTGCGTGCGCGCGTGTATGTTTAATTATACAGAGGAGAAAAACGAAGGAAAAAAAAAAAAAAAACGCAGCACGTTCTACGTGCGCCGAGCATTGATCGTGCGTGGCTCTCGTCTCGCGTTGGTTCTCGTTTGCCGCGTTGGTACAAACTCGACTGCAACACCACGTGCCTTTTATCCTCAGTTTGTATTTTACCGGCTCTACGTCCTGCTCATCGTTCCCTCGTTGATATAATAGCCGAAGGATAAATTGACCAATTACTAACGAGATAATATCCGACGAGTTCAACCGTAGAAAATCACGACATTACCAATTGACAATCGACCGTATAGACGAGAAAGAAGGAAAAAACCAAAAACAAAAAAAAAAGGGGGGGGGGGGCGGGACACTAAAAATACCAACCTAGGTTGCACTAGTAACGAGTATTTGCGATCGATAGAGCGATCGGGAAATTACGTTGAGGATGCATGACGGCGAGTGGCGATCGATCGTACGAAAGACAAAAATTCTGTCAAGTCAGCGCTAGGAAAGTACGTTCAAGTGATCGGGAATAGAACATTGCTATCGCTAATAACGTGATTGACGTTAGAAGCGGAAAAATAGCAAAGGTGCGGATCGGAGAATCAATCGGTGTGTTGCGTTATCGGACTCTGGATTAAAAAAAAAAAAAAAAAAAAACACACAGATCAGGAAACGTCATTGAGGATGAGGAAGAGGAAATGCGTGCCCAAGTTACAACCGATCGTACGTGAATAATGAAAAAAAAATAAAAAAAAAAAACAACCAATCGTTAGTTTCGACGGTGGAAATTCAAAAGAAATTTTGACCGGGTGATCGGAAAGTCGTGATCGGGAAGTCGTGATCGGTAAGAAGAAACAAAAATGTGATCGATCGAATCGGGGGTCTGCAGTAGCGGAAGAGGGCCGCTCTCGCGGTCGCTATATTAGTGCGATCACGGCAGTTCATGCTTAGATGCACGGCAAAGACGATCAGGAAATGACGCTTGGGGTTTTGACTAGCGAATCAATGAAATCGGGATGCCCTCGAGCGATCTGTGGCATACCGAGCAATGACAAAAATTTACGCGGACGATTTGCCAGTTATACTTGCCGCTGTGCTCTCCAATCTCGTCGTATTCGTCGATATCACGATATCCCCGAGAGAACAACGAAAATATTGAGATCAGAGAACGAACGGGAGCGTAAAACCAACGATAACAACGAAGTCTTGATATATCCGGACGTCTTTATCAATAATAATAATAATAATAATAATAATAATCGAATAATTGAAAATAACGATAATAACAAAGCGACGACAATCGACGTGACGAAGACATCATCGTAAGGTGCTCGTTCCTACCGCGACCCGTTCGTCGCAAAATTTTGCAATCTCATAAACAATTATCGCTGCCGCTGCCGGATCTCTATACCAAAAGCTGCAGGACTGGACTGCTAATGCAACTAGACGGAAATTTCATCATTGGATGAAATTTCTCTCTGTCGATTAAATCATTATCTCGATACATTATATTTAGCCACGTTAAAACGAATAATATTGATAATAATAATAATAATAATAATAATAAACCGAAAAGCACTCTCTGGAATCGTCTGAATGATTTTGATTAAAGAAAATCGTATGCGTGAGTGTGTATGTGTGTGCTCGATACGACGCTTTTTATCACATAAATTTTAACGAATGCATACAACTCTATTCCGAAGAAAAAAAAAAATATATATATATATATATATATATATATATATATAAAAATAAAACGAGACTCACTTGAGGCCTACGCGTATTTCTTAATTACACTCGGTAATAAATAACAGTAAGAAGAGTAATTTTAATCCCGATAATCACTATATTGGTAAATATCGAAGAGAAAAATTAAATATCGATTGATTATGATGAATAAATAAATAAATAAATAATTAAACAAACGAAGAAATAAAGCCTCGATTAGTGCTCTCTGTCCGTAAGAATTAATCATGCTCAATTCGCGCTGTGCTTTTTTTTTTATTATTGTAAAACTACTTCTGGCTTGTGCCTGAGTCGTCGCAACTCCGTGTTATCAGCGAGTGTTTCAGTGCCAGGTGAATACCGATTCATTGTACTACGTATCACTCCACTTAGTACTCTGTTATCCAAATTATATATTCTCGCTACGGTATAATATCGGTGGTGAATTTTCATCAGACAAACGTGTGTCTGCGTCGAGGCATCGCGAGCACGATACACTCGTATTAATATACGTATACGTAAAAATCTACACACAGGAAGTTACGAAAAACCCAGTCACTCTGGGGATCTCACGGGGTGAAATGCCTGTTAGACGGGGTCATGTCGCACCCAGGACCACTATCATCGAGACCATCATCAGAAAATTTGATACTCACGGTAAGTTTGTAAAAAAAAAGAAAGAAATAAAAAAAAAAGTAATTTGGACGCCAACTTATTTAACGATTCTTCATCCCCTAAAATCATTTCATATCTTCTGAACTAGCCCATATATATATATAGGTATATGCAAACGAAGGATGCAATTTTCGTAGAAACTTTACGGATGATCCCACGTCATTGTGTGTACTTCTTTTGATATATTTCAACGCGAGTAATTCATCGTGAAACGACAAGAATTTCAGGGCATCGAGCCAAATTTTCACTTCCGATTATTATTCACCGTGGTCCCCGAATATCCGTATAGTTTGAATGAAGATCCACGGGACATATGGCGCAGAGAGTGACGTTGATTATATATATACGAAAGAAACGACTGTAGTGGCACTTTTTCGTCATCATATTTTATCTTTATTTTCATTTATTGGGTCGATTATTGAAAATCAAAAAGGTTCGTTGTTGACTTCATTGACATGTTTGGGGAATCAGAGATTTTATACTTCAGGTACAATTATTGGACGTGAGATCTGGGCAGATAGTGAATGCCTATTATATTTTCTAGATTATCTTCACATTTTTCTTGTCGATTCAGCCGACGTTACATCGAGCTGTGGTATGAGGAATGGCCCTATCTGCTCATAACCACAAAATTCATATTTTTTTCGCTCCAAAGTATTTTGGATCCAATTATTGTCAGATGATTTCAATTCTCTGCTAAAAGGAAGGATATTGTGGATTCCCACTGATTTCTTAATCATCCGAACCACATTTTCGTGCGACTCCTAGAGAGCATTGTCAATATTTCTTACTCCACTGTTCTCAGCTTGATGATTTACCGTCTGAGAAAAAGAAAATAGTCTGAAATTTTTAAGTCAAATTCTAGTTTTCGGAATAATTGAAAAAAAAAAAAATTAAAATTTCCAAAAATTTTGCGATTTTGATTCTCTTTAAAAAATCCTCAAAAACTCTCGTACAAACACCGTATATTAAAAAAAAAATTGAATAAAAAATCGCTATAATACGACGATTAAAATCACCGATAGTCATACCCTAAAATATTTATGTAAAAAATGAGAATCCACTTGGAAATCAACGAGAAAAGATTGCAGTATGCTCGAATAAAAAAAATCGAGAGGAAATTTTCCCATATGCGAGATATACATCTCAGATATATCTCATCTATTTCGACAAAAAGTTCTATAGGTCCAATACATTTTTAAACGATATACATCGATACTTTTTTATTTATAAGAAAGTCAGTTCGTACCACAAATAATGGAGGCAATATAGTTCTATCGTTGGTGTATAAAAAATAATGAATTTTTTTTATCAGAAATCAATACAGTTTCATCTTTTTTTCTTCAATATCGTTTGTACGTTATTTGTCAAGTTCATAATTATGAATGTGTATTGTGTCGATGTTTCAATATAACTTTAACGTGCACACCACGTTTCATCGTCTCTATTGACAACGCTATACACAAGAAGCCAATTGCCATCGAGGTTACCAATAAATGTTACAACTGACGCTGCGATCGTTTTCATCGGCATCCTTTCAATTTTCCTAGCCTCGTTTAAACACATACTATCCGACACAAAAGAAATAAATAAAGAAAGAGAGAGAGAGAGAGAGAGAGAGAGAGAGAGAGAGAGAGAGAGAGAGAGAGAGAGAGAGAGCAGCGGTGACAAGAGATCCTTTTATAATATTTTTTTTCCATCTTCTTCTGCATCTCACTACCACAGTAATGACTACACAATGCATCGCGTCAGCAGCAATATCACTCGAGAAATGTACTCACAGTCCTCTTGTCATATTCGTCGTCTTTTTTTTTTTTTTTAATATTTCTTTCAACAACGGCTAGCAATCAAAAAGCTGGATCTCAATGTGAAGTAAGCAGTACAGTTATTGGTGACTTAAGGGTTCCAATGCCTCATGGAAAAAAATGTTGTGTGAAAGTATACATAACTTTCTCCCGCAGAAATCCATATTACTTATATTTTACTAGTATGATATATTAAAGTGGTTAATCAAAAAAATTTTTTTCATTCGGTGTTGCATCCTCATGAAACTGTTGATTGTAGTTAATTAAAAAATAATCTCCTGAAAAGATGAGCTCAATCGGTTGAGGTTTAGAGGTCCCACTTTTGATTTTTCGCTTTTACATTGAAATAACACGTAAAAAAATACTTACTGTAACTCACCATCGATTTCGCTCGAAGATATGAACGAAAATGAAAAATGTCAAGAGACCTTTTTTGTAGGAATTAATATTGAATACAAAAAAGGTTTTTTGACATTTAGTTTAATCTTGCATATTTTGGGAATGATTGTGACTTCAAATTGAAAAAAATTGAAAAAATGAAAGTATAATCGTTGCAAATTCAGAGAAAATGAATGTTTTTATGATTTTTTTTTATAAAATAAATTGTCTCAAGTTACAAACTAGTCGTGAGAGGGACTTGCTATCTAAAGTTCTCATATCATTGGAGATCATCTTTAAAATTTTTAGTTATTTTGACCTAAATATGAAACAAATTATCGAATATTTAGGTCAAAATAACTTAGAATTTGCAAGATTAACTACAATGACATGAGAACTTTAGATAATAATTCCCTCACATGACTAGTTTGTAGCTTGAGACAATTTATTTATAAAAAAAACCATAAAAACATTCATTTTCTCTGAATGTGCAACGATTTATTTCGATTTTTCAATTTTTTTCGATTTGAAGTCACAATTATTCCCAAAATATGCAAGATTAAACAAAATGTCAAAAGACCTTTTTTGTACTCAATATTAATGCCTACAAAAAAAGGTCTCTTGATATTTTTCATTTTCGTTCATATCTTCTAGCGAATTCGACGACGAGTTACAGTATTTTTTACGTGTTATTTCAACGTAAAAGCGAAAAATAAAAAGCGAGACCTCTAAACCTCAACCGATTGAGCTCATCTTTTTCGGAGATTATTTTTTAACTACAAACAACAATTTCATGAGGATGCAGCATCGAAAAAATTTTTTTTTTTTTGGTGAACGACTCTAATATAAATGTACATATAACATAAATAACATTGAAAAATTTACTGTGTCTTGAAGAAATTTCGAATAGTCAGGCTACCCAGACCACGATGGCTTGGACCAAATTTTGCTGTTCTCCTGTCGAATGTAACGAAGAAGAATATCAACTATAAGGGAGCTTGGCTGTCATTTTGTAAAATTAATTTTCGGTATTTTCTTCTTTAAAATCGATCGAACAAATGGAATCCTATCAGTTTTTCTCGTAGTACATTGAAATTAAAAAAAAAATTCAAAATTAAGCAGACAGTTTATAAATACTCTTGCCTTGCGGGAGTACAATTGTTGGCGAAGCAACAGTTATACTGCTCAACTTGAGGGAGAAATTCGGTGTGACGCACGGAAAAACGATGATTTCTAGGATTTTTTTTCTTAAGAAACCACACGATTGAGCCAATTAAAAAGTTTTTTGCCAATCTTTGACTTGTTTACGATTTTAAAAAAATGGCGGAAAGAAAATGTATTATATGGGTTAAAATTTTTATTGTCTGAAGTCTCACATGTAGAGATCATTTCAGAAAAAAAACACCGTCATAAAAAGTCCATCGAGAGATTAATTTGATCTCGCGAATGGTTCCAAAATTTATAGCAGACTGATCGTTCTCGCGTAATGTGATTTTTATAAAATTTTTCGGACGTATAGTCATATGAACATTCAAAGAAATTTTTTTTACCGTATATATAATAGTTTTTTCGAACGATTGGCTAGGGTGATAAAGTACACGATAGCTCGCACGTCAATAGCAATAAGAAAAGACACGGACAAAAATGAAGCAGACGAGAGGTAGAAAATAACGAGGCCGAATCGCATTCGCTAATACGCATTAACGCGATAAATTCTCACGAAACCATACCAGCGCAAATTTATATAATAAAAAAAAAAAAAATATGTATGCCAAGCGCGAGAGCCTGCGGAGGGTATGGGGGATGGATAGCTCCGAGGGGGTAGGAGGGTTGGCATTTGCGATTCTGGTGCATGGAACACGCGTCTGTCCGTGCATACGTCAAGCCTTGGCTTCTAATCTGACGTGCCGCAGCTGCTTCCCCTCGCGAGTATTTTACTATATTCGCAAGAGATATATATTTATATATATTATATATACATGACCGTAACATTTCGAAAGACGCAAGGAAGAAAAAACGAAACATTTGTCTGATGACACCGCGAGACACGAACAGTTTTTTGTTTTCGTCGTCCGTAGTGTCAAGGGAAAACAAAAAAATACGAAGGAGACCTCAACGTGGATCGTTGTCGAAATTATTTATATAACCGCAAAGCGACATAAGGTAAACGTCCCAATAGCCGGACGTGTACCAGTAGCCGGACACCCAATGTCAAACTATATCTATATATAGTGATATACAGGTATAGTTTAGCATAGGGTGTCCGGCTACTGGTACATGTCCGGCTATTAGGACGTTTACCTTATTCGAGCTTTTTTATAAGAATAATATAGGAATTTTCTCGGTAGACAAGTACCAGCTTATCTTTCGTTCATTAATTTTTTTTTAAACAGTTTCAATGCTGGTACACGAAAAATATGTATCTGATTGAATGAAAGTGTTTGAGTTGAAAAACAAAAAATTCTTATGTGTATAACATACCACCTGTGCTTATAGTTCGAAAATGTTTTTTTTTTACAATTTTACTGCGTAGCATTTACCGAAGTCCATTATTAAAATAGACGCCTGATGTGGTTGGACACATGCGTGTATAATTAAATTACGAGAATGACCTCAAATTTTTATTGGACGCGCATTTGGACGTAACATCGATACTATGAATGATTCTATGATTCTATGAAATTTTAAGTTTTTCGAAATATTCATGCGAGAACTCTGAATCCCTTAAATTTTGAGTTATCTGGCTGAAAGTTTCTACATGTAAATAGAAAACGTGGATTAGAAAAAGTGAAAATTGAAACTTGCACAGTGCTTCCTTCTAATTTTCGAATTTTTATAAAGCTTTTATCCTCTCACTCACAAAGACTCACGTATAGGAAATTTTCTGTTGGTAATTTTGAAAATTTTCACGATCAATTCCAACGAAAATTCATGCAATGTACCAGGCATCTTGCTACAGTGTGTGATAAAATTTTCCAACTTACCGTAGGTATGGAATCGTGAACACGGTCCATAAATATCACGAGACGCGGCAGCGTCTTGGCGCCAAGTGATGAAAAATAAATTTTTAAGAAGTTAGCACGATAATCATAATATTACAATTTACGACTGACCCTACATGAAAACGCCGTTGCGTTAAAAATCAGTGCAAGCATCCTGATTCTTCTAAAAAGAGGAATAAATTATATGCGCAGTACAAAATCGCGTGAAATTCGTAAATTCGAGTTTAATTTTTATCATCGAAAAAAAAAAAAAAAACAGTATAGCGTATACACCATATGACTGCTATTGAGATTTTTTTTCGTTCGAATTTCACGATATTTTTCTTCGTGTTCTATTTTTATTCGTGTTGTTCCATCGTATACCCTTTCGGTTTTTTCCGTCGTTCCCCTTTTTATTCCACTTTCCATTACATATTGCTTGAGAACCTCCAAAATGTTGTCCGCAGTCACTCTTTTCCAATGCACTATCCGTATCATATTTTCACGAGGGCACAGGGAAACCGCGAAAAACCTGGCCAATACAGGCGGATATATTTTACTGAGCTTCAGTTGTATTACATACTGTAAGGGGAATCTCGCGATTCGCGTCACCTTCGGCCCATCTCGCCATCCTCGACGCCGGGAGAGCCGTTGAGCGCCAGGTAATCTTTTTATTCAACAGCGGGAATTACCAAACCCGCTAAACGTAATCTGAACTGAAATGAACTGGAATGAAACGGAAACGAAACATAAAAAGGTTGCCGGCGCGTCGGATGGCGAGATTGGTGACGGTATATACCCGATTCGCTCAGGATGTGGTTGTTGCGGAGAGGGGGCGTGGACGGCTGGCCAACTCTCGAGTGCCTTCGTAATCTGAAATAACTGAACTCAACACCAGAAAATTTAAGGGGCCTCGGTTCAGGCTAATTTATTCCTTTTCGTTCGGTAGCTCATAATTTTCTCCACCCATCACCCGAATACGTACATATAAAAGAGAGGCGATAACAACGGAAAATTCGATAGCTGAGAGCAAGGGCCGTAGCAACGGTAAATTCGATAACTGACGATAAATTCAGTAACGACGATAAATTCGGTAACTGGAAAATAAATTTGGTAACGCCCGTAAATTATTACCAACAAAAGATGGATTAATTCGGTATAATGTCGAAAGATTCGAAAGCTGAAAAGAACACAATAAATTCGACATTAACGATAGCTTCGGTAACGGAAACTCGGTACGATAATGGGAACGAGAACGCCCGAAAGGTAGCTCGAGAACAAAAACGGTATCAGAAAACAGGAACGCTCAAAAGATAGCTCGAGAACAACGGTAACATAGCGATAACAGAACGATAGAGGATTCGGTAACAGGTCGGGAGCTTCCCGAGCGGTTAACCGCTCTGGTCGAGAGCAGCGCGCAGCAAGAGAGCGATTCGAACTGGTCAATTAATGGAAAAGATAACGAGGCGAGAGAGAGACGAATATGCGCACGCGTAACGAGAACTCGCGATCCACTCGTCTCCTGACGTCACAACGACTCAAGCGCCTTATATCGAAACCTAATAGATCGGCAAATTTAAACGATAACTCTCAACTTAATCGAGCGACAAATATCTTCTTAACGCATAGCGTAGACGCGCCAAGATGTTGCGGCGGGTGGATGAGGCTCGCGATGATCGTCCTTCGCGGGGTCTTCTTCTGGTACGGGAAATCGGGGACCAACTATAACTAATCCTACGATAACGGTGCGATTGGGCAATCCGTGGCGGATGGGGAATCGCGGGCCCGTACGCCAAAACGGCCTTCCATACAGAAACGTAACTCAAACCGCCCTTCTTTACCCATACCTTTTTCGTGAAGCGCCGAGAGTCGCACTCGAACCTCTATATAGACTCCCACGAATTACTTCCTTCGAGACCAAGTATGCCGGGTGGCTGTTTTCGTAAAAACGTTGCATCTTACAATTAAGAAGTTTCCAGGGCATCAAACGAATAGTTTCATAAATACAACCTTTACAAATTTCCGAAAACCGAAATTTCAAAATGATAAGAAAATTAAAAAAAAAATTCATGTGTATGTAGTCAGAAAAATCAACGAATTAATTTTACATGACAAAAAAAAACATTCCCTAAAAATTTGTTAAGCAATGTTTTGTTTAAACAATTTATTGATAAATTTTGGGCATTATTATTATTAAAAAGTAATCTTCTTATCGTCTTTATTGTGGTTGAATTTTTTCCGATTTTTATCTTATCATGAAGTATGCAATATTGTCGATGAAAGTCACTTTTGGTTGGGAAGGCACGCCCGATACGTCCTTACGTGGAATCGTGAAATGTCACAAAAACGGTTCGTCCGATCGAACACAAGTGGGGTTTGAGCTGACCATGAGCCAGCCTTTTAACTGTCCGTTTTTAAACTCGTTTCGAGCAAAAAAAAAATTATAATAATAAATACCCAACCCAATCCAATCCAACCCAACCCATTAAAAAAAAAAAAAATCTGTCTCCAGATTCGTGATCAGCGACCCAAAAATCCTCGAGTACCAGTTTTCATCAAAATCCAAATATCTTTAGTTTTTTTTTCGGCTTATCGAATACGCCAATTTTAAATTTTGCAAATCTGACTTTAAATTTGTAATCAGCAACCCAAAAAACATAATGGTATCAATTTTAATTCGAATTCCTTCATCCGTTCTCCAAATATCATAATTTTTATTTCATTTTTCAGACTTTTGTTATTTCAATAATTCAAAAAGTACTGAACCAATCGGAACCAAAATCTAACTAGTTTTAATAGTTTGGAAAAGCCGCATCGATTGAGACCATAACCATTGAAATCCGGTTACTCATTCTCGAGATATCGTTGGCCAAAATAATTGATCACATACGTACATGCACACACGCAAACGTCCATCAGAAAATGGTCGGAGATGATTCTCTAGACCTTGAAACGTCGAGATTTATTGAAAACTCAACTCTTTATTTTCGGTGTGATTACAATAACTTCCTTTATTTCTCTGAAAAGAGAAAAACGGGAAGTTAAAAATTAACTAATTCGTTGAGTGAGCTTCCCATTCTAGTATACATTTTAAATAAAGAATGTCAAACTCAAAGAGGCGTATGCACGAAAAAGCATGCAGACATGAAAAAAGTAGCCAGCCACTGGGGGCGTGTATCTCAAACACACACACCATTTCCCTCAAGTTGAATTTAGCTGAAATTAAATAGAGGGTCAGATTAAAGTATTATATTTACCTTTTTTAAATCCAAAAAGGCTGCAATAGTTGATAAGCCCATTACCTCAGATCACGCGATCGGAGCATTCTTTTTTTCTTTTTTGGACTTCAGGGCGTAAGTTGGTCTATTAACGGCGTCTAATAAGCGGCAAAGAGCGAATTAACATATATTCGGGGTAAGGCCTTGACCCGAGTTACATCCGGTCATTTTTTTTGGCCAGCAGTATAGTGTGTCCTTTTATACGAATTTTACGATCAAAAGAGAGGCCAGAGTTAAGTTACGTTTCCACTATAGTTGGAGGAGAAATCTAACTATAGCGACATTCCATAGATAGTTTATGGTCACATTTATGAATTTAAATTTGGAACGAACAATTATTGTCTTGGATTGCGGCAACACCAGCACCTGCACAACCAGTTGTTTGTGTACTATAAACAAAAAACGACGTTGGTTACTCATCAATTATCACCAAAAATGAGTAACCTAAATGTGTACAATAATTTTTGAAAGCTGGGATTTTGAATTGAAAAATCTGAAAAAAGTTCATTACTTGTGTACGGATGTTCGTAAAAGTTTTAATTTTTTTCGTATCTTTTGGCGTGTAAAGAAAGTATAAATTGAAGAAAACCCGATAATCAGGTTTTTCTGCAATAACTTCGATTACAATTGCGACGTAAGGCTGAAATTTGACAGGATTTAGTTATTTATCAATAATAGGAAACAGTAGATTATTTGCAGTATTCATTCTGAGCGGGTGCACTCTTGATATGTTTGTACCTAGCTATATGACCTTTCGTACTTATTTGGGACTTCTATGGGACGAGTCGTTGGCAGGACTAATTTAGGACTTGTTAAGGACAATTTTTTTTTCGATCTGTGATATGGACGCAAAACCCTTTTCGCCCAATCATTATCAATGACGAGCTATGGTCGATGACAGTAGACCGTTGAATGAATGACTTTTCTTAGATGAAAACTTACTGGTAGTTTGATAAATGTTTTCTATGAGTCTCTTTCGTTTCATTTTACTTTTTTCGTTTGCCAATAACATTATTGACTAACTTTATTTCGGTGGAATATAACATATAGTTACGAGTGGACGTAACGCAACATTAATTGTTTCCATGCAATCAATAATTATAATCATTTATTATCATTTATTTTTTTTCAATTCTGATTAAGAAAGGGGCTTATCGAAATATCTAGCTACCAATATTATAACACGTTATCAGAGAGTTGATCATTTTCATTTGGTCATCAAATTAACATCTTAAAGAGACGCTGCATGCATAGACCTAGACGAAAAAATTTAACGACTCAACTTTTGCTTCCTCTTGGAGGAAACTTTGTTTTCTTGGAAAATCTTTTTCTCAAGATTTTCAAGCTTAAGAATTATCCGGATAGTTCAAACGTCACGCTTAGGAAAAATTTCCGGATCGATGGATGTGTGCTTGCGCATGCACAATGCTTCCTGTACGCTTATAGTCGACTTTGAAACGATTTTATCTGCAAGCTAATTTATCATCAGCCATGCCGGAACGTTGCTATTGACTGGAGTTTTAATTGGGATAGATATGTTAGCGAAAGCCTCATTCTGGTCGAGATGTCAGCGGCTCTCTTCACGTCTAGTAGAGTTGTTCTCTGCTAGAGTTTTGAATCGGTTGACTCGTTCGGGGAGCCTTAAGGAGGTTCACTGGGGTTTGCGGGAGGTGAAGAGGATCGGCGGAAACCCTATGCTTATACATGGGCCGATGGCACTACAGCCAACTGTGAAAATAATTTATCATGCGAATCGGAAAATCATGGAATTGAGATGAATAAAATAACGATAAATGAATACTCAACCTTTTTTTTGACAAATAAGGATCGATAAAAGTTATTTTACATTAATATGAATGAAAGAAATTCGATTTTATAATTCGTATTTCTTACGGTTGGTACCGTCAAGTGTTATAGCCACAGGCACCAGAGAACAGTCGAGCTGTCAAGAAAATTGCGCGCTCAGCCTTACCTAACTGCTCCGGCTCTACAGCGATGTTGCCATGATTATCCCCTCTTTACATCCTTTTTTACTGCGAATAACTATGAATTATGTGGGTTCATTGAATAGTACTCATGAACTAAGTACACATACAATCTGATTTTTGTCATGCTGCTTTATTCACCTATATACTGTATTGAAATAATATTTTTAAAAAAATTTCTCTACATTTTCTCCGGAGTTATAAAGGGGGAAAAAATCGCAATTTCAGCTTACGCCATAAAAATGTGCGTTAAAAGAGCCTCGTCAGAAGCTAACTTTTCATGTGAACGGTGTTGATGAAAATTCTCAAATAATTCAGGGACATTTCTACGATAGTAGTGGGAATATCTGATAAAAAAAAATTCAGATTTTTCTGTGCATTTTGCTCTACCTGGTGAGCTTTCTTAATTTCGGTAGAGTTGTTATTGGATTTTTAAGTTTTGGATAAAGTTGAAAATGTGTCAGATTTCGGATAACCTCAATTTTTATATGCAATAAATTTTATGTTTCATGGATAACTATTTTTATTTATATTTTGTACCTAACAAAAATCAAACGTCTCTTCATGAAATTCTTTTTTTTTTTTCTGGGCCTATTGGACATCTGGTTCACCTGATTAATTTGGTGGGGAAATAAAAATTGACAATCCTCTCCGCTAACGTTGAACGTTATGATAAGTAGCTAGATCTTTCGATGAATCCTCCGCTCAAGCCCTCTATAAACAAGATCGTTAGATTTTCATTATCGACACACAATCAACAATCGTTTCCGCGAAAATTGAACTATAAGGTAGACGTATCAGTTGTGGCCACTGTGCCGTTTGTGGTCACTCCGCATATTTCCCTCGATTTTTTCATAGTTTCAAGGCTGTGTTCACTTCATCGAGCGTAATATATTTCGATATTCGAGATGTTTCCGCATCACTATCGATTGCTTTATTGAATATCTGCTGATTTATTTCAACGAAATGTGTCAATGCTGAGCGGCTTGTGTAGTTTTTCTAGACTAAGGTTTCTCATATCTAAAATTATTCCGCTCCATCAAAAATTTATATTTTGTCAGTTAAAGCTCATTTTTCGGGTTAGAATTACAAAAAATTTACACATCAGCTGAAATATCTGGAAAATACGCGGTGATCGAAAGTGTTAACATTCGAAATTCAATTGTTCTATTTGTGGCCAGCTTATGGCTACAAATGTAAAATACCTGAAAAATACGCGCTGGCCGAAAGTGGTACATTCAAAATGCGATTGTTCTATTTGTGGTAAGCTTATGGCCACAAATAGAGCACACTTATACCACTTCAGTAATATATTTATGACGCAAATAAATAACTATTTTTAACTCGAATCTATATCGTCACTGGATTCTCTCAAACTCCACCTTTTGTTTGTAGTGCATTCGTATCCCAATTCAAAGCTTGGTGGCCACAACTGTTACTCAAGATAACCAAAAGTAGGACAAATGTGGCCACAAATGGTGAAAATGACAGCTACAAGATAATTTCCTGTATTCTTAATTTATCATGATCAGAAAGGTTTCAACTGTTGACAATTCGATTCTGTGTACCTTTTAGGTTATATCGATCACTTTTTTAGTTCTCAATTTGCAATAATGTGAACACTGTTAATATGAATGTTCGAAAATGCTTAAAAGGGCGACAACCGTCACGTCTACCCTATTTTATCGACCCACCGTGGATATATGATCTTGCCGTGTCCGGGCGAGCCACAGGGACGCTAACCTAGCAAGAATCTTTCGGGGGATGTATATCGTGCACTCTATCGAGAAAATTATCTTCACGGATAAACCAGAAGTAACGGAGAGAGCATTAACTTTGAGTTTCCGGACTGTGTACGTTCTGATGTACTATATCCAAATAGTCGGCGAGCGAGCTAAATGGGCATACGCTAAATGGCGAATACCCCAGCGTCGAATCGTCGTCGACTTCGCGGCTCGAAACCGCGAGAGCTCGCTGACCCAATTCTACCATTTCACTCTCTGATGTTATTTTTTTATATATATATATCTCTGTATCTCTGTCTCTCTCTCTCTCTCTCTCTCTCTCTCTCTCTCTCTCTTCCTCTTTGGAGATAAAAAAGTTTCACGCGTCACTTGGATGGTTTTGACCGTCTTAGACGAGGTCCAAACGACCATACACGTATATGTATCTATATACATATTCATACATGCCTATTTTTGTTTAACCATAAGTTTCTAAAGTCGGCCTGACACGGGTCTCTCTCGCTCTCTGACCCCTTACGTACATTTTCCACCGGCGCAATGATGACACCGGGGGCTACAATTGATATAGGGACATTCCAAAATGAAGCCTTGCGGGGGATTCATTGCTGACATATAGTTGCTCCAGCATTCGTATATGTCTGGCAGACCTATTGGCAACTCACCAGGGCCATGGCCACAACGAGCGCGTCATTGAATGCTCAGAGACACAGAGATTACGATAACTGTAATTGAAAATTTTTTTTTGTTCGATGTGGCTAATAACTGCGGGACTCGCGTTAACACTTTCGGATCTGCAAATGTGCCGGCCATAGCACCACGACACGATTTATGCTCTCTCTTCGTCGCGGGTTATACCCTGCTGTGGATCCATATCCAGAACTGGAGAAAGCAAAAGGGGCGGAGTGTGGAGAAAAGCCCCTATTTTTCTATCCTCGATGCCGGTGGTCCTTAATGCCCGCTGGTTCACCAAGTTTGGCACTCAGCCAGGACGATATTTAAAATTCCACTCCCGTTTCCCCCCCCCCCTTCATTCTCTCTGCCATTTTTCACGTCGATCAACGCCACGAGCGGGCTGCTGCTGATGGATACAGTCTTCCGTTGAATCGTGCTATAACGTTCTCGCGATCGCTTCGTTTTTGAAAATATCTCGAACCTCGGAAGAGTGGATCATTAGCGAGCACGCTTTATATATATCGTCGATTGTTGTCAAGCGAGAGGGTTATCGTCCATACGTGTACCAAGATTTAAAATCTCATGGGTTGCGACCCTTCACTTTCTAGCATGTCAATTTGCCGAAAACCCGTTGGATCGAGCAGAGATTTCGGTACACGTAATTCGTTACAGATATATTTCCACATAATATAATATGGAGTAAGCGAAAACCGTACACCATCAGAGCTCGTATGGATTGCCCGGAAAAACTATACGAGAGGCCCGAAACACCCGAAACGTTATCCCTTAATATTATACACATATATATTTGCTGGGCTTGTCTTGGTGAGTTTCAAAAGTTAGTTTTGCGCTTTCGACTCTTTATATATAGCTATGGACGCATTAAGAGGTGTAAATATAGAATAACCGAGGTTTGGAAGGCGTGGGTGCAGTCAAGAGGCCAAGAGAAGAGAGAGAGAGAGAGAGAGAGAGAGAGAGAGAGAGAGAGAGAGAGAGAGGCGCGAAACCCAAAGCATTTATAATACGCGCCCCAGAGCGACGAGTAGTCAATTCATCTTAAGGAGGTTCTGCTCAAACTTAAAAAAGTGAGAGCAACTTTAAATTTTAACAGCATATTTCTACAGGTGTGCTCCGTTTATCTGAAAAATTTCGACAATTTTTACTTCCTACTTTCCAAGATAAGAAATCGTAAAGATGCCCTCGAAATGCGTAGGGTTTTTTGTCGCATCAAAGAAGTTATATGACCTGAAGAATCGTTTGATATTGTGTAGTTCAAAAAGTGGTGGGTGTTTAAAAATTGTAAGAAAGGGTAGGCTTATCCATTACGAAGATCGGGGGAAAAAATTGAAAATATTGACTACTCCGTTTATGAATAATCGATGATTTCTTTTGTCTATAACAGACGATCTATAGTGAGGGATAGGCAAAAAGAGCGAGCACGCGCTACATCCCCCCGCACGCCCTGTATCCCGGGCCTTGCGTCCCGCACCGCGGACGCTACATATACAAGCATAACCTCCTCAAGAGCTTGGGAGCTTGCAAGGTCGCCTCCGGGAAAACTCTCGATGACGACGACGACGAGCGATCCACGCGATTCGTTCGCTATATATGTTGATAAATTATACGCCACTCGTTTTATCGTGCGTAAAAATCTGCCAGATTTTTTTTCTGGTTACTCGATTAATTTCCCCGCACAAAGCTCTGTCACTAAGAATAAACAACAATCGCTTCTGGAAAAGAAAAAAAAAAAAAAAAAAAAATGTTGATACTCGTTGATGGCATTTCATAAGCGAAGGATCATTATTATGATAATCCGCGTGAATATACGAGGCTGCATGAAATTTAAGATTGCACCGATATCATATTGGAATGCGGAAAGTTAACTATAATTTATGACTCTGAGCTCTCAAGAACAACCAATAAAAATACGTATAAATATCTGCTTTTATTTTTGAATTCTTGTCTAACGTTTCAACATCGTATCCGTATATTTTGATGGTCATGATGATTATATATATATATATATATATATTAGGGTGATTCAAATAAAATCGATGTTTTTTTTTTTTCGTATAAATTTGATAGCTGTTAGTACTTGTCAAAAAAGTAACTCTCTCCAAATTTGAGCTCTTAAAAAAATTTTTTAGAGGTCGCGCAAGTGACTTTTTTATTTTTTTTTTCGATCGGGGCTAACAATCACGATTTAAAAATTTCTATTTTTCCGTTCTGCATAGAAAAATATCAGTACCTGATGAAGCAGTGGTTGTCCCAAAATTTGGGCTCATAAAAAAAAAAATTTAAGTGCCAACATCCTTTGCTGCAGCAATGAAAAATCGAAATATCTATGCTACAAATTTCAGCGAAAAATGAAAAAAATAAATTTAAGTGACATGCACGGCCATTAAATTTTTTTTTTATGAGCCCAAATTTTGGGACAACCACTGCTTCATCAGGTACTGATATTTTTTTATGCAGAACGGAAAAATAGAAATTTTTAAATCGTGATTGTTAGCCCCGATCGAAAAAAAAAGTCACTTGCGCGACCTCTAAAAAATTTTTTTAAGAGCTCAAATTTGGAGAGAGTTACTTTTTTGACAAGTACTAACAGCTATCAAATTTATACGAAAAAAAAAAACATCGATTTTATTTGAATCACCCTAATATATATATATATTTGATTTTTTTATTTGTATCAAGAGTTACGTTAGCGAGTCGAGACAAGTACATTTTCCCACTATATCGACATGTCGATATAGTGGGCCTCCAAACTTGCTTATACACAAGGGTTCTACGTAAAAAAAAATTATTTTCTCCATAGCTAATTAAATATGGGGTCTAGGAGAACTTAAGGAGGTACGACTATTTGTGTGGGCGGGGAATAAACGAAAACGTAGGCGCGGGTGAGCACAGCGAGCGAGGGGCACGCATGAAACAAGAGAGGGTCGGAGTTCTGACCATTTTCAACCGGAAGATTGAAACGTTTTTGTGATGCAGTGCTTGAATCACACGATAAAGAGTAATTCTTCAATTATTTACAATACCTATTATATCTGGTCTATCAAATTTCAGTTTTCCAACGGGTGTAGGAATAAGTGAGCAGTAAAACCGTGATCACCGCACTTCTGGTTAACCGTCTCCATAAGACGACGTGTTTTAGTAACTCAAACTGCTCGACTTTGCAATTTTATTACGATAAAACTAAACGGTCAATATAGCTCAAATTTTGGCAATATAGGCGCATGAAGTATTCGTCAAAAACATAAAAATTTCAAGTCCGAAAGTTGGATATGTAGCAATGATCGTACCTCCTTTCTTCATTTTTCTTTTCTCTTTCGATCGGAACCCAAATGAATGCTGCAGCTATTGGTGTATGAAAGATAACGCTTTTTAGGGTGATCCTTATTTAGGGGTTGAAAAAAATTTCGTCAGAGCCAACCCCCAGATCGGCTGAAAATATATTTAAAAAAAAACTGTGCAAAAGCTCAGCTCACTGTCTCAATCGGAAGGGGTGCTTTTGAGGACAAACCTTTTTTTCCATTTGAATAAAACAAATTTTTGTGACGTCCAACTTTCTATTTTTTACTATCACGTTCTAGGCCTAGTTCTAGGCACTAAAAGAATTTGGGATTTGGCACATCTCTTGAATATATTCTATGTAACTCTCTGAAAAGAATCGAAAATTTCTTACATCTTTTATTATTACGCTCTAAACTATCATATTTGATATTAGCAATAATTTTACTGGTTTTTGGTTCTTAGTATATACAGGAAGAACTAGACGAACTATACAGCAAAGAAAGTAGAATGTTTGCAATTAAATTTTCGCGCCAGTCTTGTCGGTGCAAAAAAAAAATCCCCATTAAAAAAACGCAGCGTTATTGAAAGTTTTTCTTAAAAAATTTACGCGTCGATAACCCGGAAATTTCTCTGTATTCATCCAGAAATAAACTTTTTTGTCGCACAGATATTTAAACTATTAATTTTGTCATACTTCTGCCCATGTCGTACTTTTCCCAGACTAGTAAATCCAAAAGAATTCCGGCCAGTACCAAGTCAGGATCTGCCGAGTTTGCCTTGGCCAGGAAATCCAAAAGAATTCTGGCCGGTACCAAGTCAAAATTTGCCGAGTTTTCCCAGACTAGTATATCCATAAGAACTCTGGCCAGTACCAAGTGGGGATTTGCGGAGTATGCCCTGGCCAGGAAATCCAAAAGAATTATGGCCAGTGCCAAGTCGAGATTTGCTAATTTTTCCCAGACTAGTAAGTCCAAAAAAATTCTGGCCCGTACCAAGTCGGGATTTGCAGAGTTTGCCCTGGCCACGAAATCTGAGAGAATTCTGACCAGTATCAAGTCCGGATTTTCCGAGTTTGCCCTGGCCAGGAAATCCAAAAGAATTCTGGCCAGTACTAAGTCGAGATTTGCCGAGTTTTCCCAGACCAGTAAATTCAAAAGAATTCTGGCCAGTACCAGATCCGGCAACGCCAAGTTCGTCCTGATCAGTAAATCCATCACTGGCTCTGGCCAGAAGCCCGGAAAACTGGTTAAATTTCTACATGGAAATACCTCCTACGTATATATAACACGAATTCTCGCAAAATTAAATGAAAAATAACAAAATGGTAGGTATAATCGGAAATCTGTACGTTAGAGGATTTGATTTTATTTGAAAAATTTTTGTACGGATGGTACAATCCGGATGGTATACAGGTAAATGTAATTGTCTCAAATTTTTGTACATCATTTACGGTGTTTTTTTGGAGGGATGGACGAATTTCCCAACCGATGGTCGCGCAAAACATACAAATTGAAAAATATTTACTTTACTCGAAGTAAATATTAATTTATTGAAAAATATTTATTCTTATCGAAGTTACGATCGAATAAAATAGTGGTCTTTTCGCAATCCGGGTGTCGTGGGTAAGCAAATAACAAGCGTGTGTTTGTTTACGTGAGCGAAAAATCAGTGTCGTGAGCTAAGCATCATATTGACCGGTACTATTCGAAACGAAATGAGATAGTTAACATCTATGATCTACGTAACGTGCAGAGGGATTTTTTTTCGGGACCATTCACCGGCGTCAATTTTTTTTATTTTATTTTTGACCAGTGCGACAGCTTTTGTGCGGAAGTTGGACTGGAAAGTTTGTAGAGAATTCTCTGCAGATTTCCACGAGAAATAGAGTCGCAGAAGTTTTACAGAGAGCCTAAAGAAGTATATATGCGCAGATGCTGAATGGTTCCAATATACAAAAGTGTATGAGCGAAAAGCTTTTCGGATACTGGCAACAAAGCAAATCTTTGGTCACAAGCATAAGAGAGAGAGAGAGAGAGAGAGAGAGAGAGAGAGAGAGAGAGAGAGAGAGAGAGAGAGAGACAAAGGTTGTGAGATAAACAGGCGGGGGGGTTAGTAAACGTGCTCACGGTCCGGCTAAGTGACATTGTTGGCAAGTGGCCCACTTTTATACCGCAGAAAGAGATGCCCGACTATTTCTAGCTGAAGATACACAATCGGTGACAAGAAGAATAGATTTTCGAAAGACAGAACTAAAGATATTCACTCTTAACCCTGGGGTTATCGGCCCATTCGTTAAGGAGAGCAATGAATTTCATCTGGCGCGGCCTGACCGAATCTTACCTCATGCACTAAAAACTCAAATAAATCACGGTATTATTATATACTTCTTCAGCGATAAGCCAAGCGAAGTTTTCAGGCCTTTCCATGTCACATAATTCGTGATATCAGTTGGTCAGGATTTTTCGTCTATATTCACGGTCCGTTAGCGTCGCGTGTGCACTATGAAAAGTTTAGTCGAGTGTTTATGATCCTGGAGGCAAATCCTCTGTCAACCGATAATTCATGACGAGGAGTTCGAAAATAGATATTTCCCAAAGTTTCACTTATTCGAGGTATCGTAGAACTACCGAGATGTAAATAGATTATAACGTTCTTGCATGTGGACTCCCAGAAATCCAATGGCGCCTCGAATATGCCGGGACGATGAGAAGTTTCAGGCAGCAAGCACGCCTGGCATTTCCATACCACGAATCACGACTCCGCGTATACATAACTACTGTATCAATGTTATAACAGTGTATGTATATACGTTTATAAATGTATATAGTATGTGTTAGGCCACGTGTGTATTCCTCGAAGCAGTGTCTTCACCGAATATAAGCACATTCGCGAGGACAGCCACCGTCATTCCCTGACGTGTGACAATCATCATGTCAGTGCGTCTCGAACCAGTAGAAAGCACCTAAACTTAGCCCTTTGACCATGTGCAAACCTTTGGACATTCTAAAAAAAATACATATCCCGAAAAAATCTTCCAAAATTGTATTATAACATTTTCCAATTGTCGTGATATGTGATATTGTGATTCGTTTTTTGTATGTTACAGATCGAAGCTTTTTGGTGGCAAACGCTCAGCAAGGACTATGTCATATAATCTACTGCTCGGATGGATTTTGCCGTTTGACGGGCTACTCGAGGGCCGAGGTGATGCAGAGGCCCGCGGTCTGCGAGTTCCTTCACGGACCCATGACCTCGCCTCATGCAATAGCGGCGCTTCGGGACGCCCTCGTCGCGGGTGTCGAAAAACATTTTGAGATACTCTACTACAGAAAAGACGGTATGGATCAATTCATAAGTTACAGCATTCCAGTTTTTCCAATTGCCTATCATTCGTGCCTGCATATACCACACCATCGTCGTGTAAAAAAAAAAATTAATAAACAGCGTTCTCGGTGTGCCATCCGCTGTGATTGAATATCGTTAACGATAGCACTGCTCTTATTGGCGCATCGCGATTCCAATCGACCCTTCCGTTAGCCATTGGACCTTCAACCATTAATGCGTGTCACGAAACGACCTTCCGCTGATAGTTTCACCGCAGAAAAATCGTCGATAACTCAGAACATCGACCATATGACGTACACGCACAGTTGAACCGGGTCGCGACCAATTTGTTCCTCGGCGTTACACAAAGTTGATGTACAAGTATATATGACTGGAATGTGCATAGCTAGTAAAGCAGCAACCACACTGCTGACCTTAAGCTGTTCAGCTTGTGTACCGGAGATCGATATATAGCGAGAACTTTTGCGTTATACCAACATACGCTTCTTGATGGTGTATAATTTATCATCGACATAGTCAAAGCCACGAAGGTGAGGGCACCTGTGGGTAGCGAGTAGAGCTCATTTAAAAATCATGCACCGCGGCACATGTGAATGAAGATGATATTCAACGTCGAGGTGGGGGAAGTAAATGGGGATACGTACGCAGAGACACTCTAATATGCCGTCACCGCTATGCACTGCTGTTTTCACAAACACCTTTGCATTCAACATGAGATTCCGATGGAGTACGGAGGAGCTGAAATAATTTAACAAAACACGTTACAGACGGAAGAAAAGGTATGACGATATCACTGATTTTCAGATAGTGCTCTTCTAACTTTAGAGGACTTTCAATCGGTTTCCTTCTAATTGTCCAGTGCAATCGGTCAAGCTGAAAAGTGTATATGAATATTCTAACGGTGAAGATAAAAAATGTAAGGCAATCGGCGCTATTCTAAGCACGTGGCTGTCCGGTCTAACCATCCATCTTCCTCATTCGACCACGCTAATAGATCACCGGAACCACAGTACCACGGAACACTAAGAATAGCTTGTCAGATAAGCTCCGCCGTACATGTTTATATTTTTGTTCAACCCGGCTGGACAGTTAGGCTTGACGGAGAGAATGCAACGCACTGCCTCGATTGGGGTGAAAGCTCTCAGTATTATGGCATATCACAGAACATTGAACCACCGCGTCACCAATAAGAGAGCGAGAGAGAACAAAACCGATGGCAATCAATACACGCAGAAAACACAGACGAAAGAATGAGCGAGCCCGTCCTACTTCACATCGATTCGTCGTATCATTTCGTCGACCACACAAGCGAGAGCGTGATCGACGATGACACGGTGAGAAGGGTGTCGGGGCGTGGTGATGCGTAAAAGAGCGAAAGCTTTGTACTACTCGAAGGTCTAATTTCGCACAGGCTCCGGCGAACAAGTCATGAGCCAGGCGAAGCAAGCTCGTTCTCTTTTCTCCGCAGCTGCATGTTCTCTTGCCCTACCCGAAGTTAAGCTTCGGGTATAGTTAAGCCCCAGTCTAGCCCAACATTTCGACGTGTCAACGACAGAATCGTTGAACGCGAGGCGCATTTCATCGAATCCGCATAAACGTTTAAAGTTCATCGATGTAAGTGCAAAATAAATTCGTTGGGGAAGAAAAATAATTAAATCGGAAAATGTTATTACGCGTGCAAGCTTGGCCGCTCTGTTATTACAAGACACTGCAAAGTCGTATAGAACCATCGAGAGATGAAAACGACAGTATATATAAACCGTATGTCCATACGACCATCGCATGAGAATTGCCAGTTTACGGTTAGCGGTAAATGTATTCAATGAAGAAAAAAAAAAGTCGTAAACAAGCCGTGACCAAGTTCTCAATACCTCGGGGAGTAACCCGTAGGGCATTGTGAAAAGAGGACTGCCTCTTCTCAACAATCTTTACACCCGTTATCGGGACACTTGTCTGGGGATTCAAATGTGTCCCCGCGGTGCTTTAAACTTTCTCGAAGAACTCGAGTGCAATCCAGAGCCTCTATCTAGTCCGGTCGAGATTGAAAATTTAGCTTTGCCCGCGACAGTGAAGAACTCTTCCGGAAGCTCTGGATATCCATGCCTGACACAGTAGGACATCTACGGTGCTTCAAAAAGCATCTAGAAGACTGGGAGTGAGCTGGATATTCAGTCGCATTGTGCTCACGAGAGCTGCTTTTCCGTTACCCAAAAAGCTCGTCTATTGCTACGTTGTTCATGTCTCAGCATCAAGGGTGGGTCGTTTCGTGTCTTTCCCTTTAGTATTATCATTTACCTCCGAGTTTCGCATCCATTCGTTCGCATCACGCTGGCACTGGTTATATATCATTCAAGGCGACATTTAAAAATTTCATCGATGCGAGGTGTGGCAAAAGTTCCACATTCCACAATGTTATGGCCACTTTCATCATACCCCAAAGCAAGATGTTCAACCAAAAGTCTACGGTTTTAAACACAGAGTTATCAGGGTCGACGGGGTATAACCCACTCTTTGAACATCTTTACACGAATAAGTTTCTCGCTGGCCACAAATCAGCTCAGATTTTAAACGAATCCTCTGAACTAGCTTGAAAAAGGCTGACATTGAGGGTAATCTCGGGGCTCGTCACGTGGATCCAACAAGTGAGCATCCGGATCTCTCTGAGCTTTGAAGTTGAACGTGCTCGTATATGCAGAGGTTTATGCATTTATGCAAGGGCCTATATGCGCGCCGTAGCATGGAGGGAGTGAGCTTGCGCGATAGCCAGGAGGCGCATGCATACGTATAGGCACACTCGGAAAAGGGGAACAGAGCGCGAAAGAGAGAGAGAGAGAGAGAGAGAGAGAGAGATGCGTAGAGCGAGTGAAAGAGGTTTGGGGCTTGCAGACTCGCGATCCTCTTGCTATTTCTGAGGCACTCGCTCGCTCTCTCATTCTCTCCCTCGGGGCAGTCAATCCCTCCCCTCTGCCACAGCACACCTCGCCACGTCACTGGGGCAATGCACTCATGATGACGTCACCATATCGCCCGACCTAAAGCGTCATCGACAAATTGGTTGCTCTCTCAGAGGGAGCCATTAACCCGACTAACGACTGCTATATTCTTCTCCGCCTCTTTCTAGCGCAAGCTTTCCTTCCGCTTTCACCAACTTTGAGCTGAAACTGTTCTTCGCGCTTTCATTTGTACCGAGGTATCATTGGGTTTTGTCATATATTAACGGTAGAATTTGGAGAAGTTGGGCTCCCTATGGCGCTCGTGGCCCGTGTGATTGCTGTGCCCATTCTGAAAAGCGGGCAAACCCGTGGACATATTTTACTGAAATTTGGGGTCAGGCAAAAAGAGTAAAGCTGGATGAAAAATATGTGCAACGTCACCATTCACACGTGACGTATGCATGCCTCGAACGGCAGACCACCCGCTGATCCCCCTTTTGCTGTAGTAAATTTATATTTAGATATCTCTCTCTCTCTCTCTCTCTCTTCTTCGCGTTTTATGCGCGGATTCGTGGTGGCAAATGCGACGATCGAATACGGTGTATTTTCGTTGAATACATATATCGTAGCTGCATAAAAAGCGCGCGTGAGGCAACCCGGGGAGGTCCGCACGAATTCATACATTTGGAATCGAGCCAGGAGCCACCAGTGGCAACAGTAGTAGTGACGCCGTATGGAAGAAGCAAAACCGAGCGAAAGCTCGATCCACACAACGATAACTTCCCAGCATGTAGTCAGCTCACATGTTGATATATATATAGAAAAGCTCAGCTTCCGCTCCTTCAATCCTCTGTAGCGTTGTCTTTCCGCTATGTGTCCTCTCTTCTATCGTTGTCTAGTCTTATATTGAAGTACTAAAACACGAGATTGTATCTTATCGTCTCTGTAGCTGCACCTTGTTTTTTTTTTACTCAAGCGCCTCTTTGATTAACTCCTTCGCATATTGAAGCAGCTTGGCGATGTTTTTCCATAGTTTTACATTTAATTAAATCAGACTTAAGAGAAAAATTGCAAATATTTGCTTCTTATTTTATTTTAGCTCACTCACAAAGTTTCCTCCATCAGCAAGTGGGTTCTTGCTTCGTTATAGAGGCAGCTCAGTGAGTGAGAGAAAATAATGAGAAAACAGTATGCAAATTTTTAATTTGCACGTAATTTTTCAAAAATTTAAATTTCATCCAAAATCCAAAAATCAAATTTTTGCCAAATTTGATACGAAACATGTTTGTCTCCGAGACTATTGAAGTACAAGATTTTAGCTCGATAGCGTCAAATCTCCGAAAATTAGAGTGCGTGAATGAATTTTTTTTTAATTTAAAATTTTCGTCAAATGTGATGAACCACTTGAGGGATTCTCGCCAAATTCAAGACTAATAATCTTCGTTCCCCAGATTATTTGTGTAAAAAGTTTTGCCTCCATAGCTTCAAATTTACGGAAGTTAGAGCGCGGACACTGATTTTATCACACAGACATACGAATGTACATTTTTTCTAAATGTGTTGCGCTCGACGTTTTTAGGACATTTCAAACATGTCGGCATGAAAATCTCCATTTTTTTTTCATGAAAACAAAGCTTTCTCTATATCGAACCCGAATTTAAATGCGTATACATATATATATTGTCCAAAGGTTTTTTCGATCTATGCTGCAACGTAGATGTGAAGCGTGTGCTTAAGATCTTCCCGTATACCAAAAATATCGAGGCATAAAATATTCGGGACATTAAAGTAGCGACGCCAGTATCAACAACTGTCGCGTCTGCAGACCATTTTGTCCCTCGTTAAAGTCGTGGTTTTTTTTTTCTCGATGGGTCAGGCCATATCCGAGACTGCTCTTTCTTCGATTCAGTGGCATAACGACTTAAGCGGAAACGATGTGTCTTCGGCTTTGAAGTTGTTCACTGGTATACAATATCTATTTCGCATTCGCATCATCGGTTCTATCCTTTTAGATACGAGCCCGATGCATGGATGAAAAGCTCTGCAGGTTATAGGGGAAGCTTGTCCCTGGGTCGATGAAAACCTCTCTCCATCTTTTTCCATCTCGTGTACCCCACACTGCTGTCTCCTGCCCCGCAATTCTCCGTCACTTTTCTGCCCACATCGGTCGCCCAGGTTTTCCCTCTCTCTCACTCTCACGCGCACAGCCAGCCCTAAGCCCAGCTATGGCCGGCTCAGGGTGCGTTCACCCTTGCTTCATGCTGTGTGCTACAGCGGTGCCTTCTCACTCTCTCACGACTCCTTGCGTCCCAACCTCTCGCACCTCTTTCATTCTGCTTCCGTGAGGTTCAGAGCAGCGGCGCGCGATACGTATATACGGCACCCTGTATTACCTACCTCAGCAAACTCCGGTGGCCGCGTTGATGAAGAAACGAGGGGATGGAAAGTCCTTAGTGAGAGAAGGAGGTAACGAGACCAGACTACTCAAACAGCACAAAGCGAGTATCCTCATCTACTTTTTTTTTTTTTCTCTACTTCTTTTTCGTCTTCAGGCCTGTCGCTGATCACCTCTTTTCCACCAAGTCCTTAACGTGACTTGAGTTTTCGAGAGGAATTGTCCGGTGACAGATTTCGTAATCGACCGTTTGAAACTTTATGTTTTTGCATAAATTCGATAACGAAAACTCGATGACATATGGTATAACTCTAGATTATCGTAATTTCACATGAATTTTAGCCAATATCTTACGGTGAAAGTCAAATAGACTAGAATAGACATGTGCGGTTGATTAATACATCGGCAAATTTATCTCGCTACTCCAACTCACACTGTATACCAAACCTATACATTCGAACAAGGTGATACAATGTGTATCTATGTATAATGCAAGAGAGAAGAACTGAAAATTCCGGAAGGCTGGTGGACGACACGTCCGACAGAGGATATTTCCGTTTGGGGCATTTTACTTGCTCTCTTGTCCGTTTCCGATGCAATACACGTATATTATTGTTGTCCACGTGAAGGCTTTGCTTTCGCTCCCTGATCACGGAAATTGGTCTATCCATATTACGGAAATAGAGGTACATAATTAAGTCCGTCCGATATACAACGTGCCGTTTCCAGGCAAACACGTGAAAGTTTCCTATATACTTGAAAACCAGGATAGATCCAATATGACTGGTGGAGCCACGGGTCACTTTATTTCGCTGTCAAGACGTTATTTTTTACGACGCATGTAGTCTGATTCGTAGTTTGAGAAGAACCGAGAATGTGTAAGTGTGGGTTTGAGGCAATTTTTTTCCGCTTCTATTCTGTTCTCCGTCAAACGACTAAGGCTGACCTTGACCCGAGGAGAATGACGAAGCACTATACGATTAGTTGTTTTTCATTTTTCTCATGAATGTCTATTCGGGCTTACGACTGGGCGTAAATTAAAAGACAACGAACGGCTAATGGCGTTGCTCGTTAAAAATGTCGCTATCATCCGTATACACAAGCGGGTTGTCGTTTCCGCTGAGAACATAAATGGATAGAGGTGGCCGCTTCGTACGATGCAACTCATCGTAAAATCAGCGCCTCATATGACTCACAATCATCATTTTACTTTTTGCCTAATTGACAATTTGTTTTACCGATGAAATTAACCAATCGTAAAATGTTACAGGCACAAAATTTCTCTGCAGCGAAGTCATTGCACTGATAAGGAGCGAGGTGGACGACATTTGCCTTCAGATAATAAATTTCGAAGACCTGAGTGCGCAGCCACCACCACCGCCCGTACCACCACCTGCAAGTCAAGCGAACAACAGGCTCGCCACACGCTGTAAGTTTTCGATCTTAAAATTATTATTATTATAAGGTTGGGAAGGTTCCAGGTTGCAATAACAATGGATGAAATTCCACCCTCGGCAATCTTCATCCCTATTCCTCGTCCTTAAATCCAAAAAGACGTTGAGCACATACGTACAATATCAGCGAACATCGTTTCGAGAACTCATGCACGAGCTTGCCCATTTTATCTGCATAATTCAACGGGGCCGCGTCAATGTTTATTAAAGGCGAATCTTAATTGCTTATGCAATACAATAGGAAAATACGTGCAGTATCATATGCTAAATTTTAAATTGCGCCATCCTCACGGACAATTTGACACTGTCACAGGGGGAGATTGAAAATAAATGGAGATGAGGCAGTTATGTTGAGGCATGTGATCGACTATTATAGAATAGTATATTATGCACACAGGAAAGAAAGTAGGTGTTTTTTGTCGACCGCCTACTTTCTTTCCGTGGTACATACGATATTTTCTACAACACATGCATTGAAAACGAGTGTTTTTTTCACTTCTGAAACGGGACAAAAGTCGCAGCTTTTTGACGGCGGGGAAATAAACAGAGAAACTGTGACGTTCATCCGGTTTCAGAGGGTAAAAAACACGAATTTTCAATGCATGTGTTGTAGAAATGAAATTGTTGGAGAAAGCTATAAAATCTGATAACACGTAAAAATAGTGGTCAGAGTTTATAATAACCGCGGAGATGTCATTTCGCACTTGAATTCATTTTTTTAAAAGGTAATTTTGATTTTCCGTCATGTGTTTGACATCATTTCACATCGACTAACCTCAAAACTGTCAAAAGTTTTGTATTAAATATATTGTATGATTATATAACTTTTAATTGATTTTGATAATCAATCGAATTTCATCAAATGCGGAAATAATACGGGCGGACAGTTTGACATTGATAACTGCTTGAAATTCTCATTAATTACTGCGACACTCGTAGTAGAGCGCTGTCACCTGAACGGTTACATCGTAACCTTAAGCTGACTGATTTATACTGATCATATTGATTCGAAATTTATTTTTCAAACATTCCGCGACCCCACTTTTTTAATGCAATCTAACGAAAGCTCATAATTTCGCGAATGAATTGATTGCCAAATGAATCACTCATTTTTAAAATCGAAATTTGCTGCGGAAAAACTTCGGTAACGTGATTTGAAAGTTTGGAGCCTTGAAAAAGTAGTTTCAGGTTTAAAATATTTCCAATTGAAAAAATTGACCCAATAGATGTGTCCAAAGTGCAAGGATCACCTTAACCGCGTCTATAATATGTATATCGGATACGTTCTCGTACTCATCGTGTCAATCCGCAATGTGTGGCAGCCAACTCGTCTACCAGAAAATATATATACCACGTGTCCGGCGTTTGCTTTGGCTTTGAGGCTTTCATGCGTTACGAATGAAAAAAACACATATTCTCGTGTGGCTCTGAAGTCAGCACGTCGTACGTGATTCGTCCATGCATCGCGCGCTTCGTATCTGGAGTATTCGTGTACTATTTTTAGTTACGGGGGGCCGTCGTCGGGGCGCGCTCGACTCAACGCGAGAGTCGCGCGCTAGTCTGCATAGCACACTGCATAGTGTGCGGCGCGCCTAACGGTTAACCCTGACCCGGTAATAAACGTTATACCCTCCGTCGTCGTTTTTCTCTCGCTCTCATTTCTGTACATATACATGTATATATGTCTCTCGTACCATGTATCAAGTACGAGCAATTGCATTTTTTCCATCACCCCCGTATACTCAATGGCAACCATTTTCCGTCTTATCTCATCTGTACACGGTACAGGATCCAATGAGTCAGGACAACTGGCAGAGTTTAAATTTTTATTTTATCCTCCTATCGCACCTGAATGAAAAGCCAAATGAGGAATATCATTCGATGCATTCGTAGGATATCATTGAATTTACAAAATATAAGACGTCGGTCATCGAAAGTGAGGAAAAGTTGTGGCCTTTGTAGAAAAAAAATTCTCGACGCTTACCTCGAGAATTTGTTTGTTTGAAACTATTACTTATAATAATTTCAAACTAAATCAATAGTTTATGCATAATTATTTTAAAAAAAAGTTTTCACCGGCGTGCATTGGTC
This sequence comes from Rhorus exstirpatorius, assembly GCA_963564615.1. Taxonomy (NCBI): domain Eukaryota; kingdom Metazoa; phylum Arthropoda; class Insecta; order Hymenoptera; family Ichneumonidae; genus Rhorus; species Rhorus exstirpatorius. Next base: position 25,708,750 of record OY751318.1, read on the forward strand.
GTTGTGCGTATATGTATTCTAGATTAAGTAGCAGTTCTATGGTCTAGGTCTATCGTTATTGACATCATTCTTGTCTGCAAAACTGGTGCAAGCAATTTTCAATACCTTTTTCTTAGATTGACTCGACTCCACCGTTAAATTCTTTTCAAACGTTAAATTCTTTTCTCTCCTTCGACTTTGGTCGAGGGCACAGAATAGAAGAACTCTTTTCTATTTTTCCTCCTGCGGTTGGGGTAGGTGGTTTTGTTGCAAACAAATGAAGGAAAGTTGTAGGGCAATCTCGGTATAGGACAGCCTATAATTCTTCCCAGAAAAGTTTCCAAATATCTGTTCGTGTTTGGTCGTTTTCTTGCTGAATTCTGTGGGCAGCTTTTGACACAAATAGGTAAGTTTACCCGCCGTCAGGCTGGCGCTGCTGTTTATGTCTAAAAAAGCGTAATTTTGAAGCCTGCAAAATTGAATACATCTTTGTTTAAAGTAAAAGCTCAAGAAAATGCAATAGTTGAGTCTCTGAAGAATAAAATCACACAAATTTAACACTGTGTCGAGAAAACTATACGTTTTATTGATTTAAAATACAACTTCTCTACTTATTACTGCCGTAATCTCAAAATACAACGGGCAGCCGGGTAATGTGTTTACATCGTTCTTGTCTGCTATTAAAAAAAAAAAAATGAAGAAAAGTGGTTTAATGTAGCGTAATATTCTGCTTAGCCACGGCTGTTCATCTTTTTCCAAAAGACCCGTCACTCAGAAAGAAATGGGATAGCATAATAAGTAGTATTAATGGAAATTATTTTACGTTAACGAAACTGTCTTGATTATGCTCGGTCCATTTTAAAGCGGGCGATATTAAGGAGGTTTTTAACCCAGATAAAAACGGTAAGAATGATTCTAAAATTTGAAGGGAGGTTTGTGCTGGTACTGGGAATACACCGTAATTATTTCAGATTTTTTGATCACGTAGTTGAGGAGAAAAAAAACATTAAATATGCCGCTTATACGTGGGCTCTTATGGGAGAAGTCTATCCGAAGCCATGATTAGAAATTATTTTAGGAGTGAAAGAACGATAACATTTCCCCGAAGAACCGCTTAAACGACAGATTAGACCTTCGTAGATATAATTTTCCCATAAAGAATGTTTTTCACCGTGCCGATTGTGAAATATACTGGTAAACAGAATTGAGCGTGAGTAATGGCAAATTAATAAAATGAAAACATATTTGGTGAAACAAATGCCAAACGCAACCTGTCCCGCACGTCGCCCGCACCGGGCCATCACGTTCTCCTTTTGCCGCACCCAATGATTGATGTTAAAAACCTCCTTAAAACGAGAAATATTTGTCCTGGTATAAGTAAAGATACGAATTTTTTATTTTTATTGTTTATTTTGTGTTTTTAATTTTGTATTTGCTCTCTACGGTATATAACAATTGTATTATTTATATATATATACAGATAATTTATCGCAAAAATGATACATTTCGAGAGGTAATTTCAATCATTCCTACTCATATACTCGACTATTGGAAGATTTCTTGAATACAAATATTGAGGGAGAACTCCATAAATTGTATCGAAAAAAGTATGGTTTTTGATAGCAGGACTTAAAAAAGTCCAATAAAAAATTCTACTAATTCTTTTATTACTAAAGAGTAGGTGTACGCATTTGGAAGAAAAACAGAATATCCTTCAGAAATGGAAGTGTTCACAGGTGAAAGATATCTTTTCATTTTAACATATTTTTCCTACCAGAAAGTCTGCAGAAATATTTCAAGGTATCATTCGCAGTGTCTTCGCAGTCTGATCGCTGCGAAAGGTTCCCGGCGCATACACTTTCGTGGCAGAAGGTTGACATTTTTTCGAGACATATACCACTATAATTGAAAAATTGCTGAAAGGAATTTTGGATTGAACCCTTTTTTGCCATGTGAGGAACGAAAAATCGACTTATTTGAAAAAAAACCTTAAAACTGGTAAAGTGTCAACAACACAAAAACACAACCTTCGATTAACATATTACAAACTTACCTATTCTGCAAAAGTCTTGATTTTGCCCCGATAATTTCGTACTCAATTTTTTTAAGTCTGTCGGTAACTTATTTACTATCCATGTTTCGTACTCAATAACATCCATTTTACTTCAAAACCAGCAATTGTTGGATGAGCAATTCGAATTTCGTAACAAAACTAGACATAGACCGCAGCGCAACCATGTTGCCAAAAATTTGGGTAAACTTCCCCATTGTTCCGATGTGGAGCGAGTGAGGGGTGCGCGTTTGTCAGTTCATTTTATAAGTAAATCATGGTGTATTACCAATACACCCGTGGAATCGCTTCTGAATTGAAAGGATCTTTGGGTAGCTCAGAGGGTTGTAAAACGAATTCCGCCTGATAATTTATCGCTGTCGAACGCACTTGAGCGTTTATTCGGAATATCCTCGAGGCTGACATTTCGCGACGGAACAGCCGAGCGAATTTTTTCTCCTTTGTCCTGTAGCCTCGGTAAGATTGTAGAAGAAACAGACGGATCGAGGATTACGTGGGGGTGTAGTTGAAAATTGACTTATCAGCTCGGGTGTTTTATCAGCTTCGCGAATTGAAAAAATATTCGAAATTGACTCCAGGCAAACGGAGGCCATTCGATTCCTCGTACGCTAAAACCTATCGTTGATAAATCCTTAGCATTTCTCTAGTGGTTTTGTTTAAATCGACCCAACTCGTGTTATGTGGTGTTGATGAATGGCATCGATGATGCCAAATATCGCATACGAAGAGTTAAAAGTGTTTACATGTGTGTGTGTATGTGTGTGTGTGTGTGTGCAGGAGCGGCGCAGTTGGGGAATCGGACTTTCCACGATATATTATATTCTTGAACACTCGAGCTACCCACTCACCTCTAATAACACAAGTGTGCAAAAGCGCCTTTACGTATACTTGCCACGTTTTGCGATGATGCATTTCGCTCAATTTTTTTGCTCTCTCCCTACCCCTCTCTCTCTCTCTCTCTCTCTCTTGTTCTTGGACGAGACAAGCTAGGCACTTAAAGTAAGTCCTTGATTCGAGCCTGGAATTTATTCTCGCGAATAGAATATAAAATCTAAAATATTTCCGACCCTTGCCAAATATTCATAATAAAGTCGAGCTGCTTTTGGCTTTCCTTGAAACTAACATAGTTTAAATCGTAATACAATTTTAATGGCCACAAGGGTGTATAAGTTTATAGGTCATATTGCGCATACGAAATACTAACATATTACTAATAAGATTCAATGACGTTGACTCGAGCAGTCGACAGGGCAAGGGCATCCTTTCGAGCTGGTCTAACCCGCACTGGGGTCGTCGGTCCACCAAGAGTCCGCAATCGACCAAGGACAACGTCCAACTTGCCGCATCGACTCGCTGACGGAACCATCCTCGACGAGGACGCCTCTGAAAATTGGTGAGCCATATCCAGAGCCATTTCCTAATAGCCAAATTCAATCGCAATGAAAAACTTCTTCTTTTTTTTTTGTGCACGCGAACGCCTTTAGAAATTTATATTATAATTTTGTATCTTATTCTTCTGACGAGAGAGGAAATGTGTTCTTTCACGAAATCAGTTATTCACCGACTCATGTCCTGGCCGCGTTGACATTGGCCTTGTCATTGGCCTCGAACACGTTAGCTAATTTTTTTGTGGAGATTTTTCGAATTTTCAAGAAAACAGCCCGCACTCGTGATCGGAGGAAAAATTTTTCATAATTTTCTGCTCGAAATTATTTTCGTTTACTAATATATAGCTGTAACTTTGATCCAAAATGGATTTGCAGCCTGAGTCCGTGCTCATTTTTTATGCAAAATCCAAACGACATTTTCCATGTTTACTCGCGATATTTATAAAAAGCGCCAAAGATGTCTCACTCGATCGAATGAGGGCAAAGTTATCGTCACTTGAAGTTGTCGAAGTTGATCAATTTTCCAAAAAAAAAAAAACGCGGGGAAAAAATACAATTTCCTGTTGTCCGTTGCTGCGATTAAAGTCCCGCGTCTGGTTTGAAAAATTTCCATTTAATACGAATCACCCGGTGTTTATGTAGAAATAAAAAAAAAATCTACAAAAAAAAAACGCTAAGCATGAAAAAGAATTGACATAATTTTTTTCCACGAGAAAATTTAGGCATAGGCCACTTATCTTTCCCACATTTTTAGTTTTTTGAATAAATGATACGAGTAAAATTCTTTGGTATGCTTCACTGATTGTCGATCGATCGAAAAGCAAATATCCAAATTATAATGAGTTTGGGTATGTAAAAATTACGTATTTCGTTCTAACGAGTCGATACGATCGAACTTTTGAGAGGATAGCTGCGCCGAAAACACAAAAAATTGACCGAATGTGAAGAAAAAGTATTCATTACAATCGATTCGTGCTACCGGAGAAAGACATTTTTTTTTATAATGATTCCTGTCTTACAAAACACGCAATGCATGTTATGATGCATAGCGGGTGATGGAAACAAAACAAAAAAAAAAAATATGCCGAGTGCCAATGCCAACCGCGTGTCAGTCGAGCTTCACTATGAGGAGCTTGGAGCTCAACTGGCACGTGTATCATATGTATATTACCCGTACATTCGCTCCAATGTTCATCGATTCTCGCAAGGAGCTCAAAGTGCCTGCGACGTCGCGACCAACACGAATTATTCTACAGAGCCATCAGCTATAAAAGCTGTACAATACGAGCTACGTTCCTACCCCTAATCTTTACATATATATATATATATATCTACATAACTCGTCGAGTACAGAAGTATTTCTTTCCGCCTCTTGTCACTCCGTCGTACACATCACCACCATCATAGATCAGGGTCACCGTGTCACAGCCCCTAAAATGGCCTTCGTGACGATTTGGAATTATAATATCAACGCTAAATCGTGACAAGCGTGACGATTTAGCGTCAACCTCTCCGCAAGTAAATAATTTCTTTTTTTTTTCTTCCTCAAGGTGGAAATTTTGCCATCGCAAAGTTTCCACCTTGAGGAAGAAAAAAAAAAGAAATTATTTCGAACCCGAGATATTTACGCTCAAAATTGACTTGATTTACATACGTAAAATATGCGCCATGCATGCACGAAGAGTTGTTTTAATTCTACCGTCAAAACTAAAATTAAGAAGTTGATGAAAAACGAGGAGAAGCTATATAGAGAGGGATGTCACCGATAATGTGAAAAAAATTCAGGAAGATTGGCCATTTCGTTTTTGAGATATCGTAAGTGAAAGAGGTACGCGCGAGCCTGTGAGCGGTCCGACTCTCTTTTTGCTTCATGTGTGCTCACTCACCGGGCTTTGCCTTGCCTACGTTCCCGCTTATTCCCCGCCACGGGTCGCGGAGGTACTAGCAGCAGTGACACATCTTTACTCAGTACCTTTTTTTATGAAATTGCTTGGATGTGTTGAGATTTTATGGATGTTCGAAATAATCGGAAAAAATGTTTGTTTGGGTAGTAGAAACAAATTTCACCTATCGAACGGAATAAATTCCCGGAAATTTTTTACTACAGTCTATGGTATTATCTGCAGTGAAATTCCCTTCGAGAAGAATAAGATACAAAGGAGAAAGAAAGAGATACGAGTACTCTCGGATCGATCAGTTTGCATTCGGATGTGTGTGAATAAAGTCTGCAGGGGTCAAGACTTGTCTCGCGCCAGTACAAAAGCAATATCGTAAAGTTCTTGCGTCCTTGTTCCCCTCTCATGTTGCGGAACTCGCTCGTGTCTGATTCGCAATTCCTAGCTGGCTACCGTCCCGGTATCAAATCCCACTTTTCGCGAGAACCTCCGCTGCCCCTGGATCGAGAGACGCAGAGAGAACCAAGCGATTTTCAGGTCCCTGCATACATGTATATATATATATATATATATATATATATATATATACGTATCTGTATACTCTTGGGAATAAAAAAATGCCAGCATCCTTAAATTCTTATTTTGGGTCAGCCGAGTTTAAGAAATGAAGAGAGTATTGGTGAAAGGAGCTCGGTATTTTTACACTAATAGTTGCAACTGATAGCTTCAAAAAGCTTGCTGACCTCGAATAATTGATAACAACTGGCACATTTACAGCTCTACCCGAAACTTCACTAACCCAATAACATCCTTGCCAGAATTTGGGCTCTCCGAAAAAGCCTACTGAATTGCAACTCTACCGGAAAACAACTCTACCATATATTATCAGTGCGTAATATCTCTATCCAATGGCATCTCTACCAGAATGAGGCTTCCGCTAACACCTCTTCCCCATTACAAATCGACCAGCGTGGCCGATTTTGAGTTATCGGTAGAGTTACTCTGGATGTTATTCCAGGTAATCTGCTGATAACTTATCACAAGCCCTGCCAAAGAATTGGTATCTGGTAGACTTGTAATCTTCGGATACCAATTTTCATGAAACTCAGACCACTTTTCGGCCACCACAGTTATTTCGTCAATCGCAATCGTCCGATTGAATTTCCCTCGCTATACAACTTCAAGCTGAGTTTTCGAACGAAAGCCTGCTGGAAAGTTTGAGAAAAATTCGTTCGTAGTTACGCAACGAACAAACAGATAGCCGGGATATCGAATTAAGCCCGAGATTTCACCTTTTGATGATCGTTTGACGATTGAGGAGAAATGTCGTAATGGGCAAAATCACGATAATCAATTGGCCCCAGTGACATTACTAAACAAATGATTCCTAATTAATTCTCATTGACGCGGTCAAAGAAAATCCGAGTATGAACATCGATGTATGCCGTGCGTTTCAGTCTAGCGATGACGCTGAGGGTCGAAGAGATAGATTAGGCTAGTGAAAGGTGAAGAAACAGTTCCGGCAGAAACATCCAGCGGGCATTAAAATTATAGAGGCACGTTCGGCACGCGACATTCTAACAGCCGTAGGAACGTCGTTTTACGTTGAGCAGAGGAGACGACAGCTCGGCGATATAAGCAGAGCCAACAGATACAAGTAAAGATACCGCTAGGCACGAAAGCTCGAAGGCACACGTCAAATGACAGAGACTAATGGGAAAGGAAGGATCCACCGGGGTTCGACCCTGAGGCTCTTTCCCGAGGCCGGAAGACGAGTGAGACAGTAACAACAGTCATGATATCAGAGAGACAACATGTGCTTTTCGTCTCTCTCTCTCTCTCTCTCTCTCTCTCTCTCTCTCTTACCTTTCTGCATTTGACTGTGGTGTGGAACAAACGCGTCAATCTCTTCTTTGCTGTAAGGGGGCTTGGCTCGGTATCAAAATATTCAAGACCGGAAAAAAAATGACAACCCTAGACAGCCGGGTAGCCTCAATCAAAGATTTCCCACCGTTCAATCTTATTTTCGTTGCAAACGGACATATTGCATATTTTCACATTCCTACCAATTTAGTGGTGAATTAAGATATTCTATCATTATCCAAGCTAATGTCGAGCGAATCAGCATACCTCTGTTCTATACTTTCTTCCAATGTTCTTCATAGATTAATGGATCGCGTGCCTCTTAACTAAGGATCAGAGGACTATAATTTATGCAAGTTGACCTAGAATATAACTTCAAAGGTAAAAAATATACTCGATACTCCATGCAAGTTATGATATTCGCACGATAAACATTATCGGATATCGCGATCTAACCTCGAAATCCTAGTCTGCCGGCAGCCATGCTTTTTTTTTTTTTCTGCATCGGGACGACAATTGATTTTAGAATAGCAGATAAACGAAAAATTTGCCCGAACGGAAGAATAGGTATATCGATGTTATTTTTTGTTTTCTGTGCACCATACGATCTGGAAAACAAAGTGTCATTGAAAAACACGCGTCGCTTCATTTTCCCACCAGACCTTCATCCCTTTCGCGCGGGGCGAATATACAGAATCCGATTTCACTTATCCTGTCATATTGTGTCAGTTTACAACCCATAGCTAGAGCATGATACGACCGCTGCCAACGCTTTGCGTCTTCTCGGTTGTTTTTAGGTGGAGGGAGGGGGGCGGGGGAGGGGCTTTGTCTATCGATTGTCAGGCTAGGTCTCTCGGTGACCTAACACTGACACACTTCACCAGCAGGCAACGAATAACCAACACTCACTGTTGTTCCCGCTCTGTGTAGTGCTATCGAAGACCTCACTGCGAGTGACCTCCGTCGTTGCGGCGTCTATCGATCATTCCCTTATAACCTTATGCGCGACGAAACACAACTCTTCCCGTTCATCGTTGTTATTCACATTGTCCTATCGTGGATATACAGAGATTGTTTATCCTGCGAATCGATCCTTTTGAAATGTTCGTTTCGTAAATCCACGTCACAAGAAAATAATCTCAATTGTCAGTGGGATTTAGTTCCCATTGACCCAGGTGACACGAGCAATTCCCCCCACTGTCAAGTCATCATATTGACAGTGGACTCTTCTCCATAGTGGAACGAGTTGTTTTTTAATATTCTTAATTCTTATAATTGGACATTGAAAGAAGGTAATTGTGTGTCCTTTGTACAGCCCAAATGACGTCACCTGAGATTAAAAAAAACAAAAAAAATTCCGATGGAACGTTTCTAACAGTCAAAATGTTTTGAGGTATCGCTCTTGAAACTGACAAAGTCAGAGCTCGCTTTGATTCTTTGGCAGTCACGAACGTAGGACCGGGTACAATATTTTTTGTCCAATAGCTTATGATTCGTTCACGACTTCGTTTTTAGCCCTCTAACATGTGGCTCGCCCACGATGATGGAGTCCTGGGGACCGGGACGTTTGGGCGCGGGTCAAACGTCTCTACCACCGCCAGCAGTCCCACCCCCAGGTCATCATTCGACTTCGGGGAGCAACGCACCACCGGCTGGTTCGACGTCCTCCGCTACCGGTCATTCTCATCATCAGCAGGCCACCGGGGCAGCTCCGATCGCCAGTCCCGAGGGAGTCAGCGATGTGAGTATTCCCGATCATATCATTCGCGATATCGAGCATGTCATTACGGTGAACCCAAAAGCTCACGTAGCGGGGAAAAATAACAATGATGGGCCATTGTCATATAACTTTCGTGCATCGTTTAACGGGATCGTTTTATCATGGAATCGGATCATTATCGTGAAAAAGCTGCTAGCAAGGAATACCGTTATATGCACGCTGTGTGGGGGACAGGAATATATATAGTTCGAGTCTGTCACTCGAGGCCAATAATGCGCTATACACTGCCACTTTTTTTCCTTGAAAGTAAATGAACGAGCATACACATGCACACGTAGGACTTGTCGCGTGCAAGTCACAGATCTGCCCGATGCCAGAATTGCCATACCTCTCATTATTGCTTCTCATAATGGTTGGCTTCGGAAAAAAATGACCCTAGCCAGGCCAAAAATATAACGATAATAGTAAAAGCTGGAGAGTCAGCGGGAGCTAAAAGTGCAGAATCCTGTTGATCGTTTCTGGCCTTGCTTGTCCTTCTCATTCCGATTATTTTTTTTTTTCTCTGGATATCCGGTGTGAAAATGTCAAATTATCGACTAGATCGATAATAGATTCTCTCTTGATCGGTTATCGCTGTGATGACTTTCTTTAAGGTAGTTCTATCGCTGCAGACTAGTCAATTAGCTATAAATGTCTAAATGATGATTCCTAAAAATATTGGATATATGGGTTAAAATTAATAAATATTAAATAAGCTTACCCAGGTGAATAAAATTAATCAACGGTTTATTATAAATAATTATGTAACTAGTAAAATAGTAATTGCAACGACTCAAGTATTACTAGATCTCGTATGATATTTACGTGTGGCAACGTTGCGTTTTCTTTCTCTTTTCATTCTCGTGCCCTCTCACTCTCTCGCCCGCTCTTCTGACGTTGACGCGGAGAGGTTATGTTGTTCGACTTGTCAAATACCGCTTTCGTTTCGATATCGCGTTGCCACATTTTTTCACCGTCACGACATTATGCCATAAGTTGTGTATCACTACCCGGATGCTCGTATTAAAATCAGTATAGCTTAAAAAATTGGTCGACAATCATATTTTTTTTAGGCCCGTTAGATTTTTACGTGTTTAATGAATCTAAGTCTCGTTTTTTGTAAGAATCTTTTGGATTTTCGATAAGATATATCGTTTTAAAGTGACCGGAAATCGGTTCTTCTATATGCCGAAGCAAATTTGCCTTGAGGAATTGGCATTTTCAAGTATTAATTTCTCCGTAATTAGGTCGATAAGGGGCATTGACGTTTCGCGAAATGAATAAATATATTAAAATTGAAGATATAAAAAAAAAAAAATTTAAATCTTATGGATTAGTTACCACGATAGAACTACCTTAATGTCACGATGATGAGATATTCGTCGTTGACGTTATTCATTTCATGTGACTGGCTGCAGATACTCCCTTTCTTTTCCTAAAGGAAGTACGGGAGGTTGCTGTTTTGTGTGGTAATGTGCACCGACCGTCGGTAAAAAAAAAAGCTTTCAACCAACTTCACAAGAGAATAATTGACACTTTTACCAAAAGACTCATGTCGTGCGTTCCATCGATTGATTTCTAAAGGACGAATTATTTTTACCTTGTGTCGCAATTTTTGAATGATTTTTCATCACAATGTTAAGGAAGAACGGATGGGAAGAATCGTGAACGATTAAAAGCTTGCACATCGCTTCCTCATTATTTTATCACGCTTATATAAAGCTTTCTCTTGTATGAGCAAGTGGGTTCTTCAATTGTGAGGTCTTCATGGAGGAAGCTTTGTCAGCGAGATAATATAATAAGGAAGCAATTTGCAAGTTTCTAATTCCCGGGTCGAAATTTAGCGCCTGCTTAGAACCTCGAACTCTCCCCCAATGAGGTTTTTTGAGGATCTAAAGAGGTTCATTATGTATGGGAATTGAAACCCTCACCATCAACGCTTAAAATTCGTAGATACCAGACGAATGCAGCATTTGAGGCTTAAATGAGGATCTCACGAGAACCTCTTGGCTCTTCTACATCCTCAGATCATCCCCGCCGAAATTTAGTGCCTGCTTAGAACCTCGAACTCCTCCCCCCCCCCCCCCCCAAATTTTGAGTTTTGTCAAAAAACAAAACAAATATCAAGAGTTTAGTTGCGAATTACGTAGTTTCGCAATTTTATCACATCAGCGTTGAAAATTTCTAATCGAAAAATAAATTCCATTCATCCGCGGCGCACATTACGAATTTTTAGTTGGACGTCCGGAAATTCAAAATTTCAACAGATCTTCGCGTTTCAGGTGTTTCCGTAGCGATTCGAGAGAAAAAAAAAAATTGTACGACTCTTTGTTATTTTGCTCGGAAAGGTAATGACGAAAACGTCGTAACTTTTTTTTTTCATTGATTTTTGGTGGATACGACTTTTTGCGCTGATGTGTTTTTCTTGCTAATTTTAATGGATCTAGGCAGTTGCTATGTTTTTAAAGCAAATGCAATAAAAAAAAAAAATTTATCCGACCTTTTGCCATCAAAATCGTATTTTTGGCGCTTACGACCTTCTGTCATTAGACACGCGATATCTCGTAAAGATGAGGAGTGGTTGCTGTGCTCGAGTCAAAACTTCAATCCGATCGGTCAAGCTATTTTCAAGTAACACAAGTTTGATTTTTAAAACGTCATTACACACACACACACACACACACACACACACACACACACGCACACACACACACATCCGGAAATTGTTCATAAATGTGTTTTTCCGACGTTTTGGCACACTCGGAACACATTGGCACTGATAAGTGAAAAACAAAATCACGAAAACAATGCTTCCTCCATGAGAAAGCAAAAATGACCCTATTATAAGGACGATGGGTTACCTTTTTAAGGTTTCTGATTTTCAAACATCAGATCGGCAAATATTGGGAACCAATAAGCTTATCGATCTCTAGCTAATGTAAAGGGGAAAAAAAAACGAATTTCCGGGTTTTAAAAAATAATTTAAATTAACGTACGGCGTGTGCGTGATCTTATTTCGCCAGGTATCCCAGAAATCGGGCATTTGGGAGGGTCAAAATTCATCGTCAGGCGGAGGTGGAGAGGGGCCATCGAGAAGCGTTTCGCACGCTGCGAGCCTCGACGCGATATCGAGGCGAATGGTCAAACAGGAAACGACGAGAGTACCTTGTCGAAGTCTCACCTGCAGTGTTTGTAAGCCACTGTCTTTATCGTAAAAGCTTAACAATTATATATATATATATATAAGCATATGAAACAAATTGTGTATTAGATTTTTTTGAGATCGATCGCATTTTTTTTTCGTACTCGAGCTTTTCGTCGTTCGTTGCTCATTGATGTCTCGTGTCATCGGTTGTTATATATATATATATATATATATACATTTTTTTTGTTTTCCTCTCGTCTCTTTACATTATCGTTATCCCTGTGTCTGCACGAGACGTCTTCTTTTTATCTACTGTGTCTCTGTTAGAATCCCCCCTTCCCCGTCATTTTTTTTTTTTTTTTTTTTTTCTTTTCCGTTTTGTTCAGAATTTGGAGAGTCGAAGCCACGTGTGTGTATACCACGCTCCGGAATAGAAATGTGGGCGATTGAAATATCCGATCTTGAGTCTCAGAGAAAATCTGTGAGTGCGTCCGTGCGTGCGTGTTGTGAGAATGAGTGTTTTTTTTTTTTTTTTCTTCTTTTGATCTCGCAAAGTGCTAGTGAAAATGCTGAGAGAAGAAAAACCATTTTAGTAGCGGGTCGAGGGAGCGAACAAGTAACCGGCCTCGGGCGATGGCCAGCGACTGTCGATAATCTCATCGAAGGTAAAAAAAAAAAAAACAATAAAAAAACAACAGCGAGAGACAACCACCGCCATCATCATTCATACATGTATATCTTCATTTAAACCACCTATGTGAAAATCGCTCGAACGCAGAAAAATATTTACACATATATATATATGTATATTAGGGTGTATAAAAAAAAAACAAACAAATTTTCTTCGAAACAGTTTCAAAAGTTCCATTTAGGTATGAAAATACGCCTGTTAAAATTTGAGCTCTTAATATCAACATCAGGAGGTTGCGCATCGCACTTTTCTATTTTCCATAAAAATAACATGCTGGGAAAAATGGTTTTTTTTTCTTCTGATTCGCATTACTAGCCAACGATGCGTCGTACAGAAAATTCAGCGGAATATATTTTGTAGAAAATTGAACGTTCTTCAAAAAAGGTCTCCTATTATTTTCTGATAAATTCACTCGTTCAAAAGTTATTAAGGGTCAAAGTTAAATTTACCGTAAATTTGACCTATTTTTGAATATTGCAGCGGAACTGTATCAGTCTTATCAAAAAAACGTACATTCATTCTTTTGCAAAGGATGAATTCCACTTTTAATGGATAGTTCATTTTTGCAATAATAAAAAATTGTAAACTTAAAAAAAAAAAATTTCAGTAGAAATTAACTTTGAAATTGTTTTTTTTTTTGTTTAATTGTTTTGAAAAAAATTTCATTTATTGTTGTAACATGTTAAAGTTTATTTCGATAATTATTTTTGCTTTAAATAAATATCTCGAAAATTTCTATTATTGAATTTAACTTTTAAAACGTTAATAACTTATAGATCGATACTAATATAAATTGAGCAATCTTTTTCATTTATTGACCGACCAATTAGAATGATTGTTTTTAGACTCTGTCGGTAATTCGATTTTTTTTGTGTTAATTATAATAACGAAAAAAAACTATTCTTGTATCTTTAAAAAAAAATTAAATAAAATAAACAATATCAGAGCTAATTTCTACTGAATTTTTTTTTAAAGCGTACAATTTTTGTTATTATTGCAAAAATAAACTATTATTAAAAATTTATTAAAAGGAGAATTCATGCTTTACAAAAGAATTAATGCGAACTTTTTTGATAAGACTGATAGTTTCGCTGCAATATTAAAAAGTAGGTCAAATTTACGGTAATTTTAACTTTGACCTTGAATAACGTTTGAACGAGTGAATTTATCAGAAAATAATAAGAAACCTTTTTTGAAAAGCCTTCAATTTTCTACGAAAAATATAGTATTGAATTTTATGTACGATGCATCGTTGGCTAGTTATAAAAATCAGAAGGAGCAAAAACCATTTTCCCCATGTTATTCTTATGGAAAATAGAAATGATGCCCAACTTCTTAATGTTGATATTAAAAGCTCAAATTTTAACAGGCGTATTTTTATACTACATGGAACTTTTGAACCTTTTTCGAAGGAAATTTTTTTTTTTTTAAACACCCTAATATATATATATACATGGAGCATTCCACGTCAAATCGAACGGACGATTTCTCTGACCTGTTTAAATTTTTTTGAAACTTTTTATATTCGAAGTACTACTTCGAAAGATGATCCATAATTTTTTCAAAATTTCTGGAGCAGTCGCTTTTGCTTCGTGAATTTTCAAAAAAATTCAATTTTCGTGATTCTCTAATTTTTCAGATTGATATAACTGCTCGAAGCGAGCCCACGTAAAAAGTGTTGAGGAAAAAATTGTTCATAATTGACTGATCTATTCAATTTGATTTTTTTTTTTCGAATTTGCACCGTGTCATAACAGTTATTGTGTAAATTCGACTGAAATAATTTGTAACAAAAAGTGCCTTAACCGAATTGATTAAAATTTATATGCAATATTCTTTTTTATATTGCCAAGAATCCCTGCAAATTTCATGATGGGATCTGTAGTCGTTCAGGAGTTATTGGTTAGGAGTGAGTGCTGGCGTGAAAATCATGAGGTTGGCAATCGGTGAAATAGGTTTCTTTTCCTCACATACAGACAAATTTTTATATTTTACTTTTTTGCTCAGTAAGTTTACGTTAGATGTTAATTTTTAAGATTATTTTAATATACGTAGTTCTCATATAAATATCCAAAAAAAAGCTCGTACTGATGGGAAATCTCGACATCATAGATACATAACTCCTGAACGATTGAAGATCCCATCATGAAATTTGCAGGGATTCTCGACAATATAAGAAGGAATATTGCGTATAAATTTTAACCAATTCGGTTGGGGCACTTTTTTGTTACAAGTGATTCCAGTCGAATTTCCACAATAACTGTTTTGAAACGCATCGTGTAAATTCGAAAAAAAAAAAAAATAATAAAATTGAATAGATCAGTCAATTATGAACAATTTTTGCCAGAACACTTTTTACGTGGGCTCGCTTCGATCGGAGGTACGTCAAATCTGAAAAATTAGAGATTCATGAAAACTGGATTTTTTGAAAATTCACAGAGCAAAAGCGACTGCTCCGAAAATTTTGAAAAAAATCATGGATTATGTTTCGGAGCAGTACTTCGAGTATAAAAAGTTTCAAAAAAATCAAAATAGGTCAGGAAAAAATTCTCATTTTTTTCGGCCGATTTTACGTGGAAAGCCCCATATATATGTGTGTGTGTGTGTGTGAGTGTGTATAAAATGAGAATAATCCTGGGTATACTTAATCGAAAATGGAGTTAATATCAAATCGAGACCCTAGAATGATTTTAATGCCGAAAAATTGCAGTTTTGATGATTCATTGATGGGAGGGAGCGTTAAATAACAATAAAGACACTATTATAAGGAATTTTCATTACAGAAATGATAAGAAAAGTTCTATCTGCAGGATCTTCAATGGAACAATGAACTTGAGCTTTTGTAATGCCACATATTTACTTTTGATTTTCCGTCTGTGTTTAATATTTATATTTATATCTACTTGAAATTTTGAAAACAAAAAAAAATTGGTTCTCAGTGTAATTCCTCGAAATAATTTTCGTCAATTTTTCGAGCATAATGTTTAGTCTGGTAACTGAAACATATCGAGTGATGCAATTTTAATTCTTAAATTCTCAAAACTGCTGTTATATCGAAAAGAGATCCTTAATAATTCCTTACGGCATTATAAATATACACACACACACACACACATATATATATCTATACATATTATATATTTAAACTGTATTATCCTCCTGGTATACGTAAAAAAAAGCCCAGCTCGGTTGGTTGCCAGCCGAGTAAAAGCAGCGAGAGGGGAGCGCGATGTCGCGTCTCTCTTTCGCTTCTGTTGCTCAGCTGAAGCTTGCACCCCTAACTTATCGACCGCTTGAAAGCTTCTTTATTGCTATTTTTTTTCCCTTCGATCATCCGCTTTTCCCCCCCGGAGACAATACGTGTGCTATTTTTATTTTTTCCATCATTCTTATCGATTTATACGTGTGTTACGTTTTGCAAATCTAATGTTTTGTTTTTTCTTTTTCTTTCTCCGATTGATGAGAGCTTGCATAGGCCTGTTGATACCTCTATCTCTCCCGCAGACTTTTACCATACTATACTATTATTATTGTCATTATTATCATTATTATTATATGTACAATGTACGGTAGAGGCTCTAACACGACAAGTACATCATTCGTGTCGATTTTGACACTTTCGTTACCAGTCTTATATATATCTCACTGTCGATATACCTGGCGGAATTCATGAGTGTAAAATTTTCGATTTTACCTTATGACAAAAAACAGCTGTCGCAAAGGCATGAGGTACGAAAGAAATATTTACTATTGCCTCAATGATGTTCGAATTTTTTATGTAAGGAATATAATTATTTTCGACACTCATGTATTGTATATTAAAATGTTAAAAAAAAAAATCGATTTTCTAACGGGCCACACCTGGAGCAGTTAGTTTAGATAGAAAAAAAAAATTTATGTCAAAAGATGAGAATTTCAGGTTGAGTGGAAGATCCACCGAATTTGATTTTTCATTTTTTTCCCCTTTTCATCGAATTTATGATGAATAATAAATTTTTTTTTAGTTCACAGCTGCCAGAGGATCAGTTTGTGTCTTAAATAAGATGCTGTTTTAAAATTGTCAGTGGATATTTAAGGATGTATCGGACGTACCTTCCCAACCAAAAGTAACTTTCGTCGACAATATTGCATAACTCATGATAAGATAAAAATCGAAAAAAATTCAACCACAATAAAGACGATAAGAAGATTACTTTTTAATAATAATAATGCCCAAAAGTTATCAATAAATTGTTTAAACAAAACATTGTTTAAC
This sequence comes from Rhorus exstirpatorius, assembly GCA_963564615.1. NCBI lineage: Eukaryota > Metazoa > Arthropoda > Insecta > Hymenoptera > Ichneumonidae > Rhorus > Rhorus exstirpatorius. The sequence goes on from OY751318.1 coordinate 25,725,796, forward strand.
AAATTTTTAGGGAATGTTTTTTTTTGTCATGTGAAATGAATTCGTTGATTTTTCTGACTACACATGAATTTTTTTTAAATTTTCTTATCATTTTGAAATTTCGGTTTTCGCAAATTTGTAAAGGTTTTATTCACGAAACTATTCGTTCAATACCCTGGAAACTTCTTAATTGTAAAATACAAAATTTTTACGAAAACATATCCAAAATTCACGATTTTTCCTTTATTTTTCAAAATTAAAAAATTTTCGAAAACCGAAATTTCAAAATAATAAGAAAATGAATTAAAAAATTCATGTGTAGTCAGAAAAATCAACGAATTCTTTTCACATGAAAAAAAAAAACATTCCCCAAAAATTTGTTAAGCAATATTTTGTTTAAACAATTTATTGATAACTTTTGGGAATTATTATCATTAAAAAGTGATCCTTTTATCGTCTTTATTGTGGTTGAATTTTTTCCGATTTTTATCTTATCACGAAGTATGCAATATTGTCGACGACAGACGACAGTCTCTTTTGGTTGGGAAGGTACGTCCGATACGTCCTTAAGACACAGAGGGTCTCTTACCTCATCTTCACGGCTTTTTCATCGAAAAAGCCACCTTTCGCTGCGATTACAGCTTTGACGAGACGTGGCATCCGCTCGACGTTCGAAACAAATGTAAACAAAACGACGATGAAAAAGCCGTGTAGATGTGGTAAGAGACCCGATTTTTCACGATAAAAAAAATATTTCGTTGATTCAAGAAAAAATTTTGAAAAATTTTTTTTTTTAATTTTTGAAAAAATTTTTTTTTTTTCGAATTTGTTTTTTTAATTCTGAAAAAAATATGATACATCCAAAATGATTGTATGCAACTTTTTACCCTCTTAGTAATTTTACGAAAACCAAGTAGTTTCAGAGTGAGACTACCCCCTATAAATATGGTCGTTTTTTTGCAAAAAGTTGAATATCTTTGCGAAAAAAAAATCGTAAAAAATTTCCCAAAAAATGAGATTGAAGGTTGTACTCCCCGCTTCAAGTTTTTCATGGAAAAAAAGTTGAAAATTTTTTTTTTACAAGATATGCGGGACAATTTCCCCCCTCCAAAAAAGCCAAAAAATGACTATCTTTCAAAGTGCGTACCGGGCTCAAAAAAAAAATCGCAAAAATTTTTCAAAAAAAGATAAATGAAGCTAAATATGCCCTTTTTGGAACGCCGCTTGGGAAATTGAGATATCATCATTTTTCAAAGAGCGATACAACTTCTTGTGTGGCTCGGATCTGGGGCGAGTGTCCCCATACTTATGGACGGTAGTGTATATATACGTATATTAGGGTGTGTCGAAAATGGACTTTTTTTCTTCGCTCCTACCACTCAAAACTTTAGGTTTTGACATTAAAAAGGTCCTCGTTCAAGGAGGGTGCTGTAGCTTGAAGTTTAGAGGTCGCTCAACGAGGATTTAGGTTTCCCATCTATAGTTAACACGTAAAAAATATTGTTTTTCGTTCAAAATGATGTCAGGCAACCAAAAAATTGGCGATGTCTGTGTTTCTCGGCTTAATTGAAAGTATGACTCATCCCCCAAACGATGATAGGTCGGTTTTTCGACACCTTGTTCCAATTTTTTTTCTACGCCACTTTTCGACCACAATCGTCACTTTTTCAAGTTTACAAAGTTTCCAAGGTATCAATGAGTCCAAAATGAATTACTACAAGTATTGATTGTTGATTCGAATATAAATAACCAATACCAAAAATTGTTAATACATACAAAATTTCTTAAAATAAACATGGTTTTTTGAATAAAATTGAAGATACGGAAATACGGAATTCAATTTTATTCAAAAACCCATGTTTATTTTGAGAAATTTTTTATTTTTTACCAATTTTTGGAATTGGTTATTTATATTCGAATCAGCAATCAATACTTGTAGCAATTTATTTTGGACTCATTGATATACCTTGAAGACTTTTTAAACTTGAAAAAGTGACTATTGTGGTCGAAAAGTAGCGTAGAAAAAAAATTGGAACAAGGTAAGTCGAAAACCGACCTATTATCGTTTAGGGGGATGAGTCATGCTCTCAAATAAGCCAAGAAACACAGACATAGCCAATTTTTTGGTTGCCTGACGTCATTTTCAACGAAAAACAATATTTTTTACGTATAATAAATAGATGGGAAACCTAAATCCTCGTTGAGCGACCTCTAAACTTCAAGCTGCAGCGCCCTCCTTGAACGAGGGCTTTTTTGATGTCAAAACCTAAAGTTTTGAGTGGTAGGAGCGAAGAAAAAAAAAGTCCATTTTTGACACACCCTAATATACGTATATGAAACAAAAAAAAAAAAGAATTTTTCTGTTAGCATTATTTTGTCATTCGTTACGAGCATCGCGATGGGCGAAACGATTTTTTTACGAACGCATCTGTTTAAACCACCTTAAAAATTATACTTGTAGTGTCTTGGAATTGATTGATGCAATTATCGTTTATTGTTGTAGGAATCTCTTTTTTTTCGTCAGGTATGTACTTTCTATATTTCTTTCAGCTCTCTCTATTCGTCTGCATTTCTTCTTGTTTATTAAAAAAGAAAAAAATCATGCCAACAATACGATAACCTCCATTTTATCATTGTACAAATTCATCGAAGTGACATCATCGTACGTTTGAAATAGCTGACGTAGATCAATCAATAAATCGTTCATCGAACTTTGAAAGTCGATCAATCATCTATATAATCTATGCGTCATTATCTCGCTCTCTCTCTCTCTCTCTCTCTCTCTCTCTCTCTCTCTCTCTCTCTCTCTCTCTCTCTCTCTCTCTCTCTCTCTCTCTCTCTCCCTCTATTTAAGGTAAACGTCCCAATAGCCGGACGTGTACCAGTAGCTGGACACCCCATGTTAAACAATACCTAAATACTGCTGTATAAGATATAGTTTAACGCGAGGTGTCCGGCTACCGGTACACGTCCGCGGCTATTGGGACGTTTACCTTATCCATCGATTTCTCTGTGTCTGTACTCTCGACACGAATTCTTTTATTTTATCACGTATCGATTACATTGTGTATAAAAAATACCATGATATCACACGATTATCGTTCTCTATCTATCTATCTCTCTTTCACAGGTATGCAGAGCTTACATAGTGCGGATTTAATGACTCGTTTTTTTTTCGCCAGATGGAAAAATCACGTATATATGTGTCTATTTATACGTAAGATTATTCGAAATAATAATCGTTCTCGATGTATTTTCACACTTTTACCGCTGGTCACATAATATCATCATTTTTCCATCCGGTTGAAAATACTATTTAAGTGACACTTTTGATTTAAAAAAAAGAGGAAAATAAAAACGCTTTTTAGCCATTAGAAAATCGTCACCACGCGTACCAGCGGGAGTTAGGTTGATAACAAGACGAATTTGATTGATAAGGGATGAGGAAAGAAAAAAAAAAAAAAAAAAAAATATGTTTGCAGTGCGTGTGGTTGCGCGATAAAAAAAAGTTTCAATCTCGCGGATTTTCATGGCTCCTCCGATCTATTTTTCTAGCTGCCAAACACTCGAAAATATTTCCCGGTGTCGCGTCGGAGAGCGATCTGCAAAGATGGCGAACGTCGAGAGAACGAAAGTCACCGTCGCTCAGTCAAATGGGACCAGATTCCGTCAAACACAAAGTGAGTTATTTCATAAATCAAACACGAGTATTATCCACACTCCACACTATGCTTGGTCGATTTATCCCCCATTTTCGTCGTGCGTTCATACACGCAGGATGAATCCGTTAACTTTTTTCTTTTTCACTTCCGTTTCGTCATGTACAGTTCTCTATTCAGGATAACGGCTCGGCGAAATACTTCCAAGGGGCCATGCATACACCGAACATGGGAGAAAAAGTAGCTCAGGTGAGTGCGGAATACAAGATAAAACAAGAATATATTAGACCTATATACAATATATGTGCTGGGTCTAGCGGCGATGGTTGAATTATTTCCGGTGGAAGGAACAACGAAAATTACCTAGATAAACCTGTCACTTCTACGAGAATTTCCCTCCCAAAAATAACTTCGAAAATCGTTGGGGAAACGGCCATTTTCGAACGGCGTAACCTGCAAAGTTTTTGTGACGATTCGGCCATTTTGTTCAGGTCACGCGTTTACCAATAATCTAAACGGGATTTCTTCGACCCTCTGAAGTATAGTTAGTTTTGTTTTTCGAATATTTGGTCCATTTTCAATCGCTTTATTTATTTATTTTCCGTCAACCCGCACAAACCGATCAATGGCGTGTGGCTTCCCCCATTCCTCGGTTTTATGCTCCACATAGAGATTGATCAAAGCAACTGTGGCTAAACCCAACACGGCCAGCGTGTCATTCCGTCGGCCTGGATAACTCGACTTGTCAATTCTCGTTACGCGGTGTCAGGTAGATTGAACGAAACTTGGAACTCGCAACAGATACAAGAGCGTCCCGCAAACAAGATAGAATTATGTCCCGTTTGGACGGCTTCTCGTATGGAGATTGGTGAAATTTCATGCAAATGCGTGGCAAGGTCACACGCGCCAGCGTTGCCGTTAAACCCGTGTGACGTTTTCATGTCTTAATTCGTCACACCCCATTAACGGTGGAGGTGAAGCGGGGAGATATTGATTTAAATAACTATACAGCTACGAACAATAATAGGGCTGAGAAGGATTGTCAATTTTTCGTTTGGTCATCTGTTCCGAAGCTGGTTTGAACTCTGCTAGCTTTATTTTCAATACAAGTGTCAATAGTCACGGACGTGCTATAGCGCAATGTTGAGTTTCGTTCGGGGGGGGGGGGGGGGGGGGGCTCAAGTGTTAAGCCGGCTGTGACAAGGGGAAAGTTAGATGTGGCGGGTTCAATTTGCCGGACAGCTAGTAAAAAAAAAAAAAAAAAAAAAAAAAATGAAGCGTTGGCCACGTGTCATGGTCGTAGCTGATGACAAAAATCACGTTCTCGGGCTACACATTATTATTCATCGCTAGTTAAGGAAGTAACGCAGGAAATAGAATTGATGGACAGAAAAATACCAAACTTGGCAGATCGTTCAATTATAATGTAAACAAAACTCATACAAATTTTTATGATCCGAGGTGGGTTTTTACGCGAGATATTTGTAATTCGTTTTATCTCTTTACAAGCCAATTCAACATGGCCTCTTATGAGAAATCACGGAGTTAGCTGTACATTATTCCTCATATCTCCGTAATTGATGGATAGATCAGAATGAAATTTAAACAGCAGAGAGATTGAATACTTATAATCATTTATCCGGCTTAAAAATATTCAAAGGTGACTTATGACAGGAATAATAAAAACAATAAAAAGTACTCATAGCGAATATTCGGACCCTCGCTAAAAATATTGCAACGTCGCATATTCGAGGTTATGAGCGCGCATTTTGAAATTTCAACGTGTGACAGCTCGTGCAGGCTAACTACTACATATTTTTATAATTTTTTTGTTTTGCTTACACGACATATCAATGGATGAATATCAATGGAATAAATAAATAAATTAAGTATTCAAATACAATTTTATTTTCATACATATTATCTTACATACGTAGAATATTTTTTTACGGAAATAATATTTGGCATATTGACACAGTCTCAATTATTTTTCAAATAATTGAGATACCTATACACCTAAATTTTTTTCTTATCACGTAATAATGAGCATATTTAAAATATAATTATCAGCACATTATCACAATTTTTTCATATTAGCTGATGGGCAATCGTTTCTACGTTGAAAAATTTACAGCCTTCCTCTTTCACATCAACATATTTTGATGATGTTGATTCCTTGATTTCGAGGCTATGCTGTCTTTGCAGTTTTTCGTACCGTAAATATTCCGAACGTTTCTGCCTGCTTCTTGCTGATCAATTCTAGCTCGGTACACCTTTTCGGTAACTATACTTTAACTTTCCAATAAAATCTTGGCTTTTTTTCTTTAGGCATATCAAACTGGCGATTAAATTAAACGAATACGAAAAAAATTCACTGATACAGCTGATGAGCTGTCAACGGCATATTTGAACACACATATACACGCGCACACAATCAACGAAAAGCGACGTTGCCAGGTTAAGTACTACTTAGGTCAAACGTTTTTATGACTAGGTGGGTAGTTGCGTTACTTCCTTAACGGTGACAGATATGCTGCTTTGAACTTTTGCAAAAGACATCCTGAGAATATTTTGTACAATTAACAATAATTAGGTTGCCACCTGAACATGTTAAGGTAGTCCTCATGCTACAATAGTGCGAGAAAGTTTTCTATGTACCATGTGATAAAATATACACGGCCCTAGTGGTCATATGCAGCGAACTTTTGATTGAGTCTGTACCGAAATGACTGTTACACATGGAACATCGCATATTCAGATATATTCACACCGTAGAATATGCAGCTTACGCGTCGAATTTTCATTCATATATTGCATTCTTTTTGTGATCGTCGTTCGTAAACGAAACGGTTAATAATTTTGTTCTTTTTTCCTAACATGTGAATATGATAGTCTTCTCCCGTCTACAATTTTTTTTCATCAAAATCTGGTTATGCGTTTGGTTGTAATATTTTAAAAAAACCGTGCTAGTATCTGGGTACAGCGATGCTTGCTATATAGCTCTATACGTAATGGCTACTAACTTTGACATTGAATATCTCGAGTTGGGAACGGTCAATCGCCCGGCTAGAAATCTCGTGAGGGCCGTGATGAGGGTGCTATCAGGCTGCCTGATTGCCCTATTACGGCGCTGTTAGGGAAGCCTGACAGCGCCCTGACACGATCGGTGACGGTGTTCCACGTATGGCCCTGATCAGGCTGCTACATATGGGCCTGATCAGGCTGCCGCATATATAGTCGTGATCAGGCTGCTAGATTTGGCGCAAGTCAAATTGGCATAATAAATATAGTTTATTATCTATAAATTAGCAATTAAATCGATAAACGAATTTAAAACTATTGAACCATTATTTTTGAAAATTCTGTAAATTTTGAAAAAAAAAAAGTCATTGTTTCGAATTTGACGAGAAGTAGGGTATTAGCATTCTCTTCGTCCACTATAAATTTCAACAAATTCTCATTATAAACGCATTTGCACGAGGACTACCTTAATCCTTGACTTTCCTGACCAAATTGAAATTTTGTATTTTTAATTAATCGGTATCCATTTTATCGTGATGCACTATTGAGTTTCAAAAGCTAATTCTATCGAGATTTGAAAATCTATGCTCATTAACTCGGGCTTTTAGAGTTCGAATATCGTATTGTGCGGGCACTGGGTCTTTTCGTATCCGAACAACTCTAGGACATAGCGGATAAACGCTGTGCGGACACTGGTATATTCCAGTTTTCCACCTTTCTCGCGGTATAAGTAATAAATAATGCAATATATTAATGAAAATTGCATGTGTTTAAGAAACTTGAAATCGTAACCTTCAAGGTGTTTGAAGTCGTTGATAGAACACATGAGACTTTACGTCCTAAATTTGTATAGCAATCTGAACGGTGTCCCTCAGGTGTGCGCGGCCACTGGTACATTTACCTTAACCTAATTCAACAGCAATTTAAAAGGTACCTTGTATTAAAAAAACAATTCTAAATATGATCAGGTGAAAAAGAAGAACGTCATCGATTTCGATAAAATAATATAACCGATGAGCGGTGTAGTGACAACACACGATCTGTCTTCTCCACGACACCTTTGAAGCATGAATTGTTCAATTTATTTCAGTCTTATTGGAGAGCACTACTTCTTCTCCAAAAATTTATATAATTTTGTATTAAATCTGCGATCACTCGTTTTGAAGGTAGGAATTGTTAACCATGCGATTGGTTAAATTTCTAAAATTTCTACCACAGAATTTATTTGTTGTCGGTATCATTGGTCGGCATTTTTTTTTTACGCGGATTAAGTTAAAAGCTTCTTTAAGAAAATATATCAGTATGTACTTCGAAGAATATTAAAATATTGATTGATGAAAAATAATTATAATCAACTATTTTTCTGTGATAATATTTCGTGAAAGTTTTTTTTCCTCAATTATAACTAATTTCATACAAAAAGGGTCATGTGGCATTTATACCTGCATGAAATAAATTTTTAGATGTAAATTTAAAAAATTTGACCGATATAGTAAATTTGAAAACTTTTACTTTGAGGACCACCGATTTTATATACTATTATTATATGACGTCCAATGAGTCCAAAAAAAAATCGACAATCCATACTAAAAAGTTACAAAAATATTAAACCTTTTAATAGCTGTTTGAAATTTCGATTCCATGCTTTATCGACTGTGGCAAAAAGTTTTTGAAATTGTCGTATCATACATTTTTCAATGAGCCTGATTTTCACGAAAATATATTATCACGAGAAACTTGCGTCACTTATTAAGTACGAATGTGGAGTCAAAAAATGTAAATTCTCATAATATCCAAGACAGTCGATCGAGGATCCTCTGAACACCGATTTTTATGAAAATTCAAAAATTTTAATTCCAATTCGTAATTAAAGACAGCATTGACCATGTCGATTTTTGTGATTCTGCAATTTTTGATCGAGGCTATCTTGACGCTTCCAACTTTGATTTGGAATTGGTCACACAAAGAATAATTATTAAGGTTTTTTTCACGTATATACATTTCCAGATAAAAGAGAGATTTGGTGAAAACTTTAAGCACATCGGAATGGAAAAAAAAAATCTGAAAAAGTCAACGATTTAGGAGATCTGAAAAGCATTGATTTTGAATTATAACAATGCTGAGTTATTAACAAATTGGTTAAAAAAATCTGTTGAACGAACCATCAGATTTTTTTTCTTTTTGGATTAAATGAATTGGTCGACTGTTTTCAATTCGTGTGATTTTTTCTAGAATTTTTCCTTTCTTTTAATCCTATTTTCGTAATTTTTTAGGACTGTATGTACGAAACTATTAATTCAATGACCCAGAAACTTTTTCAGTGCAATATGTAATCTTCCTTCGAAAACATATCCAAAATTTAAGACTTTTTATCGGCTTCCCAAAATTTCAAAAAAAAAAATTCCAAAACAACGAGGCAATTCTGAAAATTTCACATGTATTAAAAAAAAAAAACAAATTCATTTTATTTAACAAAAAAGTAAATTTCACTGATTATTTGCTTAAAAATTTTTTTAAGCAATTTTCATAATTGCTTTGGATCATTATTATTATTATTATTATTATTACTGAAAATCAATGTTTTAAACATCTTCAATATCATTAAGACGTTTTCGGATTTTTGTCATATCGTAAAGTACTGAAATTCTGATCAGACCAAACTTTCAGTTGGAAATGTATCGGCAAAACATCCTCAAGAAAAATAATTATTACGTACTGATAATTCCGGGAAACAAGTGTTTTTTATATCCTGTGAAGTGTCAAATATATACCTCGAATCATGAACGTCCGTACAAAACCCAAATTAAAAGTTTTTCAAGCTTTTGACTTAGGTTGAGGATCAAGGATTCCAAGTCAATATCGATTTGACGTACAATAATGTACTTTTCACACTTTTGAAAAGTCTTTCATTCATGAAAAACCGGGCTTTAAAAAGTCAAGTTGTAGAACAATGACATGAACGGTTTATTTGTCAGGAGAACGTTGACTGAATCAGCAAACACGAAAGTCTGTGAATTGGTCTAGACGCTGAGATCTTGAAGAAATAGGGGGGGGGGGGGGGGGGAACAAAAAACCTCGATGATCCTTGATATCCACGAAACTGCTGAGTGTGAAAGGGATGACTATACACAGAGAACCTACTATTGTCTTCCATATGCACATATATATACTTATATGTATATCCAACGGGAGTATCTGACATATCGCGGCGTTAAATCTCGCAAAAGTTCAAGCTTGCAGTGTGGAACGATCGATAGCACTTTCGAGCCCGATACTTTAGCTGTATTCGTGTACAGAGTTCTCTGATCTTTCGTATCTTTTGGAGGGGTTGTTGAGATTTGAAAGACCATCACTCCATCATCCATTGAGATGAAAGTGTCATACTCTTTAAGGCTCTTGAACCATTCATTGTCCATACGTCGGATGTCAAAATGTTTAGAACGAGACCATAAACACGAAACCTACTCATATCATGCGTCTTTAATTATGCAAATCGATCGCGAATAGTCTAACTCAGCTATATACCGAAAAACCGCCTCATTTTAAATGCTTAACTTTACATACGCCTAACTATGATTCTCTCGGTGGAATTTTAACCGAGAGCAAAGTGTAATCACTAGCTGGACACACTTCTCTCAATGCTCCTCTTATCTTCCTCCGCCTCGAAGGCTTTGTGGGTTGTTGGGTGGTCAACGAAGAAGCTTAGCATCAACTTATAGCGGCCCAGGTATCCCATATCGATATACATCGGGGAGCTTTTCAGCTATATATCGTATCTAATGCTCAGATCTTTCGAAAGCAAACACCATGGTTGCGAGGCTGCTCGCGTATAGCCGCGCTTCAAGACGGATTCGCTAAACTCACCCCATCCAACAGTAGAGATATATACGATTTGTACACTGCCCGCAACTGTCCACGAATGCTGCCACTCAAGCGCAACTATACACGGTTGAACAAGAAGGAAAAGAAATGCCAGGCTGCTTGCCCACATTCCAACGAGCTTTCATCCCCCTGTCGCGAGTTTCGCTTGCGCGCCACCAGAAAGCGTGCCAGTCAGTGTCGCAGTATCCCCAGTGCTGTTCAGTCCTCGGAAACCCACGCGGTGTGCCCCGTCGCAATTCCGTCCACACGTTGTAACCAAAAATATTTTAATATCCGTACAAAGATCCATCCCTTCGATGCACCTGTGACGATTCGCATACACCGCGATTATATGGGAAACCCAAACGACACATCGTTCATTCATCGCGCATATCATTATCGTACGTAACGGCCGCGAGTGTTATTGCCCCTGATTCGCACAAAACTACTCTAGTTCTGTACATGCGACGGAATAAAGCCGAAATCGAAGATAATAGCCATCTTCGATGATCCGAAAAATTTAAACGAATCCACAACTATGTACGGCAACAGCGTAGGTTAAACGTTATAGTTGACGCCACTAGATCAGCTGTTGTAATGCTCCAGTTGATGGCATGTACGTGATACAGTATAGATGGAAATGGATGAAGGTGTGCGAGTGGTCAGCAATTGGACGTTTGTTAGGCTACCGTGTGACTCTACCGTTTATCCCGAAGGCCTGTAGAACCCTCGAGGAACCGATGTGCTACTGAACAAAGAGGTCATATTTTCGAAGAAACCAGGTTAGAAGTCATTCTTCAACGATCCAACGCCTATTTATTGGAGTGCATGTTATGTAAGCCAGCGGCACATGGCCTACATGTGCCGCGAGCGAAATGTGATGTGCTGGGCTTTTGGAGGTAGGGAGAAATCCTGGCGGTGGATTCATGTCATCGTACGGTTTGCCAAATGTCTCATCTCCGCTATATCCAGAGGGGAAGTAACTCCGTCCCACACGTACAGTCCTTTCACGACGAGAATCGATCTCTCTTTCATCCCTCTTTTCAGCTGAAATTTCGCCCGAGCCATCCCCCATTTAGCCAGCAGTTCTTAAATTCATTGCTGCATATCTATACTCTATACAATATCTATATACAATATCTATACCACTGCCAGCAGCAGCTTCGTCCCAGAAGCATCTGTCTTTTTGTTGTTTTCTCAAACTTTATTCATCCACGGCGTCCATGAGCCAAAAATATATAAGCGTGAACGTTTTACAATAGGAAAGTCTTTGTGAAAGTATCCTTTCGCGTTTCTCGTTGTTGACCATTTACGTGAGAGAACCGTTGCCAATAGCGGGGCTTAGGTTATTTTTTTTTTTTTTCTTTTCGTTCACGTGGGACCATTGCCAAAAAAGCTCATCCCACCGTGTATCGTTCCATCAACCAAAAGATCACAAAATCCTGTAGGCGAAAACAAGAAGATAACCTGGAGAGTGGAGTCCTCCGATCGAGCTCACAGAAGCCAATACGACGTTGGCTGTTTGTGTGCTAGCATCGTCCAACTGATTCTAGAGAGTTACGTGCTCTCGGCGTCTTCGTGACTGTGTACAGCCATACACACGACTAGCGAACGCGCGGACTATCTTCTTACATAATTAACGTGTTTTACTGTGTGCCTTTTTTTTTTTTTTTTTTTTTTGCTGCTGCATATCACATTGTACGACCCGATAACCGTGACCTGCTGTTTTTGCTAGGTATATAGTAAGGTGGAATGAGAGCGAGGAAAAAAGAAAAGTATTCGAATGGAAATAATGTCTCATCTTGCAAGGTCGTGTGTCCATGAGCCATATTCGGAAGAGTTTGACACTTGTGCAACTGTAGGAGTCACGAACGGCATGATCTATGTTGCTAAATGTCCTAGCGCATCATCCATAAAGCATTCATACAATAATTACAAGATTTTGCGATAGCCCATCTGCCCAAACTTTCAGCCTATATACATAGATGTGATGCATCCAAAAGTGCTTGACAGATGACTCGATTATCCCGTACCGTGTAAAAGTTGTAATTGCTCTATTTCCGTTTCACAGCTTTTCCAAGCTGCCACAAGAATATGTGTTATATTACAAAAGTTGTGTCATTTAGAGGCACGATACGCTGAAGCACGTTTTTTTTTTTTTTCCGCCTTTTCGTTCGTTCCTTCGTTCTCTGTAGCAGTGCTGCGTGATCAATGACTCGCTATGCTAAACATTATATTTATGCCGACAAGCACGAATCGACCGAGTGTCGGTATATAGGCCGTGGATTTCGTGTGGGGACATTGCACACGGCGTTCGTGCTTTTTTTCTTCTACCCTCAAGGGGATCCCGCCGGGCTTGGATCACGTGAGAAAAAAATAAACGACGTCCTGGCCTACTGCCTTCGGGCCGTACTGTTCTCGGCATTGTTTCTTCATTATTCGCGACAGTCGCAATATGGCGTCGACACATTTATATATTTATTGCAATATATCTATATATAGATTGGTCCCTGTATGCGATGTGCACCACCTTACAAAGGTACGAAATAGATCGGACTTCGTTCGAAAATTTTTTCAGGTCGCAACCTTTCATTTCAATTTTCTTTTCATCATCGCTCGTAACCTCCGCTTTGACACGGCGACGATAGCACACACCGATTTCGATCGTGTTTACCATTTCTGGGACGTACATACTGAGTAATCGTTTCTTTCGCGATCGATAACAAAGTTCTTCGTTCCATGCATATACAGTATGATGAAAAATTGCGTTAAGCGCACGAAGAAAAACCTCGGCAACAGTGAATAATTGCTTATTCTTAATGCAGATGAGACATATCGCGGTCAATGCCATTCATCAATTGTCATTCGTAATCTCTGAAAAAAAAAAAAATTACCTATCATTCATCTCGCAGATACCTGATGATCCATATCAATTGAAAATAAAACCCCCCCCCCAATGAAAGTAATAAGCCAATCACTGCGAATTAATACCGACAATAATAAATTTATAACGACAATAAAACAAATATGAAAGAGAAAAATAAATCGAGCTTAACGACTGGCTGGTGAAAGTATAACTAACATTTTGGATATCTCGTGCGCGATAAACGTAAAATTGAGTTTACGTTGATTATCGTTGTATCGCGGGGCCGTATGAGGGCTAAATGAGCGATGCCGACGAGAAAAGGGTGAACGAGCACCCGGAGCAGCAGGACAACGATCAGCCTAGCTGGACTGGCTGGTTGGGTTCAAAGCCCTGGTGGCAGGAGGAAGACGAGGAGGAGGAGGAGGAGGAGGAGGAGGTGGAGGAGGCTGAAACTGAGGAAGGGGCTGTTGGTTTTGCGCGCAGTATATCAGGTTTGCATAAGCCTCGCGGGGAGGTAGCTAACGGGGCTGATATAGCCGGTGAACTCTGTGAACTGGCGCCCCACAGTACGATGAACGTGGGGGCTGGTAGGGTCGATTCCCCCAGCCCCCAGGATATAAGGCTTCTTCATGACCTTGTCGAGGATCTTGCCAAGGAACAGGACGAGAAGAACAGCAGACCCAGAGACGAGCAGGTGAGATTCGAACGCGGAACGTGTGAAAGAAAAGCTACGAAAAAAAAAAAAAAAACAAAATTCATTGATATAAATTAGAATGAAGGCGGACACGGAAAATTCGAGGGTAGCGCGATCTTCCTTGACCGAGTTTACCACGTTACGCTTTTCTTCTTTTTACATAACATCAGGATTTTATGAATTTCCGCTCTTGCAGCTGTTGATTCAGGCAAATCAAAGCAAATCAGCGAGTGTGTTCGTAACATTATCAGATAAAAAATGAAGTACATGAAACCTTCACTGGGTGCCCCGTTTCGTTTACCGAATCTGGGCCAACCACAGCTGATCCAAATCCACTTGAAAACCCCAAAAAAAAAAAACCTTTTTACATGTATATATTGAAACGTTTCGAGAAATTCCCCAATTTAGATATTGAAGGAATTCACGATTTTTACTCTGTTTTATGTAATGTTATGATTTTTTGTGTTCGTCTGTCGTCCCGTCGTTTCGTCCGGGCGAACAGAAGGTTCGACACGGGCCCGAGGTCAGTGACGTTTATGTAGGAGAGAGGTTTGCCAAATCTATGTGATAAATTTTACTGGTTTTTCGAGATTGCCTCAGATTGATTGTTATCGGTATTTCCCATTGGTCATGTATGACCTGGGGATAACGTGACCCGTCATCATAGGCACGTAAAAAGTGGGCCACTTAAATGAGAGGAGAACCTTGAGAAGCAAGGTCTCCTTTGGGGCACGCAAAAGTTAAATCCAGCGGCAACTGGGCAATAAGGAATTGAACGGGTAATGAATGGGTGTGATTAATTGGGACTGCAATGTAAAATGAATCTAAGATGCTAAGGAACAGTCTGCGTTCGTATGTCTGAATCGAATCGTCGTATTGTCCTCGTTCGTCCGTCAGTCGTTATAGCCTCGCTTCGCGAGTTATGTGGCGCGAGACTATACGTAATGTTTTGAGACTCGGTGTGCTCTGAGACGCGACGTCTCTCTATTGTTGTGCCTGGTTGCCCGTGTGAATGTTCGTTGAAGTTTGAGTGTGTATGCGTGTGTGTGAGTGTGTGTGTATTTTCTCGAGTTTCACAGTGTTTCCAATCGGGAAGCAATTGGAAACACAAAAATCAATTTTCCTTTTTATTTCGAAAATTAAGATTTCTTTGTCGGCTGACTGAATTGATGCGTTTATCCAGCGTCCTGGGAGTGGAAGGCCACTCACCCAAATTTAAATGATTCTACTAATTCTCAATGCGTTTATTCGTGATATAGACAGATGGTCGGAAAGATTCAAGAATGATGATAATTTAACACGAGGATAAGTGAAGCTTATCACTCGTGGAGGGTTTTCTCCGCAAAGCGCCTTCTTCCTTGTTCCCGCCCTCAGCCACAGTGCTGAGGGTTTTTCCAAGGAATCCGGTTCCCTACCTCGAGGTTATTATTCTGAGACGATCACCTGATTCACTATCCAACTTCCCGACGCAGTGCGGGGGCTTCAAGCAAACCAGGCTCCCTATCACCTGAAATCTTTTATTGAATAGCAATTGAACGAGAGTTATGATTTGCTTAGTCTTTAGAAAGACAAGCAAGTACGTTATAATGGATTCGCCCTAAAAAGGACGAATCAACGATGATCTCGATGAGTCTTAAAAAAGACTATTCGAGATAGTTGATGTAGCCAGATGTCGTTCAGCTCGTAGTTCTTGATGCACGATGTGATACGAATGCGTTGAGAATCTCGACAAGTGTTGACTCGAAGTGGATATTGAAAGTAGACGAAATTACGTCGTAGAGAAAGAATGTCAAGAAATCGCTTGACACGAATAATGCTCACCGATAACGTTGATCAAAATGAGGACGAGGCTTGCTCGTCAGGATCTTAAATACTTTTCCATGAACAACCGGCGCCGTGATTTGATTGGTTGAAGGTTTTGGAGTAGGGCAATTTTGTCAAGCTTCTGGAGCTTTTGCACACGGTACGATGGTGGCGTCATGGGCTTCTCGGAAGGAGAGATTCTATTTTGGGATTTCGGGGAATCGCGAAATTGGTCGAATATGGATGTAAACAATGGATGTCGAAATATGCTGTATTTTAACGGTAGACTGCCTAGTCTGTCCCGTTACAATATATAAGATGTGCATGCTGATCGTAAGAGAGATTGAGCTCTTTGCAGAAACGTGTGGATGCACCCGGGTGCACCTTCGTGGACGCACCTATTCGATCGTTAGCACCCTTTAGCGGAATTGCCATCGCTGTGCTAATCTAATCACCCTGAATTATCTTCGCTTGACATTATAACTATCTGCGGTTGGTCAGAGGAGACGTTATACATGAGTGTGAGAAAAAAATTCGGTTTTTTTTTCCAGCTTCGCATTCAAGTTAATTAGCCAAAGACAGTATAGTTCGTCTCCTATTTTAACTCGACTTCATTAAGGCTCTGCGTGCGTGTGCTTATTATTTTCCGCTCGACTACCGTCGAACACGTGAACGAATTTTCATGAAATTTTGCATGCTGTTGCTTCAGCATTCAAAGCCACATTTACTGAGAAAAATTACAATAGTGTCCTTTGTTCATATACATGTCCATTTCGCTACCACTATAAGTATGCCATGCAGGGAAAATGGACAAAAATAAGTGTCCCTGTACTCTGTGCGACGTAAGCAGGCCGGAACGTCAACAACGTACAAAGTATCGTAAACAAGTAAACATATTTATTGCGTTAAACCAATATTGATCCGTCTCCATCATTGCAATGCTACCAGTATGTTACCAGAGGTCTGCGAGGAAGGTAATTGGGTGACCAAAGACAAATCGAATAAAAGTAATATAAGAAAAAGGTCGCGTGGGTATATCCAACGTAATGGATAAAAGTGATGCGAATGGAAATTGATGTCAGGAGGATTCTTACTTAACTATGTATATACATTAAGGTTGCTTCATGCACGTATAAAGGGTGATCCATTTAAGAGTCATCGAGCACACGTGACCAACTCAGAATCGAGGGTAGCGCCTCTCGCGGAAAAATTTGAAAAAACTGCATGTCGAAGCTAGCGCCGCTTGCGGCAGATATGTCAACCAATGCAATCAGCAAAAAGTTACGGATGTCGATAGGGTAGGATGTAAATGTTACAGTGGTGATGATTTGTTAAATAATTTTTTTTTTTTAATTCGTTAACAACTTCAATATCGTTAGTTTTTTTTTTTTCAGATTTTTGTAAAATGGCGAAGTACTGAAATTTTGATTGGATGAAATTTTTGGTTGGGAATGTATATGTGATTTATCGGACGTACCTTTCCAACCAAAAGTGACTTTCGTCGACAATATTGCATCATGATAAGATAAAAATCGTAAAAAATTCAACCACAATAAAGACGACATGAAGATTAATTTTTAATAATAATAATGCCAAAAAGTTATCAATAAATTGCTTAAACAAAACATCGTTTAAAAAATTTTTAGGGAACGTTTTTTTTGTCATGTGAAATGAATTCGTTGATTTTTCTGACTACTCATGCATTCTTTTAAAATTTTCTTATCATTTTGAAATTCCGGTTTTCGGAAATTTATAAAGGTTGTACTCACGAAACTATATTCGTTCAATGCCCTGGAAACTTCTTAATTGTAATATACAACGTTTTTACGAAAACATATCCAAAATTCACGATTTTTCCTTCATTTTTCAAAATTAAAAAATTTTCGAAAACCGAAATTTCAAAATGATAAGAAATTTTTTTTTAAATTCATGTGTAGTCAGAAAAATCAACGAATTCATTTCACATGTCACAAAAAAAACTTTCCCTGAAAATTTTTTACACAATGCGTTGTTTAAACAATTTATTGATAACTTTTTGGCATTATTATTATTCAAAATTAATCTTCTCATCGTCTTTATTGTGGTTGAATTTTTTCCGATTTTTGTCCTAACATAAAGTATGCAATATTGTCGACGAAAGTCACTGTTGGTTGGGTAGGTACGTCCGATACATCCTTAAGAGAGTGGGAGCAGATCCAAGATATATAAACGATGCATCGGATATATTTGCATAAAAATTTATGTGCGGTTTTTTTTTTTCAAAATACACTCAAGGTGTAATTTTTTTTTTTAACCAATGAGAATGTTTTATACAATGTATTTTTTTTTATGGGGGGTTGCATTTAGCTTTCAAAGACACGACTCTCTTCTTTTTGCTCGAAATAATAGCACAAAGGCCTAAAGTAAACGTCCGGATAGCCGGAAGTGTACCAGTAGCCGGACACCCCATGTTAAAGTATAGTACCTATATATACTACTGTACAGATATAGTGAGGTGTCCGGCTACTGGTACACATCAGGCTATTGGGACGTTTACCTTACATAGAGTTCGCACAATTCATCATAGTTAATTAGAACGTAATTGCGAATTTTTTGCGTCCCTTTTTTTTTCCCCCGACAGGAAATATTCTCTGGCTCGGAAAATTCGCATCGTTACAGTTCCTCGTGAATTACACCGGGTGGCACTGACAATCGGGATTGTTTTTCCAGCCGCACATGCGCTTGCGAGCTTTCCTCTCCCCCTCTCCCACTCTTACTCTCTCTCTCTCTCTCTCTCTCTCTCTCTTTCTCGCTCTCTCTTTCAACGAGCCTCGAATCAATAAACGAGACGCGGAATATGCGGGAGATGCGAGGGTAACTCGAGGGGTGGGCTGAGATGCGCGATAGGGGTTGTTCGAGAGGCTCACAGGTGGTGGGCTTTTTTTTTTTTTTCATATGTGTATATCTCCTGACTGATGCTGGTTCCTGGTGCGGTAGCTTTACCGCGCGCTCCAGTATCGCCCAGAGGAGCGTACGAAATATTTTCTTTCGGGGTCGGACAATCGTCGAATCGTGATTGTTTTAAGGGGCGAGGGTGTACGGAACGAGGTATCGTCGAGCGGTAGAGGGGAAGTTCCGTTGAGCTTGTTTTGATGAGCCGATGGGAGGATGAAAATTGTGCGAGAGCAGAGAACAGGGGTGCGTGATAAGAGCCAGTGAAAGGGCTTCCTGTTTATGACAAGTGGAGAAGAACTGTTTTTGGTCAGACGTGAATATTTGCGCGAGTGTGAGGCAGAACAGCTAGCACAGAATACGAAAACCGGTGGCGCTGTTTTCCTCGTTTTCCTCGACAGTGTGTGTGTGTGTGTGTGTGTGTTCAACGATTGAGGGCACAGGTCGACGCAAGGGAAAACAGTGACGACGTAGTCAGACGGGACAACAACGCAGAAAGATTTTTTTCCTGCTTTTTCCAAAAGGGAGGGGCTTGACAAACAATTTTTTTGACAATTTTTTTTATTAAATCTTCGTTACACATTATGCTCAATTTTTTGGGACAATTTTTTCGCGGCTTCTAATTTGCTCGTGGGTTTGAAGAGCAAAAAAACATCCCCCCCTCCCCCCCCCGGGACTTGTTGTCTTTTTTATTATTTTCTGGCCTGTAATTCGATTCGACAGGGTACGTGTGGGAGCAATCGAGTATGCCCGAACATAGTGAATGATTCGATGAAATTTTTCCCCGAGTGCGCGAATAAAATTGTCAACCTCGATTCCGGCAACTCCCGGAGAGGCTGTCACAACACGCTCGGCTAACGCTGAAAGCCATATATATCGTTGATAAAATTATCATCGCATTGATTGTATTATTGAAGTAAAAATAAAATAAAAAATAAAAAAAAAAACTACGCTGGATCGCACACGTTCGATGGACGAGTGGACGAATCGAATGACCCGTTGGTACGGTGGTGGGAGAGTTCGCGCCGAATTTGAAATTTTTTTACGCAGCAATAACGATTCGAACGAGCGACTGTTGCTTCGTGAAGCACCAATTGCGAGGCACTTGTTTTCCACGATTACGGAAATGGACTCGTCGAGATTGTTTACTTTTCCTCGCTAATCTGGCTTAAAGAAGTAAGAGAGAGAGAGAGAGAGAGAGAGAGAGAGAGCGAGAAAGAAAATATCAAATTAAGTCCACAAAATTTTTTCACAAAAATTCAGCGCTCAAAGTTGTTAAACAAAAAGATGGAATAGAACAAGCAGTGCCAAATAATAAAATTATTATTATTATTATTATTATTATTATTATTATTATTATTCGGAAAATACGAGACTGCTTACGAGAATCGTGACTTGAGAGCTTCAACAAGGAAAACGCACAAATATAGATTAGCACTTACATATCCGTCGTTCAAATTAACGTGACTACTACAATCAACGATTTTACAACCGATAGTCACGAGAAATCAAACGAAAAAGAATTTAAAAATATGAAAAGTGTTCCCTGAAAGAAAAAAAAAGTAAGATAAGAGAATCACAGAGAGCCAACGAAAATTGAATTAACCGAGACTGACACCGAGAAAGTTTATCAATCAATTATTGATATACGTTTGAAAATCTTTTTCCATTGCCACGTTAAATTTTTCTTTCTTTTCTTTTTTTTTTTTTTACGTTTTTATTTTCTCGTCACTTTTTGTACGAAATTATTGAGAATTAATTTCAAATACGTATACACGTACGATCTCTACCTTGAAACCCGACAACCCGATACACTGTCGACGCGAGACTCCATCCACTAATTTTAAATAAGTATAAAAAAAAAGAGAAAAAAAAACACAAAACAGGATAAACTACGAAGAAGAAAAACTTAGAATCACGAGAAACGAGCACGAAAGCTTTGTCCTTTATTGACGAAACAAAAGAAAACGTAAGAAATTTTTTTTTTTCAAAATATCAACAACAACAAAATTTGGAACACGTAAACCCAGCTGTCTTTCAACGTGGTATTCGACCACGCGGTAATTCGTAAGAAATTTAAGGATTTTTTGTACTCGAACCGTCAAGGTCACGAATTTTCACGATCTCGTACAAATTAATTAACTTCATTACGGAATAATAAATATACAAGAACAAGAGAGAGAGAGAGAGAAGGAGAAAGAGAACGTAAGAGCAGAAGAAAGAAAAAAAAAAAACCATTCAAGATTCATCTGTACGTGGCGAGGCTGTCGAAGCACAAGACCGAGGCAGTCGGGACGATAGGCTGGCCGCGAGTGCCGATTGGAAAAATAACGAGTATAAACGAGGTATTCGTTGTGGAGGAGACGGAGGAACGCGAGCTGGAGGAGGCCAGCGAGGATCGCGACGAGGCGGAGGAAACGGAAATCGTAGGCCTGAATAATGCGAGACAATCCGGTTGTACGATTGATCGGGCAATAAGAAACGATCGATCGAGAAACGATCGGCTACCACCGCCCGTTGTCATAAGAAGAAAGCGCATACTGCCGCGTGCGTCAAGTCGCTTTCACGTGTCCGATACGTCGGTCGATTCGTTGAGAACGACGGAAAATCGAGGCAGTACGTTTCAACAACGTTCGCCGATTGTCGACGTTAACAATGTTCACGGTAACGAGCAACGTTTCGTGAACGATGAGAATCGACGTCGTGACGCGACGGGTGTCGGTTTGTTCGCAACATTGACGAGAGGAACGCGTTGGTCGAGAGGTGCAAGAGGATTGAAATCGAGCTCGTCGGACGATCGTAGTCGCTCGTCGACGGACACGCGTGGCGGCGGCAACGGCGACGTTTATCGTTGCTCCGATAGTGTTATATCGTCTGAATTGAACGAGGAGAGCGAGAGCAGATCGGAGGAACGTGACGGTCTGATCGCCGACACGAGATCAACGCCGAGCTTGTGCGGCAACGGTGGCTTCTTCTTCATCGGGACTTCCGGCAGACGCAAGAGATCCCGTACCTTCGGTGGTAGCTTGAAATTTCGCGCCAAAACACGCTCAACGATATCGCCAACCTCGTCGTCCGGCTCGACATCCTCGTTCGGCTCGATCGCATCGTCATCCTTTCCGCTGACCGGCAGAAGATTCAACGTGGCACGTAAGAACATTTCGGACAGTGTCGCACCGCTCGCGGAACTCGAGGAAGCACGCGACGGTTACGTCGAGGAACAGGAGGAGGAGGAGGAGGAGGAGGAGGAGGAGGAGGAGGAGGAGATTGAATCGGGAACAACGATTAAAAATTCGAGCGTCGTTTGGTCACGAAGATCGGTGACGCTGCCGATCGGTGGTGAGACGCGTTGCCGTGATCGGCGAACTTTCGAACGTCTCAATAACGATCGTGCGAACGGCTTTGACGGGGCGGAAAGTCGTTACGTCGAGCGTGACGACGAGGATCGTTTGAGAAAATCGATATCAACGGCAAACGCATTCGTACCGATGACAATGACGTGCATAAAGTCGCCGCGAGCGATGTCGGAACATCTCCTGGGACAGTTGGACGTGCTCGATGACATTCAGTCGCCGGGCGTCGCGCTTGCGACCGCCGCTGTCGCGGTATCGACGACATTGCCAACGGTCACGGCAGCGCCGAGTGTACTGCTGCCTCACGGGATAAAGAGTAGCTCCCTCAGGGATCACGAGAGACACGGTATTGACAGAACGATGGCGGAAGTACCGAGGCAACGTTGGAGCAGCGTCAGAGTCAAGGGTGGCAGTACGAAGAGTCTTTTGCTCGAAAACGGCGGACCCCAAGCTCAGGCACTCAAGGGTAACATTACGAAGGAGGTATATATATATACATATATATATATATATATATATATATATATGTATTAGGGTGGCCCTTAATATCGGTAAAAAAATTTTTTTTTGTCTAACCCCCTAAATCGATTCGAAATATTAAAAAATGATTTTTAAGACTGATATCCGCCCTTAATTTTAATATTAATAGGTGCCTCAAAGGCCCTTAAACCGCTTGACTGGTGGAAATTTCGGGTAGACAAAACTTTACTTACTATCAACTTGAAATTTGGTATCCGGGGGTTTTCTGGGTCGCTGAGTACGAATCCGCACTCAAAATTCAGAAATTCAAGATGGCGGATCCAATATGGCGGATCGAAAATGCAAAAAGACATTTGACGAGAGCAAAAGTTAGTACTCGAGGGTTTTCGGGGTTGCTGATCACGAATCTGCACTCCAAATTTAGAAATTCAAGATGGCGGATCCAATATGGCGGACCAAAAATGCAAAAAGACATTTGACGAGAGTGAACGTTGGTGCTCAGGGGTTTTCGGGGTCGCTGATTACGAATGTGCCCTCTAAATTTAGAAATTGAAGATGGTAAATCCAATATGGCGGATTGAAAATCCGAAAAGTCGTTTGATGCGAACGATAATTAGTGCTCGTAATCAGCGACCCCGAAAACCCCCGAGTACCAACTTTTGCTCTCGTCAAATGTCTTTTTGCATTTTTGGTCCGCCATATTGGATCCGCCATCTTGAATTTCTAAATTTGGAGTGCAGATTCGTGATCAGCGACCCCGAAAACCCTCGAGTACTAACTTTTGCTCTCGTCAAATGTCTTTTTGCATTTTCGATCCGTCATATTGGATCCGCCATCTTGAATTTCTGGATTTTGAGTGCGGATTCGTACTCAGCGACCCAGAAAACCCCCGGATACCAAATTTCAAGTTGATAGTAAGTAAAGTTTTGTCTACCCGAAATTTCCACCAGTCAAGCGGTTTAAGGGCCTTTGAGGCACCTGTTAATATTAAAATTAAGGGCGGATATCAGTCTTAAAAATCATTTTTTCATATTTCGAATCGATTTAGGGGGTAAGACAAAAAAAAAATTTTTTTACCGATATTAAGGGCCACCCTAATATGTATACATGTTTAGTGTACACAAGACAACGGACGATTTTATCAAATGACCCCGTGAAGCTCCTCTTTTTCGAGATTCACTGAAACGTCCATCATACACATGTCCCATTGTGGTGTATCGATTATTCGATATACTACGTAGGGAAAAGTGACGAATGGTATCTTGGGGTGAATCGATACTGTCTTCACGATTTACGTAACGGTAGATTGTTCGTAACGCAGTAGTCGAAAAGATATTGTGGAAATCAATTCGAATGCTCGGAAAAAAAAAAAAAAAAAAAAAAAACGAGACTCCATTTTGCGGATATGAATACTTCTTGTCGTCGCAGTGACGACAAAAAGATTGTTTGTTTTTTCGATAATTTTTTGTTTTTTTGTTTAGGCTATACGATAACGAACAGATACGAACAAATACATAATATACAAATGCACGAAAATATATAAATTTTTATCGCAGAAATATTTTTAATATTCAATAAATATGAATAAAATATATCTTTACCATATAAAGTACATATATATTTTCGACAAGACGAGGAATTGCTTCGAAGAATCTATCGAGCTGATGTGACGTTTGAATATTCTAGTATAAGTTTTTGAGGATACAAAAAAAAAAAAACGTTTCTTTTTTCAATGGGCGCTAGAGATTTTTATACGGAAATTATTAATTTTGAATGTTCGCAGCTTCGCAGTTAATTTTCTCGTGAATAAATTTTACAATTGAATAATAATATATTTCTGTATATTTCGAGTCTTGCGTTTCTTGAATAATATTTTTCTTTCGAGTCTTGCCCCCTCGAGACTCGCTCAAGCGCTATATTCAATTTTTTCTTTTATTATTATTAAGACACTACACAAAGATTTAGGTTTGATTTGGAAAACAAATATTCTTTCGTTATTATGATTGTAGTTTCAAATTTTCAAGACGTAAAATTGTCTCTCTTCAAGAAAATATTTATGGCATAAATTCATAATTTAAAAGAAAAGACGATTTTTTTGCACAATCTACGACACACTAAAAGATATAAAAATAAAAAAAATAGCAAATGGTGTAGGGTGAATCGGAGATAGGCTTGACGTGGAATGCCTTTACATTTGTGACTCGTGTGAACTGAAAATTTAATTCACTCGAGCTTTTACGTCCCATTGTGGTATATCGATTCGATGTAGGTATGCATAATCGAGGGAAAGCTTGAGAATAGAATTTTACATGCATAAATGGGATTCCGATGGTTTATATAAGCGATTAAAAAAAAAAAAAAAAAAAAAAAACGATGACTTTATGAAAAATCATAGTAGAAGCTTGATTTACAAAATGGATTTCTGTGTAACCAAAAATTTCTGTCACCGGAAAAAGCTAAAATTTCACGACGACCGATTTGTCATAAAATCGCACTGTCCTACTTTGCCCCGTGTCACCCATCTAATAAATTTTTCCCATCTAATCGAAACGAAAAATTATTGTCAATGTTAACTTCACGTTTATTCAGGTCTAATGATAGCAATAAGACGATAAAACCGAGAAACTCAATCACCCCATAGTCCCATAGCGGTCACTTAAAATAATAATAATAATGATGATGATAATAATAATAATAACAATAACAATGATAAGAAAATATTAAATAACAGAAAAAGCAATTTAGAGATCGTTTAACGGAATATTCTCGTGTTTCTCTGGCCATCAAGAGCCAGGATATTCCATTTTCATTCAGGAAACCGAAGTCTCGCTTCTTTCTCCGTGGCCAATTGCCCCCAATTGATACTTCTCATTATTTTTATTTCTTCCACTTCCTGCTGGCTGTATCGAGCGAAACACAAAGTCAATAACAGACAAACGCTCCGCAACATACATAGCCAAGTTATTCTTGAATAATCGAGTATCAGGTATACGTATCATCCCATTGGCTTATCGATTTCTCGATATCCTATGGCAAGCTCATGAATTCTTCATGCAATGCAGCTTTCGTCGCGAAAAAATCGAGAAAAAAAAACTGCACAACAAGGCTGTACAAGCCCTTGACACAGCTTTTATTTTCGCAAAAAAGACAAAGAAATTTTTTCTTTTTTTCATCCCTCGACGATCTTGACACATTTTCGTGCGTTATTTGTTTCTCACTCTCACTGCAAGCTCGACGAGATAACGGTCGGGGGTTCGAAAGACTCCGCTATACTGGCGCTGCTGCAGCTCGATTTCTCCCTCCAGGCAGCCCACACACATACACACAAGTGCGCACTCTTATTTATTATGCGTGTGAAATGTGCCTATTTTCGGAACGTTGCTCGACTACCCAAATACATTCTTCGAATCTTCCGTTTCGTGTACTGTACGTACGAAAAAACATGGACCACTCTACCCACGCGATATATTCAGGATATGTTAATTTGTAAGGTAGCCATGTGCCTTTTTTAGCACACGGTTTTTCGACACGATATTGCATTCTTTTGGGGACGTGAATTTTCAATAATTTGTTGTAACTCTTTTGAAATACAAATATCGCGCTCACTCATGAGGAAATTATGATTTTTGAGCCAGACAAATGTTCATTACGAGACGAAAAAAAATTAAGGATGTATTGGACGTATCTTCCCAACCAAAAGTGACTTTCGTCGACAATATTACATACTTTCTCATAAGATAAAAATTGTAAAAAATTAAACCACAATAAAGACGATAAGAAGATAAATTTTAAATAATAATAATGCCAAAAAGTTATCAATAAATTGTTTAAACAAAACATTGTCTAACAAATTTTTAGGGAAAGTTTTTTTTTTTGACGCGTGAAATGAATTCGTTGATTTTTCTGATTACACATGAATTTTTTAAAAATGTTCTTATCATTTTGAAATTTCGGTTTTCGAAAATTTTTTAATTTTGAAAAATGAAGGAAAAATCGTGAATTTTGGATATGTTTTCGTAAAAACGTTGTATATTACAATTAAGAAGTTTCCAGAGCATTGAACGAATCGGTTCGTAAATACAACCTTTACAAATTTCCGAAAACCGAAATTTCAAAATGAGAAGAAAATTTAATAAAAATTATTGTGCAGTCAGAAAAATCAACGAATTAATTTCACATGACAAAAAAACATTCCCTAAAAATTTGTTAAACAATGTTTTGTTTAAACAATTTATTGATAACTTTTGGGTATTATTATTATTAAAAAGTAATCTTCTTATCGTCTTTGTTGTGGTTGAATTTTTCCCGATATTTATCTCATCATGAAGTACGCAATATTGTCGACGAAAGTCACTTTTGGTTGGGAAGGTACGTCCGATACATCCTTAATGCAGCTTAATTCCGAATTTTGCAGCTTAATTAAGCTCGAATTTTGAGCATGAAAAACTGGTTTCAAAATTTTTTCATCGCGGAGAAAAATCTTGACAAAAATCTTATAAGGGAGAATCTTTTAAAGAAACCGCATGGTTATTACGCATTATTGACTCAGAAATTTCCTGACTTCTCCAGGTTTTCCACAAAGGTTTTGCAAATATTCCCCTGGGATATTGTGGGCAAATAAAGAACGTGTGCATGGAAACACGAGTATGTTTACAAACTATACGAGACGGATTATATACATAAAAATAGCAATGAATCGTTTTTGTGAAAAAGAAAAAAAAAGCAAAACATATTTTAACCCACTTGAAAAAACATTGCGGGAATTCTCAATTCGATCCTTATATCAGAAAATAAATATTGAACTAGATAACATAATTTTTTTTAAGTTAAAATACATGAAAATGTTAAATATTAAAATTTAAAATAAAAAAAAAAACTGAAATACAAAAAATAATTCGAGAACTGTAAAGAAAAAAAAAAAAAACATTAAAAGTAAATATACCGAACCTGTTTTTTATTATAAACGTAAATTTGTATGTCGGTGCCAATAAATAAAAAATAAATATGAACACTTACCTACAATAATAATTGTGTAGTTGGTATCGACAAATCGAATGAAGAAGCATAGCTTTAGAGCTTTGGAGTAAATTAATTTTTAGTTTTTGAAATTTTCATTGTTTGGCTCTGACGTAACTTTTGTTGTATATAATAAAGGATATTAAATATTAAATATTTAAAATATACAAAAATATTTACTTGTATATTTTTCAGTTTTTTTTTAAGTTGGTTTAATTTTTCGTAATTCTGGCAAAAAGTAAATTCTGAAAAAATTCCAGAGAATTTTCTAAATTCCCCGACTTTCCCCTGATTATTCCAGGAGCAAAGAAATTTCCTGAGTTTTCCCGTTTTTCCCTATTTTCCATATGCGTAACAACCATGAACCGAGAGAGAGATTCTTGAAAAAAAAAAAAAAACAAAACTACCAGGATAGATTCCTCCAGATGCTTGGGCGTAGAAAATCTTGGAGAAAATCTTTGAGAGATAATTTTTTTCTGCACAATGAAACCCTCAAAGCATACACATTTAAATTAGCGTTGCGTATTCGCAATATAACAAATTTTAATAATTTACCGCAAAAAGCCACTTTTATGTTTTTCTACGAAATAAAAAAATTTCCATCGCAAAAACTTATAATTCGCGAGACAATATATATATATATATATTTTCTTTTTCAAAGGGGGGATAAATAATCATGCAAAATTCATATTCGATAGGCTTCGATATAACCGCGGAAAACCGCGTGAACTCAAATTTTTTTGAAGATCTACTAATTTTGCAAAAATCTACCCTTATATTGTAAAAATTGAAGGACATGAAGAGCCAAAATGACGTCTCAGGCGCGATGTATGACACATAGATATATGTTTGTATATAGTATATAAGTTATGTGTACATATATATTTTTTTTAATTTAATTCCCGAACCGGGTCCGATGTTTTTGCAAATGTACGAAAATCACGACGCTTGATTGTAATGTATCATTCGGCGTGCGGTAAAATTTAAGCCACACGAGAGCAAGAGAGTTCAAAGACAGAGCAAAAGACTGTTTGGGTTTATCGTACGCTGGGCGCCTTTCGGTCCCCATCTCCCTCGCTTCTTTCCCTCCGGTCCTCCGTCCACCCGCATTACGCGCGCACGCTTCCAGCACTCAGTCTGATCTCGTCTGGCTGTGACTACTACCGTGGCGGGCAATTGCGCGCTCGTGGATCAATCGTCGTGTTTGGACAAAAAAAAAACACACACACACAGCCGTGAGACGCAAACCGCGAAGTTATATATCCCGCGGGGAAATCAACGACGAAATTTACATTTTATTTAATATTTTTATTCCTATGAGATGCATTTGCAATTGGTCGTTAAAATGTCTGCGGCAAGCGTAATTCGTTCGTACTTCGGTGAAGGAATAATAAAGAAATCGAATTTTGGCTCGACCCTGTCCACGGTGAGGGATATGATGATGTTCTCACATCATGGCAGGGAGATAATTATACTTCTGATGGCTCTTATTATGAAGAAAGCTTCGTATCAATGAAAAGAAAAGGAAAAAAAGCGTGTAAATTGAAAATTTACACATTACTGCCTCATTGTTTTATCTCGCTCGCGAAGCTCCCTCAATTTGGTCCGGTAATTCTAGCCAAAAAAGTAGGTTTATAATGCAATCTTCTACAGAATTGATTTTGCTTTTGGAAAAGGTTTAGGGTCTCCACTGATGAGTGTGAATTCATGTTAGCGGGACGCGGCGGGTCGAGCTTCAGCCACCATCTTAGAAAACACGTTACGTTAAATATCTCGTGAAGCGTGCATCGTACGACAAAAATAGTTCCTACCTTTTTTATAGATAATGAAATTTTCTACAAGTTTTATTGGAAACTTTTTCCTGTATAGTCCATGGCTTTTTATTTATAGCGTGGCAAACTTTTCCAAGCATCGCCATTTTTACTGTTGCATCAACCGTTGCATTTATTTAGCAAACTCCGTGCTCGGAAAAGTTTACCGTTGCATATATTTAGCAAACTCCGTGCTCGGAAAAGTTTACCACGCTATAAATAAAAAAACCATGCATCGTACAGAAAAAAGTTTCAAATAAAAGTTGTAGAGAATTTAATTATCTACAAACAAAGTTGATACTATTTTTGTCGTACGGTTCATGATTCACGAGATATTTTATAAAACTTGTTTTCCAAGATGGCGGCTGAAGCTCGAGCCCCCCGCATCCCGAGACTTGAATTTACACTCAGGGGACACCTCTGAACCTTTTCCAAAAGCAAAATCGATTCTGTAGAAAATTGCATAAAAAATGGCTATAATGACTGGACTAATGAGCAATGTGGGCTTTTCAATTTAGCCTCCTCGTAGAAGGAGCTCTGCGACCAAGACAAAACAATGAGGAAGCAATGTGTAAATTTTGTTCTTGAATTTGTACGATTTGAGATTTGATAGCCTTCAAATTTGCGCGTGGTAGAAGCGAGCACAATATTTTTTGAAAAACTGTAAAATTTTGTAAGCTCTTAACCCCTTATAGGATTTTTTTTTACAAATTTAATACCGAACATATTTGCTCCCTGGACTGCTTAAAAAACTTTTGATCGACATCCTTAAATTAGCGAAAGACAGAGTGCGCCTATACATTTTAAAAACTTTTAAAACTTTTTGAAAATTTGAACCCCTTAAGGGTTTCTAGTCTCAAATTCGATACCAAACATACTTCCCCATAACATACATAGTCATAAACATACATAGTCCCATGAACATACATAGTCCCCAAGTCTACACGTGTAAAAAGTTTTTGCACGTCAGTCTCAAATTTTCGAAAGTTATAGCTTGCTTAAGCATTTTTAGAAAATTTCAAAATTTTCTAAAATTTTAACCCCCTGAGGAATTCTCGCCAAATGCAATTCCTTATCCTCTGGACTATTTTGTAATTACGGGAAAACTTTTTAAAACGGATAAACCATTCCGGGGATTTATAATAATCGGATAAATTCGATTTTTTAAATCTCGCTCCATGCAATCCGGCGTATTCTTGTATCGATTAATGCTATAGAAATTTATGCAGGACGTGTTTAATTTTCGTCTCAAATTCATCTTGCCGATAAATAAAAATTGAGAAATTAAAAAAAAATCGGGTTTTTAACATAAAATTGAAAACTTATAACTATAATGAGGTAGTCCTCGTGCTACAGTAGTGCCAGAAAGTTTCCTATGTACCACATGATAAAATATACACCGAGCTAGTGGTCATATGCAGCGAACTTTTGATTGAGTCTGTGCAGAAATGGCTGTTACACATGGATACTCAGATACCGTGCATATTCAGATACATTCATGCCATAGAATATGCAGCTTACGCGTCAAATTTTCATTCATATTGCATTCTTTTTGTGATCGTCGTTCGTAAACGAAACGGTTAATAATTTTGTTCTTTTTTCCTAACATGTAAATAATAATCTTCTCCCGTCTACAATTTTTTTTATCAAAATCTGGTTACGCGTTTAGTTGTAATATTTAAAAACCGTGCTAGTATCAGAGTACAGCAATGCTTTTGCTGTATGCTCTACACGTAATGGTTGCTAACTTTGACATTGAATATCTCGAGTTAAGAACGGTGTACTTCGTGTGCCTGAAAAATTTCAACGAGATTCACCACCTCTTTTCCGAGATACAAATTCGTATAGATTCTGTTGAAATGCATAGGGTCCTATGGCATCAACCATTATGACGTGACGAATCGTTCGATATCAGGTGCATAAAAAAGTACTGGCTGCTTAGAAAATTTCAGGAAAGTACAAACTTATCTATTACAAAGCCCTAGAAAAAAATGGACGTGATTCACCACGCCTAGCGTGAATAATGGCAAATTAATAAAATGAAAACGTGCTAAATTTGGCGAAACAAATGTCGAACGCAACCTGCCCCGCACGTCGCCCGCGCCGCGCTGTACGTTCTCCTTTCCGCACCCCAGTATAGAAGCAGAACCTCCCTAAGATCCCCAGAGCCTCTGAACCCTTTGATTCTTTTTCTATTCTCAATCTCATAAATACGACGCTAAAATACGAAAATTTGTAAAAAAAAATTAGGCTAGCAGCTCTAATAGGTTTTAAGATATGAATTTGTCAAGATTCCTATTACTGTGTTATAAATTAATTTTCGCTACAATCGGTCATATCTGATAAATCAAAAATAATTATTGTCGAAATCAATAATCAATACACAAACTGCAATAACGTATTTTATTTTTTGGTCTATTCAACTCCATTTCATTGAACCTTGTATCGCGATCCTTGGCGCATTGGAAATTTTCATTTGCCTTTTTTTGTTCTTCCTTTCTATGAGCTTCTTATGAATTTTTTTTTTTTAAATACAGAGGATCTGTGTAAATAGGCCAAGGGACCAGGACCCAATCATGTTTGGTGCAATCAGTCACACGATTCATTGAAATTAATATTAATGATTATTCATCGTGATTTTGAATTTTTTTTCTGTTTATAACGTTGACCAATTTTTCCTGGGACAAGATATATAAAAAACAATCTACATAGAGGAACAAGAAGGGAAATTTATAGGCCAGTGGCGCGTGTGAACGAGCAATAACGAGCGCTAACGGTCGATAAGAGATCAGAAATTCTCGACGTCGTGTGTGCACGTCTTCCAAGTTGTGGAAAATTGCCGATCGACCCCACGATATGCTTGTGTGTGTATATGTATGTGTACGGGTGTGTGTCATTAGCAAACAGATTAAGGACTTCCGATTGCTTCCTTTCACACGGGATCCTCAAGTATTTCCCTCTAGCGAGGTTGTGTAGAAAGTTAGGGACTCATGAATATGACGAGGGGCACAGCCATTGACAACGCACCGATTGCTGGAACGCAAAAGTAAAGAAATGAAAATTCGGGGATAGTCTCTCACTCCGATGGAATTTTTTATCCAACGAAAATTTTATTTAAAAAAAAAGCAAATTCCAAGCCTCGAATTTCACATCAGAGGATTAAAAATTCATCAGTTTAATACGAACGCCAATAGTATCGATGAAACCCCAAATAGGATTTTAGGAGATTTATGAAATAATCCCTGAATTGCAAGACTCATAGTCGAATCATAAAAAAAAAGTACAAAGGACAATTCACCAGTATTTCAATCTTTTGGAGCAACAATTTCCCCGGTTAACCTCTAGAGCGGCGGAAAATCTTATATAAGATGCTCTCCGCAGTAGGCTATTGGGAATCAACACGGAGGTGCGGGGCCTATCCAATATGGTCTCTCATTGCCGGTTAGTTGCCAGTAGCCAGCCCTATAGTTAGCATGGAGCAGCATAGGGAACAGTTGTAAACATTGGCTTATCGCATATTTTTCGGCAAAATGCGATTATTTGTAGTAAGATTTGACAATGGGGTTTATTACCGTTGAGGATAATGCGTAGATAGAATCCACTGCGCAAATTGGATACGGATCAAGTGATTATCGCCATAATGATACAATGAACCTGCATACATTCCATGTTTAACCTCAAAATCTTTTTAAAAATTCCTGTCATTTTTCGGCTGAATAAATGCGTTCGAGCAATAAATTATTACTTAAAATATCAAGCGATAGCTGAAAATCTCATGCCCTCGCACCAAATATCGACTGTGTCTTCTGGATCTTTATTTCTGATTTATTTCTTGTAATAAAGCAGCAGATTTTGAATTATTGTTAAAAAGTGACAAATTCGCATGGTAATCGTCGGGCAGCGACTGCGAGAGAGCAGTTAGGAATTTGGCCGCCAGAGATCAGGGTGACATTTGTGAGTTCCCAATACAATCATCCTAAAATTGCATCGAAACTTACTAGTCTGCGCTTTGGAGGTCGCTGATCACGAAACAGCATTTCATTTACTACTCTCGAAAACTCATTACAAAGTAATATTGTATAGGTACTCAAGGGCTTGAGATACGAAAAAGGGTAGTTTCGAAGCAGAAAAGGGTGGTTTTTGAAGGGTAATGCAAAAACTACCAACATCGTCGGATTCCTCAGCCTCCAAAACCCCTATAGAAGCATTTACTTGGAATTTCAAAAAATCAAAAATTTTCCCGATTGTTAACCGCCGCAAAGTCTTATATAAGACGCTATCTGAGGTCGGAACTTCATCAAGGTTAAATGTAAGAAACGGGACTAAGTTACGAAGACTTTTTAAGAGAAATAACGTGCCCAAATCCTGGTGGCCTAGAGGTTAAGCATGTATCGGACGTACCTTCCCAACCAAAAGTGATTTTCGTCAACAATATTGCATACTTTATAAGATAAAAATCGGAAAAAATTCAACCACAATTAAGACGATAAGAAGATTAATTTTGAACAATAATAACGCCAAAAAGTTATCAACAAATTTTTTAAACAAAACATTGTTTACAAATTTTTAGGGAAAGTTTGTTTTTGACACGTAAAATGAATTCGTTGATTTTTCTGACTACGCATGAATTTTTTAATAATTTTCTTATTATTTTGAAATTTCGGTTTTCGAAAATTTTCTAATTTTGAAAAATGAAGGAAAAATCGTGAATTTTGGATATGTTTTCGTAACAATTTTGTATATTACAATTGAGAAGTTTTCAGGTCATTGAGCGAATAGTTTCGTGAATACAACCTTTACAAATTTCCGAAAACCGAAATTTAAAAATGATAAGAAAATTTAAAAAAAATTCATGTGTAGTGAGAAAAATCAACGAATTCATTTCACATGACAAAAAAATATATTCCCTAAAAATTTGTTAAACAATGTTTTGTTTAAACAATTTATTGATAACTTTTGGGCATTACTATTATTAAAAAGTAATCTTCTTATCGTGTATATTGTGGTTGAATTTTTTCCGATTTTTATCTTATCATGAAGTATGCAATATTGTCGACTAAAGTCATTTTTGGTTGGGAAGGTACGTCCGATACATCCTTAAGGAGGCTTCACGTATAAGCTCTTAGAAAAAAAGTGAGATTTGGTAAGAATTTTAAGCACTTCGCAATGCAATAAAAATCTTTAAATAACCATCAACCATTTGGGAGATTCTAAAAACTTTAATTTTGAATAATAATAACGCCGACGAGTTATTAAAAAATTAGTTGAAAAAAGTTGTTAAGCACGTATGAATTTTTCGAGAATTTTCCCTTTTCTTTTATATTCTTGTTTTCGAAATGCTTTCAAACTATTATATGTTGTATATGTTATATATGTTAAAACTATTCGTTCAATGGCCCAGAAACTTTTTCAGTTCAATATTTCTACGAAAACATATCCAAAATTTGAGACGCCTCCACTCCTCCATCTATACTTCTCAAAGTAAAATAGACGAATTTCAAAAAGGAGAGAAAAACCTTAACAAAATCATACGTAGGTATTAGGAACAAAAAACATATCAATTTTTTTAACAAAAAATAAATTCTACTGATTGCTATTAAAACAATTATTTTTAATTAATTTAAATACGTGGTAAAAAGAATCGGTAGTTGTCTAAGTTTGAGGGTTTTTTTCGAGTTTTCGTATTTTTTTTTTTACACAAAACTAAAACTAGACAATAGCCAAAAAAATCAACAAACTCATTTAGTATGTCAAAAAAGACGTTTTATCGCTGATTTGTGAAAAAATTTTTTTTTTGTACGAATTCGTTAATACCTTTCAAGCATGATTATAACTGAAAATTAATATTTTAAATATTTTCAAGATGTTTTTTTTTTCTAAAACTTTCAATATCTTCGATTTTTTTTCAGATTTTAGTCACATAGCGAGGTACCGAAATTCTGATGAGATCAAACTTTTCGTTGAAAGTGTATACGTGAAATATCCTCAAACCCCATCTAACTATAATAACCATGATTGTATTAAATTGCCACAGACGATTACTAAAAGCTCATCAGTAAACTATCAAACAAACACCCCCCAGCTGTTTCGATACGTTTTTGAAAAGGAAAAAATAACAAAATGTACCTGAAACTATCTTAAGCCCTTTCATCCCTATTAATTTCCCAGTAAACTTTTGAAAGCTCATTAGAAACTTTGCAATACTTTTTGGGTTTCCGATAATTTTTCAACTATCGAATTTTCCGAATGAATCATTTTGAACCAAAAACCACATAGAAACAATTTTTTTTTTTCCATGATATTGGACATAAAAGTCGATAAATGAGAATTGTGCCAACGTCTGTAACGTTAATCGAGAAAGTTGGCACTATATATAGAACGATGAATAAGAAAAGCTTGCGATTTGCCCTCATGTCCCCGTTGCCTACAACACTGCAAAGGAGACTGACCACCCCTTCGTAAAAACCGATAACTACCCTCAACACGCATACGCACACATATACACACGAAAAAACACATAAACAAAATCACCCACACACACACACACACACACACATACACAGGATAGTACAAGGAGTACATACCGAGAGGGTGAAAGGAAAACACACAGAGGGTGCGCCCTGACCTACGTCCTCATTCGCCGCCACCTCGTCCTCCTCTGGAATAACACACACGCAGCTTACGATCCTCTCGCTAATCAGTAGTAGACCGACCGTCGACCGCTCAGTTCGATCAGGGATTAATAAGAAACTTCCCTCGACAATTTTTTTTTTCTTGACAATTCAAATGGCACGAGTCAAAGTATCGTCAAATGGCAGACCATAGTCCCGTAGTTCAGGATCCGAAACGTTTTTCCGCCCGAGAGGTTATATGTTTTTTTTTTTTTTTTTTTTTTCGTGTTTAGGAAAAGATTTTGAAAGAGAAATTAATTTTAGCTGAAAAAAAATTATTTTTCACGTATTTCACAAATTTTCGTCAATCCAAAAGTTTTAACTGGATTTGTGTGTGTGTGTGTGTGTGTGTGTGTGTGTGTCTTTTTTTTTTTAATTCTCACAGGTACTGTCACTCGGTGCGGACGTTCTACCCGAGTACAAGTTACAGTCACCTCGGATACACAAATGGACGATACTGCATTATTCGCCTTTCAAGGCAGTCTGGGACTGGATAATATTACTCTTAGTTATGTACACAGCAATATTTACACCTTACGTTGCTGCATTTTTACTCTCGGAGCCCGATTACAACAGCCGAAAGGCCAAAAAGTACAGCGACGATCCGATCGTCATAATCGATTTTATAGGTGAGCCCGAAATGTTTTTTTTCTGTCTTGTCAGTTATAAGACGCGAATGTATCGTTAAAAAATGTAACAATTGTATTCTCGAATTGTCGCAATTCGTATCGCAAATTATCGATTAACGATCGTTTTTGTGCATTAAAAAAAAATAATAATAATAATTTCATCCCCCTAATCTCGCATATTGTCCTTAATTCGTGCACAGTCGACGTTACATTCATCGTGGACATAATTATAAACTTTCGCACCACCTTTGTCAACAACAACGACGAGGTGGTCTCCCGTCCGATGAAGATAGCCGTCCATTATCTGAAGGGATGGTTCATCATCGATCTGGTGGCTGCCATACCCTTCGATCTATTACTCTATGGCTCCAATACGGACGAGGTAAGGGATTATTGCATTATCGATCTAGCCGATCTCCGTCTGTCTGTCTCTCTCTCTCTCTCTCTCTCTCTCTCTCTCGCTCCTTCTCAATCCTATGTCTACCGAAAAAAAAAAAAAAATTGTTTCTGGAGACAAAACCCTGCACTATTAGTCCGGAGCGAATCTACACCACAGCAAGGGGCGATGGAAAATCAAGGCATTTGTTTGCAGCATATTACCGTTACGCTTCGTTACGACATTCATTTAAATTCACGAGGATGAGAAAAATTATTGACCCAAACGTTGATCATTGTGTGACCCATTGATAGAACACAATTGGTTGGATATTAATTCAACTGTTGAATTATATATTGATACGACTATATTGTGTCATCTAGTCATCATTTGACTATTGAGTTTTTCTTACCGATTGAATTATTTTCTATCTTGACTATTTTATGTATTTTTCTTTTATACCATCGATTGATTCAATTATTGGATTGCTCATTGATTCGAGCGTTGGGTTGCTTATTAAAAAAACTTTTGAGTTTTCTATTAGCTTGAGTATTCCTGTGTCGATTGAAATATTGAATTATCCATTGATTTAACTATTGAATTAACGTACTACTGATTGGGTTATTGAATTAACCGTTCATCCAACTACTGAGTTTTTTTAGTGATTAAACTATTTTTCAATTTTCATTTATTTTTCTCTTGCAATATTTGTTCGTTCGATTGTTCGGTTGTCCATTGAATTATCAACCGATTGGGCCCCTTTGAATTATGTATTCATTTACTGTTGTATTTTATTTTTGAGTCCTCCATTGGATTTGTATTATGATGAAAAAATTATTAATAGTGATTACAGAATTGCAAAAAAAAAAAAATAATAATTAGTAATTGCACAATTGTGACATCGTAATACTCGTGGATGCCTTGATTCGTCATACCACCGTGCATTGTATGCCTAATACTATGATAATTATTATAACTATTACCTGTTAGACGTATTTCGTTGTCGTCGTTTATCGGTGAAAATGTTCGGCAATGGACCCGATTACTACTTTTTGTTTGTTTGTATGTATTTCGGGTACACGCGCCGATGAGGGCCGCAAAGAAATGATACTATATGTGTCTATCAATATAATAGTCGTCTTTATATTATACCCGATTCACGCTTGGTTATCAACAACTATTGTTCTTCTTCTTCTTCTTCTTCTTCTTCTTCTTGGACAAATTCTTATCTGAAAAATTCCCGATCCTCGTCTCTTCCTCGCGTGCATCCACCATCCAAATCAAAAGTGACGAATCCTACGTCTCTGTCTATACATATATTAAGGCGATCGAAAAAAAGCCGTTTTTTAATTTCCAGTTCTTCATCGATAATTTTATATCTCTTCACTGAAAAAGAAATAGAAAAAAAATACGCGCGAAGATAATTCATTTAAATCAGACTTTATCTGATGATCAAGTTTGTGCAGAATCTATAATTTCGAAGGGTTTTTAGCACGAGTCTCGATAAACGCCGAGATATCTGAACCGAACCAAATAGTCCAGGAGACGGGTACTTTTTTCTGCGTAATTCTACGTACGCGATATTTTTTGGAATGATTAAGGGGTGCCCCCTGAATGTAAATGCAAAATGGCATGGCGGGGGGGGGGGGGCGCCATATTGTAAAATAGTTTTTCTCAAATATTTCGCAAACGCTGTATCCTACGGCAAAAACAAACGTAACCTTTTTCATAAAAAACAAAATTCTCATACCTTTTTTATTTCAAACTTTTTCCAGTAAAATGCATATATTCCTATAGTTACAGCGCGCCAAAATTTCGTGATAACGGTCTTTATGAAAAATTTCGTTAACGGTTGAGCAAGCCGTGAGAATAGTTATTTTTGGCGCACTGTAACTTGAAAAATAAGCATTTCACTAAAAAAAGTTTTCAATAAAAAAGGTAGGGAATTTTGTTTTCTATTAAATAGATCATTCTCGTTTTTGTCGTAAGACGAACCGTTTACGAGATATTTGAGAAAAATGATTTTTCAAGATGGCAGCTGAAGCACCCTCTCCAGTCGTGCCAATTTGCATTTACGCTCAGGGGGCACCCCTTAATTATTCCCAATAAAAAAATCGGGCCCGTAGAATTATGCATTATATGAAACTATTTTTGTCGACCCGTTTCCCGGACTGAAAAAATACCCGAAAAATTGGGATTTTGGAAAAAAATTTAGCATCGATGTGGCAGTGCTAAATTTCATCGCACGGGATCCCTGATTGTGCGAATTTTTTTTTCATATCAGTGAAAATTTATAACTTGAGAGACATTTACAACTCTACACGAAACTACACTACCCAGTGACATCTCTACCAGAATAAGACTATTGCTAAAAATTATACCCGATCACAAGTCTACCAGATAAAAACTCTCCGGCATGGCTGATGGTAAATTACCGGCAAATTATCCTGTGTATTATTCAGGTAATCCGATGATAAATTGCCATCGGCCAAACCGGAGAGTTTTTATCCGGTGGACTTGTGATCGGGTAGAAATTTTAACGAGAGCGTCAATCTGGTAGCGATGTTATTGGGTATAGTGCCTTTGCGCCCAGATTTGTAAATGTGCCTAACGCAAGCGTGACGTAGAACTGTAAATTGAAAAAAAAAAAAAAAAAATTTCAAACGCCCAGTGATGCATATGATATATTTTACTTTGTCAAACTTTCTTCGATGTTGTGGATGATTTTTGTACGCGCGGGTCTATGATTCACGGTGTTTAATTTTTTGTTCTTTTCGCGCTCTCTCTCTCCACGCGCGCTCGACGTTTTACGAAATAAAACAGAAATTTAAAGAAACAAAATATAAAAAAAATAGCAGCGCTCGTTGGGACTCATCTTCTCTTCCTCAATGCATCGATATATATAAAAAAAATATGATTAACACATGTAAAGTGATCAAGAAATATATTATTAATAACGACCATTTACAGTTGGACCTCGGGCACTGACTGAGCTCGAGCACAGGAGCCTCGGGCACTGACCGAAAGACCTAACCTTCTTGCTAACCAATGAGAATAAAGCACCAGGCCCGTATCATACGTATATCGGTACCCTCCACTCATTGAGATTATACATTTTTTTGTTCATGGGGGGTTCTATAGTATAGCGGCACTGTGGATTCCGCAGTGCCCGAGTAGTCAGTGCCCGAGGTTTGACTGTAAATATTTTTAAAATTGAGTTGAAATTCGGATGTATCGAGGCAGGGAGAGAATTGCAAAGCAGGGTCTTGATCTTCCCATTCATCTAATTCTTTTTCTTCTTTCACTGCTCATATATATACGAGGATTACTTTACGGCGAACATTGACCGGAAGAGTTATCGATTGAATTGGTAATTTATCGAAAAATTAAAGACGAACGCAACAGTTAATTAACGATTCGAGTAAATTATTGAATTAGTCTTGAAAATTCATTAGTCGGCCGATTAATAAATTATTCCATCCGATTAACTATTCGAAAAATTAATAACATTTTATTGACGGATCAAATATGTAATTATCTCGGGTGAAATCTATTTTTCTCTCAATTATACGAATCGATTTTAAAAGAAAGCTTCCAATCTATTTTCCAAAAATTTATTACTTGTTTTTTTTTTGTTTAATACTGTGCGCGACGCAGTATGCGTTTTGAAGACGAAAAAAAAAAACCATTGGACAGGTCCACAGGTGGGGGAGAGAGCGAGAGCAAGAATGAAGTACAAGGGAGAGAGAGAGAGAGAGAGTGAGAGTGAGTGCGAGAGCTTAGGGAATTCTGACGTCCATCGTGGCAATGGGTCGTTAATTAAAAATTAAAAATTAAAAATCGTGAATGACGCGAAACCCTAGAACGAATGCATGTTGGATAATTGGGTGACGAGCGTGAGCGTGGTCTATTAGAAAAATACCAATAAAAGAAGAAAAAAAAAAACAAATCATTATTAAGAAAGAAAAAAAAAAAAAAAAACAGAAAAAAATGACACCGAGACGAATGAGATTTAACTCCAGTTTCACGTTTCCATAGCTCGGCTTGGACAAGGATGAGGTTAGTTGACACACAAAAAGACTGAAGTTTTTTTCACTTTAACGAAGATTTGGATAATTAATGCCGATCTCGTATTTTTTGTTTTCTCATTTTATATATATATATACTATTTTTTGATAATACCGTATTAAAAAAAAAACCATAAATTACTATACCGTCACCAAAAAAAAAAAATTTTTTTCTCTCATGTATACGCTTTATCACACTCGACACCGTTCTCTCAACTCTATAAATCTATTATAATTATATTATATTTACCATACATTTATATATATATATATATACTATTTTTTAGAATCGTATTTGCATCAATCTGTCGACATCTAGTACGCACAGTATGATCGTTAAAGTGTCGTCGAACACGTGACAAGTTATCGATAATTTTTGTTATGTGCATAATTTTTTTGTTTTTGTTTTTGTTTTCGTGACAGTTCGGCTTTCTGTTTTCCCTTGAGGAAGCTTTCTACTTTGTCGGTCCGAAAAAATAGATTATTTTTAGGAATTTCGACTTCAACTTCATTGCCCAATATCTCTACCAGAATTCAGGCTCTCCAAAACAGCCTACCGAATTACAACTAAATCGTAAAACAACTCTGATAAACATGAGCACGCGGTGCTTAAGACCATGTGACAGCTCTGTCTTATCGACTGTAACGGTAATTCGTGCATATTACTTTTTGAATGGATATCAATTCTAACCTACGAAACCGAATGATTTGAAATCTCAACACTCAATCATCGTAAGATCTCTATCCAGATATTAATGGCCATAAAAAGTAAAAATTCAATATAGAAATATATATTTTTGGTTAAATCGAAGAGCTCTAAAACGAAAATGGATCGAATTAGTATATTATGCGACAAGCGCGTAAAGTGACTGTTTTCGAGCGAGGTTATGTTTTTAGAACGTGCCGTTGGCTTTGCCTGGTGAGCCGAAGGCGTGCCGAAGGAGAGCCAGGCGAAGCCAACGGAGAGTTCTAAAAACATCACCTCGCTGGAGCAGTCACTTTACGCGCACGCCGCATACCATATTTTTTACGGCACAGGTATTGAAAAGCTACCTGTTATCGATACGTGAAGTAGTACTTGTCGTGGCTAACTTCGTAGCTGACACGAACATTTTTTCATGGCAGGTCTGAGACTCGTGCCCGTACTGCGCATGACAAGTGCCGCGAAAAGACTTTTTATGGCACTTGTCATGCGCAGTACGGTGCACGACTCTCAGAACTGCCATAAAAAAAAAATTTGTGTCAGTTGCGAAGGTACCCACGAAAGTGCTACTTTACGGGTCGATAATATAGGCGTCGAAAAGTGGCTTTTCAATGCCTGTGCCGTAAATAGTACATTTTGATACGAGTACGCAAAGGCTTTTTTGACGAAACGAGAGGATTACGGCACGAGCCGAAGGCGAGTGCTGTAACGAGTTTCGTCAAAAAGCCTTTTCGTACGCGTATCGAACACTATTTTTGCTCATGAGAGCCGAGAAATCGCAACGAAGTTGCGATTTCGAGGTTAGAATGAGGAAAAAATTATTTTATAGCTTCATAAAAAAATAAAAATGGCCATTAGCTTCAAGATGGATATAAGAATCCTATCCAATGAGCATTTTTCCGTTCCTATACGTGGAAAAAATTAGAGAAATGGCACTGGTTCGAAAATTCACAGGTTATCGTGAATAATTTGCCGTGCAGATAGTTCGCAAATATTCCACTGGCGCCACTTCAGGCCCAAGCGAGTGGATTTCTTGCTGCGTTTTCAATTTCCAGACGATTTTTACGAAATTTCAAAGTGCTAAACTGTTAATTAAGTTATCTATCCAATCGATTTACGATCTTCTAAAAATGAGTTTATGACAGGGACCTTAAATTAACCCTACTGTACTTAGCCTAACCCAACCTTGAACAACCTATTTAGATTTGTCCAAGACATGTTTATAACCAACTAATTTATTCAGAATCGTTTTTAACATGTTCATCACGCAGATGATGCGTTGGCTTATTCTCATAACTTGCCGATATTTAAATTTTATGGAATATTTTGTTTCGATAATCGAATATTTTGTTTAAATAATTTATTGATAACTTTTGGGCATTATTATTATTAAAAAGTAATCTTATCGTCTTTATCATGGTTGAATTTTTTCCAATTTTTATCTTATCATGAAGTATATGCAATATGGTCGACGAAAGTCCCTTGTGGTTGGGAAGGTATACGTCCGATACGTCCTTAACGTCTCTACCCAATAAAATCTCTACCGGAATGAGGCTTTCGCTGACTCATCTATCCAATTACAAGTCTACCAAACAACAACCCTCCGAGACGATTTATCACCAGCCACGCCAGAGAGTTTTTAACTGGTAGACTTGTAAATGGGTAGCGATGTTGGAGAAAGCCTTATTCTCGTAGAGTTGTTATTGAGTAGAGACGTTAGGTACTGCTCATATCTGGTAGAGTTATTGTCCGGTAGGATTGTAATTTGGTAGGCTTGCCCTGAGAGCCTAAAGTCTGATGGAGATTTTATTGGTTTGTGAAGTTTTGGTTGAATAGTCAAGTGTGCCAAAATAATTCTTCCAAACAAATCCTCATTGAATTCCACACTGGATCGCTCGTTTCGAGTGTAAACATACTTACACAGATGTAAATTTTTAATATTCGAGAATCGTGTAAAACCGTGTATCGAATGGATTGTTCTCGTATGAGATTCCGGATATTAGAGGGAGTGTCTGCAACAAAAAGTTTATCGATGCCGTCGCAGTTGTAGCTTTTTTCTATGAGCTCTTCGCATATAAAAAAAGAACAAAAAGATTCTTTAATTATATGAGCATATGCGCAAAGTAGACTAGCAACATTAAAAAAAAAAAATCAAATTAGGGTCAAATTGCCTTGCAAAGAAAAAACAAAATATTACTCTTACCAATACGGTCGTTTTTCTTTGTGAAAAAAAATCTGGAATATTTTCCATTTTCCGCATAGTCTACTTTTTGGGTCGAGCTTTTCTCCGTATGGATTAAAAAATTTAAGGTCAATCCCTTTATGATTTCTCAAGATATACGAGCTATGCAATTTTCAAAAATATTTTTTTTACAGAAAACGAATGAAAATTTTCATTTTTCCCACCCGACGTATAGAA
Source organism: Rhorus exstirpatorius (assembly GCA_963564615.1). NCBI lineage: Eukaryota > Metazoa > Arthropoda > Insecta > Hymenoptera > Ichneumonidae > Rhorus > Rhorus exstirpatorius. Next base: position 25,770,135 of record OY751318.1, read on the forward strand.
CAAGAATTTTCGATCTTGTGTACAATCAATTGGACATTCCAGGAGTACATAGCTCTCTTCTTTCTCGATGTGTGGGGGCTTTAAAAAAAAAAAATTTGAAAAAACGATTTTTTTTTGCATCCTGAAATGTAGAAAGCAATTCCGTAATTTATGTGTCACGAGACTTGCGATTCGGTATTAATTTTTTATATTGTTAAAGTGAGTGAAAGTTTGTGAGGGGAGGGGATGTACACGGCCGAGCGAAACTGGCGGGAAAGCGAGGGAATATTTGAGAAATTGCGTGTGTGAGAAAGATGAACGAATCGAGAGGGTAAAAAAGAAGGGTTATTCAGTAACGAATGAAAGAGTGGGGGTAAAAAAGATTGAGTGCAGGCTTGATACGACAAAAATCAATAAAATCACCTGTTGAACGGTCGAACGAAAGTCTCTGGTGTACAATAATTATTTTTACTTTACTGCCAGTCAATCTTGGGACTCGCGCTCCGCCATTTGACACGTTAAAAAAATAAAAATTTCTTTCGAATCACGTAATGTTTGAGGCGATCACCGATCTCACCATCGCAAACATGACACACACACACACACACACATATTTTCACGTATCTATTACGGTGTACGAAAAAAAAAACATCTTAAACACCCCCCACCAACCACGAAAATCCATTAGATGACGAAATTTGTCATATTTTCGCTGCACTTTCTCCGTGTCTCAAATTTTTTCACACGCTCACACGCACTCTGCGTTTTGAATTTTTATTATAATTATATTTATATATATATATATATGTATGTTTCGTTTATATTATATACAGGGCTGAAAAATAGATTTTGGGGATTTTTGGTGGACAATATCGAATTTACCAAAAAAAAAGTGGCTAGGGATTACTGAACAAGGGTGATAAATCGATATGGGGTGTTTCAAAGAAATTTTAAAAACGATATTACTGTCTTGCATTTTTGGCGCGAAAAAAATTAATTTGATTTACCTGCCGCAACTAGCAAGGAAACCTTTTGAGGCGTCCCCCTCCGATTTCGATGAGCGTTGGATGTGTTACGGTCACTGCTAAAATAAGAGACACGTATTTTTTTTTTTTTAAGGGACCTTGAGTTGATTCAAGGGGAGAAACCAACCCCCAAAGTTAGGAGTCGCAGCTGGTAATTACGCTGTTTCACATACGAGCAGTGCTCCGATCGACATGAAACCAATTGCAAAATGTTTCTTACGTTATATAATGAAACTTACCTGTCTGACTTTCCATGCACCCCTTGCTGCAAGAAAGTGAGACATCCCTTATAACGTTTATTTTAGTGGTTTTTTTTTAATCTAACAAATTGGATTATTGACCGATTTTAATGAAACAAAAACCAGCTGAAAGAGCGTTGAAAAATAAAGTTTACCTTTTTTTTTTCTTTTCAATAAACCAAATATAAACCAAGAATACAATTCGATACATCTAAAAACGTGTAAAAATAAATGTCACGAGAGGTGGTTCAACCCCTTGCAACAAGGGTGCAGAGAAAGTCGGACATGTAAATCCATTCCTGACCATTGCAAACATTTTCCAATCGAATAAAATTATTTTAGTGCAAAATAAAGAGAATTTCCTTCTGAGGGGTGATTCACCCCTTTATTTTGCTTCATCGAAAAAAAAAAGCAAAAACACGTCAACTTTTTTTTGCTCTTCATTTGGTTTTTGTTTAATTAAAATCGGCTAACAATCCAATCTTTTACATCCAAAAAAGTGTCAAAGTAAACATTATACCCGATTATACAAAGTAAACGTTCACCCCTTTGCAGCGAGGGTTCATGGGAAGTTGGGCACGTATGTCCCATTATATAAAATGAGAAACATTTTTTCAATTGGTTTCATGTTGATCGGAGCACTGCTTGTATGTGAAATAGCGTAATTACCAGTTTCTGCCCCTAACTTCGGGAGTTGTTTTCTCCCCTTAAATCGGCTTGAGAGCTCTTAGAAAAAAATACGTGTCTTTTATTTTATTAGTAACTACAACGTATTCAAAGCTCATTGAAATCGGAACGGGACTCCTCAAAATATTTTCTTGTATGAATATCGATGGATTTGGGTCTCCATAATTGTCCTCATTCTCTTTGCAATCGTTTAGACATGAAGATGTATTTTTACCAATTTTTCAACACCAAAAATTTAAGCACTCTATTTACCCGTATTCCCGTCAATTTTTCATGTATCGGTAAACACGAATAGACCCACAGAGACTCATTACATTGAGAGCTACATGCTCGTTGCATATTATTATTATTATTATTATTATTATTATTATCATTATTCATTATGGTGTATATCGATTTGCTTATCCTAAAATTACTGATATCTTTCGGAATCCCTCGTGTAGGATATCCTCAAAGTTACTCTATATTCATTAGGATACTCTTGAGGATTTCTTTGAGAAAATGACGGATAGCCTGAAAGCTCGCCCTCTCCCACCTTGAACTCAAAGCACACCAAAAATCCACTCCAATTCCCACTCAGGTTTGTTTGGGTTTGAGTTTATTTGGGTCCGTTTGTGGCGAAAAAGCAACTTTTTCAAGAAGAAAAATAATATATATATATATATATATATAGGATATACATATGTATACATTTCATACGTGCATTAAAAAAATCCTTAAAATAACATCCTCGAGACAAGCCACACTCACTCTCACTCGTCACGTCATCAGAACGCGCCTTAAAAGGTACAACATATCGCGTGCTACATATATATCATATTTACTAACTATATTCCACATAATACAATTTACAAATTTCTTAATTGAGCTATTTATTTTAAAAAAAAAATTATTTTGAGCCTACAAATTGTGTTGTTAATCCTCCGTTCCGTTTGACCCTCGATCCATCTTTGTTATAATTTATTATAATTTTTATTATTATTATTGTTGTCAATATTATCTTCAATATTGTTCTATATTATCGTTGAGAATTGATGCAATTATAGTGTGTATGTCTTCGCTTACGCGTTTGCAAGCTTCGCAGACATACAATTCTCGTTGCTTCATTAATTTTTTTCTTGAATAAATAAAAATATAAAAATATGTACGTTGATCGAGATTTCGATCGGTTTTCGATAAAAATCAAAAAAGCTTGTGCGTTAAAAAAAAAAAAAAAGAAAAAGAATCATCAATGGCTTTTGGGTGCGCTTCGTCTCTCCACTTTCAATCCCCTTTGTATTACGATTGTTTTACTGTTCTTGTTTATTGTTATCTGTTAAACGTTCGTTGAAAAATGCCTAGAATAATACTTAGCCGATTGCGTTTTTCATGTGTGCGATGTATTTTTTTTTTTTTTTTCTAATTCTCGATTATATTGGCGATGCATGAATTGATTTTCCCAAATTAGGCTACATTTCCCATCTGGCTAGCGCAACCTCGAACCTTTTTTTTTTTTTTGTTTCAACTCAATCCTTCGACTATACCGAGCTTTTCGAATGAGATTTTTTTTTTTCAAGCAGCATTTTTCATAAATATACTCGTCAAAGGTATAGTCAAAGGGTTCGAGACCTTCGTCGTTCTATTCCCGAATATTTCAATTCACAATTTTTACCGCCCTGCCTTGCTCTATGTCAATTCATGTCTCGATTATCGGTAACGAGATAAAAAAAATTGGCTCTTGAGAAAATATCGATAATTTTCAATCCCGCGAGGCAATATGATTTGAGGTAATAATTGCTGCCATTTCTTTTTTTTTTCTTCGAACGAAAAATCATTGGCAATTAATATTAATTTCGATCGATAATTCATGGCAACCCATTTATTCTGATAAATAATAATTGACAAGCGATTTTTTCTAACTGATAATTATTAGAAAACAATTCATTGCTATACATGAATATCGGGAGCGAATTTCTTAAGGATGTATCGGACGTACCTTCCAAACCAAAAGTGACTTTCGTCGACAATATTGCATACTTTATGATAAGATAAAAATTGGGAAAAATTCGACCACAATGAAGACGATAAGAAGATCAATTTTGAATAATAATAATGCCAAAAGTTATCAATAAGTTTTTTAAACAAAAAATTGTTCATCAAATTTTTAGGAAAAATTTTTTTTTGACACGTGAAATGAATTCGTTGATTTTTCTGACTATACATGAATTTTTTAAAAATTTTCTTATTATTATGAAATTTTGGTTTTCGAACATTTTTTAATTTTGAAAAATGAAGGAAAAATCATGAATTTTTGATATGTTTTTGTAAAAACGTTGTATATTACAATTAAGAAGTTTCCAGGGCATTGAACGAATAGTTTCGTAAATACAACCTTTACAAATTTCCGAAAACCGAAAATTCAAAATGATAAGAAAATTTAAAAACAAATTCATGTGTAGTCAGAAAAATCAACGGATTAATTTTACATGACAAAAAAAAACATTTCCCAAAAATTTGTTAAACAATGTTTTGTTTAAACAATTTATTGATAACTTTTGGGCATTATTATTATTAAAAAGTAATCTTCTTATCGTGTATATTGTGGTTGAATTTTTTCCGATTTTTATCTTATCATGAAGTATGCAATATTGTCGACGAAAGTCACTTTTGGTTGGGAAGGTACGTCCGATATATCCTTAACCCTTAGCGGCCACACGGGATAACTAGTTACCCCAGGCCCCATGTGGCCGCTATGCGGCTTGGCTGAGATGTGGCCGCTAAGGGTTAAACCCATGCATGACCGAAATAAGCCATTGAGCGAGATAGTTGATTTTTAATCACGAAATTTAAGAAATATGCTACTGTAAACAATCCTAAAGTCATCATTCACAGATTGTTATAACAAATAACACATGGCTTGCATGAATGACAGTCTTCTACGATGACATCTGTAATTTTTATAGTCACTACCCGAGGCTCTTTGCCATTACTCGTTTCGGAAATTTGAGATTGAATTTGAAATTCGTGACGTCAAAACCGAAAATTACGAATTTTCATTCAAATTAAATAATCACCTCGTTTGTTTTTCGTGTCAGCCATGTTCCACCATTTAAATTTTTGAAAATGCGTGACATGAGATTTACAGTCAGTGGTTACGAATTTTTTTTTTTTTTTTTTAATCAGCGACCTCAAATGCAGGGCAATTTTTCGTTTCAATTGACAATCATCGACAGCCTATTCGTTTCAATGAATGGCAATTTGCAGCCAATTTTTTTTTGACGATTACCCGTTAATACGAATCATTGTCTTAGGCCTTAAATTTGCTTTCCGAATGCCGTTGTCCCTGCTACGGCTGATCAACTCGCTCGAAATGGTCTCGCCATATTTTTATCAATCAATTTATAAAAAAAATACATCCATACGTCTCGACGATTTATCCAATAATTATGGGGGGGTTAATAAAAGTTACCGAGACCATTTCCGGTGTTAATGCCTGTCGCGTTAAAACGTCAATGAATTATCAACGTACGTACGCGTCGAGAGAGGAAAAAATATCGTGAATTTCAGACAACGACCCTCATGGGCCTGCTGAAGACAGCTCGTCTATTACGTTTGGTCAGAGTCGCGAGAAAGATTGACAGATACAGCGAGTACGGAGCTGCTGTTCTTCTACTTCTCATGGCAACTTTTGCCCTCATTGCCCATTGGATGGCTTGCGTCTGGTAAGAATAATTGTATTTTCGAATAATCGAGCACAATGTATTTTTATTTTTTGTTTTTTTTTTCTAGCAAAAAAGAAATTAGCTTTTTCAAAAATTAAAGTAATCGCTGACACGCACAGCTGTCACAGTCACGATTGACTCAATCGTGCTACTATTATTGTTTCATTAAATTCCAATTGAAATGACTTTATAAAATTAAAATTTCATCCTGGGTTGCCAATGGATATGATGAATCATTGTCCACAAGTCAAACTCGATAAACGACTGATTGAGTTTTTTTTTGTTTTTTTAAGAAAATGACGATATAAATTTTGCCAATTTTCATGGATTTTAACGACTTTGCGTATCTTCACATATGATTTTCTTTTTTCCTTCTGTGCGTCCTCGCGAAGGTACGCGATAGGACACGCTGAGAGGCCGGGTCTCAAGAGCAAAGTTGGCTGGCTCGATATACTTGCAAACGACACCCATCAATTTTATTATCACAACAATACGGGAGGTCCGAGCATAAAAGTACGTTAATAAAAATATACGATTGTGCAAAATTACGTTTTTTTTTTGTTTTTTTTTTCAATTTACACTGGAAAACCTCGATCCTGTCGATTTTTCAATTATTCAACGGTATCGGGATTCCAAGTGGGTTTTTTTTTAAACCGAATATTTTATAATCGTCTCGATACGAATTCGCAGAGTCGTTACATCACCGCGCTGTACTTCACGTTCAGCAGCCTGACGTCCGTGGGCTTTGGTAACGTAGCGCCAAACACGGACGCCGAAAAAATTTTCACTATAATCGTCATGCTTATCGGATGTGAGTTTTAAAATAAACAAAAATAAAAATAATAAACCTCCCTTTGAAAATCATATTTTCGTAGTTGACAGTGACGGGAGATCAGGGAGGTATGACATATGTCCATGAGGTTGACCAATTGACAATAAATTCGTGAAACAAAATTCGTATTTTTTTTTTTTAATGGCCAAGCTTGTGAAATAGGCTGGAATAGGTCCCCGCGGTCATGCGAGACGAGTATTGTAAATTCACAAACGTAACGCCTACATCTTAATTAATTCCGGTTTATTTATTCATTCGTATTCGCGAAATGATCATAAGGGGAAGTTACCGCCCTCGCTATCGTAATAATATTTCGATATTTTTGGCAAATTCTATTGAGGCAATTATTTGATGAAAATTAGGTGAAATTGGAGGGGAAAAAAAATTGTAAGCTTAAGAATATATGAGTTGATACCTCATTTTGAGTTTTTCAAAAAATCATTTACGTTCTTTAGAGTAAACTTTAAAAGATTACATATGAGTACTCCAGTCGACATTTAGGGACTACTTCGAATCTCAGCGGTAGTGCCACTCCGTAAGGGTCAAAGATAGTGAAGTATATATTTTATTCTAATATGATACGAGATAATAACATCTGCATGGAGATGGGGTACTACTTGGTGATCTCGAGGAAGAGGCGCGCAATACAATCTCTTTTGACTCTCGAACCCCTACTCTTTGTACGCATAGATGGCAGGGCAGGACAATAGTCAACTATAATGAACATACAGGGTGTCCAATAGGAAGGTGTGAAAACTAATAAATTGGTATTTTGCAATAAATAAAGGAACCAGATCAGTGGAATTTTTTTTTAATAGAAGAGAGTTGTCATTTTTATTTTATGTCAATTTATTACAAAAAAACGATGTTTCCATAGAAAAAATTATATATTTAAGCAAATACTAAAAAAAATGTCAAAATCAATGATAAATATTTTCAAAATGTGAGCCATTTGAATCACCACATTAGAATTTTCAAAAAATGACGTAGAATATTGTGCAACGACGATTTGCTTATTTTTAAAGCTTGAGCGGCTTTACGGATTGAAGACTGAGGATTTTGTTCAAAATAGTCTTTAACTGCTTTAATCGTTTCCTCTGTAGTTACCGAGGTGGAAGGGCCTGACAAATCTTTTCTACGGTCCTGTAATGTTCCGTACTCTTTAAAATTATCGATTACTCTGCAAACGGAAAAAAAAAATAGTTACAATCTAAAAAATTTTGAAACATGAGATCTTTAGATCTGATTGTTCATAAACCTTGATATAAAAAATATTCAATTCTTACGTTCTAAGAGTAGTTTCGCTTCTGACTTTTTTACTTCCATACTTCGTACGAAAGCCTCTGAACGCTTCACTATAAATTTTCCCTCTTGAATAATAACATTCAATGAGAAAAACTTTTTCTTCGATAGTTAGCTCACTCATTTTTAAGAAGACTGTCCGCTTTCTACCACAGCTAGAATATAACTGACAGGTCTCAGGTACAAATTTCTGAAACGCAGGGTTCCTTACAATGTTAGAGAGGGAGGGGAGATTCGATTAGTTTTCACACATTCCTATTGGACACCCTGTAGATAAGAATTTTTAGATTTTTATATGCAAGGTACCTGCGGATAATAAGGCCTAGTAAAATATCAAATTTAATCAACAGGTTTTAATAATAATCATTATTGAAGTACATCTTCGTGCAACAGGCATCTGTTAGTGTCGCCTTGAGCGAGAGCGATTATTTTAAATACGATTTTTGTTACTTATGCCTCATTAGTCGACAGGCCTTATTGCCCGCAGGTACCTTGTTCAATATTATGAATAATTCTCAATCTGCTGGTTATAGTTAACTTTACAATTTAAAAATTGTTGCAAGGAATTTTTAATTAGACTCTTTTCAGTCATTCATGCAGACCAAAAAAATCGACTTTTCGGAAAAAAATCTGTCGAGTCCCCCATATAAATAGACACGACACGAATAGTCCGGTCATTCTAGCGAAAAAAGTAGGTTCATCATGCAATCTTCTTCAGAATTGATTTTGTTTTTGGAAAAGGTTTCGTGATATCCTCTTAGTGCACATTCAAGTTAGCGGGACGCGGGGGGGTCAGGCTTCAGCCGCCATCTTGAAAAGCACGTTTTATCAAATATCTCGTGAACCGTGCATCGCACTATAAAAATAATGAATATTTTTTTTTGTAAATAATAAAATTTCCTACAACTTTTATTTGAAACTTTTTCCTGTATAGTGCATGGTTTTCGATGTACAGCGTGGTAAACTTTACCATCACTGTTGCATCAACCGCTTACTATATATATTTCGAAATAACCACGTTTGGAACAGTTTTCCATCTATAAGTCATGGCTATAAATAAAAAACCGTGCACTATACAGGAAAAAATTTCAAATAAAAGTTGTAGAAAATTTTATTGTCTACAAAAAAGGTTTCTATTATTTTTGTCGTACGGTGTATGGTTCACGAGATATTTGATAAAACGTGTTTTCCAAGATGGCGGCTAAAGCTCATCCCCCCCTACGTCCCGCCAACTTAAATTTACACTCAGGGGACATCCCTGAACCTTTTCCAAAATCAATTCTGTAGAAGATTGTAGAAAAATGGCTAGAATGACTGGACTAGAATACAATAATTAATTTTCAATGGTTATTACGAATATACACATAAAAATTACGCAAAAGCTTTTGCATTATAAATTCTGAATCGATAGCTCGAATAATTGGATCGATGCTTCGACCGCTGATTATGAATTCGGAAAATTTCAATGTTCAGAATTCTCATAGAGGAGAGATTTATAGGGCTAATATGGAGGTGCTGTATAAGTTGAATAGCATCAAATTATGTTGAATCAAAACATCTCAAAGCGTCAAAGTAGGGCTTAGTCTTAAATTTTTCGGAGCTAGAGGTTCAACGTGCAAGGCTTATAGGTTCAGTTTCCTTCGAATTAGGGATGATCTCTTCGTAGCTGAGGCGAAACTTGGACTCGATAATAATTTAATAATCATGATTTTTGATGGACGACGAAACGACCGTGGGCTATAAAAATTGTTCAAACCTTCCCAGTCTCCCTTGATAGTAATTGTCATATATTTTTACTGCCGTCAAATAATTATAATGACAAAATGAAGAAAGAAAAAAAAAAAAAATTATTTCAGCCCTCATGTACGCGAGTATATTCGGTAACGTTTCCGCGATAATACAGAGGCTTTACAGCGGTACAGCGAGGTATCACACGCAAATGTTGCGCGTTCGTGAATTCATAAGGTTTCATCAGATACCGAATCCACTGAGACAGCGTCTCGAGGAATACTTTCAGCACGCCTGGACTTACACGAACGGTATCGATATGAACAGCGTGCTAAAGGGCTTTCCCGAGTGCTTGCAGGCCGACATATGCCTACATTTGAACAGAACGCTGCTCAGCAATTGTAAAGCCTTTGAAAAAGCGAGTCCTGGATGTCTCAGGTGAGAATCCAGCGGGAGGATTTTTTTTTTTTTTTAATATCGCAAAAAGCAGTTTTTTTAGCACGAATTACTTTTCTTTTTTTTTTGTACATTAACGCCGAATCGTTGATTAGTTGCTGCTGAAATCGCTTTTAAATCGTTAAAAGTTTGCGTATGAATGTCTCAAAGGAGAAAATGGTTGAAAAAAAAATTTACAAAGAAATTCGCCAGGGGCATTTTGGAGCGTGGAGTTTATATTTTTTTTTTCAATGACGTCGAATTCAAAGTTAATTGCAGCTGAAATTTTTGCAGCAACAAATTAATAAATCCACAGTGGAAATATTGATTCTTTTATAGAATATCCTCGTATCGAGTATCCCAGTAGATTTTTTTTTTTTAAATATTTAAGAAAAAAACTCCCGCTAAAAGTCTTTTTTTCGACGCTACGAAATTGAAATTTAATTAATGAAATAAATTGAAATTTAATTTGATTAAGCAAAAAATTTCAATTGTTTTGTTTAAATGCTGTCCAATTGAATTAATTTTTTAAATATTGTAATTTGTTAAAATCGATAAATCGTATCACCAGTAGTGCAATGAGAAGTAATGAGTATCGAAAAATATGCAATAACGTTCGCCAGTGAGCTTTGTGTTTGAGCACGCATTTTTTTTTTTTTTTTAACGAAGTCAAGTCAAAAATTAATTACTGCTGAAATTGCTTTTCAATTCTCAAACGTATTTTTACGATCCACGAGCGTTACGTAATGACAATTTGAGATGGATATTAAACGCGTCTGATTGTTCAATTTGCTCGATAATTTTATGATCATCAGAGCGCTGTCCCTAAAGTTCAAAACGACTCACGCGCCACCCGGTGACACCCTCGTGCATCGTGGTGACGTTCTCACGTCACTGTACTTCATATCGCGTGGAAGCATTGAGATACTCAAGAACGACATTGTAATGGCAATATTAAATCCCCCCGATATATTCGGCGAGAATCCTTGCGAGCATTCGACGGTTGGAAAGTCATCGTGCAACGTGAGGGCTCTCACGTACTGCGATCTTCACAAAATTCACAGGGACGATTTGTTGGACGTTTTGGCCCTCTATCCCGAGTTTCACAGTCACTTTATCGAGAATCTCGAGATCACATTCAACATGCGAGACGTGAGTATTCGTTGCGTGAGAGCGAAGAGCCTATGATATATCAATTTTTGGTGATCACGATTGGAAAAAAAAAGTTTGGTGCTGAAAAAAATTGATCTAACATAAGAATATTGCATCGCTCACGTTTCGACGTTTTTTTATCGTCCAATCTATGAAGGATGTATTGGACGTACCTTCCCAACCAAAAGTGACTTTCGTCGACAATATTGCATACTTTATGATAAGATAAAAATCGGAAAAAATTCAACCACAATAAAGACGATAAGAAGATTAATTTTGAACAATAATATCGCCAAAAAGTTATCAAAAAATTTTTTAAACAAAACATTGTTTACAAATTTTTAGGAAAAGTTTTTTTTTTGACACGTGAAATGAATTCGTTGATTTTTCTGACTACACAGAAATTTTTTAAAAATTTTCTTATCATTTCGAAATTTCGGTTTTCAAAAATTTTTCAATTTTGAAAAATGAAGGAAAAATCGTGAATTTTGGATATGTTTGCGTAAAAACGTTGTATATTACAATTGAGAAGTTTCCAGGGCATTGAACGAATAGTTTCGTAAATACAACCTTTACAAATTTCCGAAAACCGAAATTTCAAAATGGTAAGAAAATTTTAAAAAAATTCATGTGCAGTAAGAAAAATCAACGAATTCATTTCACATGACAAAAAAAAAACATTTCCTAAAAATTTGTTAAACAATGTTTTGTTTAAGCAATTCATTGATAACTTTTTGGCATTATTATTATTATTTAAAATTAATCTTCTTATCGTCTTTATTGTGGTTTAATTTTTTTCAACTTTTATCTTATCAGAAAGTATGCAATATTGTCGACGAAAGTCACTTTTGGTTGGGAAGGTACGTCCAATGCATCCTTAAGTTTTTTTTTTTCCAAAAACAATCTTAATTGCAATCGTCACTTGGGGATTTACGGAAAATTGAAATCGATCGTGTCTACCGATAATAAAATTTTTACGAGACCATTTTTTTTTGCTGTCAGCATTTTAATTTGAGTCAAATTCGCACATCGCGCGACGATCAAAATAAATTGTTCGAATAATTATCGAAATTTTCAATCAAGCACGTTTTTTTCTTCAAAGTTTCGCATCGAAAATGAATTTTCGAAAATGAAATTTTTTTCGAAATATGATTTTTCGATGTGTTGGCACATTTAAAAAAAATTGGCATTTAAAACTGAAAAAAAAAAAAAAAAACAATTTCACCATCACAAAGCTTCCTCTATGAGGAAGTAAAAAAAAAAAAAAAAAATTCATCGACAATTGATAAATTCAGGAGGAGCAGGCTGGAGTGGATCCAATATCAGCGAGATTTCCCGTAAGTACGCCAACGGACGTAGACGTAGACGCGAGAAGATTCGCATTCCGTCCACCGAGATGCCGATACGGACCAGGCGGTGTTCCAAATACAAATCTCGTTCCCACGGGTCGTCAAGAATCGATCCAGGACGATCAGGATGACTAGTGAGTTAAACGCGAGCACGTTCTCACGTTCGTTCGTACAGAAATTGAAAAAAAAAAAAAAAATAAATAAATAAATAAAAAAGTAGAAAAAAAAAAATTTACTTTCTAACCCGTACTTTCGTCATCGTGTTCAACAGCGACAAAGGTAGCGGTCACGGAATTCTCGAGTTCAGTACTGACAAGGCAGGACAGGACGTCACGCCGCTCAATCTCGAATTCGATGAACCGAAACAGAGAAGCTCGACCCTCAACTCCATTACCGGTTAGTCAATTTTTTTTTTTCTTCTCCCGATCGATTTTTCTTTGCGCCTTTCACGGTGATTTTTTCAAATTTTTTTTGTATCCCGATAACTTCCGTTCTACTGCCTTGACTCGCTGAATTCCCTCTGAGTATCGAAGACACGGTCATGATTCGACTAAAATGATTTTACACCGAAATAATTATGAATATTTGTATGTTATGTTTTTGAAAAACAAAATTGTTTTTTTTTTTTTAAATCTATAGTGCCTGTCCCGGTTATGGGAAATAATAATAATAATAACAGTAATAATAATAAATTCTGTAGTGCAAATTTGACGTAAATTTGTGATAATGAGGAATGCGTTTCTCTGCACGATTTTTATATTTTCGTTAATTCTCGAGAAAACTATATGTGACATGGAAATTGACGCGCACGTTTCTATAAGTTTTTTTTTTTTTTTTCAAAGCCTGTGTGTTACGTATGAAAAAATAATATCCCACCGCACCGATTTTCCCTTATTCTCGCACGTTACGAACAAATTAATGCATCACGAAAAAATAAAAATACACAACAAGAGCAAAACCGGAAGTATAACAGAGCACAGTATATATTGTCGCGTGTTTGACGGCCATTTTGGAGAACGCCGAAATAGATATGGTAATGGGAGATCTTGAGAGAGAGAGAGAGAGTAAAATTTAACGCGTCTTAAAATGCACATAATTCATTGAAATTACAGAGTCGCGAAGTATTTTGGTAAAAAAAAAAAAAGTCATAAAAATTTTGACGCACCGACCGATCGAAAATTCCGCCACGCGCAATTTCCTGGCCAGTGAATATTACATTGCCAATCGTTGTTTTTGCCTTGCAAGTTATGCCGTATTGTTCGAGAGAAAAAAAAAAGAAGCAAAGCAAAGAAAGAACGAAAAATTAAAAAAACAAAAAAAAAAAAAACAAAGAAGCTCCCGGCGGTTCGTTTAACACCTTGAAAACCTGGTTGTTCAGGCATGCTAACCCATCTCAAGCGCAGCATACCGGATCTACGTCAGCACAAGATTCATCTACAGCCGCTAACGAGCCACGACTACCTCGCTAAGCACAGTAAGTCTTTTTTTTCGATAGAATTACAAGAATTACAAAAAAAGATAAAAAATAAAAACAAAAATAAAAGGAAAGTAAAACGAAACACGAAAGCCGCAGCTCATCATCGGTAGCAGATGGCATCGTCGACAGTTCGTGTGTCTCGTAAAAATGAAAAACAAACCAAAAAATGCACCCACGTATCACGAAAAAAAAAAAAAAAAAAAAAAAAAAGGAAACAAAAAAAAAGTAATTCACACACTTTCCGAAATACGAATGCGATATTTATGAATTTGGATGACTGTTGGATAAGAGCCGCTTGCACGTTCGGTTCCGCCATTTTGTTTTTTTACCTCTTGAATCTCATTTAACTCTGTGTGACACACAATTAATTGTTACCCGATATCGAAAACAAAAAACAACAACGGCGACAACGAAACAACGACAAAAAGAAAAATCCCAAAGTCCAGCCGTCATTGTCACCGTCCTCGTATTGTCTTTGTGCTCCCAGTGACGACCCCATTGACGAGGCCACCACGGAGAAGTTCGGCAGCGGGTGAAAGTTGTCTGATTCAAAACGTCGTTCATCCACCATCGACGACCTCGAGCCACTATACGACACCCTCGCCGCCTCAGCATCCTCACTCGCACGGTGCGATAATCATTCATGTGTTTCAATGATCATTCACAGTAAAAGAAAGAAAAAAAAAGGAAAATTAAAAAAAAAAGCATTTTAACATTTTTCATATAGTTTCTTTTTGAAATTGTCGGTCGAATCGTACAAAAGTAGCGATGCAGAGGATGATTGGTTGTTGTGTATCCTCACAGATTGTCTGTTGTGAATCGCACTTTAGATAAGAAAAAATTAACAGCCCAGTCGTTATCATTTACAGCCTGTTACAGTTGAAGTGTCATTTTGAATAGTGAATCAATAGTTGGGCAGTTAACCGTCTCCAAAGATTCGAACTGTGCACTGACCTCTAACTGTACATTTGCAACTCCACACAGACAAACTCTATATATGACCAATTTGTACAAAAAATGTCTACACATAACCAACTGTAAACAAAAAAGTTCGCACATCACCAATTGAAAACATAAAAACTCTCTCTTGCTGTGGGATTCTACCCATAGAAACTCTTCCATGGTGAAACTGGACATGTTCAAACTGAAAATTTTCCAGCTGCATATGTTCCAACTGAGCATGGTCCTACGACACCCTTTCGGTCTATATACGTTCCAATTCTACACGGTTCGATTCTATACGTTCCGACTCTACACGTTCCAACTCTTCATATTCCGACTGAACACGATCCATCTAAATACGCTACACCTGAACATGTTCCAAGCAAAAAAAAAATTCTAACTAAACATGTCCCAGCTGGACATGTTACAAATGGACTGTTCTAACTACAGACATTCTAACTGAAGACCTTCCAATTAGACGTGTTCCATCGGAACAGGTTCCAACTGAACACGCTCCAACTAAACACATTTTGAATGAACAAGTTCCATCTGAACATATTGTAGCTGAACACATTCCAGCTGAACACGATCCATCTGAATACGCTACATCTAATCATATTCCGAGAAAAATGTTCTTAACTGAACATGTCCCAGCTGAACATGTTACGAATGGACTGTTCTAATTGAAGACATTCCAACTGAAGACGTTCCAATCAAACGCGTTCCAATTAGACGCGTTCCATCGGAACAGGTTCCAACTGTAACGTTTTGAATGAACACGTTGTAGCTAAACACGTTCCAGCTGAACACGATTCATCTGAATACGCTACACTTGAATATATTCCGAGCAAAATTTTCTTAACTGTACATGTCCCGTCTAAACATGTTAAATGGGGACTGTTCTAATTGAAGACATTCTAACTAAAGACGTCCCAATTAAAAATGTTTCAATTAGACGCGTTCCAATCGGAACAGGTTCCACCTGAACAGTCTCCTACTGTACACGTTTTGAATGAACGGGTTCCATCTGAATACATTGTGGCTGAACACATTCCAGCTGAACACGATCCATCTGAATACGCTACACCTGAACATATTCCGAGCAAAAACTTTCTAACTAAACCTCTACCAACTGAACATGCTACAGATGCACTGTTCTAATTAAAGACATTCTAACTGAAGAAGTTACAATTAAACACGTTCCGATTAAACATGTTCGAATTAGACGTGTTCCATCGGAACAGGTTCCAACTGAATACGCTCCAGCTAAACACATTTTGAATGAACAAGTTCCATCTGAACATATTGTAGCTGAACACATTCCAGCTGAACACGATCCATCTGAATACGCTACACCTAATCATATTCCGAGAAAAATTTTCTTAACTGAACATGTCCCAGCTGAACATGTTACGAATGGACTTTTCTAATTGAAGACATTCTAACTGAAGACCTTCCAATTAAACACGTTCCAATTAGACGTGTTCCATAGGAACAGGTTCCAACTGAACACGCTCCAACTAAACACATTTTGAATGAACAAGTTCCATCTGAACATATTGTAGCTGAACACATTCCAGCTGAACACGATCCATCTGAATACGCTACACCTAATCATATTCCGAGAAAAATTTTCTTAACTGAACATGTTCCAGCTGAACATGTTACGAATGGACTGTTCTAATTGAAGACATTCCAACTGAAGACGTTCCAATCAAACGCGTTCCATTTAGACGCTTTCCATCGGAACAGGTTCCAACTGTAACGTTTTGAATGAACACGTTGTAGCTAAACACGTTCCAGCTGAACACGATTCATCTGAATACGCTACACCTGAATATATTCCGGGCAAAATTTTCTTAACTGTACATGTCCCGTCTGAACATGTTAAATGGGGACTGTTCTAATTGAAGACATTCTAACTAAAGACGTCCCAATTAAACATGTTTCAATTAGACGCGTTCCAATCGGAACAGGTTCCACCTGAACAGTCTCCTGCTGTACACGTTTTGAATGAACAGGTTCCATCTGAATACATTGTGGCTGAACACATTCCAGCTGAACACGATCCATCTGAATACGCTACACCTGAACGTATTCCGAGCAAAAACTTTCTAACTAAACCTCTACCAACTGAACATGCTACAGATGCACTGTTCTAATTAGAGACATTCTAACTGAAGAAGTTCCAATTAAACACGTTCCGATTAAACATGTTCGATTTAGACGTGTTTCATCGAAACAGGTTCCAACTGAACACACTCCAACTTTACACATTTTGAATTAACAGGTTCTATCTGAACACGTTCTGGCTGACACTTTTCACTTTCCAACTGTGCATCTTCCAATCCAACGCGTTTTAATTAAATACGTTTCAATGAACACGTTTGACCTGAACATTTTCCTAATGAACATATTTCACCTGGACACGTTCCAACGAAAACCTTTCCAACTGAAATTGTTCCAACTGAGCATGCTACACCTGTACACGTTCAAACAGAACACGTTTCAACTAAAAAAGATTCCAGCTGGATACGTTCCAAACACGTTTTATCCGAATACGTTCTAAACACGTTCCAACTGAACACATCCCGACTGGAGGCTTTCCAACTTTGCATACACCATATTTTCCATGCACACGGCAAAACTATTGTGCTTTGCGAGGTGCAGCGAAAATTTGGCGTGAATTTGGTTAGATCACGTGCAGTTGGAATGTGTAAAATTGGAACGTGTTCGGTTGGAAGGTGCTGATATTTCGTGTAGAAATGGGGCACGCGGAGTTGCACCGTCTAGAGTTGGGATTTGTACATAGTGAGATCTGTGTACGATTGAGTTCCGTAGCAAAAGGCCCAATCAAAACCGACATGTTGAAGAAATTAGTATACTGATTTCTGTTGAAAATGGGCACAACCATTCTTTTTCTTCGTTCGTATTCTGATTCCTCTCGAATTGATGGCCCTGTATAGCTGAAAATAAAAGTAAAAATGAAGAGCAAAAAAAATTTATACTCGACACTATAACGGAGTTTTGTGGCTGGATCGTTATCAGGTGACTTTCAGAGCGGACCGGGACGGCCACTCGACGAGATGAATTCTAGGATAGACGAGCTAACCCGCCAAGTGAGCTCACTCGAGCACTCAATGGCAGGCGATATACGTCTCATATTGGCGCTTCTCCAGCAAACTCTAAACTCGTCGAAGGAAAGTTCGAGTATCGAGATGACGCAGCCGGGAACCGCACCGGCTGCGACCACTCGTACGACCACAAGGCCACCCGCGTTGGCACAACGCTCGGCTAGTGAGCCACAACCACCGACTATACCAGCATCGGCTTCGAGCAACGGAAATGGCAAGATACAACCAAGCACGTCGCACGGTCTCTTCCGGTAAGTCCAACGAAATCTCTCATCGCGACATTTTTAATGAAACAATTTTTTTTTTTTAACATTACAATCAGGCAAAGGCCTTATATTGCAATTACCAAAAAATATGTCTTTTATTTTCTACGATGATAAGATTTTTTTTGAATTATTACAATTCATCGAATTATTCGATAAATTGATAGTTACCGGGAATCATTATTTGTCATATTAATAAATAATTGGAAACATACAAATTAATTAACGATTACAGAGAATTAATTTTTTTTAAAATATTTTATTCATAAATTTGTTAAAATGATTGCAAGATTTGGCTTGATCAGTCACAGAAAAAAAATATTACGACTGCCTCGATATTTACCACGCCAGAGCATTTGTCACAAGTGTTTTATTAATTTAATTTAAAAAAAAACATCGATAAGGAAGTCCTTATACTGCGATTTAAAACAAAAAACTTTAAACGCATTTATCTGGTAATTTTTTTTTCCAAGTACAAGTCGAATTAATTCTCTTTTGGGATAATCATCATTCAATCACTGACTCTGTCAATTGATTGTTAACGAGAATAATTGTTCGTTGAATCAAATTTTCAAAAAAAAAAACATTTTTAATTTAAAAATTCACAAGTAATTATGACAAGAACATACATAATTATAAATAAATGAAATTTAAAAATTATATTTTTAATAATTGAAAAAATGGGCCGTTTTGTCCCTGGGGAGAGGCGAAAAAAATGCGTTGATGTTTACCACGGCAGGAGATATAGTGCACAGAAACTTTTTACAATCGAGAGCTCTGTTTCTTTTGACCATAGTCACATTATTTAAACATTAAAAAAAAAAAAAAATTATCGTCTCCAATAATCGATGTATGTGTCTGTTCTTTTTCTCGTTCCTTTTTTTTTCTTCTTCTTCTCTCGACTCGTCCTCACAATAAATCCGGAAAAGTCTCCTCTCAAAATCACTGGATCAGTTGCATTTGATTTCGGCGTCTTTTATTTTGGAAAGGTTGGACAAGTTCCGAAGGTGACGAATACACAGAATAATTCTGCAAATATTTTTAGTTTTTTTTTGTCCATTATGTTGAAAAAAAAAAAAAAAAAATGACGTACATGAAATTTGATCGCCATGCTCGAAAATGAGAAGATCGAGAACGGTGGCACGTGCAAATTTTTCGGCTTAATTATGAAATAAAAATTGTGACGTAACTTTAAAATTTAGAATTTTTGTTTTTTTTTTTTTTTTCTTTTTTCTTCATCATTCCTCGGGCTTGTAGAATCGTTCGACGCAATCGAGAAAATCTTCGTGCCTCAGAAGACTGAGAATTCTTCCGTAAATGCGCCTCGGTATTTTCGGTATATTCGTTGTTTGTTGAGAAATTTTTCGACGTCGTGACTTTCTCGTGCTCCTCGAGTTTCCACGATATTTTCGTAATTTTCGATCACGATTGACCGATCGCTGCTCGAGCTTCATTCGTGTTTTCCAGCCATTTTCCGCGAACTCCTTATCATCTCTTTGTTTTTCCGTTTTATTATCATTATTGTCATGAGATTCACCGTCCTTAATCGCGATGATTGAATTTTCCGGTTTGTTCTTGTCGTCGCAGGGACAATCGGTTCTCTCTATTTTATCCTCGGTAATTTCCATGACATTTGATTTTTTTTTCTTACCGTAACCCAAATAGCTGATCGTGACGTGAATAAAACAGTCGAGGATCACGGTTGTTTTTTTTTTCCTTCATATCCCCGGAAAAATACGTGCCACCGCTCTTTCGATATAGATGCGAATTGAAATGGGCAAAATGAAATTTTTGAATTTAAAGGTCGAAATGACGGTTTTTTTGTTTTTTTTTAATAACAATAAAATATTCGCATATCCTGAACGATGTAGGTAAATTTTGAATTGTTGCATAAAAATTATTTGAAAATTGCAATTTTTGCCCATTTCAGCGTAAATTTAGAAAAAAATATAGCAAAACATATGACCCACAAAATCACTGTAAATAAAGGTCACAAGCTTCGAGTATATGTAACCGCTGGCTACGAGTACTTTATAATATACAATATGTGTGGATGTGCGTGTCTACATATACACATGGGACACTCCAAGTCAAATCACGTGGTCATCGGCCTGACCTTCTCGAATTCAATTGACGAATTGTTTTTTTTTGCATATTTTGGTTAAAAAATAGTACATTTCGACACGAGTACGCAAAGGCTTTTTTGACGAAACGAGAGGATTACGGCACGAGCCGAAGGCGAGTGCTGTAACGAGTTTCGTCAAAAAGCCTTTTCGTACGAGTATCGAACGTTATTTTTCCTCATGAGAGCCGAGAAAGCGCAACGAAGTTGCGATTTCGAGGTTAGAATGAGGAAAAAGGTTTTTTTCAGATTTTTTTCACTTGTTTTACCCCATAAAATAATTTTTTTCCCATAACTTTTGAGTAAAAATTAATTAGGCCTAGGTTTAAAAATTCTGAAACTTTTTCCATAGAATCTAGGAATAAAAAAAAGTATTTTTATTGCAGTTAGAAAGTGGGCCGACAATAATTTATATTTTTTTTTAAATTAAAGAAAAAAAATTATTTTAGAAATTTTGAAAAATTAAAAATATTAATAATAGTTTATCGTAGAAAAAAAAAGAAAAATAAAATTTTTTTGGTAAAAATTTTATTTTTCTTTTTTTTTCTACGATTAACTATTATTAATATTTTTAATAAAAAATATTAATAAAAAAAAAGAAAAATAAAATTTTTTTGGTAAAAATTTTATTTTTCTTTTTTTTTCTACGATTAACTATTATTAATATTTTTAATTTTTCAAAATTTTGAAAATAGCTTTTTTCTCTTTAATTAAAAAAAAAAAATAGAAATTCAGCCCACGCTGTAACTGGGATAAAAAGACTTTTTTCATTCCTAGATTCTATGGAAAAATTTTCAGAATTTTAAACCTGGGCAAAATTTATTTTTACTCAAAAGTTACGGGAAAAAAAAATTATTTTATGGGGTAAAACAAGTCATAAAAATCTGAAAAAATAATCTTTTTTTTAACCAAAATATGCAAAAAAAAAATTCGTCAACTGAATCCAAGGAGGTCAGACCGATGACCACGTGAATTGACTTGGAATGCCCCATACGTATT
Organism: Rhorus exstirpatorius; assembly: GCA_963564615.1. Lineage (NCBI taxonomy): Eukaryota > Metazoa > Arthropoda > Insecta > Hymenoptera > Ichneumonidae > Rhorus > Rhorus exstirpatorius. Next base: position 25,791,501 of record OY751318.1, read on the forward strand.
AGGGTGTTCCGAAAATGGACTTTTTTTTAGTGGTAGGAGCGAATAAAAAAAAAAAGTCAATTTTCGACACATCCTAATATGCATATTAAATTAAGCTATATGTAGTGCTGATGGAGATTCACTGATATGAGCCAAGCCGAAACGTGCATCGACGCGGGAATGAAATGAGAAATTCAGTTTTTTTTTTTTTCAATTTTCGCATCGCCAATTACGTATGATTACATATGGCCTGGTTGATTTTATCCAGGCCACCCTCGAACAGGGAACCAGCCTCGACGACGTCCTCGGGAACGTCACGTTTGACGGTAACCTCGGACACGTCGGCACTGGCGATGGCGTTGCAAACAGCGTTGAACGGTCGAACTGCGCCAACGAGATCGCAGAGTCAACCGGTCGATCTGGCTGTACCGCCGAACCCGATACAACAGAGTCATCAACAATCGTACGCATGGCACAGTCAGCCAGCGGCTTTTAGAAGGGGCGAATTCAGAACAGGGTGAGTCTTATACGCGCAGCTGATGATTTTGTGAGGAAAATATCGCGCCAAAAATCGTATTTTTTTTCCCTTATTCTCGATTCTGCAAGGTAAATTGGCATATCAGGGAGTACTTTCATGTGTGTAGGATGGATTTAGGAATTTTTTGCGATCGCAAAGTCCCTAGATCAATATAGGTAACATTAATAGGGATTTTTACCAGGTCAGTTAGCCTGCAAAGCTGTAGAGAGCAGCCAGGAAAATTTCGGCATCGCTGAGTCCCTAGGCAAGCATAGACACCGCCAAGAGACTTAGAAAACTCCGCGGAGTTCCCTAGATAGGGGAAGCATCTGACGATTTTGGTTTCACAAGGTCTACATGACTGTTACAAGATTTTTTCAAACCATGAAGTCTCAGGATGACTATAAGGGTCTAGTTATTCTCGTGCAGCACAAAGTCACTGGATGACTGACAAAGGGTTTTCAGCGGTTTCGAACACTAAAAAAAAGTCTTTAGATAAGTGTGGAAAGATTCTTTGAAAATTCATTTCGAATCGGTTCGCGTTAAAACAGTTGAAACGATCGGCATATTTACGACACTACCCGAAATTTCACTACCCAATATGACAGCTCCACCAGAATTCAGCCCTCCCCCTCCCCCGTCCCCTCCAGGTCCAAAAAATTACAACTGTACCACGAAACAACTCTCCCTGGCTTATACTATACGACAACTAACATTTGAACATCTCTACCAGAATAAGACTTCCGGGAATATCTCTATCCTAATACAACTGTAGACGATAACAATTCTCTGATGGTAAGTTTGGATGAATGAGCAAGCTTTTGATAACTCATCATCGGCCATCTCAGTAAATTGTTATCTGGTAGAGTTGCTATTGGATAGAGACGTTCGCGAAAGCTATCTTCCAGTAGAGTTGTTATTGGGTAGAGACATTCGCGAAAGACATCTTCCGGTAGAATTGTTACTGGAAAGGAATGTTCGCCAGAGCTTTATTCCAGTAGAGTTGTTACTGGGTAGAGATATTCGCGAAAGTCATCGTCCGGTAGAGTTGTTATTGGGTAGAGACGTTCGCGAGAGGCATCTTCTGCCAGAATTATTATTGGACAAAGATGTCAGGCACTGTTCGCGTCTAGCCATCTTCCGGTAGAGTTTTTATTGGGTAGAGACTGTCCCGAAAGTCATCGTCCGGTAGAGTTGTTATTGGGTAGAGACGTTCGCGAGAGCCATCTTCTGCCAGAATTGTTATTGGACAAAGATGTCAGGCACTGTTCGTGTCTAGCTATCTTCCGGTAGAGTTGTTATTGGGTAGAGACATTCGCGAAAGACATCTTCCGGTAGAATTGTTATTAGAAAGAAATGTTCGCGAGAGCTTTATTCCAGTAGAGTTGTTACTGGGTAGAGATATTCGCGAAAGTCATCGTCCGGTAGAGTTGTTATTGGGTAGAGACGTTCGCGAGGGCCATCTTCTGCCAGAATTGTTATTGGACAAAGATGTCAGACACTGTTCGCGTCTAGCCATCTTCCGGTAGAGTTGTTATTGGGTAGAGACGTTCGCGAGAGCCATCTTCTGCCAGAATTATTATTGGACAAAGATGTCAGGCACTGTTCGCGTCTAGCCATCTTCCGGTAGAGTTGTTATTGGGTAGAGACGTTCGCGAGAGGCATCTTCTGCCAGAATTATTATTGGACAAAGATGTCAGGCACTGTTCGCGTCTAGCCATCTTCCGGTAGAGTTTTTATTGGGTAGAGACTGTCCCGAAAGTCATCGTCCGGTAGAGTTGTTATTGGGTAGAGACGTTCGCGAGAGCCATCTTCTGCCAGAATTGTTATTGGACAAAGATGTCAGGCACTGTTCGTGTCTAGCTATCTTCCGGTAGAGTTGTTATTGGGTAGAGACATTCGCGAAAGACATCTTCCGGTAGAATTGTTATTAGAAAGGAATGTTCGCGAGAGCTTTATTCCAGTAGAGTTGTTACTGGGTAGAGATATTCGCGAAAGTCATCGTCCGGTAGAGTTGTTATTGGGTAGAGACGTTCGCGAGGGCCATCTTCTGCCAGAATTGTTATTGGACAAAGATGTCAGACACTGTTCGCGTCTAGCCATCTTCCGGTAGAGTTGTTATTGGGTAGAGACGTTCGCGAGAGCCATCTTCTGCCAGAATTGTTATTGGACAAAGATGTCAGGCACTGTTCGTGTCTAGCTATCTTCCGGTAGAGTTGTTATTGGGTAGAGACATTCGCGAAAGACATCTTCCGGTAGAATTGTTATTGGAAAGGAATGTTCGCGAGAGCTTTATTCCAGTAGAGTTGTTACTGGGTAGAGATATTCGCGAAAGTCATCGTCCGGTAGAGTTGTTATTGGGTAGAGACGTTCGCGAGGGCCATCTTCTGCCAGAATTGTTATTGGACAAAGATGTCAGACACTGTTCGCGTCTATCCATCTTCCGGTAGAGTTTTTATTGGGTAGAGACTGTCCCAAAAGTCGTCGTCCGGTAGAGTTGTTATTGGGTAGAGACGTTCGTGAGAGCCATCTTCTGTCAGAATTGTTATTGGATAAAGATGTCAGGCACTGTTCGTGTCTAGCTATCTTCCGGTAGGGTTGTTATTGGGTAGAGACTCCCCCGAAAGTCGTCGTTCAGTAGAGTTTTCATTTGGTAGAGACTGTCCCGAAAGTCATTGTCCAGTAGAGTTTTGATTGGGTAGAGACTGTCCCGAAAATCATCGTCCGGTAGAGTTGTTATTGGGTAGAGACGTTCGCCAGAGCCATCTTCTGCCAGAGTTGTTATTGAACAAACATGTCACGAAATGCTCGTGTCTCGTAAAGTTGTGATTCGGTAGGGCTATTCGAGAAGTCTGAATTCCGATAGGCTCGTCATTGGATAGCGATTTTTTGTGCAGTCCCTTAAGAAGATTCCGCTCGTACTTTGAAGGACCCGCGGGCCAGAGAGGGGGCCCCATGCTTGTGCACAAACCCCAAGCAGTAATGCCAACCTAATTTAGCTACGAACCAAAACTCCATTTATTTTTAACTCATTTACGATACGTATCTTGGAGTTTGACACTTGAAAACGTCGCGGAAGAGTGACGGGTGCAAGCATCACGAGACCTCTATAGACCTTGCCGCGACGTCACTATATACGTCTTAGCCATCCTCCACCGTATCCCATCGAATTTGGCACATAAATATTTCATTAATTTGCCATAACTCACGATAGGCATAGTGGATCAGGTTCATTTTTTTCTTTCCAGGCCTTTATAATAGACAAGTCTACACTTTTCTGAAATTTTTTTAAATTGCCATCACCTTTTCAACTACTTCATATCGAACGGTTCCTCACGTCATAATGGCTGATGCCACAAGACCCTATGCATTTCGAGGGTGTCTTTATCGTTTTTTTTTTATCTCGGAAAGTGCGTGTAGAGAATATCGTTGAAACTTTTCACGCAGCAGTATACGTTTACAAGCATGCCCTTAGAATTTCAAGTCGCTGTCATGTCTTTCAGGCTCAAGCAGAACCTCGTTAAATGCGTGCAACAATCCCCATTTATTATTTTCTTTTGACGAAAAAATTCATGCTCTTCGTTCAACGAACATCGTCAGTTACAGCTCGTTTAACAAACGTTCCGAGCCCGAGACCGAGGATCCCTGGAGCTGCGTCGTTCAATTGCCAATCTCGGAGTCACGTCTTCAGCGTCCCCGGAGCGGTGATGTGCATCGCAAGGACAGCTCGATGGGCCATCAGAGAACCGGCGAGACCAGTCGACAGCAGCAGCAACAACAACAACAACAACAAAGCGACGCTCAATTGAGCGGACAAAGGCAGGAGAGCTCGAGGCAAGCGAGCGAGGACATGTCCTGGGAATTTACGATAAACGAGGCGCCGATAGCACGCCTCGAGTCTCTCGACGAGCTCGATCAGGATCACGGCAGTTAAGGACACATTTTTTTTCACCAGGTATACGAGAAAAAAAAAAAAATACTAACAACAACGGCAGCAACAACAAATTGCAAACAAGGTAAACATCTGAAAAATATCTTTGTGTCTGAAACTCGCGATGACAACGACGAGATTGGGAGAAACGAACAAAAAAAAACAAACAAAGGAAATGAATAATTAGCTAAAGCTGCGATAAAAGAAAGAAAGGAAAAAAAAAAAAAAAAATTATAGGAAAAAACGAAGAACTAGTCACGCAAAATGATGACTTTTCTCAGTGAGAGAGTATAAATGCTGTTAGCGTTGAATTCGCTGCCTGCTTCGCTTATCCTGCCTGTCTGTCCGGTTTTTTTTTTCTTTTTTTTTTTCACAAGGGAAAAAACAAACGAACAATCGAAGAGAAGGGGAAAATATGAGAAAGAAAAAAAAATGATGAAAAAAAAAAATGAATAAGAAAGAAAGAAGGACGAAGAAACGGCGCTGTAGTCGCACCAAAAAGTTTGGCTGTGGTTTAATTAATGCGCAGAATCGAGACGTCTTTCGTTCGAGGACGCATCTTCATCGAGCGTTATTACTCTCGCCAAGAGAGAGATGAGTCCGCGCGTAATAATAATAATAATAATAATAATAGTAATAATAATAATAACAATAATAATAATAATGATAATTGAAGCAAAAGAGAAATTAAAAATGAGATTTTTTGAGCCATTTTCCTGACGCGTCAGCTTATGCTTTACTCGAGATTTTTCTTTGATCCCTTGCCATGGCCAATATATCGCGCCCCTAAAGCCTGATGGCCAAAATGGGATATGGAACATCGATATTCCAACGACATGACTGCCATAATGGAGTTTTCAAGATAGCCGGCTACGAATCCAGAGCATTTTTTTAACCCAATAATGCAGAATACAATATGGCCGACTAAGAAAAAATAGAAACAGATTCTGATAAACTGAAAAATTATAGCTTGGAATTTGAGAAATTGAACTTCAAAATCTATAAATTCTGAATGACGAAATGAACGTGACTGGTGGGGGGGACAAAAATATTAGATCTGAACGAAAATTGGGACCTGAGTGGTTTTGAGTTGTTGTGAATTTTTTTTTTTCATGTTGATGCTGTAATTTTGAATTTCGAGTAAGATTGGATTTTGCCTCGTCGACTTGGGGATGTATATGTTAGAAGTCACGTGTGAACTCAACCCAACCCAGTCACGGGAAGCCAAGTCAAACGGTCTGGGGATGGAGACCGAATATGTTTGGTGTATATTTTGGTTTGTTGTGAAATTTTAATTTTTCACGCGTCTTGTAGAACACAGGGCTGCCATGCGATGGGGGGTTTTTTTTTTTTTCATATTCTGGGAAAACATCGATTAGATCTACGTAGTGAATCTAAATTTTATCTGCGCCAGAGCTGGGAAAAGTACAAAAAGTACAAAAAGTACAAAGTACTGTGAGTACATGAAGTACTCGGGCATTTCAAGTACCAAGTGCACAGTACCGCAAGTACTTGAAGTACTCGTACATTTCAAGTACCAAGTACAAACTACTGTAAGTACTCGAAGGACTCGGGAATTTCAAGTACCAAGTACAAACTACTGTAAGTACTCGAAGTATTCGTACATTTCAAGTACCAAGTACCGTAAGCACTCAAAGTACTCGGGCATTTCGAGCACCAAGTACACTGTACTGTAAGTACTTGAAGTACTCGTGCATTTCAAGTGCCAAGTACAAAATACTGTGAGTACTTGAGGTACTCGTACATTACAAGTACCAAGTACAAAGTACTGTAAGCACTCAAAGTACTCGTACATTTCAAGTACCAAGTACAAAGTACTGTAAGCACTTAAAGTACTCGGCTATTTCGAGTACCAAGTACACTGTGCTGTGAGGACTTGAAATAATTGTACATTTCAAGTACCAAGTACAAAGTACTGTAGCACTCAAAGTACTCGGATATTTCGAGTGCCAAGTACACTGTGCTGTGAGTACTTGAAGTACTTGTACATTTCAAGTACCAAGTACAAAGTACTGTAAGCACTCAAAGTACTCGGATATTTCGAGTACCAAGTACACTGTGCTGTAAGTACTTAATGTACTCGTACATTTCAAGTAACAAGTACTAAGTACTGTAAGTACTTGAAGTACTCGTGCATTTCAAGTGCCAAGTACAAAATACTGTGAGTACTTGAAGTACTCGTACATTTCAAGTGAAAATAACTGTAAGTACTCAAAGTACTCGGGAATTTCAAGTACGAAGTAAAAAGTACTGTAAGTGCTTGAAGTATTCGTAAATTTCAAGTACCACGTACAAAGTACTGTAAGTACTTGACGTACTTGGGAATTTCAAGCACCAAGTACAAAGTACTGTTAGTACTTGAAGTACTCGTGCATTTCAAGAACCAAGTTCAGTAAATACTTGGAGTACCAAGTACTCCAAGTACTCAGCACTCGAAGTACTAAATATTTGAAGTACTTGAGGTATCAAGTACTGAGGTATCAAGTACTTGAAATGTGTCAAGTATCAAGTATCAAGTACGTTTCACGTTTTTAGATATACATCTCATAAGTTGTAGTAATTATATTTGATTTCTTAAGTACTCTTTAAGCTCATTTGATTTTGATTCGAGTACTTTTTGTATGAAAACATATTTGCACATTGTGCAATTCACTCAGGTCGGGTAAATTGGAACAGAAATATTCCAACGGAGAATTAGAAACACTCGAGAAGATAGCATTGGCGATTGTAATTAAGATTTATTTAGCTTGAGGTTTAAAAAAGAAAAAAATACAGAATATAATAGACGGATTGTTAAAAACGGAGTCATGTATTGATAATGACACCGTAACTACAGTAACTTGAGCCCTTACCGGTTATTCCTTACAATCTTAACCAAGAGATATGGCGCAGAACGTTCGTCAATTGTATATTCAATGGCGTTATATATGCAGCCATTAGCAAGACGTACACAAAAGTACTTCATACTTGGTACTTCAAAAGGTACTTTAATTACAGAAAAGTACTTGAAATTTTAAGTACAAGTACTTAAAGTACAGGCCGGGTACTTGGAAATTCAAGTACAATACTTTAAATACGTTTAAAGTACTTTGTACTTAAAGTACTGTACTTTAAGTACATCGCAAGTACCGGGTACTTGAAGTACTGCCCAGCTCTGATTTGCGCCGTTATTTTCTCAGATAAAATTTGATCTACGTAGATCTAAATTTCGAAAAATCACGGATGTTCCTAGATCTCCGTTTATCTACTTAAATCTATATTTATTTAGATCCGAGTAGATCCAATGAAGATCCAGGTAGATCTATGATTTTACAATATTCTTATCTGCGTAGATCTAAATTTTGGAAAATCATCGATCTAAATTTTGAAAAACCGTAGATCTACCTGTAGATCTACTAACAAACTAGCGAATTACCCGATTGAGAAACGATTTTCAAGATATTTCTTGGTATTGGGCTCTTAAAGCTCATGAAAATTGTCTGAAAACGGAAAACCAGGCAAGGAAAGTCATGCGCCTAGGCCTTAAAGTGGCGCCAGTGGAATATTTGCGAACTATGTGCACAGAAAATTATTCACGATGACATGTGAACATTTTGGACAATGCCATTTCTCAAATTTTCCACGTACAGAAATTTAAAAAATGCTCGTTGGATCGGGCTTTTATCCGTCTAGAAGCTAATGGCCAGATTTTTCGGAATTGAGCTGTCAAATAATTGTTACTTCAATTTCTGTATTAGACCTCTCTGATTTTAGCCAAAAATATATATTTACACAATGAATTTTCACACATTCTGGCCATTAGGCTCTAGATAGAGGTTTCCAGAATTACCTGTCCAAATTTCAAATCATTCGATTCGGTAGTTTATCAATGGCATTGATCCAAAAATTAATGTGCACTCTGTTTTACCGTCAGAGTACGGAGAACAAAGCTTTCACATGCCCTTGAGAGCTTTTCCAGGTAGCGGAGTTCCCGTCAATCGTTTTTTTCTTTTGCTGCAACCATATTGAATCTGCCATTTTGAATTTTAGAGTTTTTTTTACCTTGCATTCAATATCAGCGATCTCAAAAAGTCCTTTGCAGTCACGCTGCCATTAAAATATCGATTAGGAAAAGGCGTGTGTAACTATGATCGCAAACTGCCCCATTTTGGCCATGTGAAGGTTGAAGGAAAAACGTCCTTATTGAGAAAAATTCGAGGGAACGTTGAAGAAAAATGAAATGATAATTTTGAGAAAATTTTTCAAATTTCGCTGCTCTGCGATCTCGAATTAGACAGTTCTCGTCCCTTAAATCGGTCGATAAAATGCTTCGCCCTCGAGAAATATTATATTTCCCTCGGCGTCTATCGCCACAGAGAGATCTCGTTAGTTTTGCTCTCCTCGTTACAATTTTTTCTCACCTCACCGATTGTCCTTACGCGTTACATCACACCCCCGCACACGTACACACACACGCACACACACACACACACACACACATCATACGAGAAATGAAGGGTCTTAGAAAAATTACTGGAAAATCGGCTTAAAAAAAAGTTATCGATAGATGGTAATTACATACCAACCGTCGATAAATTAGAGAACTGAAAAATTAGAATTTCTCACCAACAGTCGAAAAATGCGTTCTATTTTTTCTCAGCTGAACAATACATATTTTTTTTTTCTCTTTGATTTATCGACGGAGTATCCAGAGAACCATCATGTGTCAACGCGTTATTTCTTAGTTTCCTCAACCTGTTTTTCCCTTAAAAAAATCTTATTCACGAGTGCATATAATGTGAGACATTCCACGTCAAATCGACCTGGCCTTATTTCAAAATGTTTCATGAAAAAATAATAAGTGACCTTCGCTAAATTTCCACAAAAAATTCTTTCAGACTAATCAAAATTTTCGTAACGTTATCAATGACATCGGCAATTTTTCTAACGAAGCGATTGAGGTGCATTTGTTTAAAAAAAAATTATAAATTCATTACAAATTTACCTGTAGCATATCTGCAAAGATAAACCTAAAACGGTTTTTTTAAACATTACATTTTTTTTTAAATATATGAAGCAGTTTGTTTTTAATTCGGAAACTTTTGGATAATTATTATCTTTATTTTCTTGTAATATCTAATCGAAAGGTTCAAACGAGGGTTGGGAATGTTTCCAATTTTTTTTTTATGTTAACCTTTGTCGAAAAATAAATTGTTCGAATTTCAACAAAATCGATAATGGCTTGCAGCGTGGCTTGAACCATATGAAAAATACGAAAACTAATGGACTAATTTTTTTGAAAATCTGTCTATTGGCCTGAAGTCAATATTTTCCAAATCTCAAACATACTGCGAGGAGGAAAAAATGGAAAATTTGAGATTTAATGCCAGATTTAACTACCGTAAGCTATAGACATGTCAATGCACACCTATATGGCAGCATAACTCCGGTTTTCGCCGGTTCACCACTCGTAATATTATATTGAAAAAAAATCCGGGTCAGCTGGACCCGGGGCTGATTATTACGGTTTAAGGGAGGTTTCTACTTTGTTGGGCCAAAAAATGTTCGATTTTTCACCAATTTTTTATGCGAAAAATATTAAATATACAGTGTTAATATTTGGTATGTTCACTAAGCGGTTTTCATTGAACATGATAATATTTTTTAAAGTTTGACAAAACATGGTATTGGGAGTAAGAGAAGCCACGTATGTCAATACGCCGACGATGATATTCTTCGCTTGCGTAAGTCCCAAGTCCTCGGCAGAGGTGATCTGAAGCAAAAAGAAATCAAACATATTTTCATTTTGTACAACATTGTGTACAAGTTGAACTAGAATGAAGAAGAAATATTGAAAAATAACAAAAGATAGTGAGCGATCGATGTGGAAGTTTAGTTTTTTGCCAAAAATTTTTGCAGTTTTTTGTTCATAAAATAAAAACGTTTTAATATTTTTGGATCATTCTAGTTCGACTTATATACAATATTGTACAAAGTAAAAATATGTTTGATTTTTTTGCTTCGGATCACCTGTCCAGGACTTGGGACTTCCGCAAGCAAAGAATATCATCGCCAAGCCACCGACATACGTGGCTCATCCCACTTCCAATACCATGTTTTGTCAAACTTTAAAAAATGTTATCATGTTCAATAAAGACCGCTCAGTAGGCACACCAAATATCAACATTCTATATTTAATATTTTTCTCATAAAAAATTGGTGAAAAATCGAAAATTTTTTGGCCTAACAAAGTAGAGACCTCCCTTGAAAATTCTCAAGAATGGAATAATCTCGTTGAAGTACAGAAAAAAAAAAATCATATTTTTTTTTTCACAGCAAAATTCAATTATTTCATTTATCAGCGTACAAACAATTGAGGCAAATATTTGGGAAAAATAGTGTATAATAAAAAAGATCAAAAATTACAATTCATGAAAAAAAATAATAATATTTCTGAATATTTAATTGACAACATTTAGTTTTCAACATTATTGTCATTGAAACTGAGTTTCGTTGGTGTTTTCGATGTCATTGATTTTTTTTTTTATTTCCAACTCATCGGGATCTACTACAATTACAATGACTTTTACTTTTCGATGGGAATTTAAGTGCAAAACATCCTTGAAGTAAATAAGAGAGAGCTCTTTCGATTCGAGTGGAAAATCCAAAATCTGAGGGAAAAATCTCGTAACGAACGTTTATCTCGAAATTAATTTTTACCGATACAAGCGATATTTTTCGTTTTCAGAGACCAAAAAAAAAGATCATTAAAAGTTAATATTCGAAAAGACACGTAATATAACGGTGAGAAACTATTGAAAAATGCTCGACCACCTTACGATTGTCACCTTATGATTCGGAAAAGAGAGTCTAATCGCGTTTACAAAGATCGTTTTTTTTTTTTTTTTTTTTTTTTTTTTTATCGAAAATATCAAACGAGGAGGGTAACGACTAGATGGCACGAGATTTTATGTACTTTTGAGAATTTCATTCGGATACACCGGAACGAAAAAAAAAAATTTTTTTAATTAAAAAAAAACGAAAACGAAAAACATGCCTACGCGATATATCTATCATCGATATATAGGTAAGATTATTCGTTGGCGTATAAATGACAAAAAAAATTTATATATAGACGAAGACTATATATATATACTTATACCTATACATTAATGAGAAAAAATTTTATACAGAACATGCGGGCGCGCGGCGGAGATCGATAATTACGATTGAATTAATTATATTCTTTAAACACGAAATTTGTTGATGAATGAAATTTATGTTAAAAAAATATCTCCCTCAGTAGATTAAGCTTGTGATAAAAAATATCTATCTTTCCTACCTTTATCTCTCTCTCTCTCTCTCTCTCTCTCTCTCTCTCTCTCTCTCTCTCTCTCTCTCTCTCTCTCTCTCTCTCTCTCTCTCTCTCTCTCGCTCTCTCGTAATATTCTCAACGAAAAAATAAATCTTTCTTCTCGCTTTTTTTACCCACAGATTTACTCTCGATAATCAGTAGGATGTAAATTATATACAAAACGTGACAACTCACTTTCACCGTGTGTTGGATCTCTCGTCGCGACCTTTGTTTTTTTTTTGCTCACAACAGTATTGTATTAGGGACTCGAGGAATAAGATTGAAAAAAAAAAATGAAACGACAAAGAGAGAAGAAAACCAAAAAAAAAACAAACAAAAAAAAACGCTGAAATCGTAAATACAAAAATCCAAATTTCCGATATATATCATAAATAATGAAGTAAGCGAAAAGAAAAGAGGGCAGAAAAAATAAGTAAAACGCGTTCACAGTGCCCGGTCCGCAGATCTCCGTTGGACGATGAAAAAAAAAAAAACAGCTTATCCCTACGGAGAATATAAAAAGTGTAAAGGGATTTTTATTATTAAGTATAGTCGAAAAAGGGCACGTGATATATGCACTAATAGCTGATGTTATTATTAATTATTATTATTGAAATCGTTTAATTATTATTACTATAATTATTAGTATTATTATTGTTATTAATTGACGAATGTTGACGCGCGATCTCCCTCCGCACTCCGTCGTAATTATTCTCGTACTGGAAGACACAATCGAACCTCATCGCGTTATCCAGATCAAATTTTTTCTTCAAGCTTCTTTTCGTTCTTATTTTTTTATTTTTTCCCGTCCCATCCTACGCGTGCACACACACACACACACACACACACACACACACACACACACACACACACACACACACACACACACACACACACACATACATACATACATAAATACATACATACATACATACATACACATAAACATACACACACACGAGAATCACTCTTTATGATCGATGAGTAGAGAAAAAAAAGAAAACAAACAAAAAAAAAAACAAAAACGGATCGGACTGCCATTATGTTTACCTATGTCAACGACGAAGAAATGAGAGATTGTGAAAAAAACGAAGAGAAATATATAAAAATGAAAGATTTTAAACGACGATGCGTAAGATTATGATTAAAAAAAAAAGAAAGATACAAGAACGTTTTTATTCGCATCACAACTTTGGGAGATTGATCTGTATATATAACATAGTTGAGATATATATATATATATATATATATATATATATACATATATAGATATATATGCAGTCAAACCTCGGGCACTGATTAACCCCGGACACTGACGTCAGCTGTTACTCGGGCACTGCGGAATCCACAGTGCCGCCGTTACAATATAAAACTCCCCATGAACAAAAAAATGTATAATTTCAACGAGTGGAGGGCACCGATATACGTATGATACGGGCCTGGTGCTCTATTATTCTCATTGGACAGTAAGAAGGTTAGGTCTTTCGGTCAGTGCTTGAGGGTCCTGCATGTGCTTGAGCTCAATCAGTGCCCGAGGTCCGATTGTAACTTGTATAAAATATATATATATATATATATATATATATATATATATATCTACATGAATGAGCCAACGTCGATGTCGACCGTGTGGTGATTATTGGATTGTACGATTGTACGATTATCACGACAAGCACACTGATTTGTAACACTTAAAAAAAAAAAAAAAAAAAAAACACAAAAGTCATTAGTTGACCGAGATCGAATATTCGGTACGTTCTTTTCTTTACCTAAAAATTTTCCTGCAAAAAATTGTGGCGAAAAATATTTTTTCAAAAATCGAAGCAAACAACATGGGAAAATTGAAAATTGCTTTCTCGTAAATTTTCCAATCATCTCGAAACCCCTCGACGAAAACTCTATGGGGAAAGACAAAATTCAGAAATATACTTGCTCTTCTCTAAAATATGATTTTAAAAATGTTGAAAAAAATGTTGCAAAGATGCCCGCTGCGTGGAGGCAAAATGAATGAGAAAAAAAGATTGGAACGTAGAGGTAAGTAAAACAAACAACGATTGATTATACTTCGATCAATTACTATTGACACATTATGTACACGATAAAAACGAATATATGCATGCGTAGAATATCAAATTATGCGAATGTACGATGTACGATAATTTTATGTACATTGTTGTCATAATTTATCTAGAACCTTATAATTTAATCCATCGTATACACGACCGTTCATTTATCCTAGAGAAAAAAAAAACAACAACAACAACACTAATTACAAGTAAGATCGTACGAGCACTAGATTTTTGGTAAAACAAAAAAGGGTGAATTAAAGAAAACGCCCCGGTAGACGAGAGAGTAAGCCCGTGACCACGATTTAATATTACACGAAACAATATTATGTTGAATAATATAAACTAGATAAAAAGTTTCCCCCATAAACGTATTTAACTGAAATATTTTTTCCAAAATCCCAAAGGGTTCAAGTTTTCGTAAATATTTTTTTGTTCAGGACGATTGAAATGCTACATTAACGACCTCGATTCGTAAATCTAGTTCTCCGAGGTACACGATCGAGCCTTCTATAACCACACGAAAGAAAGATTTGAGAGCCCTAAATTTTTTTGTTAAACTTTCGTGACGCCAGCTCTCGCTGAAGAGACTCAGAAAGAGCCAAGAGGGCTTTGAATTATTACTTTTCCCGAACCGCACATTGATCACTCATAATGGACTAACCTAACCTAAAAAAACTGCCACCCGAGAGCAGCGGCCATTTTGACATCGTCAGATCGTCCATTTTGAACTACCATCAGGTTACCGAGCAAAAATTTAATTTTCAAGTCCGTAAAACCAACAGAATTGTTCGGTGTAGTCGCCAGCAAGCTATTCCATGATATCTCAACGCTCGTATATGTAGACAGGGAATCGATGCTTTTTTCTCGTGCGTCAATCTCTCATGGATCAATCATTGTTCACGGAAAATATAACCTCAAAATTTTGAACACAAATGGAACTCGCGGTGTCGTCGAACGGCGGCCATTTTGACATCACTGAATCGTTCATTTTGCGATACCGTTTACGCTCGTTTCACACCCTAGCGACAATATTTCGGGAAAAATCCGCTCCAAGCAGAAGAGCATAAAATAATGTTTAAGCGAAGTTTAACTTCATGGATCGTGTGAATTCAACAGATTACAAAAAAATCGTGAGTATTTTTCATCAAACTAAAAACCCTAAATTTTATATTCAATTATTTAAAAAAATTAATTGCAAAAATGAATTATTTATAACCCGAAAAATTACACAACTCATTTATTCACGAACGTAAATTTTAAACTGTATCATTTACAATCCTGAAGGAAATATACACGGTGTCCGATTTTAAATTACGCACCTGAATATCTCGTCGGGGAAGCCACCAATTCGAAAATAACCCTTACAAAATTTGTTGGGTTCGGAGAGGGACGTATGATGGTGACCTTTAATTTGACCTTGACCTTGACCTTCAAGGTCATTTGAAGGTCAAATTGAATTTTTAAAATAGAAACCCCTATTTTTGACCTCGGATTCGGAAAGAGCGCAAAATTTTACGTTCAGATGGGTACTCGAGGCTCTTCTTTGGAACGACCTTCAGAGGTTATTTCAAGGAAAAAATATTTTTAAATTACTGAATATCTCGTTGGGGAGCCACCAATCCAAAAATAACTTTTTTTTTGCGAGCAAACCTTGACAATATATTGCAGCCCAGAGTGCTTTTTTGAATTCTTTTTTATTCCAATTATTACCGAATGGGCTCGGGTAACTCTATTAACACATTGTATGGCCTTCGTGTTAGTCCCTCGAGCAAATTAACATCGAAAAGGGGCAACAAGGCCTCGAAAAAAGTGGCCTGCCCACCGATTGCCCATCACTAAACGTCTAAATTAAATTTTTATACAAATCGAAACCTTTTCCATATGGACTGCCAATTTTTTTGACCGAACAAAAAATAATTACTGTAAGCTTGCAAAGACAAGTTAGTTGAACATCAATCAAACTTTATTTTTCGGATATATGACTGTGAGGCCTCAAGTTCCTTAAGACCCGTAAGATTTTTCATGACTTATCAGAATTGTTGGACATCCTGAGTGCATTTTTCCTCTTCTCCAATAGTTTGAATCAGTACCAGCTGTGAAAATGTTGATGCGGCGCTGCTCTCGGTGGTTGCTGAAAGCTCGAGGCGGCGTAGTGACTGGGAAAGCTCTGATGGGTATGATGCGATGTTGTGTGAGCATGAGCCTGCTGTATGCTCGACGGTGGACTCGGCAGGCTAACGCGATTGTTGCTCGTGGAAATTGGTAAGTTCCAGGTTGGCGATGTTCCACCATTTTGGCTCGTTTGATGAGACTGTTGCTGCTGTTGTTGCTGCTGCTGATGATGACCGTGATGATGATGATGATGATGATGATGATTGTGATGATTTATCGGCGAAACACTGCCAATCGGGAGATCCGCAGCACCGGTCATGTGATCGGAGGATGGATTAGAATTTCCCGAATTCGGACCCATCATCGTGACGAGCGAGTTAGGAGTAGGCGGCAGCTGATGAGTAACCGCGTGCTGGTACAATGACGCGCCCGTACTCGGCGCCACCGGTGACAATTGATGATGGCTCATGTGACCAGTAGCGACGTTTGACGTCTGTCCAAGCAGCGCAGAGGGATAACCACCGACCGAAGTGGCGAGACCGTAACTCGGTCCGGTACTCACGGTCGATGACAATCTCGAGCTATCCGTCAATTGATGAGCGATACTGGGATGATGCGGAACGGCGTATAGGTCTGCGAGAAATTATTTTGGATAATAAAAATGATACATTTTTGTGAGGACAATCGAAAGGCGAATTGTCACATATGAAAATTAGATCGGAGGGAAGATTTGGTTGGTTCAGATTTATCGTTTTCCGTGCAGCAGTTCTTCCGAGACTATACGTTGACTATTATTGGTTCAGATTTATCGTTTTCCGTGCAGCAGTTCTTCCGAGACTATACGTTGACTATTATTAGTAATATTTACCGTAGTTTTTCTCGCATTCTCGTTGAGATGTTTCGATAATAATTCTACAAGCCTACAATGTGACCTCGATGTTCCTTCAATTTGATAATATAGGGGAGAGTAGTGTAATGTGGTCATGCGAGGCAAAATGATCATCGAAAATATTTTCTGAGTAATGTGAGGCTGTATTTGCATCAAGCATTTGTACCGAAATACTTCACGAAATAAAATATTCAAACAACATGGGCATGGAAGATTCAATAATTTAAAAATAAATTTGACAATTCTCGAACAACCCCTGTGAATTGACAATTTCGATCAAATATAAGATTTCCGATTTATCGTACTTGAAATGAAAGTTTTTGACTTGATGTTTTTTTTTCCAAGATTTATGGCAACGTTCACTTCATGATTTTTTCTTTTTTTTTTTGTTGGTTTTCAATCAAATCGTTCTCGCGTTCGGGGCAATGTGGGCGGGCTGAGAGTGAAAATTGATATCCGTGAAACGCTAATGTGTAACCTCATATCGGATGATATATGACATGTGAATCGTGGCAGCGGTGTTTGTTGCAAATTTTCATTGTTTTACTGTCAATTGTTAATATTCAGTCATTCAATATGTACTAGGATGTGTCGAAAATGTACTTTTTTGTTCTTCGCTCCTACCACTCAAAACTTTAGGTTTTGACATTAAAGAGGCTCTCGTTCAAGGAGGGCGCTGTAGCCTGAAGTTTAGAGGTCACTCAACGAGGATTTATGTTACCCATCTAAATAACACGTAAAAAATATTGTTTTTCGTTCAAAATAATGTCAGACAACCAAAAAATTAGCGATGTCTTTGTTTCTTGGCTCATTTGAAAGCACGACTCATCCCCTGAACGATGATAGGTCGTTTTTCGACTTGCCTTGTTCAAATTTTTTTTTACGCCACTTTACGACCACAATAGTCACTTTTTCAAGTTTACAAAGTCTCCAAGGTATCAATGAGTCCAAAATGAATTGCTACAAGTATTGATTGTTGATTCGAATATAAATAACCTATTCCAAAAATTGGTAACACATACAAAATATCTCAAAATAAACATGGTTTTTTGAATAAAATTGAATTCCATTTTTCCGTATCTTCAATTTTATTCGAAAAACCATGATTATTTTGAGAAATTTTGTATGGTTTATCAATTTTTGGAATAGGTTCTTTATATTCGAATCAACAATCAATACTTGTAGCAATTCATTTTGGATTCATTGATACCTTAGAGACTTTGTAAACTTGAAAAAGTGACTGTTGTGGTCGAAAAGTGGCGTAAAAAAATTGGAACGAGGTAAGTCGAAAAAAGACCTATCATCGTTTAGGGGATAAGTCGTGCTTTCAAATGAGCCGCAAGAAATACAGCCATCGCCAATTTTTTGGTTGCCTGACATCATTTTGAACGAAAAATTAATTTTTTACGTGTTTATCAGATGGGAAACCTCAATCCTCGTTGAGAGACCTTTAAACTTCAAGCTACAGCGCCCTCCTTAAACGAGGGCCTCTTTAATGTCAAAACCTAAAGTTTTGAGTGGTAGGAGCGAAGAACAAAAAAGTCCATTTTCGACACACCCTAATATTATGTACTCCATGTTCTTTAAATATCAGATATATGAAATTATCTATTTTAATTTTAAAAAAATGTGGATTCCATTTGATTCGTTCCAGATACCAGAACAAACGCGTGCATTAATTTTTCCAGTCATTATCGCATTGCCCCATTAGACTTAAAATTTACTTCACCCTCAGCTTACCCGAAAGTCGGGGTAGAGCCATAATTATACAGATTCGGTTTATATTCATTATCATACATTTATTTCACAAAAAATATCGCGTTTAACCATCGTACACGATTTCCCAAAGTTCTAAAAAACAAAATTTATACGAATTATTGATTCTAGGTCGATATATTTTTTTTATCCCCTAATTAAGTTTTGGGTATCCGCTTTTCTCTACTCTCCTTCATAGTGTTTTGCCCTTTGCAAACGAGGTCTCGCCAAAAGCTGTCCAAAGATCATCGTAAATGCAACGTAATTACCTCACATCGAACTAGTTCAGTAAATCCGAAAAAAAATTCCCCGCCACACTCTATAACTTGAATATACTCATTCGCAAGATTCCAGAAACTTATAAATCGTTTAGTCATTTTTAAGAATTTGTAATCATTGCAATGGCGTTATTGACGATTTACGATTGTTACCAGTAATTGTTAATTTATATTAATGATTATTAATGATCCCCGATGTTCAGTACTCACTGTTCGAACTATTCATGCATTTATAATTGTAAAAAGCACATCAACGAGTATTATCGGAAAGATGGGCTCGAAGAAACGTTCACTATCAATAATTAATGATGCGCGTTCGACAATCTCGCAGATAATTAATATTGCAATAATGTAAAGAAGAAAAAAAGAAAAGTAAATTCTTGTCATTACGAAAATAATTACCTTGATTGGACAAGAAGGCAGTCTCAGTGAGTGTTTGAGCATGGCCATGTGGATGACTCGGCGTCAGAGTCGTTGCGTTACCGTGTGCATGAGACGCGGCTACGGCAGCGCCAGACGCCGAAGGCGGTGGCGGATGTAGAACGTAAGAGGGCGCCGGATAAGCTACCGAGCCGACGTATGAAGCCGACGAAGTCGATGACATTTGTTTTCTCAATCTCGCTCGTCGATTGCTGAACCAAACTTGAATTCTCGCTTCGGTCAATTTCGTCCTCTGCGCCAGTTCCTCGCGCGTATATATATCGGGATATTGAGTTCTCTCGAACGCACGCTCGAGCTCATCCAGCTGATTGGCCGTGAAAGTCGTTCGGCATCGTCGCTGCTTGCGTTTTAGGGTTATACCGGGCTCGCTTGCGCAATCCGATCCCGAGCTCGTTTTGTCTACGATGCAAAATGAAATTTATCGTAATTTAAGGACTACCTCGTGAATTAAAGTTCGATAAGAATAATTGAAAAGTTACAATCTATTAATGTCAAGTAATTGAATGGTAATCGATGAATGAATTAATAAGTTTAGTGATTGGGGGGTTCATGATAACTGATTGATTGATCATACATTACAATTAATCGATTATACAATCATAATTAACAAATCAATTAAACAGTTTCAATTAGTTTGTTAATTTTTATGAATCAATGAGTAAATTTAGACATCTAGCGATGAGAAATTATTGATTGACTATCATTGACAATTAATCGATTACATAATAATTATTCGTTAATCACTAAATTACGATAAATTAACCTCTAATGATGGTTTGAAACTTAATTTCTTCCACAATCTAAATCACGCTATAGTAACTATAATTTTGAGATTCAAAGTAATATATACTTGAGCGGAAAAAGAGCAAGGACTCCACGAGAGGCTATATGCAGAGCCTCGAGGGGCAGTGGAGGACGGAGTGCAGGTGATTTATTTCGGTTATTGTTTTTTTTTTGTTCTTTTCTTCTTAGTGTATCACGGTAGAGGTCTCTGCCGTGGCTGGATGCGGAGAGAGGGAACGGCGGCGATCTCGTGTGGTCCGCCATACAAAAGGGGACCGAGCGCGAAATTCGGGCCCAACATATGAAACTGCCCGGTGGTTATTTCACACTCGGCCTGAGATCAACTTGTTTGCGCCCGTGGGGTTCGTTGCGCGCGAAGCTTCTGTTGGGGACCGCTCGGTTCTCTCCCTCTTCTGCCTGATACTCCAGGCGCGAGCCTCCAAATTGTTTTTTTTTCTTTTTTCTCTGACTGACATTTGTCATTCTTGACGAAAATGTCCAAATAAAAACGGAAAGAAAGAGGGAGAGAGAGAGAGAGAGAGAACTATTATATCTGCTGTTTGAAGGAATACATTATGTTGGTACACTCATTATAAATTAACTCATGCATGGATAACTGAACTAAACTCAAATGGACCCAGGAACAAATAAACTCAAGCTTGAAAAAATGTATATGTGTCACAAGCTCTCTCTGCAGAGAGTTTAATGAATACTTTCGATTGCGTAGAGCATCCGTAAGTGGCTCCGAGTGTTGCACGAGTGTTTTTGAGTGCACGTGAGCTTAGTCAGTGCTTCGAATGTCAGTGGTTTACCGCGAATGCTTTAGGAGGGTATTTCAGGGCTCGCGAGTGTCTCTCAAGTATCTGCGAATTCATCGAGTGCTCGGATCGTTCGTAAGTGCCGTTGAGTGCTGCGCGAGTGTTTTCAAAGCCTGTGAGCTTAGTGAGTACTCCGAGCGACCATGAACTCCGCATCAGCGTGTTTGAGTGTTCTCAAGTGTTTTTCATGCGCCCGCAAGTATTTTGAGTGCCACATGAGTGGCCGTATAAATGCTTAATGAGTTCGAGTGCTCGCAAGTTTTTCAAGAGCTTGGAAGTGCTCTGAATGTCTATTGGGGAATACTGCGTGTGGCTTGTGGCGATACATCGTATAATTTTGAAGAAAAATCTCGTGAGTTACCTCATCGAGTCAACCGCACTAAAATTCATCGCAATCATCGCGCCATAGCTAACGCCAAAGATCGATATAACTCGGATGCATCGGAAATTATTCATTCGCTGGTGTTTTATTTTTTTTCACAAGCGGATTGTCTTTTCATTGCCACGAGAGGAATCTCGAGCTCACCGAGGTTATGGAGAATATGAGAAACGCACATATGCGGATAGAGAGTGCGTGTCAACCGTAAGAGCTCCGCGTCTAATCGGCTGACGACGCTTGACGTCGCGACGCGCGCGTCCTGCATCTCTCTCTCTCTCTCTCTCTCTCTCTCTCATCTATGAGATCACGCGAAGCGAATTCGTCACGGGCCTATTCCCGGACAATTCTCATAACGTCTCTCAGTTTCCAATTTTTTTTTCTTCATTTTTTTGTCCGTTTTAAGTGACTTTTTCGGAATTTTTCACCACCCCATCCTCTTCATTCTTTGTCGGTTCTTTTTACGTCTCCGTACCGAATTTTTCGAATGTTCCTTATAGATATTCTTAAAACGCTTTTATATCAAATCGCCGATTTTTTTCAAATTGCATGGAATTCTCAAAAGCCCCTTAAAGGGGAAAATCTATTTTTAATATCGTGAATTTTCCTCAAATAGCCGCTCTCTCTCTCTCTCTCTCTCTCTCTCTCTCTCTCTCTCTCTCTCTCTCTCTCTCTCTCTCTCTCTTCTCTCTCTCTCTCTTTATTTTTCTCGATGTCGAGATCGGTCGTGCAGATGCATTTTTTTTTTTTTACGAATCTCAATCGTGGTAATTAAATTCATCGTTGAGGCGAACTTGCGTTTAGCGTCGCGTGCATATATACTAAATGTGTACGTACAATATCAGAGACCTGTAATTTTCATCGAGGTTTCCGATCCGCAGCATCACGTGAATACATCTTCATCATCTCGATGCACCACGCAGCGGATATAAATGTATATATGTATACATATCTCGTGGCTTTCCCGTGGGTCTTTCTCTCTGCTTTCACCGCGAACTTTTAAACACCATATATGATTCGGAGTGGATTGATATTAACAGGGGAATTTCCAAACGATATATTTCCGAATTGCGTACCATTAGTTTCTCTTTTAAATCCATTTTTTTGTTTGAAGAAATATTTGTGAATTCCTTACAATTAGTGCCAAATAATAAGCTTTATTTTTTGGAATAAAATTCATTTGACAATGATTTATTTATGGAAAAGTACATTTTTTGTGATTAAAATGAATTAATTTCTTCACCTCCTATCGCCGCACTCTCATTTCGAAACTTTTCTAAATAATAATCCAATCGATGATTATTAACTTACTTTTTTTTCAATTAAACATTCATTAATTTCTCACAAATATTGAACTATTAATGAACGAATATGTTGTATCTGCTGAATAAAGATTTGCCTCGATAGTGAGAATTATTTATGAAAAACTCAGATTCATTGCGATCGAAGCGTAAATTTTATTCGAATGTTAATGCAAATTTTGTATATATTATATCTGTATTTTTTCAACCAACGACGGAGAATGAACGTGAAATTATTGGTAATTTTATTACAAATGTTCATATAAAGAAGAACCGTTTGAGATGCAAAAAAATTTTCAAGCAAATTCCGAAAGATCAGTCGATTCTTCGCAGGACTAAAAAAAGAAAAAGCCTCATCTTGCAATTGCTGAACTACAGGCCCGTTGAGGTGCGCTGATACCTCGAGTGCAAAACGCTTCTTTGTTAATGATCCGACTGCGCTATAAATCCGTTTTTCAAAATCACGAATCACAGGCTCAAGTGAACGACCAACTTCTGGCTAGTTTTTTTTCGTATTTTGAATATCATTTGCTTTCCCCAACCTTCTTTCCTTTCGCCGCAGAGAAACGCTATATCCTCGCTTCTCCCCTCACCAACCCCGAGCTGTATCGGCTTTCAGTTACTTTTTCCCCGCTCTCCAGCCCCCGCTCTCTTGCTCTCTTTCACTCGCCTGTGCCCCTCGGTCAAATTCTCTTTGATCTTTGCCGGTCAACCACCTCCGCTAATGATCCGAATAGAGAAAGCGAGAAAACAAAACAAAACAAAACGAAAAAAAAAAAAAAAGATTAAGAAGATCGGGAGAAGACATATCTTCTCTATTTTCCCGGCTGTCACAACGAGGGTGAGAAACGAGATTTTTGTGCCGCGGAATTTTATACGAGTCTGCGGCGCATGACGTCTTCGAGAAAACCCGAAGCAGAGACTCTCGAGGATATCGTCTCGTCATATCGAACTGTAATTACGATCTAATTTTCGAGTCTCAACCTTCCTCCCTTGCGGCTAAGCCGCGCATCATTTTCGCGAGTATTTGGCGAGAGCGTTAAAAAAAACGAACAAACCCACTCGAGTCTACTAAACTGCGGAGAGGTTTCAGAGGTAATGTTAGGCCCGATCTTGTCACGTTAGAAAAAAAAAACTTTCGAGAATACACCTGAACGGCCAGACCATGTTTTACGACGTTGAAGCACAGAAGATGCTGTGTATAGTCGTGAAAGAAGTGAAGAAATCGTCGAAAGAACGTTTTGATTCGAGACTTTAGATCGATTTGTGTGAATATTTTTGAGCCCGATACGATTGAGCTTGAAGAATGTTTGCAGCAAGTTCACGAGAAAAGTTCAAGCATTGGCAGAGGCGAGAAGAATCTTTTAAAATCAGAAAGGAGATCATGTATGTTCACGGACAAAGAGTTATAAATCCAATTTTGGACCACACGGCTTTCCATCGTTATTGGATCCGTGGTGAATCGGCGCGGGATAGGTTTCCATCTACAGCTCTCAAGATTTCACTGATATGAACCGTGTTTCGATTAAAAAAAAAAAAAAATCTCAAGGGACTTTTGAGAAAACGATTCCACGACTTTTCGTCAATGAGACAGGCCCAAAGTGACGGACAAGCAACGAGATCTTATTGAAACGACTGCACGACTATACAGAGAAACAAACGATCGAGCAAAAGAACTTGTAAAAGTGAGTCAGAAACTTTTATTGAGCCTGAAACAGGCGGATTTCCTCAAGCGGATTATCAAGGATATCCGTTGCTCAAATTTTATTGAATTTCAATAATATTTATCGCCCATCAAACTCAATATTTCCTATTATACTATTTGAAGAAATGATAATAAAATAATTTTTTTTTTTTCCTGAATTGTCGACTCGAGTATTTTGTGAGAGCATGGAGACTCAATGAAAGGAACACGCGGAAGTCCATAGACGATGTATGAGTATATATATATACATATTTACGTATTTTTGATTAGAGGATATACGTTAAATATGTGGATGAAAATCCAGCTTGATAGCCGAACGAGTGAGCGGCGAGTAAATTACAGAGCGGAGGGCGCGATGTGGCAATATCGTACGAGCTACCGTGTGCTTATGTATTCCGGCGGATAAATGTTAACGGCCTGGTAATTTAGATCGCGAGCAACTTTCGTCTGTATCGAAGCTTCGAGGCCTCGAACAGTTTATCGACGTCGAACTTTGATGCATTGAAAAAAAAAAAATTCCAATACATTGGCCAGTATTTAATATACTCAACTTTTCATAGATAAACACATTTTGCGGTTTAAATTTTCAAGACTGTCAATTGACTCGGTGATTGGGAGTTGCTATTGCTCGAGGTATTCAATAATAGTGAAAAAAAAAACTTTTAATTACAATGTGTATTATCATAACCAATACAACGAATTGGCACTCTTAAGGTAGTCCTAGCACTTCAGCACGTATCGGAGAATTTTGTGAATCTGGAGATATTTTAATGCTAAAACAACTTTTCTTTTAAGACTGCAAGATTTCAGATCGCGTTGCCGACATTTTGCTGCAAGAAATTTCGATTTAAAAATCGCCGTTTTCTTCGAATAGTTCAGTCGTTATAGCCAAAAAAAAAGTAGGTTCATATTGCAATCTTCTGCAGAATTGATTTGGCTTTTGGAAAAGGTTCAGTGTAATTGAGAGTTTGAATGAAATTTTTTTTTCAATCATTGGGGTGCATAATGTATATATAGAGTAGAATTGCAATAGAGGAGAATTGCAATCGTTCTCATCGGCAATGCTGTTTGGGTATCGGTAATCCACAGAACACGAACGAAGGCAGGTCTTTTGCATGCTTTTCAATGATACATCAAACAAAACCAAAAAAAAAAAATGTGAATAATTCGACTTACCGTCGAGAATTTTGCTATCATCGTCGGGATCGTGACCTCTTAACAAGCGGGATATCGTTGACATACCGGGTGCTGTTGTCTTGTCGCAAACGCCATCTTCGATCAAGCGCGCCTTTATTTCCCACGAGAAAATACCGGGATTGTCGCGCTTGTAATCCTCGATGCGTGACTCGACCGCGGCTGTTGCCATCCTAGGCTTGCTACCACCGATAACACCGGGTCTTATGCTTCCGGTCTCCTGATAACGATTCAGTATCTTCGAGACGCAACCGTGAGACACCCTCAGCTGCCTTTGAAACGGGGGGGGGGGGGGGGGGGCATAACATTATTTCACACCTCTTTCACCAATTCCAACTTTCGGTTCTCTCTCGGTTCGGAATTACGCTCCCGCACTCTTTTTTTCAGTATGTCATCAAAGAGGCGAGCTAACATTGTACTTTTTTTTTGTTTACCACCAACTGTCTCATTACGTCGTCAACCCTGAAAAATACATCTGACGGAAAAGTGAAGAGTAAAATTCTTACCTCGATATAGAGCAAGGCCTGACACCCGCAGCTGCCATTTCTACAATCTTCAAACGTATTTGATTTGGTAGTGGTCTGCCATTTATAAAATGACCACCCAACTGATTGACCCTTCCCTGTCCTGGTATCGCCGAGCCAAAGTCTGCAAATACAAAAAATCGAGTGTAATCCTCCTACGGATTTAAGCAAAATGGGACATTGTTCGAAAGAAGCCCATTTCGCTGCTCTCTCCCCTAATTATGGTGTTAGATGCAGTCGAAAATCCTATGATTCGAATCTTCTCTTGTCGACACTTCGCGTAACTCAAAACGTTTTCATGGATACTGATTCGCCCATTCCAACTATCCACGTATTCATT
This sequence comes from Rhorus exstirpatorius, assembly GCA_963564615.1. NCBI lineage: Eukaryota > Metazoa > Arthropoda > Insecta > Hymenoptera > Ichneumonidae > Rhorus > Rhorus exstirpatorius. Next base: position 25,817,867 of record OY751318.1, read on the forward strand.
TCCTTCCATACTGAGCTACACGTATTTCCCAAAACTACGTTCAGCAATCTAGAGTGGATACTGGAGGGTGATTTAGAACATCTGAATGATTCGGGTTGTGCCGTAGTCATGGAGACTCTGATTCTAAGATAGATCAGGTGTCTTGGCAAAAACGTGAGCCAATGGGTCTGTGCATAAAGACTAAGAGCGTGTAGCTCTTCGGGGAGAAAAAAAAGATTGGACAATATGTTAGTTGGAAGAATCAAGAATTGATTGAGTCAAACAACCAATTGGTTTCCCCAACCAAAAATTAGTTCACCTTCTCCACGTTTTAACCTTCTCCGTAGTAACCTTCTCCAGTTTTTCTTCTCCGCGTATACTTTGTCATTGAACAAACGAATTGAGTTTTCTGTCTTAAGGTTGATAAGCATGATTGAGATGACAAGATTCACCGAAAAAATGTGCTCGCTGTTAATCCATTTGTCCTGCTTCTACTTAGGATTAAGGTGATGAGGCTTTCTGATTCCGTGCTCAAACGATTCACCGTTAAAATACGAGCTTTAACACCAAACTTACATGGACTAGGTTACATAAATCAGGAATATTAAAGCTATGTTGGATTACGTAGGCTTCACCAGTGAATGGACGGCCCCCGGGAAATGGACGCGTTTACAAGAAGTATATCAGTAGAAACCGATTTTTATATGGATGGAGGGTCATTCTTAAGGTATCCATTCGTTGGTGAATTCATCCTACCAATGCAAAGAGAACCCTATGAAAAAAAGTACTTGATATTCTAACTTCCATACTCGGCTGAATGGTATAAGGACTTGAATAGGCAAAATAAGATGAACGAAGACTTCAAACCTTCAAACTATTAAGGCATAAAAATAAAGGGGCAATGAGTGTTATGTTCGCTGTTTTCATTCTTACGATCCTGATTACAAGAGAAAAAGACATTCGAAACACCGAGCCAGTATACATACTACATCAAGAACGAATCGCGAATCTTATTTTCTCGACTGCAGTAAATTTGTCCTGATAGTTCTGATATGTATTGCGCATGCAACGCAGTTGAATTGCAGTTGTACTTGAATTGAAGACTGCGACATAGACATGGAAAAAATAAAAAATGATTCCACCTGAGTAAAAATTTATACCTGAAGGTTCATGAGGCTACTAAATCCGAAAGCGGAGTCATCAGAATTGAAAAAGATGGATGCCATAATGTAATCAACCGCAAGTTAAAAAATGAATTGATTTCCACAAAAGTTGGTAACCGGAAGTTTTTTACACTCCCGATTCGATTTTTTAATCCAAATATTTGCGGCATTAACTCCTTCATGGAGCATAAATACAATTTGTTTTATCAAATGATACATCGTATGATCAACTTATTGGCCTACTTTTTTGTCGCTTCCTATCTACGCAAAGCTTAGTTCTCGTAAAATTTTCTTCGCCATACCGCCGTCATTGGTTACGATCGTAGCTCACATTCGCATCCCAAGACTTCGGTCTCTCTGACAATAATACACGGAATTGAAGCAGAGAGGAAGGAGACCGGTAGAGAGTAAATCTCGGCTATATTGCACCGATTGCTATGGCAAGTGTCGAACGAGCCTGCGACTCGCGATAAAGTCCATCGAGAGACCGTTGAACGACGAAGGTTTACGACGCACAACAATGATAGCGTATAATGTGCTTGGCTTATTTAATTTAAAATCGGCACTCCGACCTGCCATCAATATCGTCTATCATTATTTTTGTTATGATTCCTTCATGCTTTTTGTTCTCCTTGCCGGTTAGAGACGCGGTACTTGGGCTATCTCATGAACCCCGTATATATGTGAGCAATTCTCCCATATGCACTATCGCGAATTATATCTGGGTTATTGATCTGTAAAGAGTTCTTGGCGTAGGATTTTAATGAGAAAACTGTTATTGGCAGTGTAACACATGAAAGGAAAATTGTTTCCTAATCTTCGAAGTGTGATTCCATGTATCGTTTGGGGAAAGCTCGAATTGGCTGACAATAGGCAACGAATATTGGGAGCGATTATATGTACTAGTTAAGCCAAAATAATTCCCAATGGTTGTGGCAATGAATAGCTGCCATTGGGCACTGATATTGAATTAATAAGCGATATCGGCAATGAGTAGGTATACGCGACAGTTATACAAAGGTATATACTTAGGCCCGGTTCCACAATCGTGGTTTAAAATTTCAACCTGGTTTAAGGATGTATGAGCACTAGCTTCACGATCATATAAAAATCTGAATTTTTTATATGCCGTAGCAGCAGTTTATAGGATAAAACCTGCAAAATTTCAAAGGGGGTCAACGACTCTTTACGCGAGTAATTAATTCGTGAAATCAAGATATTTATCCCACGCCATATACGAATTCTGGGCTGACGCAACTTTGAAACAGAAATTCGTATCTTTCACGATCAGATACGATCAATATTAAAACTGTTAAATGTTCAGAAAACTATCACGATTACATACGTTCCATAAAAAATGGGGGTTAACGAACCTTTTGACATACAATTATCGATTTTAAGGAAATTTTTCGCGTGTGTCGCATAATGAGCGGTCCGACTCTCTCTTGTTTCATGCGTGCCCCTCGCTCACCGCGCTCACCCGCCCCGATGTTTTCGCTTATTCCCCGCCACCTTGTGCTCATACATCCTTAAGTCGCTAAAGATTGCCTGCCATTGGCTGAAATCAAAGTTAAACTCAGTTTAACGCTTAAACCACGATCGTGGAGCCGGGTCTTAGTAGGGTGTGTCGAAAATGGACTTTTTTGTTTCTTCGCTCCTACCACTCAAAACTTTAGGTTTTGACATTAAAGAGGTCCTCGTTCAAGGAGAGCGCTGTAGCTTGAAGTTTAGAAGACGCTCAACGAGGATTTAGGTTTCCCATCTGATTAACACGTAAAAAATATTGTTTTTCGTTCAAAATGATTTCAGACAACCAAAAAATTGGCGATGTCTGTTTTTCTTGGCTTATTTGAAAGCATCACTCATCCCCTAAACGATGATAGGTCGGTTTTTCGACTTACCTTGTTCCAATTTTTTTTACGCCACTTTACGACCACAATAGTCACTTTTTCAAGCTTACAAAGTCTCCAAGGTATCAATGAGTCCAAAATGAATTGCTACAAGTATTGATTGTTGATTCGAATATAAACAACCTATTCCAAAAATTGGTAAACCATACAAAATTTCTCAAAATAAACATGGTTTTTCGAATAAAATTGAAGATACGGAAAAATGGAATTCAATTTTATTCAAAATACCGTGTTTATTTTGAGATATTTTGTATGTTTTACCAATTTTTGGAATTTATTATTTATATTCGAATCAGCAATCAATACTTGTAGCAATTCATTTTGGATTCATTGATACCTTGGAGACTTTGTAAACTTGAAAAAGTGACTATTGTGGTCGAAAAGTGGCGTAGAAAAAAATTGGATCAAGGTAAGTCGAAAAACGACCTATCATCGTTTAGAGGATGAGTCATGCTTTCAAATAAGCTGCAAGAAACACAGACATCGCCAATTTTTTGATTGCCTGACATCATTTTAAACAAAAAATAATATTTTTTACGTGCTAATTAGATGGGAAACCTAAATCCTCGTTGAGAGACCTCTAAACTTCAAGGTACAGCGCCCTCTTTGAACGAGGGCCTCTTCAGTGTCAAAACCTAAAGTTTTGAGTGGTAGAAGTGAAGATAAAAAAAAAATCCATTTTCGACACACCCTAATACTTAGCCAGCACTTATGAAATATTTGTTAGAGTATTCGCTCCCAATAATTGTTGATATGATTTCCAACGAGATGAATTTCCATCTTTCGATAGTATTTTTTCTTGCTGCACTGATAAGAGCAAAATACATTGAGGAGCACCTGCAAGTTCCATTCACGCGATGCAGTCAAATAATTGCATTCGTCAGTCTAGCGAAAAAAGGGAACTTTAACGATTTACACACGAGCTCTCTCTCCTTCTGTCTCTCTGTCTCTCTGCCTCTCTCTATCTTTCTGTGCAGCCTATGGTTTCTCCTGGCACCTATATATACAGTGTCCCGAGTGGGCCTGAGTAATATATTTTGAATTATGAGGGAGTAATAAAGTGGCAACTTTCGAGCATTATTCTCGATCATCCTGAAACTTATTCGTGCCCCATGTCCCCCTCTCGAGCTCTTCGAGGTAAGCCCGACACATTGTCCCCGGGGTCAGCCGAGCTCTCATTATGTGCGGCCTTCGTCAAATTTGCCCAGACCATCGAACATTTTACGCCTCTCAAGTCAACAATGAAACGCAAACTCGATGATTTTCCACCGCGTATTACCCAGACGACTTTTCGGCCTATATGACATCGCGCTCACGATGCAAATTTGACGTCCGTGCCGGAACGTACGAAAGGATTCGCGTAACTCAAAGAGATTTCTTTGTTGTCATTGGAATACATAGAATAAAAATGTTTTTTTCTGGTGTGAAATGAATCTCGAATACTCAACTAACCGTTTAAGAATAATTGACGAGTATTGAGTAATGTTTTTGCGGCACATAATCGGTGAAAAGTGGAATAAGCAATTTCACGAGAAATTTTCCAGGTTTTTTTTTTCTAAAAATACCGAAAATTTTCTAACTCTGAGGGAGGCGGCAAAAAAAAAAGAGGACGAGTAGGAAGAAAAAAAATTGAGTCTATGATTTACTATCCTCGTTAATACAAATGTCACAGTTCGTTTTCCCGGACATGTTGACAGGGGAGTGAGTTCAGGTAAGGTCGTATATCTGCGAGTAAAAGAGTGTACATAGCGACGGTCAGGGTGAACTTCTTGAGCCTTCGTATCCGAGCCCGTTTCATGGAACGATACAGTTTTAAAAATAAAATTTGACCATCGAAAAAATTTCTGAAAAGCCTAAATTGTTTTGGTCGGTCATGTGTGTGTGTGTGTGCGCGTGGGCTTCAGGCAATTTTTTTTGTTGAATAATATTACGATTGAAAGGAAATCCTATATACGATAACGATAAATGCCTGAATATTAATAATGACAATAATGACAATACCTTGATGAAAGGGGTATCCAGTTAGGCATGGTCTCATCATGGTAAAGTTTGTGGTGACTGTCATCTCACGAAATCCTTTGAGACACTACACTTTTTCATTTGTCCCAATGTAACATATCGCTTAAAAAAAATTCACCGTCGAAAATGTTCTCAGATCTAATTTTTTTTTTTAACTCTCTATCATAAATACCTTCATCCCCAGAATTACGATAGATCAAAGATCTCACTCACGGTGTGCATGTCCTTTTGTCTAACTAAGTTTAATCGGTAGAAAAAAAAAATGCTAGAACCCACTAAATCGGATGTTTGAACAATTTCACTGACGTTTGTCTCGAATTTTTCGTGCAAAAGTGATGAATTTTGGTATCGCAGGGCGCGCACTGTTCAACGATGTTTTAAATGCCTCGAAATTAAATAAAAGCGGAATGAGCCCGGAATTTCTGGATTCCCGATCCTCGAAGTGAAACGAAAAATCTTTGGGAAAGACGAGGATGATATCTTTGCGGATCGACCTGCTGATCCTGACTGGTCTCGAAGGGATGAAGATCTCTTTCCTGGCCCGATCGGAAGAGCAAAACCTGCCAGTGCGGTGGGTTTGAATAGGATAGGCCACGCCCATTGTGAGGGATCGCTAAATAGGAAATGACTCCGAATGTCCCTCTCACTCTTGAGACACCCATGTAGATCCCTATACATAGCTCCCTTTGCTCTTGCTCTTGCTCTCACTCTCTCTCTCTCTCTCTCTCTCTCTCTCTCTCTCTCTCTCTCTCTCTCTCTCTCTCTCTCTCGTATTTATTTTTTTCCTCTGACGTGCGATCTTTACGAAAATACAGGAAGGTCGCAAGGGGGCGCTGAATTTTGCCTACCGGTAGCATTAAAATGACCCTTGGACTTTTAATTTTGGTTGTTCGGTTACCTGCCGATACATTTGACTCTCCATAGAGTTGAATCTCTCTCTCTCTCTCTCTCTCTCTCTTGGCAGAAGTTTGGTAGTGGAGGGGAATAATGTATTCCCGCGCTTAGACCGGGAACACCAATAGCATGTTGGCAGGTAAAAGTACCCTGTCGTGGACGAGAGCAAGGCGGAGTCAAGAGGTTTTTTCCTCCCAGCCGGAGGAACAAGTCACGGAGGACCGTAGAAAACGTACTGCGAGATGCTGAGAGACTTGGAAATGATCACTGAGATCGTCTCAATGGGGGAAAAAAAAAGTGCATTACAGGCGACAGCTGTACGCGCTGGACCATCGAGTTAAGAAGATTGCTTTAACTTTTGTAGAGCTTCCAACGATAACGGAGAATCGCGGACCGAGCGCTTACAAGTATTGGCTCTTCATGAAGCTCGGTCATTTTGAGGCGAAAATCTGATGTTTAAAAATATGTGACAACCGGACGAACATGGATCAGGCGATTGGGGATGCAGACCAGATCTATTAAGCCGCGTATACGCTTGAGCACGCATACAAGGCGAGCACTCACGAATATAAGGCGAGCACTCACGAATATGTGTGCAAGCTGGGCGGAACAATGCTTGATTGCACGAGCATTCGTTCACATTCAGCCTGAGCCAGCTAATCGCAAATAACTGAATATTCATTTGAACTACCCCAAAAACAGCACGAACAGTCCAACTGGCTGCTCACACTGTGCACAGTCGCACACATCATTTCCTTTGAGCAAGATCTCGAGACCGACGCGCTAGGGCTCGCGTTCACGGAACCCAAACCGCGCATTCGCGAATAAGCGTGCACACTTGAGCATTCGTGCGTGCTCGCTTTATGCGTGCTTAAGTGCATACGCGGCTTTATGTGTCAGTGTTCGACCTGCAATTGAATAGTGGTTACTTTTGATTTCATGCACAGCTGTGGAAAAGTTATCTGCGCACATGAGCATATTCCTATTTCTCCCGTAAGCTTTTTCCAAGATAGATCAACCAAGATCTGTGTGTTTTAACCCTTCGTGGTCACACCTCTGTAGAATAACTTCGTGTGGTCACACATGGGTAAAATTTACCCGCAGACAAGTTTCGAATGGTTACTGTCTGATCGGGATCGAAAAAATACTAAAAAATACCTTGAACATTATAAAACATGTGTCAAAAGTTGGTACGTCAAAATTCAAATCACAACATGTTGAAGAAAACAAAAAAAACCATAAATAGGTCAATTTGTCAAAGAATACAATATTCCTGCCAAAAGGCCTGGGTGAAATTTACCCAGTGTGACCGCACGAAAGGGTTAAATGCATGTGCGTCAAATATTTCTGAATTTTACTAAAGTCGAATTAGTTGTGAATTACCATACGTGATAAGAAACAAGATTGCAATTGAAATTCCGTATATGTGATACAAATTGTCTCCTGTTGAATAGCATGTTGAATAGCAAATACAACCACCAGCATATATTCACCAGGTGGTTAAATTGTAACATTTATCGTTATGTCGTTCCATGAATCGTTCAGGCAGAATTACGGGTTTGTTATTTTTAACGACAAAGCAAGTATGAAAAGAGGATACGGTTTTATCTCAAGAACATTTCAACATCTAATAATAGAAATATTAGGGTTAAAGACGATTGAACCATGTACTATCATTTTTATTCAAGCTCGCGTCAACTCAAACTTCATGACATCAACTTGTTATCTTCACTTTAGTTTCAAGACTGTTTTGACTTGAGCAGTCGACATAATCAATAGTATTTTAGCTTAACAGTAGCATGCTACACCTATTTTTTGGGACTTACTTGCCGCACCAGGGTCTGCGGGACCTCACTCGGATTTTCTATCGTGACTCCGAGAAAAATGATCTTATTTTAATGTTTCTTTTTTATTCCATATCCAATTGGTTGATACGCATGGGCCAAGTCACAAGAGTTAAGAATTTACCGGTCTCACCCTCTCTCTCTCTCTTGCCAAATTCTACCTACACCGAAGTGGCAATATATTGTTGGGGTCTCTGAGACACCATCCGAGTCAAAATTTTGACCCTGCGATAAGCCTGAAAAGTCCTACGTTCAGTTGAACGTAATCGGACCTCGAGAAGATTATTTTGTATCAAATAGATGTCTTATTATAAATCTAAACTTTGAAGATATTTCCACTTTTTTCACGCCCTAGGTTCAAAGCAGGATGTCTTCAATAAAAAAAAAAATTAATCGGTATGAATGAGTTTTCCGTCCAAGGTATTTCCCATTGAACGACTAATTTCCCATATGGACATACTTACCGGTAATTAGGCATCAACACATTTTACGTGGAAAATGAATGGTAATATTCCATTTTTAATGGATATTAGTAGGAATGTCAAGCGCATGAGATCAATCTTACCGGAAATAAATTGTTACATTTTAAGGAGTTGGTCAAGTGATTTATATTTTTGTTTATTTTTTTTTTTTTTTTTTGTACCAAGAGAAACGAGCTGTTGTAGTTCTCACAAAGTCAAATTACACCACATTGGCATTTTCATTAGAGGAGTGCAGCGTGACATGCGAGGGTTAACGGAAAACGCTGTAACCCTGAGAGAATCGAAAAATTCATCTCCGTGTAATCGTACCATGAAAAAGCTACGAACTCCAGAAGTTTTGGGTTTTCAGTCATGCGGACCCTCAATGTTTATTATCGTTTCCGTTTGTCGAATTTTTCGTGAAATTCCATACACTCGGGTATCCCTATCTTATGGTTCCAAAAAAAAAAAAAAAAAAACGAAAAAAAAAAGAGAAAAAGAAGGAGGTTTGCGAGGACAAAGAAAAATTGGTGAGGGTAAAGCAGAGGAAAACAGTGACAAAGAGAAAATTCACGGTGAATTCGAAATTACACGCGACGCTATGTTGTATTAACACTGCAGGCATCATGGTACCGGAGTCGATGTATCCCGTGACTAAAGGCAAAAAGGGCTTATAACACCAAATGAATCGGGCTGAAAACATATGATGGCGTATGCAAGTACCGTAGAGATATTCGAGCGTGTGGATTTGTCCACTTCCACTCCGAATTACATGCGGTTTACGTACTAATACGTCTTTTTGCATGTGCAGAACAACACAGTAGTCATATAGTATTTACGGCCTTGTAATGCATAACTGGACGGATCGTCGAGTAAAAAGTTAGTCCAAAATGGTAAAATCGTGAATTTTCAAGTCTAGGTCATGTCGTGCATGTTTGGCCATACAAATATAGCTAAAATAATAATAAATTAACACTTGTAAATCTTAATTTTCAATTTTTAATAATAATTCAAGTCAAATTCGACGATATTGGCGTGTGCTTGACTGAAATTTTTTCAGTGACTGTACAACTGTTTGAACTATCGAATAAAAAAAAATTTTCTCAATTTTTAAATATACTCAATACACTCAGATCATCTTATTATTATTAATAATTACCTAAAAAATAAACCTATATTGATTTTTTCAATGATTGCTGATTAATTCATCGTTAAAATAAATGTTTAACAATCAAACCTCGAGCACTGACTAACCCCGGGCACTAAAATCAGCTGTTACTCGAACACTGCGGAATCCACAGTGCTGTTACAATATAGAACCTCCCCATCGACAAAAAAATGTACAATTTCAACGAGTGGAGGGTACCGATATACGTATGATACGGGCCTGGTGCTTTATTCTCATTGGTTAGTAAGAAGGTTAGGTTGTTCGGTCAGTGCCCGAGGCTACTGTGCTCCGAGCTCAGTCAGTGCCCGAGGTCCGACAGTATTTTATAAATTGTCTGCTGAACGCGACAACGCAGCAGTCTGAAATTTTTTTTTACCATCGGATGGTAGCATTGCTCGACCTGTTGACGCATTATTTAGTGAAAATTATTTATTCTCCATGTGCTATAATAGTACATCAAAATAAAAATAAAACATCGTCATACAATGTATAAAACTTCATGAACTATAACGTGCATAGATGAATCAAAACGAACGATCAATCAACGAAGTAACGCTGGACCGAAGAGTGCACGGTGATTTACCCACGATACAGGGCATGCTCCCGAAAAAAAATTTCGAAAAATATTCAAGAAAAAGGTTTAAATCGTCAATAATCTTCGAATTGGCAATAAAATATATGGCGAAGAAGTTACTGCAAGTATGAGCAAAGTGCTTGATAATAATCGCGAGTTAAGTAGAGGTCTTATAGATGAGGCGGCACTGAATCTCTTGTCACAGTTCTCAAATTCCGCGATGAGTATTTTAAAATAAAAAAAGCGGGAAGATGCCTCGTAAACAGTAACATTGACAAATTTCAGACATCATTGCGGCAGAGCTAAATTATATTCAATGAATGGGGCAAATGAACGTGAAAATAGGGCAAAAATGCAAATTATTCAAAGTAATACACGGTTTCGTGACAATTTCTTGCATTCGTGAAGCTTCTCGTATGACGGAGCCAAAATTCAGAGAGTGTCAGATCTCTGCAGAGAGGCTTTGCACGAAGAAAAATAAGAAAGCAAAATGTACAAGCTTTGATTTGCACCTTTTATTGTAGTTCCTCATTCCCGAATATCCTGATTTCCATAATTGGCGAAGTATACTTTTGTAGGTAGGTAGTTAGTGTATATGTGTAGAGGAATTTTTCGCACTATTGAGAAGTCGTCGTCGAGAAAGATTCTTCGCAGACGCTTCTCTCATGGCATCGACCAAAGCGCGGTCCGAGGAGGTTGTTGCCAGCATGCCGAGCGACGGATGGACCCCCGATGGGTCGGCTAACGCGGCGTTACTTTTCTCCCGCGTGCTCTCGTGGGCTCACACAACGTTTTCCAGACGCCGCTACATCAGCTTCCGATGCTCACCTCTCTTTTGGTTTTGTTATCCTTGACGAAGCATCACGGTAACTGCCACTATAGAGCATAGAACGAGGGACCGTATATATAAGTCTCCTGCCGGGACGAAGATCCGACAAACAAACTTCTCTCTAATGTCTTCATGCTACTCGTCAGCGATGGCAAAATGACTGGAGGAAAAGGATCTCGCTCTGAAGCCGCGTGGTTGACCTTGACAATTTTTTTTTTTTTCGCGACTTTCGAGCCGGTTACAAAATTTATGCCTGATGCTTCCACATTATTTTTCTCTTCATGGTTAACATTACAAGTAAGATCCTTCATTAACCAGCATATAGTTCGGGGAACGATGGATCTCGCTCAGTCGGTACTACCATTTCGAATCCCGGAATTTTCACACCGAATTCAGTATCTATACCCGTTGAAATAATTTTCACATTTTTCGTCAGTCCTATATTTGGCCTGCTATTGATTGTTTTTTTTTTCTAAAGTTTCACTTTGAGTTCGATATCAACGATTGAAAAACTCCTCAGGTATCGTTACTCATGATAATCGCTAAGTTTCCTTTGTATTTCGGTCCGCCACAGGGACTGCGGAATTTTTAATTAACCTCCAATTTGATTTTCCTCGGTTTTTGAGTCGAGGGCTGAAGTAAAGCTCTGCCGAGTTTCATAAAAATTGTTTCATGCATTCATCCGTATATTTACGGTACAAACAATATAATGCGGAATATTATCGTTATAAATAACACAGACTCATCCTCTTTTGTACGATCAGCATAAACTAAAAAATTCAATATATTTTGAATTATTAGTAAATAAATTGTTTATCGTTATCCAATAATTGATATAAGCTGCTCCGAATCTTGTGCTGTATGTGTAACTCTCAAAAGTTTCCCTAAGACAACATTTTTATTATAGAGACGAATGGATGAAAAAAATTATTAGGCGCGAAAGGATAATAAGGATAAACAGGAGCTAGTCAAATGAAAAAAAAAAAATATCGCAACGAAAAAAATTATTCGACCATTTTTGCTGCGCAAAATAATGGCCGAGCATGAGAAAAACACTCGTATGCGAGTAACCGCGTTATAAAAATTAACGTGAATTTTTTAAATCCATTTTGTTTGATTCATAGTTTACTTGGAATAAACATGAAGGGAAAATCTTCTGAGCGGTGTACGCAGGATTTTGTGTCGAATTTACAGGAAATATGAAAAAAATGAAAACTGGATTCACCAAAAGCAATTAGGTACGAGACTATTGAACTATAAAAAAATATTTTGTGATCGTATTCTCGCATTCACGCGCATCAATCTGGAAATTTGTTCCGAACGTGATGATTTTTGGACTATACGCTAGCGGCGTGGTTACGCTAACGGCTACGGTGCTGCGCCCTGTCAGCCAAGCCCGGCAACCTCGAGGTACAGGCGCAATAAGAATAAGCGATGGACACGATCGCGAGTTTCACTGATTTGTGCTACTATATATAGTCAATGGGACCACTCAAAAAGAGTGTGCAGTGTGTTTGGTTGTTAAAATTCAAAGAACAGAAACACGGATATTCAGTTATATCCGGTTTCCCGGTTAAAGCCGAGAAGTTGACCGTAGGTGTCGATGGATACATGCTGTAAAAAAATCTAACTACAGTTGGACCTCGGGCACTGACTGAGCTCGAGCACGCAGGAGCCTTGGAGCTCGAGCACAGGACCGAAAGACCTAACCTTCGTATACTAACCAATGAGAAAAAAGCACCAGACCCGTATGATACGTATATCGGTACCCTCCACTCGTTGAAATTATACATTTTTTATTGATGGGGAGGGTTGTATATTGTAGCGGCACTGTGGATTTCGCAGTGCCCGAGTAACAGCTGACGTCAGTGCCCGATTAGTCAGTGCCCGAGGTTTGACTGTATACCCAACTGAATATGATTTTAAAAAAACAGTCAGTTGCACGAAAATATACGTTTCTTTTGTATATTCGTACTTAAATTACGCGTCGATGGTTCTAGTACTGTCGTTTATAATTTCATGCAGTTCGGATACGTGGTTACTTTCAAAAAGCTTAGTTCCTACGAATAAAATAAACAAAGAAGTACATCTACGAGTGCAATCAATATATTTAAATATTCACGTGTCCAATTTTTATCTTGCAGCAAATTAATGCTGTTGTATTAATTAATTAATTATGCTTCAATTCGGTTTGTTATGAAATGATGGCTTCGTTCCGCGCGAGATTCTCGTGTGCCATCAGATTACATATTTAAATTTTTACACGATTTGTACTGATAAATATACGAAATACTTTTTGATATTGATTTAGAGTGGAACGAATCGATCAAAACCGCTTGAAACCCACAAAGAATAATTACATTAGGCATTGAAACTGACCTTTTAACTATCCGCGCGTGTACGTTCATGCTTTTTTTAATGGGCATGACGATTACTTGTTCCCCCGCGGTTGTCGCTGTTGTCCGCTAGGCGTCACGGCGGTTGGATTCAGGAGGCACGTAGCTAGCGTATTTCAAAAACTGCGGCGTGAAAATTTTTATGTTTCTCTTTCATGATAACGAATCTCTTTCTATGAGAAATCAGAAATTAATTGAACAATCAACGCGAATATGAACGTTATTTCATTGCACATCAACGATGAAAAAGAAGTATATTCAAAAATATATCCAGGATATAGAACTTTTATTATCTGAAAATAATATGAAAAAAAAAGTTTATTCATAAAAGTAATCAAAGGTATATCAAATACATGTCTTTAAGTATCGAAAAAAAATTTTTTTGAATCCTTTCAAAAAGAAGATGGACGCCCATACCGCATTTCCGGCAGCAAATTTTTTTTGTTTTACGCTCCGCTGCATGCAAAATTACATCCGTAATTTTGGACCTGGAACAAAATAAAATGGCGCGCATTTGAAGTTGAACCTCCATTTTTGTCGAAAAATATCGTATAAAAAATCGCTCAGAAAATGAGAAGATGAGAAAATGAGAAAATGAGATGTAAAATTTTAAAAAAATTTTATTTTGTTCCAGGTCCAAAATTACGGATATAATTTTGCATGCAGCGGCGCGTAAAAAAAAATGTGCCGCCGGAAACGCGCTATGGGCGGCCATCTCAAGTATCAAAAAAAATTTTTTTTGATACTCAAAGCCATGTACTTGACATACCTTTGATTACTTTTATGAATAAACTTTTTTTTTCATATAAAAAAAATGTTGAATATGCACATGATTTAATGTCTGCTACTGTGGCCATACCCCTTGAGCATTCTTAGTATGTACCACTATATTCCATCTGTACCACTATATATACTCACCGCCATGATGCAATTTTGCTCTCCAACAACAATTCGGCAGTTTTTTTTTTCATCAAATGACAATATGACCAAAAAATGGTTAGCAGAGCAGCACTTGACAGTTACGTTCTGTAAATAATCCACCCTTTTGAAGACGAATGACTGTAAGCTTATATAGAAGAGTCACTCCCACGTTGACGGTAAGCGATTTTTCTAGCATATTCGTTGTTTTCACTAGTCGAATGGGTGAAAAATGTGAACATGACCAACGTCATAAATATTATTAGGATGCGGTTAGATCTCGATGGAATATCGTAAATCACAAGAATCTGCGGGCTGTAGGTGAATATGTATTTTCCATAAGGATCCAAGAAATTGTGATTTTCGTTGCTGAGTTCCCCGCAGCATGCGGTTCTGCATGCACTTCGCGGTCGACGATTCATCGTTCATTCTCACAGTGTGCATCCTCACCAGTCACCCCATAGACTCATCTAACTCATTTTCTGCTACACGATCTTTAAATTGAAACAAGCTGTCTTTGTCACTCAAAAAAAAAATTATCTTTTAACTAACTTCTTCAGGCCATCAGGCGTTAGCTGGTCTTTTCAATGCTAACTGAGAGATCCTGTAGCATAAATAAATCAGACGATCGATTCATCATTGAGTTAAAAAAGTAAAATTACGTGTCATCCATTGTCCATTGTGATTTCGAGAGGCCCATTTTTTTTCCATTCTTCTGTGACAACATAACAGCTCAATCATTCCCAAGCGAAAAGATCTCTTAAAGATCGTTGTGTTACGCCTACATATTTGTGTATACCCAGGAGTTTGACACCCTCATAGGGCGACAAGAGGTTTACACCCCGTGTTGACAGACTTCGCAGCGTCCGTGACAGCGGGAGAGGTTTCAACATACAAGATCCTATCCTCCTAGCACCGAGCAAAATGGCCATGTCTAAATGTTTTTTTTTTTTTTTTTTTCACGTCTCTCATACTCCCGTGTATAAGGATATCGTCATAGTCGTTCGTTACGCTTCCGATGCACGACTCTAATTCCTCGGGTGCCCTCATCGACGCCATTCGCAATGAAAAGATGGTAAAATGGCCTGTAGTGACACCGAAAGAAGAGCGCAACGTTTGGGATAATGAAGGACGGAAGTTCTTCGGTGCGCTCGAACCCGAGTTTTGGCCACTTTTAGTCTCTGTTGTGTTTCCATCGACACTTTCGTCACGGATTTTACACCGATATATAATGCATACACGTATTAGCTGTATCTTTGAAGAAAACGACTGGTGGGAAAAATAACGGGGCCAAATGGAACACTAAGAAAGAAAAAAAGGCTTTCCGCGACACAAAAATACTATATTTTACTGGGCTTGAAATAAAAATCTGTACTCGGCCAAGTGATACATCGTATCTGGACGATCACACGATACCAAAAGAAAAAGCGACACCTACTCATCAATGCAACGGAAATTGAATTTTAAAAAATTGACTTCCTCCTTGAGGAAGCGATGTGCAAGTTTATAATTAGCACGCTTTTTTCAAAAATTCGATTTCAATAATTCAAAATTATTAACGTTATTTCAAAGTAATTTCATGTTTATAAAATTAAAACTGCAAAAAATTCGTCCGTCACTGCTAAATCAATGCCGTTGAATCCATAACCATTACTCACATCATCGATGGATCTTATAATGTATATATAGTGGCATAACTAACATTTCGACGCACATTAGTGTTCCGTGGTTGTTTTTTTTTTTTTGTGAAAAGTGCCGGCTCGATAATTAGTAAATTTACGAAAGTTAGAACAAGCATATAATTTTTCATAAACATTCGAAAAAAAATATTTGAAAATTCAAAATTTAAGAAATCTCAAACTCTTTAGCGAAAATTTTCATACTCAATACCGAAAACTATTGTCCGCTAACTCATTTATGTGTTCGGTAGCAGTAAATTCGCAAAAGTTTGAGCATAATGTCCTATGAAAAATCAAAATTTCACACAATTCAAAGTTTTTAAAAATCCAAACGCATTTACCAGTTTTTTTTCAAACTCAATACCGAACATTAGTATCCCCTGGTTTATTTATGTCGAAAATGCTGGCTTGATAGTAGTTGCACGAATGTGTAAGTTACGATACCATTTCCCGTAAAAATTCAAAATTTTATAAAACCTGAACACTTTGATGGATTGTCGCCAAATTCATTACCAAAGATCTTGTCCTAAGGGACAAGATATATATATGTATGTATATATGCCTATATATGTAAAAAATTTCAACCCGATAGATAAAATTTACGATAATTAGAGAGAGTACGGACTTTTTTTTTAAATTTAAAATTCTATAAATTATGAAATTTTTGAGCAATTTCGACAAAAATTGTAACAAACCATGGGGGTTCACTACCCTACCTTTGTGCAAAATTTGGACATGATTGCTCAAGGTGTTCTCAAAATATAACTGTTTGAATTTTGCAAGACGTCCAGACGTTTTTTTTAAATGTGTTTTCTTCAATACATATTTGGAAAAGTTTAAGTACGCTGACATGATGAAAATCACGAAAAAAATTTTTCAAGAAAGCAAAGCTTCCTTTATGAGGAAACAAAAATCAGTACATACATATATTACATACATACATACATACGTTTATAAATTTTCTCTAAATGTGATTTATTGAATATTTAGAACTTTTTTAAGCACTCTAACATGAAAATTTTGAAAAAAAAAGAGTATTTTCATGGGAACAAAGCTTCCTCTACGAGGAAGCAAAAATCAGTGTGAAACTTTCGTAAATTCGAGACATGGTCCATATTACCCCGACTTCCCCTGAGAAACTGAAAAATTAACGTTTCTCCGTTTCTGAATAGGATCTTTGCTTGTCTACCTCGTGCCCATAGGTACCTGACGAATCGAGCAGTACACGCAAAGCTCAAAGTATCTTAAAATGGACCGAGACCCTCTCCCATGTCTGTCCCGTATGCTGACTTCTTTCTCTTATTTTCTAACCTCTTTGTCCCATCGTAAATCTACTTGCGCATTGTTCGCTCACGCGAAAGGACGAAGACGAGTATGATGGCTATACGAGGCTGGCTGTAAACTCATCATGCTTGATATACGACGTCTTTTTCGTCTTTTGGGCGGAATTTTCATCCCCGTGCAGATTTTTTCGACCCTCTTATCTAACGAGTAACGGAAAGTCTGCTAGATTGGATATTTGACATTTTTGCGACAGATATATCGAGACTTTTTTTGTGGTTTTATTTATCCATAAGTCAGGTGAATGTCCCGAATTATGACTGTGTACCGAATAGTGTTCGTCCAGTCTATTTCTTATTACAATAAATTCAATTCACGTTCAATAAATGTGACTTTTTTTTTGTATAACCTTTATTTTAAGTATTGTTACTCAAAATAAATATCGGGTATAAGTTAATAGTATTTGTCGCGTATTTGCTCGTAATTCATGAACCAGTCGCCGAGCAAGGTTAAGACGGTCGTTTCCTTACCACCGAGGCTAACGAAGTGGTAACATGAAAAGGTTTGTTTTATGATTAAAAAATCCTCAATCTAATTGAAATAAGTTGCAATATATTATAAACAACTAAATGAAGTAGTTGAATGTGGAAATGGACGAGCAAACTAAATATTTGGCCGAAAATATATAGGTCATAAATCGGTACTCAGTGAGAATCGTGTGCCCCGAATACTGTCTGAGCGAATCCATTCGGCTCGTCGACTCGGTACGCTAGTAGATATAAGCACATCTGTTAGCTTTTTTTCTCATAAAATATACCTACAATTCGTATAAAATGCATGGTTTTAATTACAATGTTATTTGGCTGATCGCGATTTCGAGTAATGTAATCACTTCACTTTAGCAACGACAAAGTCAAGAAAGAGCACCATAAATAATTATTGAAAAATGAGGTTTTAAAAGCTTTTGTTAAAATAAATAAAATAAATTTTTTAAATAACAAAATTATTAGATTACTTGTACAGAAAGAATTGATTTATGAGTTGCCTGATTTTACGTAAGAGCCGTTTCATGATTTTATACATATTTAAAAAAATGACAGTCTTAAATACACGTTGTGTCGAATTATTTTTCATGATAGATACCGATTATGAGTAATATTAAACCATTTGGGACATCGATGTAGTGGTACGCATCACTAATCGGGTATATTACTGAAAGGGTATAGAACTCATCGTTCGGGACTTGCATAGAGGGATAAAATGGGAATGGTTGATACGTAAAAACCTGCAAGAGTATACGTTGGAACACACAAAAAAAAATAAAAAATTAAAAAAAATAAGGTGAACTTCCGTTAGCTGATATTCCGCGCTTTCCAATAATATTAATACTTTCGTCCCTTCGACTTTAAATAAAGATTTCCCTCTGTTAATGGCGAGCGGGGCTTAGGTAGTCACAATTCGGGACATTCACCTTAGTGCGAAGCCTTCATTTTTCCCGCATTGTTTTCGAAGTCTTTTGAAATTTGGAAATTTTAAATTTTTTCGGATTTCGAATATTGCCGAATTTTTCAAACTGTCGCAAAGATGCTTAATCGAGTTCACTCACTTTGAAAGAGACGTGAAATTGATGGCTGTGGATAGGCAGGGATCTGCGTGACACAGAACATAAATAATAACTGTCAGTGTACCCGTATAGTATAATACACAATGTAAGCCTACTTTAATGACAGTACTCACAAGGTACTTTTTCAGGGTTATATAACTTTGAAATATTTTGGATTTTGTTGATTTCCAGCACATTTATTTCGTCGAATGATGCTCTATAAATATGCTGTATAATATTTTTCCGATGCCTCTCAATTCAGGGACCCTCTTTCGTGGTGAGCGCGGGGCATATGCATCGACGATAAAGTATTGCGCCGCTCACGGGCGAGCGGATCCCTCTTTCTCTTTCGTTATAAATATTCTAAAAACTGAACTGTCGAAAATTCTGAAATTTTTACAGAATATCCAGGTCATGTCTCTTAAAACGTATTTATATTTTTCAGCTTATTGGCACCATTTCCTTGTCAGATATTACGTAAATACAGGTAAAAATTGGCAGAATTTATCTATCATAGGTTCAGTTGACCTACGAGACACATTAACTTTCTGAATTTTTTTCACAAAAACGGTACTGTGAATCGTACCCAAATTTTACAACAACCTAGGCAAAAGGATTATAATACATTGTGGAAAAATTTTGTCTGCATGGTATCATTTTGAAGTATCGTCACAATCACCTTAAGGTAATTAAGCTACGACGATCGGTGACGGGGAGTAGGTGGGCGAATGGCACGGCGGTATTTGGTGATAGTGGGGCACTCATGAAACAAGAAAGAGTTGGATGGCTCGAGCCTAGAAGCCACAGCTAGCGCGTAACTTTGATTTATGCGATACCCGAAAAACTTGATGGTCGATCATTCTGAAATTTTCACACAATGTCCATGCGGTGACTCTCTGCTGATTTATGGTGTTTCATTAAAATCTAAAGATTCGTTCGCAATCCGTAGGATAAAGCAGGACATTTGTGTGCACTCGGTATGGGTGATACATGTAAAAAGTTTCTGATTTCACAACAGAAATTATTTAAAATTTGAAATGGTCAGTTTCTTTGAAATTTTACACACATTTAGATAAGGTTATAATTTATGCGTGTAGAAAATTAAAAAAAAATTGTATGAACGAGTAAAAGCGGTAGAACTACCTTAAATATGTTACGGACTATTTGTTGCATCCGAATCAACCTTGTTTGTTCTATTTATTTTTTTTAATATCGGGAGTCACTTTAAACGTGTCAGCCTTTCTATATTTTGCTCTTCACAATTTTCTCTTCTCTTCATAGAAAAAAAAGGCGAGGCGAGGATATTTCTCACGGCGATGAGGCCTTGTTTTTGAGAGCGTGTAGTTTCCGTAACTCGGAACAAAACGTAATAAAAATACATTTGCATGTCAGAGTGCAGAAAAGATTGCTATGTCTCCGTTGTCTTCTTCGTCAACTAGAACGATTACCAATAATTTTTTTTTTTTTTCTGATAAATCGTTTCCTCCTTATAAATGCTAGGATTGAATCGATGAGCTCTGAGGGTCACTCAATATCAAATTATTCTCTGTATAAAAATAAAATTTGCCTATTGAGCTTTTATGGGAAGAGCTTGACAAAAAAGTTCGAATCTACTGTCCATCATCCGCTGAAGACACATGACGCGAACTACAGAAAGCCTGGTTTTCAATAACGCAAGAAACTCTTGAAAAATCGGTTGCAAGGATACCGCGCCTCGTCAACGCGGTCATCAAAGCCAGAGGCATTTTTTTCGACGAAAAACTGATATGGATGAGGTAAGAGACTTGTTTGAATATTTTTTTTTTTTGCGTTATTAAAAAGCAAGTTCAAAAGTTAAAAGTTGTATAGTCCTTTTTCATTCAAATTTCCATTAAATTCCTTGATATCCCCCTCACCGTAGTATTTTCCGTAGCCACTCTTTCCTGATACACTACTATAGACGTTGCAATTATATATTGTAGGACATAATTCCACCCGAAGTCACTCACACTTCCTTAAAATTTCGTTTAATTACATACATAATATATAGTAATTACGTACATAACTATATACTAATCGGTTGATTTAACAGTAAAAACGGTCATGTTTGGTAAAGTTTGCAACGCTCTAAATAAAAAACCATGCACTATATAGGAAAAAATTTCGAATAAAATTTCTGGCGACTTTAATTATCTACCAAAAAGTCCTTATTATTTTCGTTGTGCGATCCACGGTTCACGAGATATTTGATAAAACGTATTTTCCAAGATGGCGGCTGAAGCTCGACCCATCGCGTCTCGCCAACTTGAATTTACACTAAACTTTTTCCAATAACGAAATCAATTCTGTAAAAGATTGCATTATGAGCCTACTTTTTTGGCCAGGATGACTGGACAAGACTTGAAAGACATGAGTGTCAGAGGGATAGGTGCAATTTTCCAAACAGGCGTTCTCACCTCGGTTCTCACGGATGGTCGCCGTGAAAAAAAAAAAAATCATGCCGCAGGGGCCTGGCCAATATGGGCATGCAGCGGAAATTCGATTGTTGTAAAAATTCCAATCGTCTCCAAATGGCATTGTTTACCAGTTTTTATTGGCCAACGTGGTATTATGTTAATTTGAGAATCGATTAATTATCGAACTCACAACTGGTGCGATTTTTCACGTTTTCAGAGGCTATTTTCCACATGCACGTTGACGAGGGTATATAGAGAGACTCGGAAAATCGTGTGGGTCATGCGGAGGAGGGTCAAGAAACCAGCGGGAACCCTGAATAACTATAGAGGCGCGTAAGATCCTTTGCGTGCAACCGTGCGGTAATAAAATTTCTCGACTTACGGTGTCGTAAAGCAATCAAATCGTAAACTCATAAATATTCGTCATCATCGCCCATAATCCACATTGTTCGTGCCAGTACAGTTTTGCGAAGTCGAGGCGGACCATGGGAGCTCCGGAGAGGACTTTCAGGACTTTTGTTTCCCTCCTCTCTCTCTCTCTCTCTCTCTCTCTCTCTCTCTCTCTCTCTCTCTCTCCTTCTCCTCTCTATAAACGACTCTGGCTCGTTCCAGGCTCGTGCATCCTTTACTAAAAGAACTGCATAGTAAAAAAAAATCTTGTCGCAAACCCTTTCACAGACTCTACTCGCGTCACCTAAGAGCAAAAACTAGAAAGGCAAAGATGGCCAAAAAAAATCTTGACTCAACACGGAGTAGTACGAGGTAGCCAGGCTAAATTTTTTTCAATTTTTCTTTTCCTTAGAGCGTTCTTGCACTGGAAGCGAAAAAAATGCTTACCTCTGAAAATCGGCTTTTATGAAGCTTGCTGGAACGGTGAGGATTTCATCGAGGAAAAATACAAGTCGGAGAGAAAAAAAATGTCATAAGCATGAGAAAAAGATGGTATGAATTGGATCGTTGTGTACCGATAATCTCCTTGAGTGGGCTCGACCTAAAAAAATTCGGGAAAATCATGTTATTTGTAGCTCGGAAAAAGATGTTGTCAAAAGTTCCGAATGAGCGACTAGTTTCGTACTCACTAGTTACCCAATTATTTAGTTACTAACTAGTTAGTTATTGAGCTAGTTACTGCTATTTAAGTAACTAACTAATTATCTAATGACTACTGACTGCCTAATTGACCAGCTAGTGAGTTAGTTTATAATTAACTAACCAATGTATAGTTTGTCAGTTAGTCATTCATTAGATGGTTAGTTAGAGGTGTACCATCGCCACCTGGATGCCTGTTTAGGCTTATCAGTTTGGTCTGAACCGAATACCGGCATGATATCGTGTTAGTCGGGATTTGAACTTGTTCAGTTAGTTCGTTAGTTGGTTGGTTACTAACTGGTTAGTTTGATACCAATTAGCTAGTTATCAATCAATTATATCAGTACTGACTATAGTCAACTCATGATTTAATTACTAACAAGTCAGTTCATTACTGACTATTTACGTAGTTAGTTGGGTGGTCAGTTAGTTACCAAAGACTGGTAACTGAGTTAGTCACTATATTCGGTAGTAACTAAAAAACAATCTAGTGACTAACTAACTGGCCAACTAACTCATAAGATACTTGGTTGTTAATTGCCTAACTAATGAGTTAGTAATTAACTAACTAAAACCAACATGAAATTAACTAATTCACTAGTTAGTTTGTCACTAACCACTAGTTAATTTGTTACTAACCAGTTACTAACCAGTTAGTTAGTTAGTCAGAACGCTTGTCTTGTCGTGGTAACCCTCTCGCTTACGACCCGGAAGTCTGAAAATTCCTAATTTTAATACCGAATTTCAATAACAATATTACACACGTATGCTGTTGATTCATCATAGAAGCAAACATGCTGTCGAGTAACGCCGAATTTCTTTTGTATATATACCCTTCACACCGTGTGCATGGTGGCGTTATTATTGACTCCGGAATGTTTTACCACTAACACCCCAGCATTTTATACAAAATTTACAGCCTCACATTTCTCACGTGAACGCGAATTTCTTGACGTAAAATCGACGACAGGTGAGGTGTACGCGTTTGTAAGATCCGTGTTTTTTCACAGCGTCACTCCGAATGAAATGGATCATTGATTTATCTATACTTGTGGGCAATTTCATTGAGGGTGAATATGCACCGAAATGAAAATGGTGGTCCAAATTTGAACCAACTTCCTCGTGTCTGAATATACGAGATTCAACAATGGCGGCGGTTACGGTGAAACGAATAAGGTAGCCGCTACCGTCCTACACACTTCTGGCCTTCTACTCGCTCTTCATCATCATCTTTCGCTCACTAAATTCCCCCTCACCCCTTCGCCCCTTTGGCTCCTGGTCAACTGGCACTATAATAACCTCTCTTGTACACTTGATACAATATATACACATGCATACAGTATCTCGAGTCATTCAGGCAAAACCACGCATATATATGGGACATTCCAGGCCAAATCATCGGGTTCATTAGCTTCACTAATTGAATCTTTTGTTTTCTCGTATCTTGCAAGACGCCGAGACCCCAAAAAAACGTCAAACTTCAAACGACAAATTCTTGATTGAAAGACACAAATTTTGAGTCCCTCACGAAGATAGGCTTGTATGCAATTCTATTTCATATTTTCAAAATGATTTTCATGACGGAAAACCATGGAAATATTTCTGTCTAGCGACGATAATTACATTGAATAATAAAAATATCTTTAATCACAAACCCATGATTTAGCGATAGTAATGCGGGCACGCGGTTGGCGTGCTCGGCTTCAAAGATCTTGCATATATGTTAAGAATTATGGGCCGTGGCCAATACTGTGATGGGTGACCTTTCAGCCATGCACTGGCTTCCGCGCTGACTATTGAGCAGTTTTTTCTCTTTAATTCCTAGTGGTAATACGACTGAAACTCATTAAAATATAGCCCACCGTATCGGCCAGATTTTCCGCAGTTTCCCTGTACCCTCATGCAATAGTACGTTACAGGAAAATAATAGCTGCGCACAAGACTCCGGGATCTCAATATTCTCAACGAATATAATAGAATATTAAATTTGAGAAGGGAAATGAAAAAAAAGAGTCCAAAAACGAAAATACCAAATCGTAATTCCTTTTTTTTTCTGAAATAACACCAACCGTGCAGCTTCTTAATTATTTTACTGACATGGAATCATTCTTCAAGTATCCAGCAATGAAAATATCGAAGAAAAATTAATTTCCATTCTATGTTATAAGTCGGAAAAATCAATCTCCTTGGACAATGATAATTGAACACTTTTGTCGATGGTGATCGAACAGATTTTCAAAAAAGACTCAAGATCGGGTCTGGACTGTATCTTTCCTGTTAGCCTTCAACATGTGAAGATAGAAATGAAAATGAAAAATATTGACCGTCATTGAATTATGATTCTTAAGCCCTTCCGCATCCTGATAGCTACGATGTACAGGTATATGCACGCTCCAGTACTTATGAGTTACACAAAGAAACGTTCATTTTCCATCATCAGTATTTGTGAGATACAAGATGAAGATAATGACGAAGTAGGGGGAGGGGGGGGGGGGGGGAGATGAGATGAGAAGGTTGATTTTTCTCATTGGACCGCGACTGGGCGTGGGATCTTGTCGTTGAACCGCCGTTCACCATCGCACAGATGTAACTTGCAACATGTACATATAATTGTAGCAAACGATCCAAGTTTCTTGTTGACTCGATTTTAGCTGTCTGTTACTAAGCTAGGAGCTTGGAGCTATTTATCTCCTCGCCTCTCGCCTCGGCTCGTGATACATCAACTCGACAGAAAACACAATTATATACCTGGTATTAAAGTGTGATTATCTGAAATATGCATGGACGAAAAATCCTACAATTTGAAGGTTTGAAAATCGTATGATTTAGAAAAAAATGGATTTTCAAATTAACCTCACACGTAATTTGTATACCATAATTTAATTTTTGTTTTATTTTTTCCTTTCTTTAAAAACTACTCCATGATAATTATAGATGGCTCAGTCTTCAATAATTTAAAAATGCCATTATAAAGATCAGCATTTTATTGATTGATTTTTCAATGACATTTTTTGACAATCGAGAGACAAGGTAAGGTATAATTGTCTCTACTGGTGGCTGTGGAAGAGTGAAATCTGCATATATAGATGCGAGGATTTGATTTTTCACATGCATATATATTGATTTTTTGTTAACATGTATGCAAAAATCGTAAAAGTAGATAATTTTTCGGTGATAAAATTTAAATTCGATGTAACTTCCAATTCGGATTGGAAATGGGAGGAAAGTTATGCACACTTGGAAATCCAATGATTTTAGGTTTCTAAAACATGAACAAATAATTTCTTTCTATACTAATTACGAATTAGGCTTTACGAGTTTTTGCCGAAACATAAAAAAATAAATCCCACGTAGAAAAACATTAAAATAAAACGAAAAATCGATTAATCAGAAAATGATTTTGACGAAGTGAGAGGGCACGATTCCCCGGAGCAAAATAAAAAGTAATTTCATGATTTATCATCGATCATGTAATTGCATTTTTCTATATGATTGATGAATTCAAAAATATTTGAAAAAGCTTTCATCAAATTTAAAAAATCATAAAACTACGTTATTTTTATAATTTATAAATTTACAGCTTTACGACTAATCAAACTTATGGGCCTGTGCATCTTTTTTTTTTACACTCAAAGTGCTTTCGTACACTCGAAAATCGAAGGAACTGTGCGGAATGAGAATTGATATAACCGACAAGCCCAGTGAGCGATCTCTACTTTATAGTATATACACGCACGTATAGTCAGGAGCCTTTATAGCAGCCTCAGAGACCGGCATCGTGGCTCCTTCGACTGTTCTTTTTTTTTTCACTTCACCGCGACCGTCCTGGCGTGACTTAGCAGCTTTTTCTCATTACTGAGCCAATATTTTTGTAAAATTGGATTTTCGTGTGAGAAAGTCCTGCTCAGGACCGAGAGAGAGAGAGAAAGAGAGGGAGAGAGAGAGAGAGAGAGAGAATGAGATTCGATGATTGTGTGAAAATAGCAACAATTGTTTCGCAAAACTCTGCGCCTTACATCTCTCTCATAAAATTTCACTCAACTAAGGTAAATATACCAGTGGCTGCACACGTCCCAGTCGTCACACACCACCACAAACAATTACATTTATTAAGCATTTCATGATTAATATTGAAATTCTAATCATTGCAAAGTGATCGACAATACATCACTAACGTATAAAAGAAAAATCCACTAGCGTTTTATGCGAAATATAAAGTATTTTCATCCGTTTATTCCCTTCCCCCCCCCCCCCCCCACGCCCCGCGTGTTATGGAGGCTGTATCAACGGATTTCTTATCGAATATGCTAATAAAAGATTTTTAACACTAATCTTTAAGATTATACGTGTATTCGAGATAAATTATAGCTCATTTGGTTCAGGAAAAAGTAGGATTTTCCATGCAGCAGTTAAACTTTCCGTAAAACTCTAATTGAACCATGTAATCTTCGTGTTCTATTATTGGGACAAGCACATCATAAGCTGTACCCCTGTCAAGATACCGTTCGCAGACTGGTACAGACGCACATGTAGCTCGATAAGCCCAGTAGCCGCACAATACGACAGTCAGCTGTTTCGCGATCGGTGTCGTTATTTACATGGCATACCGGACCGGTGACACGGTGTCAAAATTTAATCTTTGACTTTCCTGACCAAATTGAAATTTCGTATTTTGAATAAATCGGTATCCATTTTATCGTGATGCACTATTGAGTTCCAAAAGCTAATTCTAGCCGAGATTTGAGAATCGATGCTCATTAACTCGGGCTTTTAGTGTTCGAATATCGTATTGTGCGGGTACTGGGTCTTCTCGTGTCCGAACACTGGGCCATAGCGAATAAGCGCTGTATACCTTTCTCGCGGTATATAAGTAATAAATTACGCAATATTTTAATGAACGTTGCATGTGTTTTAGAAACCCGAAATCATAACCTTCAAGGTGTTTGAAGTCATTGATAGAACGCATGAGACTCTATGTCTTAATGAAATTTGTATAGCAGTCTGAACGGTCCTTTATAGGTGTGCGGCCATACTGGTACATTTACCTTCATTGCTAGACATGATTTTTTTATGCTAAATACCCAAAAGAATAATCGATATAACTCCGTAGACGAACAATATTCGACAAATCAAAACTTTTTCTCCAATTCACTTATTCGAATTATATTTTTATTTAATTTTTCAAACTGTATCGTCCGAATTATAACGAAGGTATACAAAAGCGTCGTACATTTATACTTTTGAGAAAATGATTAAATAAAAAGAAACACAATTTGAGTATAAATTGATTTATATTCAAATATTTTATTGTCTCTTTTTTTTCCTTCGCAAAATATAATTCTGTGGAATTCGCGAAATTTTTATTTTCAAAATGCCCGATACATGCATGCTGGGCTTTTATGATTTATTCGATGAAATTTACAAATTCACGGAGCAGAAAAAAAAGTGCTTATTCACAAAATTTGATGAGTCCTATCGTTTTGTATCTGTATTTCGCGAGTACATATTATCATCGTTTGCGAGATGTATAGAAGAGAAGAGAGTGACGCGTGTGGTCCCCTATTCATCATCGCCGGGATGCTCTTTCGCTCGCCCGAGCGTCTCGGACGACTCGCGCTCTTTGCCGTGAAGTATGGCGAAGCTGGGAAACGATCCCTTAAATTGGTCTCTTGCAACGCGGTAGGTCATAACACACTCACATTTCTCACTCTATCTCTCTCTCTCTCTCTCTCTCTCTTTCTCTCTTTTCTACCGTTCTTACCCGGTCGTATCACTCTATGTACAAATGTACGTGGATCATTTCCACAGACCCCTGGGCATTAGAAATGTTTGCCTCGCTCATTGCGATTAAGAAAAAAAAGTGTTTAATATGCGTAAAAAGTAAAAAAACACACATATATGTATATATATAACACTTAAATATAAATATACACATATATTTTCGTATATATAGACGAAATTAGAACACATCGAGTATCCGGATTTTCACAAAATGAAAAAAGACGACTTTTTTTTTAATTTTGACGCAGAATTTGTTTAGTTCGCAATGTAAAATAGTAAAATCCAAGTTCATTCCCAACCAGCAGAAAATGTCTTATCTGATATGGACTCGGATGTGAAATACAAAAAAAAACAAATTTGGGCCGTATATTGTTTTTTGACGTGACCTAAAAATAAATCATTTGAGTGATATTCGAATACCTGATTTTGAAAGGAGTATAATTTAGTGTTGTCCTCGTGGTCGCCATTTCTCCCCTTCAACCCCTGCGTCGATTCTTTCGTAGTAATCGAAATATGCACCCTCATACCTATTCAACGGGAACGCAGATATCTCACCAAAAAATGAATGACGCGTTGATCCGCATACAATTAAACCTATAAAAAAATGTGGGCTTCGCCATCTCTGAATGAAATGGACCATATATTGCTTTATGGGCTTGGAGACAGTTTTTTGGAGCCAGACATCATATCGAAACTTAAATGGTGATCCAAATTCGCACTAACTCCTCTATAGAGAAGAATCCATTTTTAAAATTATACATTCTTGAATATACATATATCATGTCATGTATGCGTGTATTTAGTGGAAACAGAGAGAGGGAGAGAGGGCTTAATCGAATTTACGAGTCCAAAATTATCGAGTCATCGCTCCCACTCTCTTTACGACATTAGATTCGCTTCTTGTATATAAGTAAAGTATATATATATATATATTGCTAATATATAATTGACGCGTACTCTATCTGACGAATGATGACTCGGAAAACGGACGTTTCGCTCATTAACGAAAATTCCCCTGGACGTCATGACCCCAGACGGTAACAATCCCCACCAGGGATGGGCACCATCCGGTTGAAAAAAAATGTATACATTTCACGACCAAGCAGCTCTCAATAATTATAATAAAAATAAAACAAATCGTCAGCTTTTCACTGAAAAACTATCATTTTATCCATAAAAGTATTTCAAACGGTTCTTCGCTCCAAAGGATCCTAATATCTGATCTCCTCACCAACTGAACAAACACACTAAAAATATTTTTCTTCAATTAAAATTTTTTTTTCATAAAAATTCTTCGAGCTCGTGATTAAATCGATGAAATTCGGAGGGAAAAAAAAAACGAAATTGTCATGTCGGAAATTGTGTATACGAAGCTCGATCGATCGAAGGATCGAAGAAACGACTTGATCGTGATATCGACCACGCGATGAAAAATAACACACGCTGCATCGTGGCATCGATATACATATAAACTTTAAAATCCCTCCCCAATTACATTTTGATCTCAATTTCGACGACGAGGCAAAAAGAAGAGAGAGAGAGAGACAGAGAGAGAGAGAGAGAGAGAGAGAGAGAGAGAAGAGAGAATTGAACTCCAAGAGTTTTTTTAAATTACACCGAGATGCGAAGAAGGGGAACACTCTGTGTTTCGTGAACCTATACGTCTCCTATAGTTGAGCAGATTCGAATGGAGAAGGCGAGAGAAGTCAACTTCGTATAATCTCGAATTACAAACGGAGCCGACACCCACCTGTGTCCGGCCGGTCTCACTTTTCGTACTTTTTTTAAAATTTTTTTCTTCATTTTTTTCTCAATTTTTATTTCCTG
Organism: Rhorus exstirpatorius; assembly: GCA_963564615.1. NCBI lineage: Eukaryota > Metazoa > Arthropoda > Insecta > Hymenoptera > Ichneumonidae > Rhorus > Rhorus exstirpatorius. The sequence continues at coordinate 25,847,717 of OY751318.1, forward strand.
ACTAGTAGCGCGGTAATATATATCGTGTATGTTAAAGAAGAAGTCGAATATATAGAAACAGCGACTGACGTCGAGGGAGAAATTGAAATCGAGCGGAGCCCCCCCTCGCTATACTGAGGGAACTTATCCAGCAACGCGCAGCTTTACGATCGTGAGTGCATAGCATTTTTTTTTCTAACGAAACATCGTCATTGTTCGAAAGAATATTTTTATAAAATGCTATTATGCATTTTCTCCCTTTCATTGGCGAAAATTCTTTTCTTTTTGGGATTTCGAAGATTTTCTGCATCGAGCTGGCTCAGAGCACCAAGATTGAAAAAAAAAGGTATATTTGCTGGTTTTATTTCAGTCGAGCCTCCACCGTTGAAAGAAACGTTGCTCAATTCGATGAGAAACAATTTTTAAAAAAACTTTCAGAGCTAATAAATTATTGCTTTCTCATACAGCAATCGTTGTTTTTGTTGAACACACAAAAATTTGAAGTTTTCATAGTAACGAACTTTTGACACTATCATCGAACTTCTCGATGTTAATTTCATTCGACGACCTTGCGGCAACTTCACTCAACAGTCATGATAATACGCCCAACGAGATATCGATTCTCGTTTGATGAAAAATAATAATAATAATAATAATAATATATATCTACATATAGTTGGCAAGCAAACTAATCGAAAAACCGCGGATATAGCCGAGACGAATCGCACACTCGAGTCTCGTTGTCGTTAACTGCATCTCGTGCGCGTCTTTACGCGCCAATAGAGAGCCTTCCGAACATCGATAGGAATACAGCGAAAGGTATAAGATATGATCCACACCATAATATATATATATATATATATATATATACTAGCTTTTGCCCGCGACTTCGTCTGCGTAAAATTAGTACTTCGAGAAGCCTTTTTTTTCTCCGAGCTTTCATCAATCTCCATACTATTTAATTAATTTAAAAAAACTGATCAGTGGTTTTGACGTGAAAAGGTAATATCTACGTAGCAAAATGTAAGTAAATAGGTCAATTAATAAGATGTAATTATTTATAACTGTAGGTAATAATTTAATTCAACACATTTTCGTAAAATACGTTTTTGGTTTTCCCGTCCTTTGCTAAAACATGTGGATTGTGTGGGCTCGAGACTCGCGAGCACGCCACTTGAGAAATTGATTCCCGATACAAACTTCCGCCCCCCTTTTCACCTCCTTAAGGGATTATTTCTGGAATAAAAACTATCCTATGTCCTTCCCAGGATCTCAATCTATCTCCATACCAAATTTTATCTAAATCGGTTCAGCGGATTAAGCGTGAAAAGATAACAGACAGAGTTACTTTTGCATTTATAATATTATTAAGTAAGCGAAGTAAGGATAGTAAGGTTAGTAAGGATAAGGATAGTATATGGTATATTGTATAGTATAAAGTATAATGGTATCTAGTACACTACGACCTCGATTTAACGGCCAGTGGCGGGACCGGCTCCGCATCGCACCTTGTTAAATCGAGGTAGCGTATGCCCGCCCATGCTGTATCTGCGCATCGGCACTCCGTGCTACGGGCCTGATCGGGGAGACTTTAAGCGTCCCCCACCATCTCCCACCACGCGAAAAATCGATCGATAAGTGCGACATGGTGGGGACTGTCTATTCAATCGAGGACCATTAAATCGAGGTCCTAGTGTATATAGTATATTTTACAGTATAAAGTATAATATGGTATTATAGTATATAGTATATAGTATAAGATAGTAAGTATGCAGGAAATTCTTTATTTTACCAAAAGTATAATTAATGATGAATTTTATATCCCTTGCTTTAGGAATTTATTCCTCATACAAACTTCCACCCCCATTTTCACCCCCTTAAGGGATTATTTCCGGAATAAAAACTATCCTATGTCCTTCCTAGGATCTCAAACTATCTCCATGCGAAATTTCATCTAAATCGGTTCGGCGGATTAAGCGTGAAAAGGTAAGAGACAGACAGACAGAGTTACTTTCGCATTTATAGTATTAGTAAGGAAGTAAGGATAAGGATATATGTGTGTAGAGAGAAGAGAGATGTAGAGAGAAATCCGTAGAGCGAGAGATTGCATACATTCAGAAATTAACAGAGAAAAGCACTCCTGAACGACGAGAAAGAGTACCTCCAGTCGAGTCATTCTAGCCAAAAAAGTAGATTTATAATGCAATCTTTTACCGAATTGATTTTGCCTTTGGAAAAGATTCAGGGGTGTTCCCTGAGTGTTAATTCAAGTTCGAGGGACGCGGAGGGGGAGGGGTCGAGCTTCAGCCATCATCGTGGAAAACACGTTTTATCAAATATCTCGTAAACCGTGCATCGGACGACAAAAATAATAGAAACTTTTTTGGTGAATAATTAATTTTTCTACAACTCTTATCGGAAACTTTTTCCTGTATAATGCATGGTTTTTTATTTATAGCGTGGCAAACTTTATCAAACATCGCCTTTTTTACTGTTACATCAGCCGTTAAATATTAATTAGCAACAACCATGTTGGGAAAAGTTTGCCGCGCTGTAAATAGAAAACTACGAATTATACAGGAAAAAGCTTTCAATAAAAGTTGTAGAGAATTGTATTATCTACAGAACAGATATATACGGTTTTTGTCGTACGATGCACGGTTCACGGGATATTTGATAAAACGTATTTTCCAAGATGCCAGCTGAAGCTCGAGCCCCCGCGTGTCCCGCCAACTTGAATTTACACTCAGGGGACACCCCTGAACCTTTTTCAATAACAAAATAAATTCTGTATAAGATTGCAGAAAAATTGGCTAGAAGACTGGACTATGCCAACGTGTATGCGCCAAACACACAAAACGAGAGAGGAAATGTATGTGAGGGAACGAATGCGGCTCCGCGGGGCGTATAAAATCAGTAATCTCTTCGTCTCTCCTGGAAATTTCAAACTCTTCGGAAGCTTCGTGCATGTATATAAATGCGGTATAGTTGCGAGTCGGATATTCCGCTACCTGCTTTATATCCCGCTGTTACCCGTGAAACACTCCTCCGTTGATGGTGAACGCATTGAATGCAGCAAAATACCATCGTTCATGAAGCTCGCGCTGGCAGACAAAACGGCTCAAGCTACCAGTCTCAATCACCAAAAGTCACATTGATACACGTCCTTTTGCTCGTCAGCCATTGTGATATACATGCATATATACGTAATCCCGTACGGAGAATCCCGGACGCCATTGCGCGCCCCGTATTCGCGATCTCATATACGACGCCATCTTGAATCGTTTCGCGAAACAGCAAAAAAAGTTGGGTTAAATCGAATTCCGGCCGTCTGTCCAGGAAGCGCTACTATATATAACGCGAGAGCTCGAGTAGTTGCCAACTATAGGAAACAGTTGTGGATGATTCAGGAAGTTGTTGCGAGTTCGCGCGTGAAAGAAGAGAACGTCAGCGGGGAAAAGCCATGGCGCAGGAAGAAAGCGATGACTTTTGATATGTACGCTCGGGTATGACGGCAACAGCAGCTCTCGGAACGAGCATCAATTCGTGGCTCGATAAACCGATCAACTGCCCATATGACAGTCTACATTTTTCGCGTTCGGATTTTTCTTTTTTTTTTTAATAATGAAAATAACGTGTTTTAGGTACCTCAAATTGACTTGCTGGCTCGTTTTGTGATGGTAAGTCAGAATTTAAGCGACGAATACATCACCGACATGAGATTGAAAACAAATTGAAACTTGCACATTGTTTTGCTATAAATGTAAACATGAATTGTTTGAATATCATTTTTTTTTTTTTTACTTATTCTCATCACTCCTTTTCGTCGCTCAGAATTTCATCTTTCATGTGAAAATATATCGATTGCTTAAGGTAAGTATATTGCGCTAGGGAAAACAAAGATTTTAGTTTGGCATCGAACGATATTCTTCCATAGGATATTCAACGTGATCAGGAGCAATTTCAAGGGTTTTCACCACTTATTTACGGAAACATCGACATTCGCAGTATGTCAGTTTTGCATAGGAGCATACGGAACGTGCGAGAGTTGTACCATCTGAATTTCTCATATTCGCTGGCAAGCCACTTCTTTTGAAAATTAATAACATGCATTTCGAATTGATAGTTCAGTATTATCTTATATCACTGTAAAATAGAAGTTTCGCTGAATACAGTGATACTTTTTTTTATTTTTTATTACCGCAGTTACGTGACTTATAGCGGTCTCGTTTAGTTATTATCATTCTCAAAAAGCTACACTATAATACAATTTGGTTTTTTGTTGCCTCACTCTTGCTAGGCTATATTGACTCGAGCTATATATTGATCTCCCCAGAGGCATCCAATAAACATCTTCAACCTTGCTTCACCACCAACTATAAGCACATATACATATATATATATACAAACTCATAGATACATTTCTATATAGTTATCTTTCTCGGGGTCCACCGAGAGGCATGAATGAAACTCTCGCTTCTCTCGAGAGTGTACACGTCATTAATTAAAAGTCTCTCGCTCTTTCTCTGTCTTCGAAAAATCTAATTTTCTCTCGTTCGCCTCCTCCATATGCGTTCCCCCACCCGATATGGCCTGAAATTTCGTAAGGTGCCGGCTCGTCTATTCTGTCTTTCGTGACAAACGTACCATCTGGATCTGTGTTTCATCGCCTGGTTTCACCGCAGCATTATTATTAATTATCAATTACATTAATCATAATCACAAAAAGTTGTTATCCGTTATTTTAACTTCCTAACTGTGCTCTCTTGACCGTCTATGCGTGGCTTTGTACAGCAACCTTGAGGAAATATCGACGAGTACTCGAATAAATTTTTGAATATTTTTGCATTTTTTCTCTTACAAGCAGTAATTTTGTGAGTTTTTAGTTATTTTTCGCAACCATCACATGTTGAATTCGGCATAATTAAACAGATAGTCTTCTCGACAAAAAGACTTGACGTAGCCAAGAAACCCTTGAGTTTTTTTCATATAAGGTACCTCCGGGTAATAAGGCCTAGTAAAATATCAAATTTAATCAACAGGTTTTAATAATAATCATTACTTAAGTACATCTTCGTGCAATATAGGCGTATGTTAGTGTAGCCTTGAGCGAGAGCGGTTATTTTAAATACGATTTTGGTTACTTAGGCCTCGCATTATAGTTGACAGGCCTTATTACCCGCAGGTACTTTACACGTTCGTATTTTTTCACCCGGCCATTTTGTGTTCCTTTGGCAATAATCCCTTATCAACGTTATCACTCGGTTTTCCCCAATAGTTATACAGATATTTTCCCTCATAAAATATCGAGAAAAAAAACTCCATACTTGTCGATGGGAACGAACCTTCGAATTTTTTTCGTCCATTTTCCTCTTAGCTCAGAGCGGCCATTTTGTGTGCGTTTTTGCGATTACCACGTATCACATTCCCAAATGGTTTTTTTCTCATGTTTCAATAGTTCGATCATTCGCTCGTTGAACGATCGAAGAGACAACCTGTCGAAGGATGAAAAAGAAGCGACTGATCGGACGAACGAAAAGTTTCGATCGTGAATAAGAGAAGGATCAGAATCATGATTCTCTCTCTCGTCCTCTCTCTCTCTCTCTCTCTCTCTCTTAGCGAGAAACGTTACAAGCTCTCTCATCGGGGGCTCTGCGGGTATATGTATCCGTGTCGGCTCGATCAAGCGACCTCTCGGTGACTTGACAAGTTTGACCGAGGTGGAAAGAGAGAGAGAGAGAGACACAGAGAGAGAGAGAGAGAGAGAGAGAGAGAGAGAGAGACGCAGTTGGATGAACGAGAGAATTCTGGCGATGAGAGAGCTTCTCGGCATTACACGTAGCTAGCTCTTGGCTGATAACAAAATGGCGTTCTCTGGAGTCTCTCTTTCGGCTTCTTTCACTTCTTTTAAAAATCCTCGCAGCAGCGTCACCGTGCACCGGCAAATTAGGCAAAAACAAAACGTCTCTCACGGTTTGCCTCCTCATAAGGAAAAAAACGAGAAAGAAAGAGAGAGAGAAATATGGGAACTCGTGGGGTGTTTGAGAAAGAATAGATTGGACATGATGAGGTTAGGTTAGACAGCATGTGGGCAACGGGAGATCACAAGAGGTGTTGCCCCCATGGTAATGGGACTGCTATGAGTAGACTGATACTGTTGAACGAGAGCGAGAGAGAAAGAGAGAGAGAGAGTAATTAACCGACAGTATTACAAACAGCAGAGTGGCGGTTCGTCTGTTTGTTCGGTAGCAGCGCTATCGTTTCGAACGTTTTTTTTTCTCCTTCATTCCTTTCGATCTGTCTCGATCAACTTTTTTTGCTCTCTCGCTCTTTCTTTCACACTCGCGTCTCTTTATTAATTTTACGAAATATATGGTGCGAGATTGAGAATTCCTGGTGGTCTCACGGTTACCCGGGCGGCATCGACTAATAATAACAATAATGATATGGTTATATTAGTCTACAACGAAAATAGTTTTTTTTTTTTTCATAAAAAGATCGACTATAACGACATAATTTTGTCTCGTTTATTTTACTATCATTGTTATTGTTGTTATTATTTTTTACTACATGATGGTGGCTATTTGCGTCACTATTTATCTGTTCCCTGTGGAGTAATATAGTTGAAAAAACCATTTTATTAGATTCGACTGTTAGCGTGATTATTGTTTTAAAGCAATTCCGAAATTAACGTTAACCCAAACGATTTTTTTTGCTCTGTAACGATCTTTCGACTATTCATATTTACTTCGTGATCCGCAAGACTTTTACAGGCAGATTTTAGGTAAGCCATAGAGTGGACTAATTTGAGCTATATTCACGGTCCTTGATTGACTGCGGGAAAACAAATTTTTCCTTATCCACGGAAATTTCTTTACTTCTTTGTGATCCTCGAAATATCGTGTCCTTTATAGTCCTTGAAATATCCAAAATGCCAAAGAAAAAAATTTCGGGAACCTTGCTGCTCATTTCTCATCGGAAATCCGGTAGCCAGATTGCCGATCAGATGCGGATCACGAGGATCGTTGCGTGAAGGACAGAGCGAATATATACATGAGAAACATATTTGTTCGATCGGACGTTCGATCGAATCCTCGCCTCGCAAGCGATCCAAATCCTTCAACAACCTATAGTGCTATTATTACCATTATTATTATTTCAACGAAGGAGAGGAATGGGAAGTTTAATTAAACGCGATTTTAATTGATCCAAGATCGTTATCCGCGTCAGGGCACACTCTTGTTCGCGCGCCATTTATGCATCGCATATATTGGCTCCTATATGTTAAAAATTGTATATACTTGTGTAGCGGTTTCTCTGCATTCTGCAGTAAGAAAATCAGTAGCAGCATCATCATCGTTCAGGATGCACGTGCCAACGATCGAGAATCACAATTCTCGATCGGCTCCCGTAGATTATATTCGTCGTCGTCGTCCTTGTCGAGTGTAGCAAAAAAAAAAAACCCATACACATGGAGATCCCGCATCGTCATCCTCATTTCTGGTGCTGACGAGTTTCATCAGAGAAATAAAAATTATATATTTATCAATACCGATCGACTGATTGAAAATGTAATAATTTTTTCTTTTGAACATCTGTTTTTTTACATAAAAACTTTATTTAATGACAATAAATCGATACAGGGTCTTGTGAGAAACGTAGAAAAATTATTTTTTTTTACTTTTTCTTTCTTTGCAATTAATTAAACCTTACCGGATGATCAGCGTAAGTAAAATGCTGGCACGCGAGTAACCGGATTATAAAAATTGACTCAAGTAACCCCAGGTCAGTTTACGATATCATTGATTTCCGGGGTAGTAATTTTTTTTTACAGATTTTCAAAATCGTTTCATTTCTTGCAACATCCCCTCCGCCATTTTTTTTGTTAACTTGCAAATCGAACTCACGGTTACAAAAAATTCAGGGTGGGAATGATTCAGCTCATTTTGTGCAGGAAAAATTAGGGTTTTCCATGCATTGAACCATGATTGAACCATGTTCAATTGAGTTCTATTATTTCGTGTTCTATTATTGAGACGAGCAAATCATAAGCTGTACCCCTGTCAAGACAGCGTTCGGAGACTGGTACAGACGCACGTATAGTTCGATAGGCCCGGTAGCCGCACGGTAGGATATTCAGCTGTTTCGCGATCGGTGTCATTACTTACATGGCATGCCGGGCCTGTGACATTGTGTCAAAATTTAATCCTTGACATTCCTGACCAAATTGAAATTTCGTATTTTGAATTAATCGGTATCCATTTTATCGTGATGCACTATTGAGTTCAAAAAAGCTTATTCTATCGAGATTTGAGAATCGATGCTCATTAACTCGAGCTTTTAATGTTCGAATATCGTATTGTGCGGGTACTGGGTCTTCTCGTGTCCGAACAACACTATTAGGACACAGCGAATAAGCGCTATGAGGACACTGGTACATTCCAGCTTTCCACCTTTCTTAGCGGTATAAGTAATAAATTACGCAATATTTTAATGAACATTGCATGTGTTTTATAAACTCAAAATCATAACCTTGAAGGTGTTTGAAGTCATTAATAGAATGCATGAGGCTTTACGTCTTAAATTTGTATAGAAATTTAAACGGTCCCTTAGCAGGTGTGCGGCCACTGGTACATTTACCTTATACGTGACCATGCACCGCTACAAATGATGCGCATAAGGCGTCAGTACGGGTTTATTGTACATATTTTCAAGAATTTTTTTTTCACACTAGAATTTATTTTTACATTTCAGTCTTTCTACAAATAAAAATAGAGGTTTTAAATTAATACAAAAAAATTTTTATTTTCATTTTGTAATGATTTATGTTGGTGATTTGACTGCCTGAAGTTAGCCCTGCTTGTTGCTGCGGCCAACAAGATATCTCGAATTTGAAGCATTTGAAAAAAAAAAATTCAAGTATTTTATTAAAAAGTAGAACTAGGGTAGACGTACCAGTTGTGACCACTTTAAGCATTTTCTTACATTAATTTACGAACAGTGTTCACGTTATTGGAAATTCAGAAATGAAAAAGTGATCGATATATAACTGAAAAGGTACACAGAATCGAATTGTCATCATTTAAAACCTTTTCTGATCATGATAAATAAGAAAAAAGGAAATTATCTTGTAACTGTCATTTTCACCATTTGCGGCCACAATTGTACTACTTTTGGTCATAGGAAGTACCAGTTGTGGACACCAAGCTTTGAATTGTGATTGGCCATATAAGCTGGCCACAAATAGAACAATCGCATTTTGAATGTACTACTTTTGACGACCGCGTATTTTTCAGGTATTTTAGCTGATATTTCAGTTTTTCGTGATTCCAACCCGAAAAATAAACTTTAATTGATAAAATAAACATTGTTTATGGGGTGGAATGACTTTAGATAATGAGAAACCGTAGTCTTCTCACCTCGGGATCCCTTAACACTTCTGACAAGAAAACTACACAAACCGCTCAGCTTTGACACATTTCGTCATATTTCGTTGAAATAAATTAGCAGATATTCAATAAAGCAATCGATATCAGTGCGGAAACACAACGAAGAATCCGAAACACAACGAAGTGCGGAAAAAAAAACTATATTCGAAACTAAAGTTTTAAAGAACAAGTATTATTTTGTTGAAAACGACCATTTGTTGGCGAAAAAATATTGAAATAATGAAAATTTACAATTTTCAACTGAGGTGCCCGCACTTTAGCCCGCGGTACTTACTTTGCCCCGATCTCCACATTTATACTTTTTTTTTACCATGTTTTAGTCGAGCTTAGTCATTTCGGCGTGCACATATATATATATATATATATACTAGGGGGGCTTCGCCCCCCTGCGCGCTTCGCGCGCCAACCCCCCATCTTGTGTTTGTGTCAGTTGTTAAAGAAAAACATTCTGGAAAGATGTTTTTAAAAAAAATTGTTTATATTTGTGTTAATTGGTTTTCGGATAAGAGTTTGGGTTGAGTTTGGGTTTTATTGAAATATCGATATACCGATATATCGATTACTGAAACGGTTCAATATATAGATATATCGATTTCTGACTCCGTTCAATATATGGATATATCGATTCTTGACACGGTTCGATATATCGAAATATCGATTTTTGACACATTTCGTTATATTTATACTCGATTCGATACATCGATATATCAATTCATCAATTCTAGACACAATTCGGTATATCGATATATCAACTTATCGATTCGTGACATGATTCGACGTATCGATATATCAATTTATCGATTCTTGACACGATTCTGTTTCAGGTTGAGTGAAGATTCGCCGCATTTAAATAATTTTTTTTTTTTCCTTTTATCGAATTTATAATGAATAATTTCTGGTAAAATTACTACTCCATTACAAATTCGATGAAAAGAAAAAAAAACATTCTAATTCAAATGCGGCGAATCTTCCACTCAACCTGAAATTCTCATCTTTTGACATACATTTTTTTCTACCTAAACTAATTATTCCAGGTGTGGCCCGTTGGTAAATAAAAAAATTTTCATTATAAATTCGATGAAAAGAAAAAAAAAAAATATTCAACTCAAATGCGGCAAATCTTCCACTCAACCTAAAATTCTCATCTGTTTGCATAAAATTTTTTTCGACCTAAACCAACTATTTCAGGTGTGCCCCGAAAAATTTATATTATAAATTCGATGAAAAGAAAAAAAAAAAATTTTAACTCAAATGCTGCGAATCTTCCACTCAACCTAAAATTCTCATCTTTTGACATAAATTTTTTTTTCTACCCAAACTAATTATTTCAGGTGTGGCCCGTTGGAAAATCAAGAAATTTTAATTATAAATTCGATGAAAACGAAAAAAAAAAAATTTCAACTCAAATGCGGGGCGAATCTTCCACTCAACCAAAAATTCTTATCTTTTGACATAAATTTTTTTTCTACCCAAACTAATTATTTCAGGTGTAACCCATTGGAAAATGAAAAAAATTTTATTATAAATTCGATAAAAATGAAAAAAAAAAAATTTTAACTCAATTGCGGCGAATCTTCCACTCAACCTAAAATTCTCATCTTTTGACATGAATTTTTTTTCTACCTAAACTAATTATTTCAGGTGTGGCCCATTGGAAAATCAAAAAATTTTCATTATAAATTCGATAAAAATGAAAAAAAAAAAATTTTAACTCACTTGCGGCGAATCTTCCACTCAACCTAAAATTCTCATCTTTTGACATGAATTTTTTTTCTACCTAAACTAACTATTTTAGGTGTGACCCGTTGGAAAATCGAAATTTTTTTTTTTAAACACCCTAGTATATACATAACATATGTATATACATGAAATGAGATGGAATTCCTATAATATCAGACTTTCAGATAGGTCGAGTTGAAACGGAATTCCCCATATATCCGGTTTTTAGGTAGGTTGATGTTAGACGGATTGATATATCGATTTATCAAAAACCAAAATTCGATATAAATCAATATTCGATATATCGATATTTGATAAATCGACATTCGATATATCGATATTCGATATATCGATTCATATCGATATATCGATTCATATCGATATATCGATTCATATCGATATATCGATTCATATCGATATATCGATTCATATCGATATATCGATTCATATCCATATATCGATTCATATCGATATATCGATTCATATCGATATATCGATTCATATCGATATATCGATTCATATCGATATATCGATTCATATCGATATATCGATTCATATCGATATATCGATTCATATCGATATATCGATTCATATCGATATACCGATTCATATCGATATACCGATTCATATCGATATATCGATTCATATCGATATATCGATTCATATCGATATATCGATTCATATCGATATATCGATTCATATCGATATATCGATTTATATCGATATATCGATTCATATCGATATATCAAGTTGAGACAGAATCACCAGGCAGAATTATCAGGCTTTTAGATAGGTCGATTTAGACGGAATTCCCTACATATCAGGCTTTTAGAAAGGTCGATTTTAGACGGAATTCCCCATATATCAAGCTTTTAAAAAGGTTGATTTTAGACGGAATGCCCCATATATCAGGCTTTTATGGAGGTCGATTTTAGATGGAATGCCCCATATATCAGGCTTTTAGATGGTCGATTTTAGACGGAATTCCCCATATATCGGGTTTCAGATAGGTCGATTTTAGACGGAATGCCCCATATATGAGGCTTTTAGATAGGTCGATTTTAGACGGAATGCCCCATACATTCTTGACACGGCGGCGGCGGCGGCGGCGGCGGCGGCGGCGACGGCGGCGGCGACGGCGGCGGCGGCGGCGATATATTTATATAATATAGAACGATATACAAAGTCTCTCTGATGGCCTCTGTATATACCTTGATCAAATTCTCGTATCTTGAGCGCGGCCATTGTTGGCGACGACGGAAAAACTTCACTGCGGAGATGAACGAGGATATATAGACGAGAGACGCTGAAGAAGTGAAGAAAAACGAATGAAAAACAACAATAAAAAAAAAAACGAAGCTACGACAGAGAAAGAAAGAGAGGAAGGCAAAGCGGAGAGGTCTCGTTTGAGGTTAGCCGCCGGCTCATTCACGTCTCGAAATGAGATCGCGAGCGAGAAAGAGAGCAATAACACTTGTCTTTCTTTCTCTTCCGTTTCTTTCATCTACCGCACACACCCCGGGCCACCGCTCGTTCTTCTTTTTCTTCTTCTTCTTCTTCGTCTTCTTCTTGGCACCCTCTCGCCCTTGTATCACTTTTTCAACTTGCATCGTCAACTGCAACGAGTGCATTCTCGATGCTCTCAAATGTTTCATTGAATTTTCAGTAACTTGTAACAAATAGACTAGGCTACTAAAAAAAAGTAGTACATTACTGTATACCAAGGAGTTAAAGTGGTACTTTTAAGGCCGAGTACTGAAAACATCGTGCGAAGCCTTAAAAGGCACCTATGAGGCACCTAAAAGGAAATCGTGTGCACCTTCGTGGTGCACACTTATTTCATACAACACTACAATGTTTTCCAAGCTTCTATAGGGCTTGTAGACGAGGAGTAAAAAGTAATAATTTTAAGTCCTAGAACTTGAAAGTCTTACTCCTCGTTTACAGGCTCTCAAAGCGAGGAAAACATGGTAGTGTTGTATAAAGATATGTAAAAAATACTATCGCAGGTCATTAAGGCTTATCTGAGATCCAGCATTGAATTGTCCAGGATACTATTTGAATAACTATTTGAAAATTTGCATAATTTTCCTGAAGAGATCGGCGCATCAACGACGAAATTATATATGTTATGATGAAAATTTTATGTTGAAATATTCGATCGAATTTGCTCGCACAAAAGAAACTTGTATATATTATATAAAAAATGTGTTCGGTAGCGCGTAATGGCGTCATTTCCCTGTCAGAGACTTCCGGTGCAAATTAATTTATCAAACAGTGTGCCAGGAGTCGCGAGAGAGCAGCCGGCAACCTTTCCCTTCGTTCACCGCGACATAATAAAATGTTATGTATGTGCACTGAAATGCACTAGATATAATATGCTGCCTTCAGCAACAGCAGCAGCAGCAGTTGAAGACCCACGAAATTACATCGCCCATTTCTCTTCGTATTTTTTTCTTTTTGTTCGTCTTGTTTCGTGCAAATTAGGAGACGATTGGTCCCAGCGGGACATCTCCCGCGTCGGCGGAAAGAGCCCTCAGCTTCATTCGGTTGCTCTTCCTCGAGACCATGAATGAAAAAAAAAAAGAAAAGATAGCTTCAATTTTTAATCGAAATTCAGTGACATACAAGAATGTTGATAAAAAAAATTATCTTGTCTTTTAAACAATGTTAATCATCATGGACGATTTATACTCAAAAATTAGACCAGAATGTTCCGCTGACATGCAGTAGTCGAAGAACCATGAAAATATCGATTTTTGTCAAAGCCGAATAACTTTTTCCCATTTGGCAGAATGTTTCAACCCTTCTACGTTGAATTTGGAAGTTTTCGATCATCGTTTTAATTATTAATATTATTTGATTTTATTTTTATTAGTTTGATAAATTTCGAAATTTTTACCTTCAATGAAAAACTCGTCGTCTCAAGAATCTTTCATCTTTAAGAATTTAAATTTCATAAAAATCGGCTAGCGTTTACGCTAACCGTTTGACGCGTAAGAAACAAAGCAGCGCTGAAATTCAAACGGATCGAGTAAAAACGATGACCTTCTTTCATTCGGTAAATTAAATTCACATTATATACAATAATAATGATAAAAATCATCGTTATCATTACCAGTGTTAATTAATGTGCTATTTATATTCAGAAAATTGTATTATTAGCTGCAATTATGGTTGATAATTCAGAGGAGGGTGTAAACGTGCGAATCCGTGGTAAAGCACGTTCGCTTCGCTTATCTTTCCGTGGCGTGACTTCCCACACAGAAACACACATACCATTTCTAATTGCTCTCCTCTCTCTCTCTCTCTCTCTCTCTCTCTCTCTCTCTCTCTCTCTCTCTCTCTCTCTCTCTCTCTCTATCTCTCTCTCTCTATCTCTCTCTCTCTTTGCTGATCTTGCATAGCACAGTCAAAGTGCTGGATGATACTTGCTCAGAGCACGAAAGATTGTATCTTCAACCTTGCGGTGTCGCGGTGCCTCTCTGATCGCGTCAAAACACAAGTGTGACGTGCAAAGTATCCCCGAGACACGATTGAGTGGATTAAGAGAGAAGGGCGGGCTGTTGACCTACGAGACGTCCAAACTGCTGTCCGGGATTATCTCGTTCCTAAAATCCTTAGCTGGGCCTCTGCACGATATATTAGCAGCCACCAGATTTCTCGTTTACCATCCTTGGTTTAGGAAAACTAATTTTTCGGCTCTTTGACCATCCGCTCGATAAGAGGATGCACACGAGGCGTCAATGAAGGGTTTCACTTGACGTGACCTACCCCTATGTTTCGGAAAATTATTCGTCGTCAATTTTCGATAAGATCATTCGGGCTAATTGCATCTTCACCTCTTAGAGTTTTTTTTTATGTCAGTCTCTGTCCATATGGATGACTTCTTGACCGGTAGCTCGGGATATTTTCAACTCTACCTGAAACTTCAAAAACCAATTACAATTCCATCAAAATACAGGCTCCAAATTACAACTTTAACACTAAGAAACTCTACCATGAAATATCTTTACCACGAAACAACTCTACCACAAAATAACTCTACCACAAAACAACTCTACCACAAAGCAACTCTGCCACAAAACAACTCTACAATGAGTCAAGTCTACCGGACATCAGCAGTGGCTAAAATCTCTGCACAATAACATCTTTTTACCAAATTTAGACTTCTGCGAACTTCTCTACCCAATTGCAACTCTACCAGATAAAAACTCCAGCGTTGCTGATGGCCAGTTACTTACCAACAGCTTTCTGCTTTATCCAAAAGTATATACACTAATCATTAGCCACTCTGAAGAGTTGTTATCTGGTAGAGTTTTAATTGGGTCAAGATGGTTATTAAAGCTTTTCCCTCGTAAACACGCTATTCGACAGAGATGTTCGACGCTGCTGTCATGTCTAGTATAGAGTCGTTTAGTCGTAGAGTTGTCATTCAAAGAGCTTATTCAGGGACCTAACATGTTCGACAGGTCCGATTGTGATTTTTATCCGTACTCGTGGTTTCGTGATATTCCATAACGCATCAAACAGATCAAACGGACAGCTTAAATAAAGTTATGACCATCGCAATATTTATCGCACATGATTTTTGGTAAAAACTGAAATAAAACGATACGTCTACCAGAGAAACTGAAAACCGCCAGTGCCTCCAGATAAGCGTTACACCTAATAGCCCTAAAGTCTTTTACAAAGCTTATTATTTGCGTCTTTTGCTTCAACTTCAAACGGTCAAAAAAGAATCAAACAGCGCTAGATATCGTCAAATGTATACATACACGATGACAATGAACGAAATACGTGGTAGACCGGCGATTGCTGGATTATCCGAAAGTTTTGCCAATTCTCAGTGATCTCGAGTACCAACAGTACGCCTAAGCCCACAATGTTAATCCGCGTCAAAGCCAAAACTGTCGAAGGAGCTCAAAATTGCCAGAGTGAAATGAGATGAATTTTGACGTATGGACCGATCATCCGATAATCCTCTTGTTATGGCTCATACCCATTGGGACTCCTCGGGACTTTGAAGGGACAGTAGGAACTGTTATATACATACATATATATAAGCATAAGCGTCTGGTATACAGTAGTACCTATACCAGCATTACGGGGCCACATGAAATGGTCAGCTAGTATACAATGATGGTCAACAATGAGTGAAACTCCATTTGCCAACTATGGAAATTCACTGCGGTTAAATAGCTGATGGTGCAAACGTCCTCGAATATTGACTAATTGACGAAAATTCCATTCGCAAAGTCCTATCGAAATTCGCGTATATACAGTTTGAATAACTGCATGGTCACGAGTTTCATGGGTGGAGACGAGAGGCGGCAAGCGTCCGTTATAAATTTGTCAAAATTTGCCAACCTTAAGTATCCATCGTCGAACAATCACGTAGGTGACACGCCCCAGCCGCAAATACAACGCAGCACAAGAGCCTTTTGTAAAACTCTTCTTACTGCCTCTCACCGAACTTACGCCCACTATATTACACTTTACGCGTCAAATTCACTCTGTCCAAAGGATTTTTCTTTCTCATTTACCGTTTACTCTCTCCCTCTCTCTCTCTCTCTCTCTCTCTCTCTCTCTCTCTCTCTCGCTGTGAAAATTCGTCTCCTTTATTCCTATGGGGAACACGGAAATTTAAGGTAGGTACTTACAGTGCAATTTGCTTTTGTTTTGGGTTATGGATGGCTGATCTAACTTTGATTTCTCAAAAAATTTCTTAAATACATTTTTCAATGTTAAAATGTTAGTTTTGTCGTTTTTTCTTTCTGATAGAAAACTCGTTATTTCCATTGAAGATTCTTTCCGAGGATACATAAAGGTGCAGAAATTTTCAAATTCAAAACAATTTCTATAGCTGCGCTAAAACATGAAAAACTTCATGATTGTTTTTTCAACTTTCGTTTTCTTTTGTTTTTTCAAGATTAGTTAAAAAATTAATTAGCTTTTCAGTGGAAATAACGAGACGGAAATCAATGTTCCCATCGTAAATATATAACGCCTCTCGGGTGTCTCGTTTAAATATAATTCTGAAAATCATGGAAAGGCGCAATGAGCGCATCACGTTGCACCATAAAATAATTTATAAGGTAAATTGTAGTGAGGCTACTTTCAATACGTATACATATATATATATATACATATTTGGTTATTTGGACTTCGTGCTTCGAGGATGACATCCGTGCATTAGGGAGGTTCGGGTAAACATGCATAACAAGGGGCGCTTCTCTCTCTCTCTCTCTCTCTCTCTCTCTCTCTCTCTCTCTCTCTCTCTCTCTCTCTCTCTTTCTCTCTCTCTGGTGAGCACGCGAACCGGGCTATAGAGAGACCTCGAAATTATGACTTGGCATTATTACGAATTACTCTGGAAAAATTTTTACAACCCTTTTTCGCTTCGGCGTGTCTCGGTTTCTCCTTTCATAATTTTCTTAGTTCTGCAAACGGTATACATTTTCATGCAACGCACACACACACACATACACATACTTTGTCACGGTTCCCGTGCCTTTTTGGATTGTTCGAGACGATCAAACTTTTGCTGATACTCTTTTGTAGGTATTCTTCTTATTATGTGGAAAACGATACCCAGCCCATTACGATTGTTATTTATGATTTAAACGTAATTGGATGATATTATACATATTCCAGTCATTCTAGCTATTTATTCTGCAATCTTCTATAGAATTCGTTTTGCTTTTAGAAAAGGTTCAAAGGTGTTTCGTGAGTGTAAATTCGAATTGGGGCGATGCGGGGGGGTCGAGCCTCAGCCACCATCTTGGGAAACACGTTTTATCAAATATCTTGTGAACCGTGCATCATACGACAAAAATAGTTAAGACCTGTTTTGTGGATAATGAAATTTTTGACAACTTTTGTCTAAAACTTTTTCTTGTATAGTGCATGGTTATTGATTTATAGCGCGGCCAACGTTTCTAAACATGATGGTTATTGCTGAATATACAGTTAACAGTTGATGTAACAGTAAAAATGGTGAGGTTTGGAAAAGTTTGCTGCGCTATAAATCAAAAACCATGCACTGTACATGAAAAAGTTTTCAATAAAAATTATGCAGAATTTTATCATCCACAAAAAAGGTCTCTGCTATTTTTGTCGTACGGGATCTTTCACGAGATATTCCGTAAAAAATGTTTTCCAATATGGCGGCTGAAGCTTGACCCCCTGCATCCTGACAACTTGGAATTTATCTTCAGGGGTCACCTCTGAACCTTTACCAAAAGCAAAATCTATTCTGTAGAAGATTGTATTTGTACTCTTTTGGCTATAATGACTGGACTGACATGAAATATATAAATCCTATAGCTTTGTATACATTACACCACGAGTGGAGAAAGAGGTTAATGCAGATAGGATAACTTGCATTTCCGAAAGGAAAAGAGACGTTTTTTTCGATATTTATGCAATTCTTACACAGAAGCATTTTATTTTTTTCTTTTCTTGAATTATTATAATAAAAATAGATAATCATGATTAATAAATAATGTACAAAGAACATTCATCACTTTTAAAACTTTGGGGTTTTTTTTTTTAATTACACTGCCATGATTAATTTTCATGAATTTACGCAAAAATAATACTAAAATTGAATCGCCCATGCCTTTCCCTCGTAATAAATCCTGGGCGTGATCATGGGCGGTCTCGTAATCCCCACTATACCGTCAATTCAAGCCGCACCCTCGTCTCGCAAGTTTGCAATAAGCATAAAATGTGTAAACTGTCAAAATATATATATATACATATATATATACATTTACATTCACTTCTTTGAGAGTTTACTTTTTTGATAAAAAGAAAAAATTTTGATGCAATATTTAAATGAAGAAGAATAAGTTGAGGAAATGAAAAAATACTTGTGTATAGTTATTTAGTCATACATAACTCTTATAAATGCCACCTGTAGCTCGTAACCGTAAAACGCGGGAGAGGGCAGATATGCAGAAATTGTGATCGTTTTGCGACGTGTCAACTCGTAAATCGAAAGATTTTTCGTGCGTCGCGGGACACACGCTGATCCAATTTTCACGTCATTGTATATAGCGTACAAAATTTTTGTTGCAACCCTAAATGAGCCATTTATCGTATCGGTAAATCAAACGTAGATCACAATATCAAATCATTATATGCTACAAGCCAGGAGTTATAGTGCCGCAATCACTGACAAATGCTTATTCTCGAAAATTTTATTAAATTTTTTATTAAAGCCCCATTGCCTGCTGTGATTTTCCTCATGCACGAACGATCATCCGGTCGCAGATTGTAAAGAATTTTGAATATTTCGAAGGGTCGGGAAAAAAAAGTTGCCAGATTATGTAAATTGTACATGGTGTGCATTTATAGTTTTCGTTTTGTTTTTTTTTGCCGTTAGATATTTTTTAATTATAAAGAATGATAGAAACATCGATTATTGCCACGCTGCACTTTTGTCAATTTGTTTATTATAGCCCAGTCATTCTAGCTAAAAAAGTAGATTCATAAGGCAATCTTCTACATAATTGATTTTGCTTTTTGAAAAGGTTCAGGGGTGTCCTTTGAGTGTCAATTCAAGTTGGCGGGACGCGAAGATCGAGCTTCAACCGCCATCTTGAAAAGCACGTTTTTTAAAATATCTCGTGAATCGTGCATCGTGCGACAAAAATAATGAATGTCTATTTTGTAGATAATGAAATTCTCTACAACTTTTGTCAGAAACTTTTTCCTGCATAGAGCCTGGTTTTTTTTATTTATAGCGTGGCAAACTTTTCCAAACATCGCCATTTTTACTGTTACATCAACTGTTAACGTTATATTCAGCAATGACCATGCATGTTTTGAAAAGTTTGCCGCGCTATAAATCAAAAACCATTCACTATACAAGAATAAGTTTTTAATAAAAGTTGTAGAAAATTTTATTAGCTACAAAAAAGATCTTGACTATTTTTATCTCACGATGCACGGTTCACGAGATATTTGATAAAACGTGTTTTCCAAGATGGTGGCTCAAGCTCGATCCCCCCCGCGTCCCGTCAACTTGAATTTACACTCAAAATTTACCTCTGAACCTTTTCGAAATGCAAAATAAATTGTGTAGAAGATTGCAGACAACATGGCTAAAATGACTGGACTGTTATTTCGATGTACACTTTCCTTGACCGCACGCTTGTTCGCCAGAGATCGCGCAGCAGACGTGGCCAGAACGTCGGACCGTAAAAAAAGCAAAAACGCGCGCGAAAAGAAAAGTTCCGTTACAGAACCACGCGCCGCGACTCACGCGCGCAGTCACAAAAAAAATTTTTCGAAAAATTTCTGAAGAAAAGGCAGAGCGAGTAGAAGTGCACGCGCTTCGTATATATATATATATAACCAGAGAGTGTGATGATTTACTGCGCACAATATCGCCGATTCTCGCGCAGTTTCTCGTGAGCGGACATTTTTCTCGATATATATATATATATAGCATATAGATATATATATGTAGGAATACGAATGCAAAAGCGAAAAATTTTACGATCGACGAATGACCTTATGGAGGTTTATGGTGGCCGGCGTGTGGCCGTCGCGTTCGACCATATAAGACGCGGCCAATATATTCCACTCGATTTTTCACTTTTCCTATTTCTCACTCTCTCTCCATCCATATTTTGCCCTTCATCTCCGGCATTGTGTACTCTATATATACTCGTTGGACTTACGACCTCACTTCATCTCGTTTTTTCTGGCAAAACCGTACAAAATCCTCGAAGGAGACGCACGAGAAAACGAAAAGCATTTATGATCTTTCGCGAGAGCGGACGAGAACCTCATTTTACGACTAATTTTATATAGCTAAGACCCGTGAAACACGCTCCTTTCTATCTCGCAGAAAACGCGCACAAACTTTTACCTCATTGTCTTCACTCTCTTATTGGTCCCTCTCACTAACTACTACGTTTTTCTCACTCCTCGCGGAGAGTTTTTTTTCTTCACTCGACATAAATGGACGTATCAACCTCGTTCATTAATTCTCTGATTCGGGAAACAATTTAAAGAGTTTTTCACTCACTTCATGATCGTCAATGCTAACCCTTTAAGTCGTTGAAAAGTTTTTATTTGTTCGTTTTTTTTTTTAATTTGTTCTTCTCTATGAAAATTTTTGTTTATCCTCCATTCGATAACGTATTTTTCGAAAATTTTCAAGTTAAACTTTCTTCATTGCTGTGCATTCACACTTTTTGATAAGGAAAAATATTCGAATGTGACGCGAAGAGAAAAATAACCATAACAAATTACGTTTCATGGCTTGCTTGGTCCGATTTTTCGTATATCTATTTGTGATACTCAGTGAAATTGTACACGATGAGGGGATGAGAGGATGAAACGTTGAAAGGGGATGGAAATTATAGAAAGGTGAAAATTGAGAGAAACAGAGAGAGAGAGAGAGAGAGAGAGAGAGAGAGAGAGAGAGAGAGAGAGAGAGAGAGAGAGCAGATAGTGAAACGATTTAATGAAAACGAAACAAGGACCATGGAGGCGTACGGTAGCCGTTTTTGCACTGAAAATTCAATGGCACCGTAACCCACATTGGTAGACGAAAAATGTTGAGTGTCCTTACGCACCATGCAGCTTAGAGCACTCTGCGCGTATGACTCTCTCGGTGTCAAAGGTGGCCTTGAACGTGAGCCCCGTAGTGGGTCACAGGGCCAATAACCACACACCGGGGGTCGTTGAAAAATACCGTCGAACCGCCGCAGAAACTCGTAAATTTCATTAGAAAGTACGTATAAAGTTTGGTTTTCCTCTTGAAATTGTTTCCACGCGCGAGAGACGCCCTTGGTACCGAGAGAAATATTTCCCGGCGAGACGGAAAATTAACTTGTGTACAAGTGACCTATTACGGTAGCCCTTTCTGACCGTTTGAGGTCTGTGGAAGCCCGAAAAACTGCATTTTTTCGCATTGTATGCTATCAATGTAATTTATAGTCTCGGGAGCAGTTGATTGACTTAGCTTATTCATACATATATAGTCACAATAGTTTGTCATGTATATATATTCTGATGAATAAATCAACTTGAAGAAAAAGATTGGAGCAACGGTGTGGTTCATTCATTGAAAAGAACCGAAAGAAAATTTCACTCATCAGAAATTTCCATAACCCAGTGAACCTGTTAACAAAATAATTCCATGCTAAGAACCATCCTTGAAAAGCAATTCACACCTATCTACTAATCAATCGATCGATAAAAGTTTTTTGGAAACTTTTTTTTTAAGTTGCGCATTCATTGAACTTTTTGAAAAATGCCTTCGCCCTAAAAAAACAAACAAAATAACTGAAAAAAATCCACGAAACGAAAAATTTTCCATACACAATTGTTCCGGAGGTATCCCAGAGAATAGAGCTGTCGGTCCAGGGTCCTAAAATCGAAAGTCCACGGGAGAGAAAAAAATCATCACGAAATTTCGAGTCGCTCAAGTGAGAAAGAGAGCAACGTTCGATTGCATGACCCAGGTAAGTAGAGACAGATGCGGGATAGGAAATTCGGTAGCCTTCCTTTTCGCTCCTTTGCCAGGTCCCTTCGACCCCTGCGAGCCTTCGGTTGACACACTTTTCGAAAATTTAGGGCCACTAGGTCTTTGGGCTACCAGAGAGGTCTTGCCTTGCTTCCGTACATCATAATATAGCACCCGAATTGTCTTCTCTCTCTCTCTCTCTCTCTCTCTCGCACACACACACACACACACACCCGCTCATCAAGAAAGATTTACAGAGCGTGGAGCGCTACTGTGTTTAGCAAAGATGAGAATGATTTTTGGACTCGCGTATACACAGGCGAGGCTGGAATGAAGAAGCAAAAGAGGTCAAGCCCACTCTCTATAGGCTACCGTGTGGACTCGACTTTTGTCCACTTTCCTGAATAATCGAGTAAGCCTATATATGTAAGCTTGCCGAAGAGATTTACAAGCGTTGGTTGGAAAAAGACAAAAGTTGAAATGTTCCGGCAAACGGACCAAGTTCATTCTGAAAATGGCGCAATAACCGGAAAGTGCAAGAACGAAAGAGAGAGAGAGAGATCTTCCAGTATGTGAACTGTGGACCCGTCGGACAGAGAGGAAAACGCTGCTGGAAGTGTGGCTCTCACTTTTCTTCGAAATCTCGAGAATCAAAATGGCGTCTCAAGCAGCGTCTCTCCGTGGCTGTCGTCGCTCCCTGCATGAGGCCATCCAGATTCCGTTTTCTTGCTCGTTTCGTGCTTGAAAACCACCCGCTGTTTTGAGAAGTCAGATTTTCATCCATCTTCCAGAAGCAAATATATATATATATATATATATATATATATATATCCGTAGAGGACGAGTGACACAGAGAGGTGTTTTCAAAATGTTTGGAAAGGTTGGACAGTGGTCGCGTGGCCTCGTGCCCCACTCATTTTGGCCATACGATTTCTTGCTCTTGTCGCGTGGCTCTTTATATAATCGGCACACGCCAACTGTACAGAAACTTTTTCGACTTTCACCACGCGAGAATTTTGAGTTTCGAGAATTCTAAGGATAAATGATTAAGTAATTTTTGACGGACACTCCAGAGAATTGAAAGGGCTTCTTCAGGACAAGCTCATGATCGTTTCGTGTTACAGGCGGATTATATGTTGAAGGGAATGATGTAAAAGAAACGCTTGTTTGGCTTGTGACGTAATATCGGAAGTCAATTTTTATTCGGATAAAAGCACTAACAACGCGACACTCACATAGGTTCATTTTCATCATTGACCACAGTCAAAAATATTTCACGTTTACGAAGTGAATAGTATTCGTAATTTCCGAAATTTTATCAAAAATTCTTGAAGCCATGATCCGTGAGATAGCGACTTGGGATTTTTTTTTTATCGTCATACTTTCCAGGATTAAAAGATTCTTGGGGTTCAAAGGTCCATTTTCCGTTGGTCCATGCGGTTTCGAGTAATTGCTGGAATTTATTTTATTTTCTTTTGTAAACATAATGCACAAAAGTATTCCGTTATGCTTCCTATAGGAAAAATTGCGCTTTAAAGCGCGGATCCTGCTTTGGAAGGTACAAAAATTCGTTTTTTTTTTGCCTAAATCGATAGATAAACTATCCAAGAATACATTCACAAAGTTACAGATGACAATTCGAAGTATTTTCGGAGATACGAAGCCGAACGCAGAGTGTGGCGTCGAGCAGGTTTGCGCGCTATTGAAAACTTTAAAGCGCGTTTTCTCGAGTTTTCATTTTTTCGATTCTTCTGAATTGGCGGGCGTGATGGCAAAAAAACTAAACGACCTATCGACTCGAACCAAAGTTTGTTCTCTTCGGTATTGAATTCTCCTCTGAGTGAACTAACAAAATTGTTAAAAAAGTATTTTTAAATAACTTTTACAGCACGTTAAAATGATTTTTTTTTTTTGAAAATACATATTTTTTCTTTTCAACGTGAAAAAAGTTATGATTTCATGATTATTTAAACTTTTTCTCAGTTCACCCAGAAGAAAAATATATGATACTTGGAAATTTTTTTAGTTTTTTTTTGTTTCTGACAAAATTATGAACTGCATCTTTCCCGCCAATTGGAAACTACAGTGGCAAGGCGCTCACGGAAAGGGCTCATTGCTGTGCGGTTTATTATTGTATTTACTTGAAAAAAATTTATTTTTACACTTTAAATACATGAGAAAATATACCCCAAAAAGTTCACTGGGCTGAGTTATTTTTTTCCCTTCCAAAAAAATTCTCAAAAATAAGCTTTTTTGGTCTTCTAAAGCGGGATCCGGCCTTAAATGAGGTAACGAGCTGCTTGTTGGAAAAAAAAATGTTTACAATGCCCTACTTTTCCCAAATTCAACCCGACTGATAGTCCTCATTAAATTGAATCAATCGATTGAATCAACCTATTAACTGAATTTTGTTGAATTTTCGAGTACTATACACATCGTTCTCGACATATATCAGAAAATATAGTCGTCCCATTAACTATCTCAAAATGATCCTTTTCTATTTATTGAATTTTACCCATTTGACGAAATTAAGGAGAATCTACCTGTGCGGGAAAGCATACAGGAAAGCATATAAGCATATTGATTCTGTCCCTTCCGAGAACAGCATTGTACAATAGGTGTCTGTGTGTCAGTTGGGGCGTGAAATCCTTCGTCAATCATCCGAATTATCCGTCGCATATGGCGCGTACATATCAGCTCCTATTTTACTCTTCATTAAGCTCTCCCTCGGCAGTCGATCAGCCTCGTTCTGTGTATGTAAGGACTTCTACATCCGGTATCCTTTTCATATTTCGGAATCTCCCCGTCTCCCCGTCGATCTTCAATGTCGAATTAATCGACACGACAATCAGATCTTCTATTTTGTTTCCCTTATATATACATCCTGATGGAGGAAGCTTTTATTTCAGGAAATTTATTCTCTCTTTCTCATTCGAGATATATTCACTCCAGGATATTGGAAATGTTTGAGTCAGAGAAAAGTACATTCAGAAGAAAATTTAGGAGAAAAAACAAAACGTCAAACGTACCTTTGGACAAACGAGCGGACAGTGAAGGAGTCTTTTGGAATTTTTAAAACATTTTTACTCACACTTTTGTTCGCGAAGATTCGCAATATGGGAGGCACACACAAAGAAGACAGCTTTTTGGAAAATATGAAAATTTCAAAAAAGTAATGTCTCAATCTCTTCCCGATAATTATTCTTTTATAATTTTTTTTTTTGTTACCTTACTACATCATCAAGAAAGCATTAGATCGTTTACTCGATATTCCCGACCTACACCAGATTTATAAATGTATAAACATCTCGGGCTATTATTGCACTTCCTGATAGTGCATTGATCTCGCGGTGCAGTGAGTGCCACCGTAAAACACACGGTGAAGGGTTCAAGAGTTCGTTCGCCACAAGTGCGAATTATGCATTCGGTTCAGTATATTCCCCTACGGTGAAGACCACAACAGCATCGCGAATCCAATAATCTCGATCCCGTACACGATACCTTCTTGCACGATCATTATATATACGCTCAATTTTCTGTCATAATTATCAATATGATGATTTTTTTCTTTCACCGTGTTAAATTTTATCTAATATTTGTCACAAAAACTTGCACTAGTAAAAAAAAAAGTTTTGGAGCATTTACAGGGAAATATTATATGCATTCATAAAAATTTAACAGTTGCTAAGTAAATTATGAATAAAATATACTCGTGATAATTAATTAATAATCACAGATTGGATCAATCAAAGAACGTATGGTCCGAATTTGAACCAATGTAAATTTCCGCTGCAACTGCGCACACTCCATTCGATTTTTTTTTTTTTAATACAATTTGGCTGTCAGTCAAACGGAATCTCGTTGAAATAACCTAAATCCGTCGAGTCATTTGTGAATTTTTAAGATTTTTATTTTCCGAGCTAATGGAAAATTCGGAGGAAGGAACGAGCGAGTTCGATCAAAGTTACGATCGTGAAAGAATCGGTCCGCAAGATTATCTGTCCGAGAGTGATAACAATGCATTTGGCAAAGATTTCGCCGTGGTCGAGGATATTCGTCGAATACGAAAGCTCGCTACGGAGAAGAAAAAAACGACGATTCTACCGATCGAAAAATCCTTGCGATCGAAGCCGAGAATTTTGGTGTTCAAAGATTTTCGTGCAGGCAATACGTATCATCGACGTTTGTCGATATTGAATCAGAGCTCATTGACGATTTGCCTGCGTTATCGCAGCGTCGAGTGTCACGATGACGTTTCGAAAATTCTCGCCACCGAATTGAAGCTCGAGACGCTCGATGTTGCACGAATAAAGCCAGGATTGCAGATTCTCGTTCAAGTGGAATTTTCACCAAGGCAATCGACCTCGCGAGGCACGGAGAACAATGCCAGTCTCGTTTTCACCACTTGGTCACTCGAGGATGTGAAGAAACTTTCGAACGTTGAGTGCCGAGAATTTCGCGTTCCGGTGCGTTGCCTGCCCGGTGATCAGCTGGAAAATAATCACGTTGAATCGAAAAAATCTTGATGCGCAAAAAGAAATTTGATTGATGCATATTTCTAATGCACTGAAATATCTCAATAAACCTATATTGATTGAGACATTTTTTTAGTAGTAGTAAGTTTTACTTGCATAGCCTTTTCGGCTTTTTACAACACTTTCATACACTCTATCACTCTTACACTGGGCCCACTATTTTAGTTTTTCTGTTCATTTACGGAACTATTTTTCTCTCTCGATTTTTGCAACCTCATTGCTCTATTGGCCCAGTGTATTTGTGAGAACCTACAATTTAAGGTGGGTTTCGAACCACCGAGCTCGCAGAAAAAGCATCTGGAAAAATCCATTGGTGCCGGCCGCGGGATCGAACCCTGGCCGCCTGCGTGGCAGTCCAGAGTCGGACCAACTGGGCCACTGCTCGCTCTTAGACATTTTTTTATAAATATATATTATGGATCCAGATTCTTTATTCAGTCGTCTTTTTGTCGTTCTCGCTTTTTTTAAATCATTATCATTATAGATATACCGTCTCGATTGCGTCCTCGGTTCATTATTCATATTCTATTCGCATGAGGGTACGGGGAAAGTGCGAAAAACTCATATCGGGTACAGACCGACCAATTTTTATAACATAACTGCACCAAAGCCTTCGATAAATGACCTGCCGCTCAGCGATTCAATGCACCAGCTAGCACACGGCTGAGCAGTCACAAATCAAAGTAATGAACGCGAGCCATGATTAGTCCATTAAAAAAAAAAAAAATTTAATTAAAAATAAAGAAAAGTGTTGGCCTTTTGGGAATCAATGTTCTCGTCCTGCCAAATACTAAACGGTTGCAAAACTCGTGGTCGCGATCGTTAGCCACTGAATACTTTAAGGTGACCATAAATCTTTCATATTTGGGTATATCTTAACACTTAAATTGAATTATATAAACTTCCTGATATTATAAATAAGGTGATATCATAATGTAATTATATTGAGTTTCATTCGTCCTTTTACAAGCGCTTTCATCAATTCGAAAAGTTGGCATATTGCCAGAAAATATGATAGGCTGATTCTACAGAACAACCACATAAGCAAATTTCAGTCCACACCTATTGAAACTTCAACCAAGGCACGGACTTTCGTTAATGATAATTGTGATAAAAATAAGACCCTTTTGTTTGCGGAGAATTTGCACACCATTCTTCAAATTTACTTCACATCAGTTTGTCCTTCCAACAGGTTCCAAAATTGGAAAACGGTAACAACATTTATGTATCTATTCGGTCTGTCAAAGACCCGTCCAGGGCCATCTGTGGTTAAGACAAGACGATTGCCGGTCAAAATTATCCCTGCATTATCTTCAGTAGATAAAAATGTCTCGTCATAGTCTCGAGATTATCCTCAGTGGATAATATCTGCTTGGGGTGGGGGGCTTTCATACCAGCTGTTGGTAAGACAGTAAACTTATACGTAGTGTTATACTGTTATACCGAAAAATTTCGCTCCCAAATTCTTGTATCTTCATCACATGCAGCTAAACTCTCGGTCTTACCTTTATTCCCCTTCTAACTCAGAGACACTTCGTTGTGAAATAAAAAAAATTCTCTCCGTTTTCAATGCTAATGTGCTCGAGATTTTACGAAAATGGATTTAAAAGTGCTTTATGAATGTGTATCATGAAATCAAATACTAAAATATTTTCCAATTTTTAAGGAGTGTATTAGTTTCAATTTCCATCTTGTTTGCTTTTATCTTTTGCTGAGCTTCATAGTTTTATGCATTCTTTTGATTTTTGTAACTAGGGACATGTTTCAGATATTTTTAAACAACGTTAAGCCGGAACCTCTTTGTTAATTCTTTGTCGAATTCAATAGGGATGAACAGGGCAAAATGGAGACATTAAGGGGGTCGTCTAGTGTGGAGGCTGTTTTTTTAATGCTTTTTTGGGGAATTTTTTATTGACAAACCATTAAAATAAAATAATTTAAAAATTGTATATCATTTTTATTAACATTTAAACAAACTATGTGCATTTTTTGAAGTCAATATATTGAATATAATCGGAGATACACCGGCCGTTCTGCTTATCTGAAATTAAAAAACCAAACTCCTTAAGCAAAAAAAAAAGAAACCCACGCTAAAACAACACTAGATGGTTATATTTTTACTGCTGGTCATCTAAAAATTCGTTTCGATTAAGTTTCCCAGGTCGTCCGAAGAAAAAATAGTCAGGGAGAAGACCGAGGTACCCGTATAGGGAAAAAAAAAGGTTTATGGAAAATTACAAATCAATCGGTTACAATATTTTTGTCTCAAAATTCAGAAAAATCTCTCTTTCTCTCCGATTCATTTTCGTACCCGGTTGAATTCAATTTTTTAATTGATTTTGACTGGAAATCGATCGATTAACGATCAACTTTACCAAGCACAATGCGAATGCGGATTTTCGATTTTTGATTGATTTTTAGGTCACTGTATTTATCAAAGGTGATGGTTTTATAAAAGGCTAGTTATATGTGATCTTTTTTTCGCCAATATGTTTATTTTCAAAAATTGTTTAATTTCACATCGATTGACATCGATTTTCAACAAACTTGCGAAATTTTTGAAAAACAAATGTTTTGAAATTCCGCGCATAAATGGTGATTCAGTTTAAAAAAAAAAAAAAAGAAACCTTTATCGTAGCTTCCTTCTTAAGGAGGTTCTTAACCCAGAGAAAAACGGTAAGAATGATTCTAAAATTTGAGGGAAGGTTTGTCCTGTTACTAGGAATACTTATACCGTAATTATTTCATTTTTTGACTACGTAGTTGAGGAGAAAAAAAAACATTAAATATGCCGCTTTTACGTGGGCTCTTATGCGAGAAGTATTCGAAGCTATGATCAGAGATTATTTTAGGAGTGAAAAAACGGTAACATTTCCCCGAAGAACCGCTTAAACGATATATTAGACCTTCATAGATATAATTTGCCCATGAAGAAAGTTTGTCACCGTGCCGATTGTGAAATATACTTGTAAGCAGAATTGAGCGTGAGTAATGGCAAATTAATAAAATGAAAACGTATTTGGTGAAACAAATGCCGAATGCAACCTCTGCCCCGCACGTCGCCCACGCCGTGCTGCACGTTCCCCTTGCTGCACCCAAGTATACGTTAAGAATCTCCTTAAATGGTAAATATTGGCGATGTGAATAGTGACCGACAATGAAAATCCCCTTTATGCATTGCCCTGCCATGAAATATTTTAACTTCCCTCCGCCGCCTCAACGAACTTTCACAACGATGAGCAGTCATTTTACCCGGTTTTTTAGAAGTCATAGATGCGATAGAGGCAGTGAAATTTTCCCGAGCCCTTCCGTTAACTATAAATAAGAAATAAAAAATCGTGTGTTCCCTGAGTACCTTCGATAGATTGAAAATCACGATCAATCGACCATATCGAATTTTCCTATATGCGTGGTTATCGACGCGAATAATTGATTAACTATCCAAACTCGAGGGAAGATTGTTTACACGAATTACAAATTAGGCAATGGCACGCACACGCAGGTTATTCAACTCTGTTCGTGAGAAATGCGAGTCTTCGAAATTCACACAACTTCATTCATATTTGCACCTTATATTCTCCACTTGAGATATATACGTACACAGCTGTAGTTACGCCTAAAAAAATTATTTCGTTTATGAAAATGTTTCAAAGCTCCAAATATTTTCAATGCGTCCACCGCACAGTTCTTTTTCCCGTCCACATTTTTAATTTACATCGGCCTGTCCTGTCATCGTACGAAATCCTCGAACCTTCGCATCCCTTGTACCTAAAAATATGTCTGCCTCTGCTTAAACATTCGTGTCCTGCCGAGTCACCGCGGAATCGTTCCCGATGCTTCCACCCAACTTTCGATTATATAATCAATTATTCACAAGCACAGTCGACGACGAATATAATAAGCACTCACGAATCGATTAACCTCTCGAAGTATCGTTTAAGTTTGTTGATTGTATGGCTTATAAAGAGAATATATAGAATGGGGGATTGAATGGAAAACATCGTTAAATCACCCTTAAGATAGTAGCAACTAATCATCAGAAAATCCAAAATTAAAGAGTCGATATTTTGACATTCAACTAACAGTAATATTTAAATATATAATTTTTCATTCTCCATGGACATTAATTATTTGTAATATATTCCTGAAAACATATTTGTTATATAAAAAAACAATTTTTTATGAAAAATTTGATACTTTTCATAAAAAATAAATATGTTACTAGTTCTTTAGAGTAGTTATACGAATATTTCACTCCATTTATATTCTATTGTAGGCTAATGATAGTTAAAAATAATCTATAGTACTATAACGAAGCGTCAGTGATGAAGAATTATCGGATATTAAGTATCGAGAGACTCGGTAGAGTCTAGGGACAAGTACATTTTCCTGCAGAGGCTCAAACAGTATATCTATTCTCGAGCGAACTCAGTCCACGCGCATTGCTTACCTTTGTCATGAATTTTAGAACAAAATAATGGATGATCATAACTTCTGATCATAGTTTCATTGCATAATTTAGTAACGATCTACCGATTAATATCAGAATTAATTAAATCCCTTGACACGTTATAGAGTTTCGTGACTTTCAAAATTTCATTGTGTCACTTTTTCTCACTTATTGGTAGTCGTCTCCTCGTCGCTTATGTCACGCAAGGCAAGTTATTCTATTGCTCATGTCACGCAAGACAAATTCTCATGGCATCCCAATCGTAAACGTATATAAGTCTGTTCGGCTGGAACTGCCGTAGGTGCTCGTACCATGTTACTTTTCATTCTCTCCGCACATAGAAACCCCAAAATTTGAATATTTTTTCACTTAACAGTTCAATCACATCTTTATTCTCTGTATGTTGCGAAAAACGTCGAAAAAAAACGCCTCTTTTCGACCATTATAGTCACTTTTTCAAGTTTACAAAGTCTCCAAGGTATCAATGAGTCCAAAATGAATTGCTACAAGTATTATGATTGTTGATTATTTACATTAGAATGAACAATCAATACTTGTAGCAATTCATTTTGGACTTATTGATACCTTGGAAACATTGTAAGCTTGAAAAAGTGACTATAATGGTCGAAAAGTGGCGTAAAAAAAATTGGAACAAGGTAAGTCGAAAAACGACCTATCATCGTTTAGGGAATGAGTCATGCTTTCAAATAAGCCAAGAAACATAGACATGGCCAACTTTTTGGTTGCCTGACATTATTTTGAACGAAAAACATTTTTTTTTTTACGTGTTAATCAGATGGGAAACCTTAATCCTCGTTGAGAGACCTCTAAACTTCAAGCTACAGCGCCCTTCTTGAATGAGGGGCTCTTTAATGTCAAAACCTAAAGTTTTGAGTGGTAGGAGCGAAGAAAAAAAAAGTCCATTTTCGACACACCCTATAATCTATATAAATAAAAATTTAACGCAGTTCGTTAGTATAAGCGCATCACTTGAGAACAGCTGGACCGATTTGGCTATTTTTTTTTCAAATGTTCGTAATAGTCCGAATAAGGTTTTTAGGGAAAGAAAAATTGGAAAAGCTGCCCGGAAATTTGGAAAATTCGGAAAAAACTCAAAGTGCTTTTTTCTATGGGAGTTTTGTATGAACTCAAAACTATCACTCACGATTCGAACGATGAATATGCATAATTCTTTTTTTTTTCATTATGGTCCTGGAAAAGTTTTCAGGAAAAAAAAATTTGGGACAATTACAAAGGAAAATCGGAGAATTCGGAAAAATTTCAAAAATCATAATTTTTGCATGCACTCTCGATCGTAACTGACGATAGGAACGACATATTTGGTTGATTCTTCTTTTGTTTTGTTCCTTATGCTCCCGGGAAGGAAATAACTCAATTGAGTGTTTTGAATTGAAAAATAAATCTGGAAGATCTGGAGAAAAATCTAAAAAAACGCATTCCAGCCTAAATTAAAATAAAATTACATTTGTTTTTACTGTTGTGTTGTTTCGCGATCTGTCCAACAAATATAGTTATTTTATTTATATTCTAATTTATTTCGCTACTTGCGTAAATATTGCGAATAAAGCCAATCGGTTACGTAGTAACGCAAAATTGATTCACTTGTTTATTTTCAGTTGAATTGTGATTTGGTTGTAAGTTCATCGCAATCGTTTCATGAAATGAATTAAGTTTCGTCGTTTTATCTCAAACAAATTTACCTATGAAATACGGTGAGTTTTGAAATTTGAATTGTGATTCTTCGCATCGCACATTGTGTCGCAATCGACACAATTGAATTGAGTTGACATAATTTAATATTACGTTTTTTTTCTCATTTTTACTTTGTTTACACATTTCCAATAGCTTTTCACAAATTCACAAAACGATCACAAGCAAATTTATTGAAATTCGGACAGGACAACGTCTCGTCTGTTGGGTCGGCTAGTAAATAATAATAATTAAATAAAAATTCATCCGGAGATTTGAAATTCGTTTGAATAGATTTTATTTTATTCAGTCGACAGCAGTTGATGCGCAGTCCAATACCGGGATGGGTGACCGCTCAGCCGTGTGGCGATTACTGAGCTGGAGAAAGTTTTTCTGGGTTTCCAATAATAATGAGACAAAAATTTCGTGAAATTTAGAGACCTGTGTCGGCCAGATTTTCCGTATTTTCCTTGCGCCCTCGTGCAAATAGGATACAGTATGTATAGTGCATTAAGAGAGAGTATCTTCGAACAGACGGGGGGTCTAAAAAAATTAAATGAAAATGAGCACAGAGGGGAATGAAAACAATGAAAACAAAAGCCTGAAAAGCTATATGATGGAAAAACCAATTTAAAAAAATTGACGTTATTTCATTCAATGAAGCCTTGTCATGTTCCATTTTTCTTTTTTCAATAAATTCTAATCGAATCAAATATATATATTATCTAATTCACCCTCGAGGCGATGAAGCCCGAAACATACGAAGTTCGTGTGGAGCCAACGAGGGGAAAGCGCATAATAAATTTACCCCAAGCGCTTTCGTTAACGACCAGTATATATACACACATATATATATATATATATATTATAACAAAGTTATCCGCTGTCCTCGGTTTGATATTTGCCAAGTGGTTATTCCCATCCTCTCGGTCTTAATTCCACGGTAATATGCCACAATGGTCTGGATGTTCCCTCTTTACTCCCGTCGAATGGACCATTAAGGGAAAATTTAAAATTCTCGGTTTATCCCCTTTTTCTGGAGTATGAAGACTATACCCTACCTTATAGCAAATTAAAGGACTCGCGAGAAGGCAAAAGGATTTGGGCTGACAAGACTTACGTCATGTCCAAACGGTTTTATTTTTATTTTTTTGTTTTTTTTTCTTATTTTTTCAAACCCTGCTCCGTCAGCTCTCTCTCCAGTTTCTAGAATTAATAACAAGTATGTAACTACGAATATACATGTGGTAGAAGTAAATTTAAATGAATTTATCTGCAGAATACAAAACGAATCCGAGGATGTATCGGACGTACCTTTCCCAACCAAAAGTTTCGTCGACAATATTGCATACTTTATGATAAGATAAAAATCGGAAAAGATTCAAACATAATAAAGACGATAAGAAGATTCATTTTGAATAATAATAATGCCAAAAAGTTATCAATAAATTGTTCAAACAAAACATTGTTTAACAAATTTTTAAGGAAAGTTTTTTTTTGACACGTGAAATGAATTCGTTAATTTTTCTGACTACACATGAATTTTTTTTAAAATTTCTTATTATTTTGAAATTTCGGTTTTCGAAAATTTATAAATTTTGAAAAACGAAGGAAAAATCGTGAATTTTGGATATGCTTGCGTAAAAACGTTGTATTTTACAATTAAGAAGTTTCCAGAGCATTGAACGAATATTTTCGTAAATACAACCCTTACAAATTTCCGAAAACCGAAATTTCAAAATGATAAGGAAATTTTTAAAAAATTCATGTGTAGTCAGAAAAAGCAACGAATTTATTTCACATAACAAAAAAAAACATTCCCTAAAAATTTGTTAAACAATTTTTTGTTTAAAGAATTTATTGATAACTTTTGGGCATTAATATTATTAAAAAGTAATCTTGCTATCGTCTTTATTG
Source organism: Rhorus exstirpatorius (assembly GCA_963564615.1). NCBI lineage: Eukaryota > Metazoa > Arthropoda > Insecta > Hymenoptera > Ichneumonidae > Rhorus > Rhorus exstirpatorius. The sequence continues at coordinate 25,882,967 of OY751318.1, forward strand.
TGGTTGAATTTTTTCGGATTTTTATCTTATCATGAAGTATGCAATATGTCGACGAAAGTCACTTTTGGTTGGGAAGGTACGTCCGATACATCCTTAATACAATAAAGTTCTAAAAAAATCTTTTCTTTTCAGTCAACAAAGTATAAAGCTTCGCTGAGACACTAATGAGTGAGAAAATTCTCTTTATAGAGAATTTCAGTACTACATTACCGTTGAGACTTTTGTCGGCACAAGCCTGGTATTCGCGTAGCATAATATAACAATTTGCCTCGTACCAAATATTCAACCGCTGAGAACTCGCGGAATTTGCTCTCGTTGTTTCGAGTATGCAATACCACCACACGCGTTATTAGGAAAAGAGGAGGGCGGAAGGGAGGTTAAAGCACGCGAGATATATAATAGCGAATCTTGTTATATTATATGCTAGAGTCGCAAAATTAGTCCACAAGCCTCCATGCTGCCCCTATATTGTATAATACAATCCCCTTTACGTATGCTTAGGAAGAATTAAAAAAAGTATGTACAGTAATCAATGCAGGATGTTTTTCAGTGGATGAACTCGATATCAGACGTAAAAAAATTGCAAGTTTAAATTAATCTCGAAGGGAGTCTAAGAAAATAGCAGTTTTGTATTAATTAATATGCTGCATGATAATATTTATTTTTTTCGATAATGATATCACTTTGTGTGATGCAATAATGATGGTCAATTTACTTCTATACCTCTGACCAATGTCCATGAGCTACGTAAGACCATGTGAATGCTCTGTCTTACCGGCTTTATGACGATAAAACAGAGAGCATGTTGATTTTTGAATCAATACCATTTATAGCCCATGAAACTGAATGACTTGAAATTCGAACACACGTAATTCTCGTGATCTCTATTTAGATGCTAATAGCCAGAAAATGTAAAAATTCAACATAGAAATGTACATTTTCGACAATTTTAAAACATAAATGGATGTAATATTATCAAGCTGAATTCCGAAAAATCTTGTCACCAGGCTCTGGACGGATAAAAGCTCTGTCGAACGAGCATTTTTTTGTTCCTGTATTTACATGAGTCTGCGTTTTACATGAGTCTGCAATGGTACATATCGGAAACTCAGTAAAAGTTAGGTTGTCTGTATCGCCAAGCGTTTTCGCCGCAGTTTTACTATGTCCACGGCGAATGCGATACAGTGCAGCTAAAAAGCAGCTGCGGATACTACGGAAGTTGGGTTATAGCTTAGCGAAGTGTGGATAAGGAGAGTGATAGGAAGGGTTCAAATATGGGAAGGGTAATATACGTGAAAGCCCGCAAGGTTATGTGATGGAACTCGGGAAATAATTTATATTTTATTAGTAAAAAATTAATCAACCAACACAAAAAATGATGCTCGAAAATAAAAACATCGTTTCTATAACGTTCACTTAATATAGCAAAATGGCGTTATTTCTTCATTTTTCCATCAAAAATTTGTTTTCTCCTTCACCTTTCGGACGATCACAGTTTTTTTTTTACACGGTGGTCCGTTTCACTCCTTCCTTCAAAATCCACATCGTTTTAAGCACGGATTTTCGACGCTAAACTATATGAAGTCTCGTCTGTGTGTGTATTAACTCATATACACACACAGGTTGCATTTGCCGAACCACCCCAACGATGCTATAACATCGTTATGTATCTTTTGTTGACGCGCACACACACGCACACACACACACTCGCACACAAAGACAAGGCGTTTGTTTGCCCGCTAAAAGACCCGCGTATTACCAACACCCCTTAGGGATACTATACTATATAACATAATTATTATGCAGATGTCTGCATGGAAAAAAAAATGGGTGCGTCTCTGTTCCGGATTGCCACAAAGACCCAGTCTCACTTAATGATGTACGGCAGATAACGATGATGAATCTGGAAATTACGCGTCAAAACGCTCTTTGTAAATAATTTTATGAATTTACAGCACATGCGTTAATTAAAAATATGAAGAAATGTACTGATGATGGTGTGTGTATTTTTTTTTTTTTTTTCAAAGATCGTTATTACAAATTTTAACTTCTATAGCAAACAAAAAAGTCACGTAAACATTAAAATAGATCGATGACATTGACAAAAATCAGGAATTTTCACGTTGCTTCCTCGTGTGGGAAGCAAACGAGGGAACATTATCGAGAAACACATGCGTGAAAAGTTAGAATTTGCAGGTTTTTTGTGAAATTTCATCGGAATTTCATTGTCCCGAGTGTCAATTCATGAATGCAGCATGATTTAACTCGATCGGACAATATTCGTCGGAGTGAAAGCTTTTACCAGTCTCTTTATTTTTATACAGGGGAGATCGGGGCATAGAGGGCAGCGGAGCAAAGTGCGGGTCACCTTTGCCGAAAATTAGAATTTTTTTCATTTTAAAAAATCGTTTTTCCTCGAAAAATTTTTGTTTCCAATAAAACGCAAACTCAAAAACAAACCCAAAACCAAATTTTTTACTCACAAAACCAAATTTTTTCGACAAATTTGTTTTTACCAAGAATTTTATTTTTCCTCGAAAAGTGTACGTTTTTTTTTTTTTTTTCAAACGTTTTTTGAGAAATGAATTGTAACAAACGATAAATCGCTAATCCGTGACTTCTGAGCAAAATAGCATTTAATCGTAGATCGAGAATGGAGCTCTTCCATTCTTTGACCATCAGACGGCGCCGATTCCGTGAGCTACGAGTAAAAAATTTTGGTTTCATTCTGTATGATTTCATCCGAAATATCTTTCGTGTTTTTAGTAACATCCCTTACTCCCATTTCGACCAAATTATCATTTTTAGCCTCAGTGGCCATTTTTTTCTCAATTTCCCATTTTCAGTTGAGATGTTTTCTACCTTCGAAGAAATTGTATTTAGTTAGAAGTCACGCATTAGCAAATCATCGTGTACGACGACTAATTGCCCAAAAAACTTTTTATTGAAGAAAAAAAATGTTTTTAAGGAAAAATTAAATTTTACCGGAAAACAAAAATTGCGATTTTTTCTGTAAAAAACGAAGTCTTATTGAATAAAAATTAAATCAAATTTTGAGAATATCTCACTGGACGCAATTTTTAATTTTAAACCCAACTCAAATTTCAAATTCCAAAAAGATTTTAATCGATTTTTGCTTCGTCATGGAGGAAGCTTGGTTTTCATGAAAAAAAAAAAATTATTTTCAAAATTTTCAAGTCAGAGTGCTTAGAATGTTCCAAATAGTCATATAATTTCTGGTAAAATAATTTCTGGTAAAATTACTATTTCAGGTGTGGCCCGTTGGAAAATTGTAAAATTTTCACTATAAATTCGATAAAAAGGAAAAAAAAAACTTTTAATTCAAATGCGGCGAATCTTCCACTCAACCTAAAATTTTCATCTTTTGACATAGATTTTTTTTCTATCTAATCTAATTTTTCAGGTGTGGCCCGTTGGAAAATCGATTTTTTTTTTTTTTTTCAACACCCTAATGTGTATGTATAGTATAGATGTGTTACGTCCGGGTCGTGTTGAAAATTGAGGCTTAACGACCATTATTATTTTTCAAAACGAATTTCATGTTTTTGAAATTAACAAAGAAGCTTTTTACGATACCAGCTTGCGGGCGAGCAAGTTACTGGTGAAGATCCCACGGCAGTGGCGTCTGCCAATCTTGCTGTCGAATGAGATCTCACGCGGTGGAGGGTGAGATGCTGTACACCCATAAGGGATGTGCAGTACCCGGCGTAGTGATCTTTTCTCGATCTTTGATTTGTAAGAGTGGAGAGCACTACTTTAAAGTTTGCTCTTCGAAAGTAAATTCTACTCCGGGACTCCACCAGTACGGTCGAGCTTGTAAATTCATAAAAGTCTCCATCACGACTCTCGACCAGAATGGTCGAAGTTCGACTCCGGGACTCGACCGATAATAATTTTTCGCATCTTCGAACTTCGACCAATACTGTCTCGAGGCCGCAATTAACAGACGATATAACACATTTCGCCAATAAATCCAAATAATACGCGGGAGTAATAAAAAACGGTAATTAACATCGTTCTAATACGTGCACCGAGATATAAGCCAGCCATTCTATAGCCATTTTTTCTGCAATCTTCTACAGAATTGATTTTGCTTTTGAAAAAGGCTCAGGAGTATTCCCTCACATACATGACAGTGTTACATGACTCAAAAAAAACCCAAGAATTTGCAAAATTCGGAGAATTTGTCAAAGTAAATAATTAAAAACAAATGTTGAATATTCATGTGTATAACCCCTTAATTTTTTCCGGCTCCCCCACCTGATTATCATTATTGGGACCAAAAAAAACGTATTGACGCTAAAAAAAAACCCAAGAATTTTATACCCAAGAAAATTATCTTGTAGCTGTCATTTTCATCCTTCGTGGCCACAATTGTACTACTTTTCGTCATCTGAAGTACCAGCCGTGGCCACCAAAAGCTTTGAATTGGGATACGGATGCGCTACAAACGAAAGGTGGAGGATTAGACAATCAGTGATAGCAGATTCGAGTTAAAAATAGTTATTTATTTTCGTAATAAGCATATTACTGAAGTGGTACGAGCGTGCTCTATTTGTAGCCATAAGCTGGCCACGAATAGAACAATCGCATATTGAATGCACGAATTTCGGCCACCGCGTATTTTTCAGATATTTGAGCTGATATGTCAGTTTTTTGTTATTCTAACCCGAAAAATGAGCGGTAACTGATAAAATATACATTTTTGATAGGACGGAATGACTTTAGGTATGAGAAACTGCAGTCGTTTTACCTCGGGATCCCTTAACACTTTTGACAAAAAAAACTACACAAGCCGTTCAGCGTTTACACATTTCGTCATATTTCGTTCAAATAAATTAGCAGATATTCAATAAAGCAATCGATAGTGGTGCGGAAACATCTCGAATATCAAAATATTACGCTCGATGAAGTAAACATTGCCTTGAAACTTCAAAAAATTCGAGGGAAATGCGAGATGGCCACAATCGGTACACAGTAACCACAACTGGTAAGTCTACCCTATACATAAGTTAAAAGACAACAATTTTAGGTCTGGACTTTGAAAAAAATCGCTAAAAATTTTGCGTTTTTTTTTTATACGCTTGCTACGGCTTTCGTAAATTTAGTGCAATGGTTATTTGTTGAAATGCATTGATTTAGCCGAAACGCGACTTTTTCTGGTAGTTTTGACCGTGAAAACGTGAAATTATTTTAAAATACGATTGGAAATGTTGAATTATTGAAATCGAATTTAGAAATAAACGTGAAAATTAAAAGTGCGATGCTTCCTGATTATTTTATCATGCCCACATACCTTCCTCTATGAGGAGACCAAAATTGAAACCTTGAGTTCCTCGTAGAGAGGAAGAGTGCTTTTCGATAGAGATAAAATAATGAGGCGAAGCAGCGTGCAAGCTACTAACTTTTTTCGCTTTATTTCGCATCGTTTTTTGCCAATGACCCGTCAATTAAAAAGAAGAAAAAAAATCAGAAAGAAAAGAAATTCTCGTGCATCGACGAAAAAAGAGGTTGACGGAGAACCCCTCGCATATTCGGACATATTTTTTTTTTCAAATTCGATCTTCTTACTATGATTTTTTTTGTGTGTTCCCTTCCTAACCTAACCCTTCCCATTTAATTCCTCTTATCATTCCCTGCCCGCACTTTGCTAAACTAACCTAACTTCCGTAGCATCCGCAGTTGCTTTTTAGCTACACTGTATCGCATTAACCGTGGGCATGGGGAAACTGCGGAAAACCCTTGCCGATACAGACGGCCTTATTTTTACTGAGTTTCCGATATGTTACCATCAGAATCTCAGTAAAAACTGCCTCCCGCTCGGTAGTCGGCGCACCAATCCAGTGCACGGCTAAGCGGTCACCCATCCAAGCGCAGTGGCCTCGGCCAATACTGCTTAACTTGGGAGATCGCCAGAGCCGCACATCGACCACGCGTCTACTACCGTCGGTTTATCTTCTTACTTATATATTTGAAACATTTCGAACCATCTCGTGTGAATATGTCGAATAAAAAAATTTGTTCGTGAAAGCAAAGCCTTTGTTCGTGAGGATTCCGAAAGAAAGAACAACATAATTTACGCTGTGGTGAAAAAAAATTTGATCTGAGAGTTCGTGTATAGATAGAACAAAATATGGAACGTTACAGAGTGAGGGCGCTGTTTCCTAACCCCCCCCCCCCCCCCTCTTCCCCAAACCGTTTCACAACATCCCTCGATTAATATATAATTTATACAAAATTGCGCTGTAAACGTGTATATAAAATTCGAAACAAGCTGTGCTTTTGTTAAAAACTTTTCTCGCACCGTCCATTATCATATTATATCATCTGTCTCGCTCTGGTACGGTTGATTAATTATCTTTTCACCCTCTCATTTCTGATAATTCCTTAGAACTTTGGTTTACGTGGTTAGGACGGTAACTCGGTTCTACGCGTATAAATATACGATTTAATCGACGAAGGAACCAGTATACTCCCAATCCATATACATAGTGCACTGTTCCATAATCGATTCAGTATTGTCAATGCGAAACGCTTCAAATCTCTCCTTAATAGATTCACTTCGGTTCCGAATATACGAAGCATAATCAAATACTGGTGTTTGCATCATTGAATTTCGACATTAATTCTAGAGCTGTGCGGTAGTCGAACGGTTATGGAGTTTTGTCCTCTCGATAACCGTAAATATAGTCGAAACAAAAAGATTTTTCAACGTCCTTTTTCGTATTAGAAGCAAATGATTAATAACTTTAGGAAACCATTTATTTTCTTATTCATCAGTTTTACCATTGTCTTCCTCATAGAGCAAGAAGCGTGTTGTGTTCATGAGACATTTTTTTTCAAAATTTTCATGTCAGAGTGCTTACAATTTTCTGAATATCTCGAGAACGCTTTGAGCAATCGTGCCCAAATTTTGCACATAACTAGGAGAGTGAAGCCCCATAGTTTGTCATATTTTTTTTTATCGAAATTGCTCTAAAATTTCAGATTTTATATCATCTGAATTTAAAAAAAATCGTCTGTAATTTCTCTATGTTTCGTAAATTGTCAGATATATCAGATCGAAACTTCTTATATAAGTAGGCTAGGAGACGGAGATATTTGGTATTGAATTTGGCGACGATCCATCGAAGAGTTAAGATTTTATGAAATTTTGAATTTTTTTTCAAATATCAAGTTTTCATGGGAAATGGCATCTTAAGGATTGATCGGATGTACCTTCCCAACCAAAAGTGACTTTCGTCGACAATATTGTATACTTTATAAGATAAAAATCGGAAAAAATTCAACCACAATGAAAACGATAGGGAGATTAATTTTGAATAATAATAATGCCAACAAGTTATCAATAAATTGTTCAAACAAAACATTGTTTAACAAATTTTTAAGGAAAGTTTTTTTTTGACACGTGAAATGAATTCGTTAATTTTTCTGACTACACATGAATTTTTTAAAAAATTTCTTATTATTTTGAAATTTCGGTTTTCGAAAATTTTTTAATTTTGAAAAATGAAGGAAAAATCGTGAATTTTGGATATGTTTTCGTAAAAACGTTGTATATTACAATTAAGAAGTTTCCAGGGCATCGAACGAACAGTTTCGTAAATACAACCTTTACAAATTTCCGAAAACCGAAATTTCAAAATTGTAAGAGAATTAAAAAAAAAACTCATGTGCAATCAGAAAAATCAACGAATTCATTTCACATGACCAAAAAAAAACATTCCCTAAAAATTTATTAAACAATGTTTTGTTTAAACAATTTATTGATAACTTTTGGGCATTATTATTATTAAAAAGTAATCTTCTTATCGTCTTTATTGTGGTTGGATTTTTTCCGATTTTTATCTTATCATGAAGTATGCAATATTGTCGACGAAAGTCACTTTTGGTTGGGAAGGTACGTCCGATACATCCTTAACTCGGACTCGGACATACGTGAATTTATAACTATCGCTTCAGCACTTTCCAGACAGGGAACACTAATATGTTCGTTAAAATATTAATTATGCCAAAACATCATAAGATCCGTTGGTGGTGTGAACAATGGTGGTAACGAGCAACTGTGATTTTTGTGAAATCGCAGAATAGTAGACCTATTGGTTGTTAAATTACATATCACCACGTTAACGTTGAATAAAAAATGCATTGAAAATTCATACGTCAACTAGACACAACGAGAAAGCTATTACCGTATAAAAAAGTTTATTTATATAACTAAATTGAAATAAAGCCACGGGTATGGAATGGTTTTTTAAAATTATTTTTACAACTTTGAACGTTTCTACGCCTAAGTTATTAACTTTAGATATACGCCATCAAAGACTTTTTTGTGGAAAATTTGGTTATATAGAAAATGATTTATGAGCAATTTTACTATATTACCTATAATTTGAGCAGCGTTTCGAGTTGAAGCAAAAAAAATTCCAAGCTTCCACAGTTTCTATTTTTTCCTTGCCAAAATGTAGAGAGAGAGATAATAATGCACATTTTATATGCTATTATTTATACCTTTTGTATGAAAAGACGCTAAACAAACTCCAGGATTTTATTCTGAAAAAGAAGCCTAATTCCACCAGTTGAGTTCAGCAACATTGTCCGTCGCATCTGAAATAAAGAGGCGTACGCCTCTTTTTTCAGCATTTAAAAATACGTTACATTTAATTACACAACGAAAAGGCTCCTAATTAAGGTGAGCTTTCGCACACGATTTTATTATGTATATAGAACTAAGTCATAAAATTTTTTAAAGGTACTAGTATTTCAAGTTAATGAATTACAGAACGATTAGGACTTGTTTTTCATTTAAGACCGTAGGAACGCATGTGAAATAATATTTTTTTGTTTTTTGTTTATTAATGAAAAAATTGCTGTGGTACATAGTGTTGTCGCATCGTACTGCGATAAGACATCGTTCCCGTACACAGTTCATGAGTGCGTTAATGCCATCAGAGGCAAGGGTAGGCCCCGATAAGTGCTCTAACGTGTCCTGTTGTGCCTTCTCGCCGGTAACTTAACTAAGTCTAACCTAAACCTAAGAGTAATACTATATATCAATCTACTTTATTAATTGTTATTACATCTTTTTATTTACTTTCTATTTACTAAGTGCGCTATGGAAAGCACTATGTACTTTTCCAGCTTCTCTTTGGACCTTGAGCTGTTATTGACTCATGCTGTGACGCTCAGAATGTCTTAAGGTTGCTACAGCCCTTGCCAGTATTGCATCATGTACTTTTTTAACTCTTCACTAAACCTTTTGCTATCCGTCATCTGCTTTATGGTAATTGGAAGCCCTTTTTTTAAACATTTAATATTCCGACAAGAAAGCTCCTAATCTCATTGAATCTTTGCACACACGTTTTGGGGATAAACACTGATAGGTTGTACAAATTTCGAGTCGATGAAACTCTATCGATACCGTTATAAACCTCACCACCGGAATTTGGCGTTATAAATTTCACCACCGAACCTGTCCCAATTCCTTCCAACATCTGATTGCTCATTGTAATGGCGTGTAGTGCGAAAGTTTGGACGAGATTACAAACTTTTGCTACTATACCCACTGCCACTGCCAATCTGCACTAATTCATTGTGGCCCCTTGCAACGGAATCGATACTACAAACTTTTACACTGCACTACACGTTCTACACCACCACCGCACTAACGAGTCGTATGCGAATGATACTTTACCGTGCCTCTGACGATGCAATATTATCTCGAAATTAGTAGAAAAATATATACTCAAATAGAGAAGAGTGGGACAAAACCGTCCTGTGGGGCAAAAACGACCACTAAAAAAAAAATTGCCTATGAGCATTTCCGTATCTAGCTAGGATAGTGAAACAAAGCTGTATGCGACGTCGCTTCATTGTCAACGATAAAAAATTTTGTCAACGATAAAAAGTGTCTATCAGACACTTTTTCTATGTAGAAATTCGTATAAAACTAATTTCAAAATAGATTTTCCGGTACAAAAAAACCTTCTTAAATAAAATTGTGGATGACAAATAGCACTCTATACAAAGCAGAGTCCGCAGCGTAAAAAATTATTCGAGTTTTTTTTTTTTTATAAACAGAAATTAAAAATGGAACTTGGCAAAATGTGTTGCAAGTGATCCCAATTTCCCCTATGCTCTTTGTCCGAGCTCTAGAACCACTAATGCAGTTATCCGGGATATGCTTATATGCCTAATAACGTAGATACGACAGAGACATCTCATGTATACTCACTTTGAAGGTCCAAAAGGATTTTCTTTTCGTGACCTCGTAGATCCGTGTGTGATCTCTGGTCTATGCGTGATTTTCCTTTGTCTCGGTGAAGCTCTTTTCTTCTCACAGGCTCGTCTCTTTTTTTTCGTGAGAAGCTACGCTATCGCCCTCCCCTTCGAATTTTAATATTACCTCGTATATGAGCGAAAACTCATCTCGACGCTTTATCAGGGAGACAATTTTTTTTTTCCTTCCCCAGTCTCCATTTTTCATGATACATCGGACTGGTGCTCCCACGGAGGTTTTTTTTTCGGTTAACCATTTTTTTTTTAATAACAAAAAAACCATGACTTTTTTTTTAAGTCAAAGAGTGCAATGTTTTTTTTTAATTTCCGTTATTTTTAATTTTTTAAAAATTTACTCGGCGTCGAGATACAGCAGCGTTTCTCGACGTGTAATCAAGGATACAGCCACAAGCTCGATAAAAGACCCTCTCGAAGTAACAAGTAGATCTCAGGATATAATCGGGCATAAGTGTTTATTGACGATCGACTGCCTGTTGCAGGGAGAATCTCGCGCGAGATGAATTCATGTGATATTCAAAGTTTGCACGATCGTGCATGAGAAAGACGTGAAAATTGGGTATAGAAAAACGTGGGGTTGAGGAGGAATGGAGACCCTCGTGTCGTTCAGCCTGAAGCCCTTGAGAGAATGGGGGAAAAAAGAAGAAAAAAAGCGGTGGAGAAATCGTGTAACGGCTCTTCGGGTAGGAAAAATGAAAAGACTTTCTCGTGCTTTTCCACATCAGCAAATAGAAAGAGGGAGAGAGAGAGAGAGAGAGAGAGAGATCGAAACGATTTAGGTGTAGAAATTAAAGCCCCTCGAAAACCGCGAATTTGGGTTACCTCCTTTCTCTCTCTCTCTCTCTCTCTCTCTCTCTCTCACTCTTTCTTTCTCTTTCTCTCCCATCTCTGAATATGCAAACGAGAAGATGAAACTTTTGATCCCACCCAAGTGTGAAATAAAATATTCTTCTACCTTCTACCTTCGAATATCTTTCGACTAAGGTATTTTCCCACTTTTCCTCCAACATTCTAAAACCTGTCTTCTTTCCCATCGTCACCCCAAAGCTTTCATCAAATTTCGTGGAAATGTGCTCTCGATCGGATATCCTCGCACATCCCTTGCTCGAGGGAAATCTCATACTCGTGTTTTCCAGTCAACCTTTTTATCTCTTGCTCGTCGTCCGTTCAGAGCTAACTTTGATGAGGCTAACACGAAAACTCGGAGGGTAGTTGATGAAACGAAAACGGCTAATTCGACGTGCAACATCTACTGATGCGTCGAAGCAGTTTTTTTTTTCATTCCTCAACGAGACTGAGGGCGCCCCTTTTTTGAGGAAGGATACACAACTCGTGCAATAAAATTTTATTAAGTTTGCTCACCAATTTTTTTGATTTTTTTAAATTTTATTTTTCCTTCTCGACGAAGCGTGAAACTTACAAGAAAGTTGTCGATGGAGCAATATTTTCATTATCGCTTCCTCATAAAAGTAGCTTGGTGATTGTGAGATTTTTTTCCCAATTTTCAATGTCAATGTGTTCAAAATGTTCCGAAACATTGAGAAATCAGATTTTTTAATTTCCAGGGGCATGCGTGTGTGTGCGTGTGTGTCTGTGCTGGCCCTGAAATAGTCAAACCGCTGTATCTCGAGAATGACTTAACCGATCTCACTGAAACTTCGCACAAACTTCGAGAATCAATTTTCCCACGGTTGCTGCAATTTTCGTTGGAATTGCTTCAGGGGTCTACTTTTTACGAGATTTTTTAAATTCTCAAAAAAATGTCTGTGATCGCTCTAACTTTCGTGAATTTTGAGGTATCGTGCTGAATTTTTATACATGAAATAGAGTATATATGATCAAAGAACGGTTGGTATTGAATTTCGCGAATATCGATAGCAGGGTTTGGGTTGGTTGGTTTGGTTGGATTTTGAATTCACCCGATCACTGCAGGGGCGGGGTTCGATTTGACCCAGGCCGAAATTTCAAACTTTTCCTATTTTGAAACGAAGTACCTGAAAAATTGTACTAATTTACAATTTTTTAGGTTCGCGTGAGGTAGAACCCTCACGCAAAGTTTCCAGTCCTAAGTCCCTCTTAGTCCATCGTGGTGAACGGTCTAATTTTGCTTAGGGTTGATTTGACCCCCCCCTGCACTCAACGGTTGTATTATGTCAGACGATATTTAAAATAAGTTTTTCATTTTTTGTGTTTTTTGTACTAACAAGAGTAAAATTTCACTTTATATGAAATTAAAAAAAAAACCATGTGCCTGTGTGTACGTGATTTAGATTAAAAAATGGCGGGACGCTCCAGGATTGATGTGGATTGAGCACTCCGTTTTCGTGGAGCTGAAAATTATTTCGAAGGTGAGAGCGAGGATGACGATGATGATTATGATAATTATGATTATTACGATGATGATTATTATGATTATGATGATGATGATAGGAAGACTAGGACTACTCAACATCGGAATAACTAGTTTTATACTGAAAAATGTGTATATTTCCTACCGAAAGCTCCTACATTTGCACCTCAAAAAATGCATTTGTTCATGTAAAAAAATGAGGGTGAAGTGTTAGAGTCCACTGTAGAATCCGTCCTGGTGTCAAATCGGATGAACCGCATTCTGGTGTCAACTATCAATACTTAACACCGGACAATCAACGCCAATAACTAGGTCACGCAGAGCGGGGTGGACCACTATAGAATTCGTGAGCGGTGTTGAATTAGCGTTGAATTCAACACCACATTTTTTACAGTGTACGCCATTTGTTTAAAAGTTATGGAGCTGCCCAATCAATCCGGTATAAATTATTTCCCTAAATCGGAATTATCGAATTTATTTATAGATATCATTATTTTACGTTTTTTATTTTACCACAACGGGGAGTATGATAAAGAATTTGTACTCCACAAGACGATGGTGTCTCTTAGTATTTATTAATCAATAAATAATAAATTATACATTGATTGCTAATAACACATATACATATATATTATTATATATATCATTTTATTACACGATTGAACGAATGAATGTTGTTCGATCGATTCGGACGCAATTCATACACAGTTTTACACACACACACACACACACACATACACGCACGCACGCACGCACACACACACACAAATGTTTAACCGACAAAGTATGCGTGATCGAGATGAGACAGCTAGAAAACGAGATAAACAATAACACAGGTTACTCTCGCTCGCTCACACATTTGATACCGTTAAGTGGTTGGATATAAGAGGATCTTTATAGTATATCGGTTTCTCCCACCATCGTTATTTTCCTATAAATATATCGGCTATATATATACACACATTTTTGTAGTCCGCATCGCAGCGATGGATATGCTCGAGGTTATGCAACATCATTGCATACTCTACGTATATATGTATATATAATAACGCTTTGAAGATATCATTTACAAACAAGCAAAAAAATAATCTGTTAATTCACCTTCCTTTATGTTCAATTTCTTTTTTTTTTACATGATTATAACCTTGGTTGGGATAAATGCATTGGCTAGGACACCAAAGGCCCTTGGCTCTCTCGTTCTGGACGTTCGTCTCGATATTTTCATTGAATGCACGACGGAAGCATGCGATGCGCAGTGCACGCGCCATCAGAGATTTTTTTTTTTTCAGGGAGTACTAAATTTTTAAAAGAATGGGGTTGTAACATGATTTTTGGAAAAATTATTTTTAATAATATGTCACTAAACTAAGCTAACGCGATAGTTGAAAAAATTTATAATCGTTTCATTTTTTTTTTTTAAGCTTAAAACTGTAATACGTTCGAAACACCTGAGTGGCCTTGGATAGCGTGCGACAGCTCTGGCCAATCAGATGAGGCCTCGGGCAGTGGTTCTCAGAGCCTGGCACTAACCGACTATACCTACGCTACACTGTCAGTGGTTCACATTCAGAAACAGCCACTGAATCGAACCACCATGACAGTGCGTTCTGCGTCACTAGCCAATCAGCGTATAGCAGTAGCCGTTTACGCGCGAGACAAAAATTCGTTGTTTTTAAGTTGAAAAAATATATATTTACACATAATAATTATAATTTCTGTCATAGTGGAAAATTCTAATAGGTTTCAAATAATCATTTCATGCAATAAAACGAAAAACATTTTGTGTTTGTTACAACTCCATTGTCTCTAAAAGTTTTACGAGAGAGAAAAACCACGTGAACTTCGTTCGAATAAATGTTTAATTAACCCTATAGCGGTCATTCTCGATTGTTTTTTTTTTTCTTTTTTCAAGATATGCGTTGAAACTCAATGATCCTAAGGTGTAACCACCAATGAATGAGGATACATCCGAAAATCGCTGTACACTGATATAATTCACGTGAACGATATAGTGTCCCACTCATCGAGATGCGTCCATATTCACTGGTGTAAAAGTCAGCTTATCGGGATTCGGGATTGTTGTAGAAATATTTTTATTACCCTCTCGGCGTTGAAATATGGGCCTGAAAAACTTTTTAAAGCGTTCTTGGACTCCCGTACCCGATCTACGCGATCCTTCAGGAATTATCGATCTTGCGGAAGGTCGTTTCCCAAGTTCAAGCCGCTTTGGTTCTTCAACCGCGCAACCGCATTATCGGGCTTTGAGAATCAAGCATTCGAGGTTATGCCCAGAGAGCCGCATATGGTTCGGCCGGCTGAAACAGCTCAGCCCATCAAAGCATTTTTTTATGATTGGTCCGGCTTAGCCGTTTCAGCTGGCCCAACCCGAGTCGACATTCCGAGGTTTCTTTAGATCTCTAGAATAGCGCTAGTCCGTGGGGGCTTAATGATAGTGCAAGTATGTTCCATTTTAAGTTTCTCCGCTCCACTCTAGTCAAATAAATGCTAATTTTTCAAAATGGTTTTTGCAACGTTTGATTCACTAATTAATAGCAGCGAAGGTTGATTTTTATAACGGCCTGTGTTCTTAACCTCGAGAAATATTCATAACTATGAATTTGTAAAATATTCAACTGGTTAATGCAAATTTCCACTATGGTGCGTTTTCGTTCAATTTTCTTCAAACAATAATCCGTATTTCTGTACCGATTTTAATTCATCACGGCTCGTTTCATTCCTTGGAATTGGCACTACGCATTCACTGCGTAAATTTTTCGTAGGACTGATCGCTTGACAATTGCAACCTATCATTCAAGGAGCAAAAAACATTATTGCATAAACAAACTGGCTGTAATTTTTTGAAAAATTAATACCACATAAAATCTACGTGATAAATTCGTAATGTATTTTTCGAGGAACAAAATATGCCGTGATGCATCAAGGATGTTCTGGACATTGATCAAAATAGTACGGAAATTATGAAACTTCTACAGATAGTTAGAGACATCGTTAAGAAATTGCAGAAAAAGATTTCAGGTCAATTCACTGAACCGTTTAACATTTATTGCAATTTCAAGCTCAACATTTTTTACCCAGCGTCTTATATGGGCACGCTATATCCTCGGCATATAGTAAATCCAAAAATGTCATAAAAAACAATACGAAAATTTCACGAATTTTCAGAAAAGTAGTTTAAATGTACGAAATAACTGTCGCAAAGTTTGATCATGATTCACTACACTGTTTATGAGATATTAATTAAAGTTCGTTGAAATACTACCTAATACGTATTTGTACCGCGTGCAAGTGCGACAAGTCCGCTGCATGGTACTGAGAGTGGGGGCTAGCGCGCGTCAATTTGAATAGTTTTTTTTTTTGCGTTTTTGACCAACTCGTCGTTGGGCAAGTCCCTTCTCGTACATTCGTTTTTTTACTATCTTTCCTCGCCATCGATACTTTTCTACGTCTTTTGGCATTGTGTAAAACAAAAAATGAATTACTTCAGTCCGCACGTTAATATTCGGCATCAGTCTTGGACTCTCGGAAAGTCCGAAGCCTGCCAACCTACGGGGAAATATACTTATCCAGCCATGCAATGTTGTCACGTTTCAGACTATGAAAAGCATGTTGTATTTTCTAACAAAAACGTTCCCATATCACTGATTTTTATTGTTTATGACATTCTCACATATTTTATTGATATGTCGATTATATTTTTTTAACAAAGCAAAAAAATAAAGCCATATTTATACTCACGAAATTACGGTTTGTTAGGTTGGAATCAAGGTACATTCAATGACAAAAGTTGTGCTTTGAAACATCATAAAAATGAAAAATACACATAATAGAACCAAGTTTAGAAGAAAAATAGATACCCAATACCAAAATGAGTTATTAAGTTTCGTAGCTCTGTTGATTTTTTGAATTTTTATCCGCATAAAGTGCTATTATTGATCAATTTCATATTTCGATGTCTTTTGTTTCCAATTATACCGCCAGAACCAACACCAAAAAAAGTTATTAAGTTTTATAGCTGGAGTTGATTTTTTGCACTTTTATCCGCATAAAGTGCTATTATTGATAAATTTCATACTTCGATATCTATGTTTCCAATTATACCGCCAGAACCAACACCAAAATAAGTTATTAAGTTTTATAGCTCAGTTGATTTTTTGCACTTTTATCCGCATAAAGTGCTATTATTGATAAATTTCATATTTCGATGTCTTTTGTTTCCGATTGTACCGCCAGACATCCATCAGATTGGTAAAAAAAAAAGGGTTTACTCTTCGAAAAATCTCAACGAAAGTGTACCATCGTGGAATTGAATGAAGCATTGCTCGGTCGATCGTTTTGCAAATACATCATTATTAATATTTATTTAGGCTAAAAATGCATGCTTCAATACAAATCGACCTTCGCTATTGATAATTCGTGCAATGAACTTTGCATAAAATCATTGTAGAACTATAGCACTGATTTTACTAGGGTGAAGCGCAGTACCTACCTTAATGCTACACGAGATCCTACTTTGACGGTGAAAGTGCCTGAAATTCTCCGAGTTACAAAGCATCATAAAAGGGTTTGTTCGAAACCCTATGCATAAAGTTTGAGGTTTTCAAACAAGCCCTGCTTTGAAGCTAAACTTGGTAAATCGTGGAATTTCTGACACTATTAGCCTCCAAGTGCATCGTATTAAGCATAAGTACATAAGTGCATGAGCGGTCGTATATTGCATTAAGGGCGGGGTATGGTCTTGAAACTTTTTTTTCCCATTTATTTTTTTATCTTTTCTATGAATGCACAATAACTCAAGAATGTTGTATCAAATTTTTAGAGCAATTGGAGCAAAAATAACGGAGATATGGAATTTTAACCATCCGCGGCTCTGGGGGTCGTTCCGCTCCGATTTCGTATACACTTTAAATCTTTAAAGTGATTTTCCCACACTTCACGTTTTCAAAGTCGGTGACGGCTGTAGTTTAAAATGGATTGCACCAATCCTTTTCAAATTTGGTACACTCTTTCTTTGTATAATTCATGAGGTAACGCTGTCGAGTTATTTTCAAATTTGTTGTTATTTTTTATTTTACAACAACAAATTTGACGATTTTTCAAGCGAAAATCGCGTTTTTTACTTTCCAGTGTCACCCAAAAATTGAAAAAAAAAAAATAAAAAAAAACTCGACAGCGTTACCTGGGGGAACTCATAAACTAATCAAATCAATTTGGTTTTTTGATGTCGAATGATCGAGTGATCAGTTACAACCGTCACCGCAAAGCAACTTTTTTTGGAGCCGTCTTCGGAGATTTGCTGCCAACGGCTTAGTTTTTAATATTTTTCGCTGAAATTTTCAGAAAGTATCCTTGAAAGGTTACTCTACAATACTGTAATAATTAAATTTAAAATGTATTGCCCGTATCTTGTAAAAAAAATGTTTGAAAAAGTGTCTTTTTTCACCGAATAAACCGTACCCCGCCCTTAAAATTCAACCTATTCTCCTGTCTTTGACGTCTACGGAATAGCACTCTACTAGAGGTTCGAATGATTAGACGCTAAATTTTCAGTCGGAAACTGGCCCAATTCGTGGCAGTTGTCCGCATCAGTGTCCTAAAAGTAAGAACTTTCATTAAATAACACCAATTTGACTTTAAATCGAAGATTATACTATCAGCAACGATTGGGGACATCCATTGGTATCGAGGATAAATTTAAAAGAATCACTGACAAATTCTTTCCAAGCTCCGAGATCATACTAGACCGATCGTTTCATCGGAACTTTTGAACTTAAGGGATCATCTCAGTGTGACCGCCCGAAAAATCACTGATTTTCGCGATTTTTTTTTCATGGTTAGGATATCCTAATCGGTTTGGGTTTTTTTGAATAAATTAAAGCAGCGATGAAGAATACAAAATGATTTTTGTTGCGGTGATTTTTTAGTTTTTTTATTATTGGTATTAATTATTTAAAATGTTGTAAAAAAAAAAAAGAGTCTCAATCGGCGTCCACTTTTCCGGGCTCAATTTTGATCGGAAACAAAAATTTCAAAAAGATTATTAATCTGTAGGAAAGCCGCTATCGTCCTATGAAGGTTTTTTTTAAAATTTTTTTTGACAAAATGGCGGCGATTTGAACAAAAAGTAGGGAATTTGGCCTTTTTTCGACAGTTTTTCGAGAAAAAAAAATAGGAAGTTAAAAAAAAAGCTTCCATAGGACGATAGAGAATGACAAGAAGAATGTTCTGTACAACTTTGAAATCGATAGCTTGAAAACTCTTTTCTCGGCAGCGGACGCCGTTTTGAAAAACACCATTCCGAGAAAAACGCGTTTAAAGATTGAAGCGGCAGATGTGACGCTCCGTTCCCTTTCTCTAAGAAATGCTGTAGTGACGAAAATAATTCGAATTTCGATTTAAAAATTAAACAGCATGTTTGTAACCGTGTATACTATACGATAATAAAAAAAAAAAAAAACGATTTTTTGAAAATTTCACACTGAGATGATCCCTTAAGGAGGTTCCGCTCCTATACTTGGGTGCGGTAAGGGGAACGTATAGCGCGGCGCGGGTGACGTGCGGGGCAGGTTGCGTTCGGAATTTGTTTCACCAAATATAGCACGTTTTCATTTTATTAATTTGCCATTATTCACGCTAGGCGTGGTGAATCACGTCCATTTTTTTTTTTTTTTTTTTTTTACGGCACAGGCATTGAAAAGCCACTTTTCGACGCCTATTATCGATCCGTAAAGTAGCACTTTTCGTGGCTACCCTCGCAACTGACACAAAAAAATTTTTTTATGGCAGTTCTGAGAGTCGTGCACCGTATACTGCCATGAAAAAATTTTCGTCTCAGCTACGAAGTTAGCCACGACAAGTACTACTTCACGTATCGATAACAGGCGTCGAAACGTATAGCTTCTCAATACCTGTGCCGAAAAAAAAAAAAAATGTTATATGCGGCGTGTGCGCGTAAAGTGACTGTTCAAGCGAGATGATGTTTTTAGAACTCTCCGTTGGCTTTGCCTGGCTCGAACCTCGCTCGAAAACAGTCACTTTACGCGCTTGCCCCATTATATACTATTCTAGGGCTTTGTAATAGATGAGTTTGTACTTTCCTGAAATTTTTAAACAGCCACTACTTTTTTATGCGCCTGATATCGAACGATTCTTCACGTCATAATGATTGATGCTATAAGACCCTATGCATTTCAAGAGTATCCATACGAAATTTTATCTCGGAAAGTATAGGTAGTGAATCTCGTTGAAATTTTTCAGGCACACGAATTACACCTTTACAAACACGCTGTTAAAATTTCAAGTCGCTGCGTAACTTTTTTTTAGGTTCGAGCGGAACCTCCTTAGCTGGAAAGGACCGAAGAGTTTGTAGAAAGTGTCAAAGACGTTTTTTTGCAGTATCAAAGATCTTGCGAGCTTTGCGACAGTAGCCAAAAACATTAACTACACATCTAACCTAATGTACAGATTTAATCCAAAGACCAGAATAGCACGCCGTGTGTGTTCGAAAAAAAAAAAGAAATGACATCGCACAAGTACGTTTTTTAGGGGTCGACCGAGAAGGTGAATTGTGATAAACTGTGAAACTTTTGACCTTGTGCCAAAAGAACAATAGTTAAAGTGACAGAAAGAAATGGGAATATATGGAGAGTCGAGTGCAAACAGAGACGGAGAATAAGGAAAAGGTATCGAAAATATTGTAACGTGGCGGGATTTTTATCCTACGAGAGCTGCATATTCCTTTGTTTATCGTTGCTCGCACACGGCAGACAAGGAGCTTTGTAGCTGCGGGAAATGATGAGAAAAAAAAAGAGCATACAATTGGCCACAGAAACAAACATTCAGAGATATAGCGTGTGTGCCAGACCAGCTAGCGCTAGCTGAGCGCCTCCAGCGGGACGCCTTCGCACTAATGATTCTTCTTTATATTACCAACGGTGTGAGCTACCATTTTGCGCTGCTGGGATAACACGACCAAATACAGACATTATAGACCGGCGCATACTCCGCAAGCCGACCTTATCGCATTCCTTCTTGTATGTATCTCGCGTATATACCCGTCTGTCGCTGGCCATTTTCGTCTACAGATATGTGCTATGCCTCGGGGTCGTCTCACTCGTCCGACATAAAAATTCAAGCCCATCTACGGGACAAAAAAAAAAGCGGAACATGGAGGATTTCAGAGATGAATATTATTGTCGTCGTCGTGTCCGTGTGTACTTGGTCGTTTTTATTATTATTATTATTTTTTTTTTGAGGCTGCGTAATGCACCGAATGTCTAGAAAAAATAGAGCACAATTTACGTAAAAAAATTTCAGTGAATTTTCATGAAATTTTTCACGCTCTTCAAAAGATGAAACTTAAAGACGTGTACCGAGGAAAATTAATATCATGAAAACGAAAGGCACCACATATATGCGGGTGACAGGGAAAAAAAAACCAAAATTATCCGAGTCAAATTAAAATTGGTACTTTTGGAGATCTTTGCCATTCAGGATTTCGAAGATACAGCTCAAAGCTTGAAATTAATTAGTCAATGATGGAAACCAGTCGCAAAATGATGTGACCGAGGTCCCCTCGTCCCGGAACTAAAAGCTGAAACATTTATAATCACCTGACGCTCGTTGTTCTTGTCTGACTGAGACTGGGATGTCTCTTCACCGGTTGCGCGTAGTCTCTATTCGGGCAGCAGCAGAGCCAATTGCCGCAAGCAGCAGCGAGAAAACTCTCTCTGAAATGCTTCGACATGAATCCATAAACGATTGGATTTATGCAACTGTTGAAATACGCCATTAGTTGAAATGCCGTGTTGAGATGTTTGAATGTGGCGTTGTACATTTTTGGAAAAACATCGTACGCGGTGAGAACGTTGTTGATCAACAGGGGACTCCAGCATACGGCGAAAAGAACGACAACGGCGACGAGCATCTTCACCACCTGTTTCATCGTTCGTGACTCGTTTTCCGTTCTCGCATCGTCGCCACGACGTCCGTTTCGTCCGCGACGATTCGTGCCACGTCTATGAGTCATGGGAATGCACTCACCATTGCTTGCCAATGTGTTGTTGTTTGGACTTCGAAGCCTGTCCGAAAGACAATTTAGATGGTCGTTAGCATAAAAAAATGTACATATTAAAATGTAATACAATAGTTCGTGAAACGTACTTGAAGGGTACATGAAAAGTACTTCGAGAGTCCTGAATTGCATTTCACACTTGAAACATTTCTTTTTGTTTTGAGAATTTTTTTTTTAGAAATATTCAAAAAGTACTCGACTGCTAATCGTGATGTACTGAAAAATTACTTGAAGAGTACTTGGGGACCATCCAAAAAGTACTTCAAGATTTTTTGAAGTGTTCTTGAAAAGTACTTGGAGAGCACCTAAAGTGTACGCGGAGAGTACCCTAAAGAGTATTTAAAAGGTACCTGAGGAGTTCTGGTAGAGTACTTGGGGAGTACCTGAAGGATACTTGAAGAAGACACGAAGATTACTCGAATATAGTACCTGAATTGCATTTCGATCTTGAAACATTTTCTTTTGTTTTGGGTAGTTTTTTAAAAGTGCTCGTTTTTTAGAAGCACCTGAAAAATATTTAAAGAGTACTTGCATGAGCTCTTGAAGAGTACTTGGAAAGCATTTGAGGAATACTTGAAGAATTTACATATGCGGAAAGTACTCGCATAGTACATGAAAAATATTTTAAAAGTATCTTGAACCTTGAATGTTGAAAAGTAGCAAATTGAAGGGGAAATATTATCGACAGTGCGTGAAAAATAAATGTATGGACAATTCTAGGCAAGCCTGATGACGCTCTCTCGTCCCTAAACACCATGTCTACTATTGCCCCAAGTTCAGTCGGCTTCCCACTGAAACTCACGCGATTCAGTTGCTCCAAAACTTTCATACGTACATGCAGCTTCATGATACTGCGCTTAAATCCCCGTCTCTCTCGTAAATTTGGTCCAAAACAAGACTGCGAATGAAACGCTCCGCCTAGCGAGTACACAGCATCGTAAATATACGAGGCTCACGCGTATGCGCGTATATATACATCTGTGGCTCGTCGAGAACCGAGAGCAGCTGTAAATTTAACGAGTTCAAGACCAAAAGACTATTTCAAGGTTTAACGTCTTGAATCGTAGCTCTAGTGCAATCTGCAGATCTACAGTACACAGTGTGAAAGATACAGAGAGAGAGAGAGAGAGAGAGAAAGAGAGAGAGAGAAAGAGAGAGAGAGAGAGACTCCAGTCTCAAGTTGATGATCGAGATTATCCAGCGGTTAGGCACTAAACGCCACAAAGTTTCGTGTGCAGCCATGCAGATAGGTTGGTGCGAAAACGCCGGTAAACAAAGCTCCAAGCGAAACGCATATAGATGATGATTAAAAAAAAAAAAAAAAAGAAATAAAACATTTCTCGATGAAAATCCACCTTTACGATAGTCTCAGAGACTCAACAGTGGCATACATTAGTTTTCGCAAGCTTGGAGCCGAAATTTTTCTTGTTTTAAAATCACATACGGGCTTTGTACTCGATTTTTATTCTCAGACGAGCACCGAAGAATCCACAAAAAAAATGTGACCGGCTTCGTATGGCATCGGTTTTTCGCACTTTCCCCCTGCCCTCGTGAAAATGGAGTTACCGGCTACGTCAGCAACAGTGCGGGGAACTCGTTCGAGAAAAAAATAATGTCAATTTGAAAATTAGGCTTACAGTGTATACCCGAGCTGATCCCTTTAATTGGTGAAATAGCCGGGGACCGCGAGGATAAATGATTTAGAAAAATCACACGCTTATTTCGAACGAGATACTATGAAAAGCAAGTTGCTGCAAAAATAACATGAATTATTCGAAGATAATTATGAATTTTTTTCCCACGTATTGACCTGGTTTTCATGAAGCTACGACTAGACCTCGCGGATTAATCGTATTTTTCCTAAAAATTAATCGACTTCCGTGTGAAATTTCACGATGGCAACATTGAATCTGGACATTGTCTCGTCCTTAGATAAAACGTACGAGAGCCTTTTCTACCAGGCTATAGGGAGGAGGGGCTTTTATCCGAAAGATGAAGAAAAAAAAAACCGTTATACCATAACTCTCGCCAACGAATGATTTATGTTACGGGAGAATGTGCGTCTAGACGGAAGAATTCAAGAGTGAAATCAAAGACAGCAACTTGTGGCTCAAGGCAGTCCTTTTGTTGGACTATTCAAGTGATCGACGTCTCTAGACACAATATCTTTGGGGTAAGTGCTGTGAAATGCGATAACACGCGAAAGTTATAATATGATATGGAGATTTATTATAGCACTTGGATCAGTTCTTTGGGGGGCGTGAAACTCCGTGTTATGGGTAAAAAAAAAGTATCAGTACAGCTCAAGGGTGAGCGCACGATGCCAATGAATTTGACTGCCAATATAAGTGCGTACGACATGTCAGTTTAAGTAAAAACGAGCTAGTGCAGACGATTATGAGTGCATGTTCGAATTAGTGTGGCAATTCGTGTGAACATTAGTGACGATTAGCTCGAGTGCGTGGTACCAATTTGTGTGAATTCACATACGAATTTTACTACTAATGCGTGAGTGCACATGTTAATTTCGGTGCAAGTGAGCTAGTGCCGACGACTATGAGTGCTTATTTGAACTTTTATGGCACTGTGCGTGAATTTTAGTGACGATTACCGTGAGTGCAAATCAAAATTTAAGGGTCAACGAGTGTGAGTTTATATACCGAGGTGCTTCAGCCAGGTTGCCTGCGCGCTTCATGCAGTGTGCATATAACTTTGAGTTTATCTGATGAGCTTTGCCTTAATTATCCGCAGGAGCGCAGCAGGCGCACCGAACAAAAAAATATATATCAAATATGTCGTTCAACTCACGCGTGTCTCGATGTCATGTGATATCGTCGCTTCATGACACTCCAGATTTCCCAACAAATGGCGGTGTAACAGAATGCCATTACGACGAGAGGAACTACGAGCACGAGAAGTAGCATATATAACTCATGAAGACGCCACAGGGTCGTAGCGTCCGAGTCCCTCACGCACCAGTAAGCCCGAAACCTGGAGCCCACCATTTTATGCCTCTGAGCAGAAAAGAGATGCAAATACCTGACGGTTTAACCACCGAAATTACCCATCAACTTACGCATACCATTTATTATTATCTTACGAAAAGGACGGTTGAAGCAGAGAAATGACAATCGCAAAAAAACAACGAAAAAAAAAATCCCGATTTATCATCAAATTATCGGAAAAAAATAATTCAGGATAATTACTCTTTTATAATGAATATTAATATTTGAATAATAATTATTCTTCATTTTCGGAGAATTATTTTTGATCTTTCTTTTCTTGTACTCCTTCGAATTCGTAATTGAGATTAACGAGCTTTGTCGATATTTCTTTTTTTCTGTGTATATATTGGTAGGAAATTTATACATCATGGAGAGAACTTTGTTATACAATAAATTATAAATCTAAAATAATATAAGCGGGGAAGGAAAAAATTAAGTGCGCGGGAGGGTGAATCGCTGCTATTACCTGGACGAAGAGCATCGGAACAGCAAGTAGAAACGACATCGCCCACGTTATCGTGACTATACGCCGAGCCTGACTGATGGTACATGTGTACTGGGCTCTCATCGGATGCACTATCGCGTAGTATCTATTATCGACAGACACACATCGACGTATTTATTATGCGAATATCCATAAAATATATTTACATATATCGGGCATCACGCGCCTCTTCTGCCATAATTCCCAAATTAGATAAATTTAGAGAGTTGAAATCGCGTCGCAAAAAGAAAATCGAATTCTACAAGCACAACAGCTCTGACAAAAGTTTCAATCTCATTCTCCTTTAAATCACGAATTAATTTCATTTTTCCATTCATCGTTCCTCTCTAACCTGTGATAGCTCCGAAACGTTGCATTATATGTTTAATTCGTACAAAAAAAAAATTAAATTTCGCAATTTTTGTGTTATACGTCGTAAATATTTTAAGATCCAGGTGAATAAATTCTTAGAGGAAAAAAAACGCATATTATTCTATTTTGAAATTGAGAGTCGAACTCCATTCAGCCATATATTTTTTTTTTTTTTTTTTGGGCAAGTAAAAAATGCAAATTATGTGCATTTATTTTATCGAAATTTCATTGTCTTTGAAAACTCGAAGACAGAAAAGAAGCTTTCACCATACCGAAGCTTCGTCTTCGGAAAGAAAAATTGAGTTTTCTTTTATCTCTTTGCTTTGTTTTTTCTTTATAACCACTCTGATGTACACTCTATAAGACTCGATGACGCATTTTCAGTAATAAATATAGTAGAACCTCGATCGTTAAAATATTCATTCATATAGATATTCGACGCCACATTTTTGCCATACAAATCTTTCGTGAAAAAAATTTACCAATATCGAGGTTGTCGGTCCCGATAGTGGAACATTCAATTTTGTAAAACGTTTGGGGCTGCTTGAAGGAATTGATATGTTGCGAAAAATAATTGCTAAAATGGAAGTTGGAAAAAACGAGGTTATCCATTAGGGTGTGTCAAAAATGGACTTTTTTTTCGCTCCTACAACTCAAAACTTTAGGTTTTGACATTAATAAAGAGGTTCTCGTTCAAGGAGGGCGTTGTAGCTTGAAGTTTAGAGGTCGCTCAACGAGGATTTAGGTTTCCCATCTAATTAACGCGTAAAAAATATTGTTTTTCGTTCAAAATAATGTCAGGCAACCAAAAAATTGGTGATGTCTGTGTTTCTTGGCTAATTTGAAAGCACGACTCATCCCCTAAACGATGATAGGTCGTTTTTCGACTTACCTTGTTCCAATTTTTTTCAAGTTTACAAAGTTTCCGAGGTATCAATGAGTCCAAAATGAATTGCTACAAGTATTGATTGTTGATTCGAATATAAATAATCAATTCCAAAATTGGTAAAAGATACAAAATTTCTCAAAATAAACATGGTTTTTCGAATAAAATTCAAGATACGGAAATACAGAATTCAATTTTATTCAAAAAACCATGTTTATTTCGAAAAATTTTGTATGTTTTATCAATTTTTGGAATTGGTTATTTACATACGAATCAACAATCAATGCTTGTGATGATTCATTTTGGACTCATTGATACCTTGAAGACTTTGTAAACTTGGAAAAGTGACTATAGAGGTCGAAAAGTGGCGTAAAAAAAATTGGAACAAGGTAAGTCGAAAAACGACCTATCATCGTTTAGGGGATGAGTCATGCTTTCAAATAAGCTAAGAAATACGGACATCTCCAATTTTTTGGTTGCCTGACATCATTTTGAAGGAAAAAAAATATTTTTTACTTAGATGGGAAACCTAAATCCTCGTTGAGCGACCTCTAAACTTCAAGCTACAGCGCCCTCCTTGAACGAGGACCTCTTTAATGTCAAAACCCAAAGTTTCGAGTGGTAGGTACGAAGAAAAAAAAAGTCCATTTTCGACACATGTGGATCGATACAACGATGAATGAAACAGTTAGGAATGGACGACAAAGAAAAAAACAAGTTTAAAACAGGCATGTGTATATTGTTATCGGTATAGGAGGAAATATATTTGTCTCGAGTCGCTACCGTGACTCTTAATCGGACGCACGTATAGGCAATAGTGCGAGCTCTCGTTTTAGTACTGCAAAATAGTATATACCTATAGAGACGTGGACAGCAGGCTGCAATCAAGTGCAGTGGAAATACCGAGAGAGAGAGAGAGAGAGAGAGAGAGAGAGAACAACTTGGGTGCTATCAGTAAGCGAGACTTTAGGTAATCACTTTCGAGGGTGACTGCAGAGTGCAACACAAAAGAGAAGTATCGGAAGAGCATCTCCGTTCCTTTTTGACATCTTCCTGAGTCTTTTTGCTATCTCTCTCTCTCTCTCTCTCTCTCTCTCTCTCTCTCTCTCTCTCTCTCTCTCTCTCTTGACTGTACATAGCAAAATATTCACAGCCAAAGTACCAAAGAATCGAGAGCACCGTCACTATCGGGTCCTCGATACTCATGAATATAAATTGCAAGCAACTCTTACTTCTATAGACCATATATAAGTGTATTCAATATACGCCACCGTGCATGAATGCATGCATGACGATCACAAAGGTATGCAAGGGTCTATATAAGCATTTTTTTTTTTTTTCGTTCACTCTCGTTTTTTATATTATGCCACCGCTATATTTTCATACCCGACGTTATGACAGCTATGATTTGCAATATTTTTTTTTTTTTCTTATTTCTATTTCTATTATGCTAATATGCTATTATATAAAATAACGACGCTGCTCATGAGAAAAATTTTAAAGCTTCGATTCTGTCATCTGCTAGCGTCGTGAAGCATAATAAAAAGTGCCGAGATAAAATTATAATCCACCCCATGGAGTGAGGCATTTTCTCAAGTCCTCCAGGAGTCCCCCTCGCCGTCCTCGTTGACACAAAAGTGCACTCTGTATCCGAGACACTGAATCAGCAGCTTCAAAACACAGATGACAGTATCCCCACGGCACTATCCCTAACGCCGATTAAAAAAAAAAAAAGATCCGCCAATTTTTTCAATAAATTTCCGAGAGGATCGTTTACTGTTTTGTTAATATTCTTTTTTTTTTTTTTCGTTTCTCAAAAATCATAAAATAATTGACACCGAGTACCGTGGGACTTTCATCTACTATTAAAAAATCACCGATTATGCGTCCTCGAAAATTCCTCATCCATGCCAAAATTGACATCACTATATCCGAAGACTTTGATAAAGCTCCCAAATAATGTTAATACGAAGGATTATAATTTAATCCTGAATTTCCATATTTGTTTGAATGTAATTTTTGGATTGATTTAACAAAAAAAAAATGTACATGCCTTTAAACAATTGTTAATATTAATCGGATAAAAGGTATCGATAGAATTTTAATGCTGAAGTGAACCAGCCCGTGTGGTGATGGTTTAAGGGGGGGGGTAGGGTTTTGAAGGCAGAAAAAAACAGGTTTTTACAGATTTTTTTTTGGGCGTACGGTGAAAGTAAATTTATTTCTGATTATTGTACATTAAAGAGTAGTAATTGAACTATATTCTGTGAAATATTGGTTGAAAAATATTGAAAATTGACCGAATGGCAGCAATTCTTCGCAGGCGCCTCAGAAAACATACATTTTGCGGTGCACGTCATACCTCAGCACTGGATCATTTGAAATGAAATAACCAAAGTTTTTCCTTTAATTTTTATGTCCCTCTAGGTATCTCTGTCGAGTTTTTCCATTTTTTTTAAATTTTTGAACTTTTTACAAGACTTGAAAGTGAAAATACCGATTTTTGGCCTAAATTCATGACTATTGTTGTTAATAATAAAAAAAATAAAATCAAAAATGAAAAAATCTCAACAGGGTTACCTCATAAATTATGTAAGGAAATACTGTAAAAAATTTGAGAACGATCGGTTGAATAGATTTTGAGATACAGAGTGCACCGACTCAAAAAACATCGATTTGAGAAAAACGCGTTTAAAGTTTTTCGTAGCGAAAAGACCCTGATAAAACTTAGTAAGCTATTTATTTTTTATTTTACTCACATAGAATCATTGACTTCCTATTAACAGACAACATTCTTGAGTTACTATACTTTCATAATATGCAATAAAAAAAAATCACTTTTTTTGAACCCTCAAAACCCTACCCCCCCCCCCCCCCCTAATGATATATCGAATATTAAAGCAGCATCGAATACCAATCAGCTCATTCTCTCTATTATCCATAATCGAATTAATTACTAGATCCTCTATCACGTATATATACCGTTGCTTATATTAAACGCTAAATGGATATCAGCCGAGAGAGAAGAAATTTATTGCAGTATTTAGCGGTATTTTGATCATATGGACGATTCGAAATATGCCCGGAAGGGCTATATATTATAGTTTAACGTGTTTGTACGTTTAATCGCGCACAGAATCGAGTCTCATGTACATGGACGCAAAGTTTTCACTGATGGGACGCGATATCTGAGCGATATCTCTCGCGGTTGTATATGCATGGGAATTTAAAGAGGACATACACGAGGATCTCGTGCCAGTTGACGATTTACTTTAATGCTATTTAGTCCCATCATAGAAAACGAGCTCAATTACCCTAATCGTGTATATACGTTGTATACACGTATATTTGTACACGGTTAACGAATACAGGACGAAAATTGTGATAGTCCGCCGTTCGTGTTTTGTCTTACCTCTCGATCGACATTGCCGTCAGCGTGAGTACGGAACATATCGCCGATACGCTCTGCATGTAGTGCACCGATTTGCACAGAAACAGTCCCATCGTCCATGTATACGAGAAGACTTTCGCTATCTGCGAACAGTTCAATCGGTAAACAACAAAAAAAAAATTATTTTCCTTATTTACGCGCTGTTTGCGCAAGGCGAGGCAGCATTTGACAACGTGCATAATTTTCAGCAATTTTTTGTAACTTTGAAAAGTATTTTTTGATCCTTGGAAAAGTACTAACTTGGAGTAGTATTTTTTTCCTACCTGAAAGTACTTTTTATCGGTACGCGGAAAAGTATTTTTTTGGCATTCGAACAAGGCACTCTTGAATATTTGGAAAAGTATTTTTTTCCTACCTGAAACTACTCTTTATCGGTACGAGGAAAAGTATTTTTTTGGCATTCGAAAAAGCACTCTCGGATATTTGGATAAGTATTTTTTTCGTACCTGAAAATACTTTTTATCCGTACGCGGAAAAGTATTTTTTTGGCATTCGAAAAAGCACTCTTGGATATTTGAAGAAGTATTTTTTTCCTACCTGAAACTACTCTTTATCGGTACGAGGAAAAGTATTTTTTTTGGCATTCGAAAAAGCACTCTTGGATATTTGGATAAGTATTTTTTTCGTACCTGAAAATACTTTTTATCGGTACGCGGAAAAGTATTTTTTGGCATTCGAAAAAGCACTCTGGGATACTTTGCGAAGGTAGCCACGAGAAGATCGCCACGAAAAGATTTACAGATCGATAATAGGCGTCGAAAAGTGGCTTTTCAATGCCTGTGCCGTAAAAAAGTATTTTTGTACTTGAAGAGGTAACTCATCAGGTTTGATGCTCGGCCAATTACTATTTTGGGCTAGAAAATGTACGTTCTCGATACATAGGAGAGTACTCTTTCGATACTTTGATTACTATACTGTTGGTATTTGGGAAAGTATTTTTCGATACACGGATATTACTTAGAAGTTTCCTGCCGTATTCGACAAAATACTTTTTATCTTTTCACAAAGTACTTCAGGTTGCAGCAAAATTAAAATTTCTTTAATTTATAAAAGTACCTATTTGTACCTGGCAAATCATTCTTCGGTGCTAGAATTACTTTTGCTATATAATCGACAAAGTATTTTTTTCGATTTCAAATATGACCCTCGTACACTTGGTAAACTGATTTTTTTCACATTCGAATTAATTTCCGATTACTCGTATATATTTCGAAACTATCTCACATAGTAAGTAAAAAAAAAAAAGCATCCTTGAGTTTCACTTTGTTCCTCGGGGATTTTTACTCCAGCTTCTCTTACTTTAATAAACTTATTTTGATATAATCAGGACAAGTATGAATCCAGAAATTTAGTTTCACAATCTTCATGCAAGATAAAGTGCTGGCATATATATTATTCGACGATATTATAATCATACCACTTTGTCGTATTTCAACAACGATATGTAAGATAATTTTCAAAATTGCTGCCTCTTCGAGAAAAATTTTTATAACAATTTACGTACTTGCAGCCTCGCGTACAACATATGAGCGCATTCCTTTGCCCAATTTCTTGGCTTTTGTGTCAGCAATTTTCGAGAAGCAACCTCGAGTGCAACTCCTTGACATAAAATCGCACACATGTACATATACATACATATATATATATATATATATATATATCGATGGACTAATGCCAAAGGGTCGTATCGGTTATGTATAAGCATAGCTTATACGCCCCTATGGATTTTAACCATCGATATATATGAAGAGGAGCATGCGGTGTAGGACGAGAGAGGCAAAAGTATCCCAACCCAACGATAAAATACTGTGCAACAGTGGGAATCACGAATGCTCGAGAAAATGCTCTTCCTCGAGCTCAATAGCAATCTGCTCTTCTCCCTTTCGCATTTTTTTCCCTTCTTTTTTCCATCAGCCTGTCGCATTCCCTCGATATAACCCCGGCCATCAATGCACGTACAAAGTATAGCATGTATATGTACGATAAGCTCTCATCTCCTCCTCCACGTGGACTTCACCCTCGAAGCTTTTTTTTTCTCGCTACTTTCCTACATCTCTCTACCCGTAGTACGGATGAACGCGTTGAAACTGTTGTATCTATTTACTCTCTCATTTTTCACCCTGTTCTCCCTTTTACTCCGAGGACAATTTTTACGCTTCAATATTTCCGCGTGAATTCCATCGATCCGTTAAAACTTGATAGCTGTTCGGATACTGATTTTTGTTGTAGGGTTTGGGTTTTAAAAAATTTCAGCCTATCATTGAGGCTCATCATAAGATTTTCATTATAATTTTAAGAACTAAAGTGTCTCTTCATAGTCAAAAGTCCCTCACGATTTTAATGAAACACCGAGAACTGTACATTTCCAGATGGACAATGCTACAGAACCCACCATGAAGAAAATTTTTTATAATTTCAACGAGCGCAGGGTACCGATGTATGTAGGATACGGGCCTGGTGCTTTATTCTCATTGGTCAGTAAGAAAGTTAGGTCTTTCGGTCAGTGCCCGAGGCTTCTGTGCTCGAGCTCAGTCAGTGCCCGAGGTCCGACTGTAATCTCAAATAAACTCCTGTTATAAAATGAACTTGGTAGCTAAAGTTCCTTTGCTTTGATTTTTTCCGAGTGCCCGTCCCGTCATAGCAGTTGACTGCCGTTCAGTAGCCAACTTCTCAACTGTTGCAACAATGAAATTAAATGAAAAATGGTTCATGCCATTGAAGACCGAGAGGATGCACAGATAGTCCAAACGCGAGTTGTAGTCGAAGAGGCTGCGCATGATTGTGAGACAGTGCTTGATAAAGATGTGGTGACTTCGTCACTAGAAAATCCCTGTTTTTGTTCAATCAATATACCTTGACTTATAATTTTCTTGACTTAAGGAGGTTCACTAGGGTTTGCGGGAAGTGAAGAGGGTCGGCGGAAATCCTAGGCTTATACATGGGCCGACTGCACTGCAGCCAACTGTGAAAATAATTTATCATGCGAATCGGAAAATCATGGAATTGAGATGAATAAAATAACGATAAATGAATACTTCACCCTTTTCGACAGTTAAGGATCGATAAATGTTATTTTACATTGATATAAATGAAAGAAATTCAATTTTATAGTGTACATAATTCGCAGAGAAGTCTGGCAACAAGGCGCGTATTTCTTACGGTTGGTACCGTCAAGTGTCACAGCCACAGGCACCAGAGAACAGTCGAGCTGTCAGGAGATTGCGCGCTCAACCTAACCTAACTGTCCCGGCTCTACAGCGATGTTGCCATGCTTATCCCTTCTTTACATCCCTTTACTGCGAATAATTATGAATTTTGTGGGTTCATTGAATAGTATTCATAAACTATGTACACAATCAATCTGATATTTGTCATGCTGCTTTATTCGCCTATACTGTATTAAAATAATATTTTTTAAAAAATTTCTCTACATTTTCTCCGGAGTTTTAAAGGGGAAAAAATCGCAATTTCTGCTTCCGCCATAAGAACGTGCGTTAAAAGAGCCTCGTCAGAAACTAAATTTTCATGTGACGAATGGTGTAAGTGAAAATTCCCAAATAATTCAGGCACATTTATACAATAGAAAGGACTGAATATCTGATAAAAAATTTAGATTTTTCTGTGTATTTTTCTCTGCCTGGTGAACTTCCTTAAGTCCGGAATCATGGAAAACAGATACATCTTATATCAAATGTATTGAAATTTTACGGGGTTTGAGAGTACTTGATGATACTACTGAAAGCACAGTTGCTTTGGCCTACGATTTAAATTTATTATTGACAATAAACAAAAATACCTTTTGCAAGTTGTCAAATTTCATCTTGATGAGCAGTATCCCACTTGTCAAAAGGAAGAGATAGTATCACTATTGCCTATAAATGCCACTGAATAAAAAAAT
Source organism: Rhorus exstirpatorius (assembly GCA_963564615.1). NCBI lineage: Eukaryota > Metazoa > Arthropoda > Insecta > Hymenoptera > Ichneumonidae > Rhorus > Rhorus exstirpatorius. The sequence continues at coordinate 25,916,821 of OY751318.1, forward strand.
TAATTAAATTAAAAAAAACAAAATCCGAGTAATATCATGTTTTTATGTGTCTTGATTGAATGATAATCAGACAATTTGTTAGACGCTATTCCCTGTTTGTTTTGTTAGACGCTAGACCCTATTAAATATCTACTGAAGAGTTAAAATTCTAAGAGCATCTTATTTGAGACACAAACCGATTCTCTGGCAAATGTGAGCGCAAAAAAATGTTATAACAGCAATTATTCATAATAAATTCGATAAAAAGGAAAAAAAAAATTAAATGCGATGAATCTTCCACTCGACCTAAAATTCTCATCTATTGACATATTTTTTTTCTACCTAAACTAACTATTTCAGGTGTGGCCCGTTGGAAAATCGAAATTTTTATTTTTTTTTTGGAAACACCCTAATGTATAATACATATTTAAAGAGAAACAAAAACTTAGCCCACAATGTGCATATTCGATAAAAAGTTTTCTCCTCGGAGGAAACTCAGACGCTCGAAATTTGATTATTTTGCGGGTTCACTTGTGAATGTGAAAAGCATCGTCGTCATCGAGGAATTCTCGTCGGAGCAAAGATAGAAGAGTCCGTACAAATTTGGACCATCATTTTACTTTCCGTATATTCTCGCTCAAAGAATTTAATCACAATTATAGTCCATCGCTCGATCAAAGAATTCAATTATACATCCGGTCTATCTGTTTCGAAGTGATGCTGCGAAAAATCCAATTCAAGTTCCTGATTAAATTGAGTCCGAAACCGATACATTTGCGATGAAGTTTTAATTGGTTGGTTAACCAGCGGGTTTTCTACAATTCCCATCTTTCGTGATCATTCGAATTTACATCACAAAGGAATTTATCACTAACGCCTCTAACTTAAACGGTATTATACTACTTTACGCTGCACTACGATGTAAACCCTACTGAAAAAGTTCATGTGATATATCATGTAGAAAAGTACATGATAAATCACATAATAAATTGTATAAAGTTATGACCGATATCAGTGCACAATTTATTATGTACTTTATTTTGTGATTTGTTACATGATTTATTGTATAGTTCGAATTCACATAATTTATTATGTAATTTATCATATGATTTCTCATATGGTCAGGGTTTATATCGGAGAAAAAAAATGAGGACTCGTGCGGGATCGAACCCATGTCCGCCAGATTCTGAAGCAGCCTCGCTACCGCCTGGGATATGCCGCTTGTTTAAATAAATTAACAGTTTGATGAATATGAAGTCCACATATGACTGGAATTTATTTTCATTTTCTCTCACCGAGTTTAGGTTTATTTTAATCCAACTATGATTTGTATGTAATAAATAGCGTGGCTGAAGCAGTCTCGCTACCACCTCAGCCACGCTATTTATTACATACAAATCATAGTTGGATTAAAATAAAGCTAAACTCGGTGAGAGAAAATGAAAATAAATTCCAGTCATATGTGGACTTCATATTCATCAAACTGTTAACTTATCTAAACAAGCGGCGTAGACAAACGGTAGCGAGGCTGCTTCAGAATCCGACGGACGTGGGTTCGATCCCGCACGAGTCCTCATTTTTTTTCTTCGATATAAACCCTGACCATATGAGAAATCATATGATAAATTACATAATAAATTATGTGAATTCGAACTATACAATAAATCATGTAACAAATCACAAAATAAAGTACACAATAAATTGTGCACTGATATCGGTCATAACTTTATAGAATTTATTATGTGATTTATCATGTACTTTTCTACATGATATATCACATGAACTTTTTCAGTAGGGAAGCCTGTTGCACACGGTGCGAGTTTACGGAGTGGATTCCTTACGAGATTTTGTTTGAATGCTATACTGTGCGAGCTGCGTGGTGTGCTACACCGACGGGTCCGCCGTTGGTTTTGGCTGCACACGCGGCAGGCTACCTTTACGTGCTGAGCCAACTTGACAGTGCGTGCCGAAACAAATACGTGATGGTGCCGATGGTTCTGATTGGCTGAGATCAGCTGCCAGCCGCAAAACACGCTGTGAAAATAGCATCCGTTCTATCTTTGAAAACCAACAATGAAGCAAGCAACGTATTGTCCAGCTAGCAACGTTTCAAGCGACGCAGCACGTATGGGGCCATTCAAGGCTCCATGCAAGTAAACTTGCAAAAGGAATATCGCACCGTGTGCAACAAGGCTTTTACTTTCTACCAACAGCTGATGCATCAGGATATCCACTTATTCTATGTGTGTGGAAAATTTGAGCCGGATAACTCGAAATGTGGAGAATTTAGCGTTGTCACATAAATCTTTTGAAAAATTCAAAATTTTCGATTTTTGCCAAATTTGATACCAAAACCATCCACGAATGACAATCGATTGGTATGCGAAAATTCAGCATGATATCTCAAAATTTGTGGAAGCTGAGGTGATGCAGAAATTTTTCGAAATAAATAAATATCATAAAGTCTGAACCCTTCCATCGATGCCCGCCAAATTTAATGCCAACCGTCCTTCGATGATAATCTATTGGTGTTAAAAAAAATTTAGCACGATATCGTAAAATTCGCAGAAGTTAGAGCGAGTATACCCAAAATTTTCGAAAAATTCAAAATTTCATACAATCCGTAACCTTTGACCGATTTTCACCAAATTCACTACTAATCGTCCTTCGATAAAAGTATATCGATGTAAGAACATTTGAACACGATATCTCAAAAGTTGCGAAAGTTACAGTGCGCGTACACCCAATATTTCGGAAAATTTTAAATGACAAAATATCTGAGCCACTGTATGAATTTTTATAAAAATTATAACAAATAAAAGAGATCGCGCTTTATGCTTGACTGTGAAATTGCAGCGCTCATCTTCAACCCCGCGTAACGCATTTCAACCCTTTAGCGAATTACAGACGATTCAACTTTGCATGGTGGTTCACGTCCGGGTAGTTTTTCGAAATTCGATTTCTCGACGTTTTGACATATTTTGAACACATTGGCAAACAACAGCATTGAAAAATTAACATATTTTTAAAAATTTATAAAAACAAAGCTTCTTTCGTAAGGGAGCAAATAATAATAATAATAATAATAATAATAATAATAATAATAATACTGTTCTTCCAGGAGCCCTCTCCAGACGATAAGACAATATACGCATTTTTTCTTAGAATGGTTTATAAAACAGATGACTGTCTCGTACGCATTTACCGACTTAAGTCGACAGAGCTGGTGTCTTGTAATTTGATAGGCTTGGGAAATGAGAGAACTCTAACGGAGAAAAATTGATATACGGGCAGAGAGATTCCCCTGAGAGTTGCAATCCGGAAGGGATATTAGATATTACGATATACAGCCAGAATCCCTTAGTGGATCTGTGAATCGGATATAACGAAACTCCCCCCGCCCCTCAAACAGATCTGTAAATTGGATAGTACCCAGCTTTAATTTGATACATGCAATGCGTTTGAAAGTTTTAATTAGCTAGTGATGGTATACGGAAAAAACATTACTGGTAGACTCGTAATTTTTTTTTGTAATTAACGTAACTGATAGTTTTTTTTTTTGTGTACAGTTTGAAGTATTTGACTGATTCTCACTAAAATCAGTACCAGAGGCATCCTTCAACGATACTCATATTCGTGTGAAATTTCGTAGCCCGCGATGTCACAAAATTTGCTCAAGCTATAGCTTGAGCAATATCGCGCTTATAAGTGCGATAAGTTTTTTTGAAAAATTCAAACTGCCTTAAAATTTGAGCCGCTGAATGAATTGTTATGAGAATTTCACCAACGAAAGGGGTCGCAGTATCGCTTATCTATGGAATCGCGATGTAGCTTAAGGGGGAACTTCGGTGAAATTTCGGTCAAAAATGACCAAAAAGAATTTCAGTTGATTGTTTTTTATCTTAGAAAGGTTGGATTGAAAATCGCTTCCGACAAAAGTTAGTCTATATAAGTATCTGTACTGAAAATAAATTTTAGCTTGCTGCGATAGAAGTTGTAACGCAAGGAGCATTTCGAAGAATAGTGTTTCAAAATCAGAAAAAAAAAAACGCTATAACTTGGAGAGTATTCAACCGACAGAGCCTGACTTTTGCTCAATATCTTGTTTGAAGCTTCCACATACAATATCAAAACATGTGTGATATTTGTACACAGACAAAAAAGTTTCTGTTTTCACCGAAGTTCCCCCTTAAGGTGGTACCTCCACAGGATAGTTGAATTAGGAAATGGTCGAAATTTGGCATACAGGTTATTTAATATGTTAACCGAACATCTGTGCAATTTAAATGAGCTTGACCATCCCGAACCCGAACATGCATGCACGAAGAGTTAGTTGTTAATTCTACCGTCAAAACTGAAATTAAGAAGTTGATGAAAAACGAGGAGAAGCTAGAGGGGGATGTCACGAATAATTTGAAAAAAATTCAGGAAGATATACACATTTAGTTTTTGATATATTGTAAGTGAGAGAGGTACACGCGCGAGCCTGCGAGCGGTCCGACTCTCTTTTTTGTTTCATGCATGCCCGCTCACCGCGCTTCGCCGTGCCAACGTTCCCGCTTATTCCCCGCCACCGACCCCGGCGCACATGTACCACGTGACACGAGAGTGCTAGAGAGATAGCTGAAAATTCTTGAAGGTACTTTCTCCCAAACGACGCAACTGATCGCAATAAAAAAAAGCTTAGCCACTTTTTGCCAACATACTGCAGTGGCTAAGCTTGTTTCATTCTGATCGCTTGTATCATCTCGGAGAAAGTAGAATTCGCGTTTTCGAGGTGGTTGGAGGGTGTGATACATCGTCTTGAGCCATTCGCGAGGTACGGATGTTCGAATTTTTCGAGGCAAACACACACACACACACACACGCACCCACACACACGCATGGTCCGATATTTTTTTTTAAATAAATTTTTTCGAGGTTTTGGCACATTTTGAACGCATTGACATTGAAAACCCCGAAACAATAACATTTCGTTATCACGAAGCTTCGTCTACGAGGAAGCAAAAAAGAATCATTTTGGCAGCCTTTTCATCATAGTTCTCACTGAGAAATATATTTTTTTTACTCGATTTTTCGACTGTGGGATGTTTTAAACGCTACTGAAGTCACCAAACTAGACAATTACCAGCTACTACAATTATTATTGCACGTAAACATGTACAAAACGAATCTTCCTCTATGAGGAACGAAATTTACATTTCATTGACAATATTATTGCGGTACGTGTGGTCGAATAGGCGAATTTGAGTCCCGACTGTACGGTAAAATGTGATATTTGATTGCCCGTAATTGTAATACACCCACGTGGCTCCCTCAAACAAACGCGGTCCATCAGTGGAAACCCTCGCACGGGCTCGTGGACATACTCCCTGGTGTCAATTTCATCGCTCCAGGTATTCAATTTCATTCATCCATAGCGCGCATAAGACCATTTGGCAAACGCACACACTCACACACACACACGCACACACCCACACACACACGCACACACACATACACACACACCCACACACACCGTTCGTACCAACTGTCTGGCCGCACGAGTCCAATCATCGCGAGGTGGAAAATCCGACATAAATATACGAAGGAAAAAAAGAATCGTTTTTCCGCAGTGACCTCTATATATTCGTCGTATGCGATAGAAATTTTTCAATAGAAACAAAATGCCAATAAAAAAAAATGACATTCAAAAGGACCGAATCGACGTAGAATATATAGGAAATTGGAAACTCTCGTTAGAGCGTCGATAAAGCGTTATGTCGCAGCTTGGGCAGGGGTATGATTGAAGTTCTTTGACGGGGAACATGAACGACGACAGTAAAGCAATGTTGGTATATTTCTATTGACATTATTATGAAACTATAAGTATAATGTCGTTGACGTAGTCGTCGTGGTTATGTGAAATTAATCAAGTAAAATTTTCATACTTCAAAGCAATGTTATTATTATTATTATTATTATTATTCATGAAGTGTGGAAATGACACAACGTATACGTACATTGTCGTCGCACCGTTCTATACGACATTTGTATGCGAGACATTCCATACACCCCGTATCGACATGGCCGAGACCCTCGTCGGTCGTTTTTCTTTCTTTCCTTCTTTTTTAATCTTATTCCAGTACTATATATGCATGATAATTGTTACATAATTTTTTTTCGCGTATTTTCGTGCAATCTATTCATGTTAAACAACGATCGAGCTTTTCAATGCAATTTTGCGTCAATGAAGTTTGCATCGCCAGCCCGTCAGATGTGCAAGGCTATAAGTTTCACTCTCGTATTTTACGAAGCACATAACAGATGATGCTCGCGATTCATCGGGGATTCTTCTAAACCTCTCTTGTAAGATGAAAAATCCTACACTCAGAAAAATTTATCCAATGCATTGTAGTTAAGTAAAGGAATAGAAATATTTTATGGTCTCTGAAACTTAAGGAAGGTGCACAAATTTTTTTTCCAATTTTCTAAAATTGAAAAAAATTTTATTCTAAAATTGGTACGAATAAATTATTTATCAATGGACGGTTGATATTGAATTTGGCGAATATCGATTTTGATGTTTTAAATTTAAAAAAAAATATCTCTGATTTTCCCAAATTTCAAGATATAGGGCCAATTTTTGTTTTCATGAATAATGTAGGCTGCTATCGAATTTCGCGAGAATCGATGAAAGGGTTTTTTTAACCAATTTTCCAAAAAGTATTTCTCACACCTTTTTTCCCAAATTTCGAGACATCTACAGCTATTGCATAAAAATTCGTTTATTTTATGCAATATTAAATATGTAGAAGAGTTTTAGAACTTTAATTAAAAAAAAAAAAAAAAACTACAAATATGACAGAAAAGAGCGAAAAAAGTGAAAATTAAAACTTGCAAATTGCTTCCATCAAATTTTTTACAATGCTCAATGCGTCCTTCATGAGGGAGCCATAATTGACAAAGGTCGCGTAGGTAGAAGCGTTGAACATTATGCAAAATTTTGAGAAAGCAATTTCCAAGTTCCAACTTGCAGCTTTTTCGATACATAAGCTTTTCATTAATTTATGAAACACTCGCGCTGTAGAAGTCAATTGCTCGTGTACGAGGGGTAATATCGAGGAAACTGCTGAATTCGAGAGAAATCAATCTGTTCCCTTGTAAACGACTTGGTTAACTCGTTTTACGAAAGTCCCGCTCTGTGTTATATACTCGTCAATAGCTAAACGAGCTGAGATTCAATTTTCCCCATGAGGAATTCGCCACGATATACTACAAAAAGAACGAATCATTTGACAATATCCTCGCCATTATCGATTTTCCCAAATTCAATATTAATCGATCGTTAAATTATATTCGATTTACGGTAAAATTGTTTCGAAATTGTTGGAAGTTGGAGCAAACAAAAATTTTTCGTAAAATTTCTTATGCCATGAGAGGTTTCATAAGTTTTTATAAAGTCTTTTTAAAGCATAGCACAAGCTGTTCTGCAGTCGTTTCAATTGTTCAGGGCACACCCGTACAAGCTCTCATGGACTTTTACGCTAATTTTTTTTTTTATTTTAAAAAATTTAGAGAACTCAAGCATTGAACACGTGCCAATTTTTTTCTCTCGCTATAACTCTCTCTCGCTCTCTCTCTCTCTCTCTCTCTCTCTCTCTCTCTCTTTCTCTCTCTCTCTCTCTCTCTCTCTCTATGAGAAAGCAAAAATGCCAAGAATCGAATAAAACAATCATCTATATTCAGGCAACGAAATTATCTTCCATAGCGTGTAAAAATCGTAATCCTCAAAAGCGTTGTACTGTTCGTATTAATTTCATTATTCACTGAATTGCTAAAAATGATATTGTGTAAAGTGATTCTGTTTTTTTCTCGTCGCGATTGCATTTCCATTATAAATTCCATTGTAAATTCTCACACGTACGAGGAATAATGCTCTCAGGACATCTAACCCCCTTAACACACATCGACCTATCCTCTGGATCGACAGTTCATGCGAATCAATAATCCCAGACACACATCCAAAAGGGTTGCGATGTCCTCAAACGAACGATCACGTGAGATGGAAATTGAGTAAAAAAAGCTCGAGCAGCTCGTAGAATTATATTACACAGAGATATTACTTGCGCAAGAGATTCGAATTACGTGCATGTACGTACAGAATATTTTGTTACTTTGTGAAATTACAATGCTTGTTCCATCGTCGCAGAGAGCTTTTAATCTCAATTTGCTATGACGATATAGCGGCTGCAGATGTTTTATGTTTTTTCACATAGGACGAAATATCTTAGAAATTTATAAGAAGGCATATTGATGAGATAGTAAAATCATAAGGTCTTGTCCCGATTTTCGTAAGCAAAATAATATCGCATTTATGTAAAAAAAAAAATTAGTATACGCATCCGTGTCGAAAGGACTGGATGAAAAAGATAATTTAAAAAAGTAACATAATGTTATCGTGGATAGAAAATCAAATTCCAACCATTTTTTCTGCAATCCTCTACAGAATTGATTTTGCTTTTGGAAAAGACTCAGGGGTGTCCCCTGAGTGTAAATTAAAGTTGGCGGGGCGGGGGTGGTCGAGCTTCAGTCGTCATCTTTGAAAGCACGTTTTATCAAATATCTCGTGAACCGTGCATGGTATGACAAAAATAAAAGAAACTTTTTTTAGAGATAATAAAATTCTCTACAACTTTTGTTGGAAACTTTTTCCTGTATAGAGCATGCTTGATTTATAGTGTCGCAAACTTTTCCGAACATACATAGTTATTTCTAAATACACAGTTAACGGTTGGTGTAACAGTAAAACTGGTGATACTTGGTAAAGTTTGCCATGCTGTAAATCGAAAACCATGCTCTATGAAGAAAAAAGTTTCGGACAAACGTTATAGAGAATTTCATTATCTATAAAAAAAGGTCTTTACTATTTTTGTCGTACGATTCACGGTTCACGAGATTTTTGATAAAACGTGTTTGCCAAGATGGCGGCGGAAGTTTTATTCAAAACGTTTTCCTGTATGAAGCATTTTTTAAATTTATAGCGAGGCAAACTTTTCCAAACATGGTTATCGCTAAATATGTAGTAAACAGTAAAAATGGTGATATTTGTAAAAGTTCACCACGCTATAAATCAAAAACCATGCACTATATATAAAAATGTTTCCAATAAAAGTTGTAGAAAAGTTAATTATCTATAAAAAAGGTTTCTACTATTTTTGTCGTCCAATGCACGATTTACGAGATATTTTATAAAACGTTTTTTCCAAGATGGCGGCTGAAGCTCGAGCCCCGGCGTCCCGCCAATTTGAATTTACACTCAGGGGACACCCCTGGACCTTTTCCCAAATCAAAATCAATTCTGTTGAAGATTGCATTATGAACCTACTTTTTTGGCTAGAAAGACTGGACTATAACTATCATGACAGTACAATTATAGTCCGACCTCCAGATAAGAAACCCGGCAATAAGAAACCTTCCCCAGTTTCTCGGTCAAGCATTTCCCCCACTACGACACGAGCTCCGAGCTCGATTGCATGCGGAAAAGAGTGAGAGAGACAGACAGAGGCAGTGAGCGTGCAGCCGCGGGTATCCGAATTCTAAGAAAAACTCTTCCCCTTGGGGGCTTTTGGTTTCTTATTTGGAGGTCGGACTGTACTTGCAAAAGAGTAATTCGGAAAAACGATAATTTTTTAGCTTATTTCGAAATTACGACAACTTTTGGTCTATGGCCGAGGGGTAAAACTAACAAGGAAGGTATCCCAGGTCGATCTCTCCGATTTTGATCTAACTCATATATGTTGTAGTACATTGAAAACTAAGCGACACGTATTTTTTTTTATCTGCCATTAAACACTTTAAGGGGGTGAAACCACCCTCCAAAGTAAGGCATGTCAAGGGGCCATTTGGCAGTTTCACCCACAAGGACATAATATTTTTTAACCAATCCAACTCCAAAAGTTTTCTCATAATGAGAAACGAAAAATGTAATTTTCTCGATAAAAAAAAAAAAAAAACAAGGGGGTGAGCCACCCCTAAATATTATTACATTAATGCCAAAAATGGGCAAATTCAAGTAAAAAAAATCTGAAAAAAATATATATTACGTATGAACACAAAATAAAATTGACGTGTTTTTGGATTTTCCCGAAAAAAAAAAAATTGGCCGGGGTAACTACCCCTGAATGCTGTTTATCTTGCGTGTATGCGAAAAATCGTCAAATTCAAGTTTAAAAATCTAAAAAAATGTATATTGCGTATAAACACGAAATAATATTGCCTTGTTTTTAGATCTTCCCGAAAAAAAATATTGGCCGGGGTAACTACCCCTAAACGCTGTTTATCTTGCCTGTACGTGAAAAATGGTCAAATTCAAGTCTAAAAATCTGAAAAAAATGTATATAGCGTATAAACACGAAATAATATTGCCTTGTTTTTGGATCTTCCCGAAAAAAAATATTGGCCGGGGTAACTACCCCTAAACGCTGTTTATCTTGCCTGTACGTGAAAAATGGTCAAATTCAAGTCTAAAAATCTGAAAAAAATGTATATTGCATATGAACACGAAAGAATATTGGCTTGTTTTTGGATCTTCCCGAAAAAAAATATTGGCCGGGGTAACTACCCCTGAACGCTGTTTATCTTGCGTGTATGCGAAAAATGGTCTAATTCAAGTCTAAAAATCAGAAAAAAATGTATATTGCATATGAACACGAAAGAATATTGGCTTGTTTTTGGATCTTCCCGAAAACAAATATTAGCCGGGGTAACTACCCCTGAACGATGTTTATCTTGCGTGTATGCGAAAAATGGTCAAATTCGAGTCTAAAAATGTGAAAAAATGTACATTGCGTATAAATACAAAAAAATATTGACTTGTTTTTGGATTTTCCCGAAAAAAAATATTGGCTGGGGTAACTACCCCCGAACGCTTTTTATCTTGTGTGTATGCGAAAAATGGTCAAATCAACTCTAAACATCTGAAAAAAATAGATTGCGTATGAACCCAAAGGAAATTCGACGTGTCTTTGGTTTTTCCCGAAAAAAAATATTGGCCGGGGTAACTACCCCTAAATGCTTTGAATTGTTAACGTTTGTTTGTTTTCTCACGATATCATCAAATGCTTAAACAAAAAAATCATCGGGAACAAAGACAAGGTAATTTTTCGAATGAAGTTTAATACGTTTTATTGGTATAACTTATCGTTACGAAAATGATAAACCAAAAATTATTAATTTTCGAATATTGAACAATAGGGATAATCGTCGAAAAAGTGTTTCAAGCAGAAGGATTTTTTACACCATGAACATCGAATAACAGCAACGTTTGTGCAGCCTTCGATTTCGACGTCTGCCTTGCGGATTCAGTATTTTGTATAAAATTAAATTCCTCACGATCACCTTTGAAACGTGTACGTAGAGTAAAAACCGCCCGAATGAATTTTGTTCATCGGGGGTAGTTGCCCCGGCCAATATTTTTTTTTCGGGAAGATCCAAAACAAGTCAATATTATTTCGTGTTCATATGCAATATACATTTTTTCTGATTTTTAGACTTGAATTTGACCATTTTTCGCGTACACGCAAGATAAACAGCGGTCAGGGGTAGTTACCCCGGCCAATATTTTTTTTCGGGAAGATCCAAAACAAGTCAATATTATTTCGTGTTAATGCGCAAAATACATTTTTTCAGATTTTTAGACTTGAATTAGACCATTTTTCGCATACACGCAAGATAAACAGCGTTCAGGGGTAGTTATTCCGGCCAATATTTTTTTTCGGGAAGATCCAAAAACAAGGCAATATTCTTTCGTGTTCATATGCAATATACATTTTTTTCAGATTTTTGGACTTGAATTTGACCATTTTTCACGTACAGGCAAGATGAACAGCGTTTAGGGGTAGTTACCCCGGCCAATATTTTTTTTCGGGAAGATCCAAAAACAAGTCAATATTCTTTTGTATTTATACGCAATGTACATTTTTTCACATTTTTAGACTCGAATTTGACCATTTTTCGCATACACGCAAGATAAACATCGTTCAGGGGTAGTTACCCCGGCCAATATTTGTTTTCGGGAAGATCCAAAAACAAGCCAATATTCTTTCGTGTTCATATGCAATATACATTTTTTTCTGATTTTTAGACTTGAATTAGACCATTTTTCGCATACACGCAAGATAAACAGCGTTCAGGGGTAGTTACCCCGGCCAATATTTTTTTTTCGGGAAGATCCAAAACAAGTCAATATTATTTCGTGTTCATATGCAATATACATTTTTTTCAGATTTTTAGACTTGAATTTGACCATTTTTCGCGTACACGCAAGATAAACAGCGGTCAGGGGTAGTTACCCCGGCCAATATTTTTTTTCGGGAAGATCCAAAACAAGGCAATATTATTTCGTGTTTATACGCAATATACATTTTTTTCAGATTTTTAGACTTGAATTTGACCATTTTTCACGTACAGGCAAGATAAACAGCGTTTAGGGGTAGTTACCCCGGCCAATATTTGTTTTCGGGAAGATCCAAAAACAAGGCAATATTATTTCGTGTTTATATGCATTATACATTTTTTTAGATTTTTAAACTTGAATTTGACGATTTTTCGCATACACGCAAGATAAACAGCATTCAGGGGTAGTTACCCCGGCCAATTTTTTTTTTTCGGGAAAATCCAAAAACACGTCAATTTTATTTTGTGTTCATACGTAATATATATTTTTTTCAGATTTTTTTACTCGAATTTGTCCATTTTTGGCATTAATGTAATAATATTTAGGGGTGGCTCACCCCCTTGTTTTTTTTTTTTTTTTATCGAGAAAATTACATTTTTCGTTTCTCATTATGAGAAAACTTTTGGAGTTGGATTGGTTAAAAAATATTATGTCCTTGTGGGTGAAACTGCCAAATGGCCCCTTGACATGCCTTACTTTGGAGGGTGGTTTCACCCCCTTAAAGTGTTTAATGGCAGATAAAAAAAAATACGTGTCGCTTAGTTTTCAATGTACTACAACATATATGCGTTAGATCAAAATCGGAGAGATCGACCTGGGATACCTTCCTTGTAAGTTCTTAATTGAGGCCACAATGAAGTGGATAAAACAAAATCCATATTTTTTTTCATGAGGTCGGGCGTCACTGTGATACTTTTGCTCAACTTTTGCGTGCGTCAAATGGCACATTTACAACTCTACCCGAATCTTCACTACCCAATAACATCCCCTATCAGTATGAATCTTCGCTAACATCTCTACCTAATCACAAATCTACCAAATAACAACTCTCGGACATGGTTGATGGTAAGTCACCGGGGAATTACACTCTGTGTGTGATTCAGGTAATCCGCTGGTAACTTAACATCAGCCATGCCAGTTGTTATATGCGATAGATATTGTAATAAGATAAAGACTTTAGCGAAAGCCTCATTTTGTTTAAGACGTTATTGGGTAGAGATTTTATTGAATAGAGATGTTATGAGGTAGACATATGTTACTGGTTCGAAGATATTATTGGATAGATATGTTAGTGGGTAGAATATTATTTGGCAGCGAAGTTTCAGATATAGTTGTAAATGTGTCCAACGAATCATTGTTTGATCAACGGTTCCACAAATTATTTCCCCCACAGAAATAAAGTATATTCGAGATATAGTCGAAAATATATAATTAATATATAAAACGGCATAAAGTTCGATATCCATTATATATGCATCACATGTAGCACAAATAGCCGAACGATTGTTTCACATCGAAGAGTGAAAAGCATAAAAGGGGTTGAAAACCTCAACGACTCGATGTTACATTAAATATTCGTATATAACTGCAGGAGTTGTTCTTTTATATGCGACAATGAAGAGACATTTACCTCAAACCAATCGAAATTTGCCCATCGCTTACCCATGATTGTTTACTTTCAAGGACCCTCTCTATGAACAAGTGAGATTTCTTATCATTGGCTTTCTCATACAGAAAACTCAATTTGTATGAATGATGAGGAAGCAGGGTGCAAGTTTTAATTTTCATTGTTTTTCCATAACAACAAAGACTGAAATTTAAAAAAAAAAACCCCCCGACCACTGGATTTGTATGCGTTTTAATGAACGGAATTCCAGAACGTTGGACCCGAGTGAAATTCTCTGGTTGCAGTTTCGGCAATATCCTCGTGCTATTATTCGTAACGCGCATGCAGCTAACCAAAAACCTCTACGTTCACGCTATATTATCGAATTCCCCAAACAATTTCCCTATAACGAAGAGCCTGATGTACAAAATTGCATGTAGCATGTATCCATCAAGACTATGATCGATAAAATAATCATCTATCCCTGCATCGTTACCGCAGTCCTCGTATATATATCACACTCCCAAACAACGCATTCACTCTCTGTTCTCTCACTCCCCTATTAACACGCACTGGCTCGTTTTATATCTTGCCTTGCCTCAGCGTGACCCCGTAAAACACCATATATTTTCCGGCACAATAGTGGAAATTTTCACTCCGCAGACACGCGGGCGTATACGTCGATTTCCGCGGTCGCTAATATAACCTGGAGCACGAGAAATGATAGTCAACTTGTGCCTTTCTCAAGCTCTCCGGATAGTTATAGGGTTTCCCATTACGTCGTGGTTAGTTTATGGAACAGCCCTTAATTAGGCTACCGTGAAACACCCTAAGAGAATGAGTTTCCATGGCTAACGAGCAATTTCAATATGGCAGAGCTTTTTGCCACCCTTTCCGCCTTCACCTATATTGTAATGCTCGAGAATATATCACGCCGTTGAATATATGGTCGTCATCATCGTGGTCGTTCCGTGATTCTATTACTATATATATATATATATACTTCCGACGACATGGGTTTGCTTCCGCATGGAGGAAGAGCTTTGTTTTCGTGAAAAAAAAAAATTTCAAGTTTTTGATGCCAATGTGTTCAGAATTTTCCAAAATATCGAGAAAATACATTTAGAAAAAATGTCTGCATGTATGTGTGTGACTGTGTGTGCATATGTTGTGTACGCATATCTGTTCAGGCAAGGCCTTCGAAAAATTGAAATTGCAATGCCTCTTGAACTGCTTGAACTATCGTGCTGAAGCTTTTGTACACTACTAAAACATGAAACCCTTTTGTTTGATAGGGTTTTAAAAAAAAACAATTATAACGGATACCCGATTTTGATTTATTTTTTCTCTGTGATCACTCTAACTCTGGTAAATTTAGGTTTATTCACCTTGAACTTTTTGTATAAAAAGGCTAGGGGACAAGCATATATTTTGTATTAAATTGGACAAGAATCACTGAAGATGTTAGAATTTCATAAAATTTTGAAATTTCCAAAAAATATCTGTGATTGCTCTGATTTTCGTAAATTTGAGGATAACGAGCTAAAACTTTACGTATATGAGTACGCTATGAGACAAAGATATTCGATATTAAATTTGCCTAGGATCGCTTTAGAGGTTCAGATTTCATAAATTTTTGGATTTTTGAATCCGTGCTACAGGAGAAAATTTTCCATCTTCGAGGAAACGATTTTTATATTGCATGTCCGGCCTGGTGTGATGAAAAATAACTTTTCCAAATCAATTTACCGTCGTTTTGTTCCTCACAGAAATTTTCATCGTCCAAATCATAACTCCGATCTTAATATTTAATAAAATTAAATTTTCCATTACTATATTGCATGTCATTGAGGATTTGTGAAGAAAAATAAATATGAATGCATCTAAATTACGATGTTCAGTTAAATTTTGAGCTTCTCCAGCTCGGTTTCAGAAAATCAAATAATTCCGCGAGTATGCTTATGGTTCATGTCATAAGGGATCAGAAGCGCGGCACGCAAGAGCAGCGGAAGGTCGTAAAAAAATTTCTAGGATTATGTAGATCGAATAAGAAGCCGAAGGATACCTGGCCTGTGACCAGTTGGTCTTCCTCAAAGATTCTAGAATCGAGGAGAAAGGTCGCGATCCTCTCTGAGATCTTCCTGAGGTCTCAATCTCACATGAATTCCGTTTTTTTTTCTCCTTTGCGCCCCCATGTAGCTATGATAAATGCGGTAAAACACGTGCGAAGTGACATTTATATGGACACAATATATCCCCGATCACTTGGCCCCAGGCAATGTCATCAAATTACTTTGAGCGGGAAATTAGTCGTGAGGTCCGACAAAGGAAGAACATGCTGCATAGCAATATACAGTGGGATATTCTTTCGTACTTTATGACGGCATATTTACAACTCTACCCTCATTACCCGATAACATCTCTACCAAAATTTAGATCCGAACAAGTCTATCACACGAGACAACCCTACCAAGGAGCAGCTGATATCTCGATACAATAAAACATCTTTACCACAGAGTTCGCTAACTTTTCTATCCAATTACGTGCTCACCAGATTAAAAAACTCTCTGGGATGGCTATAATTGCCTCAAGTTACGGACAGATTACGTGAATAACGCACAGGGGAATTTGCCAGTAACTTATACCATCAACCATGCCGGTGAGTTGTCATCTGGTAGACTTGTAATTAGGTAGAGATGTTACCGAAAGCCTCATTCCAGTATAGAGATATGTTTTCCGATAGAATTGTAATTTTGTAAGCTCGTGCGAACAGCCTAAATTGTGGTAGTAACCTTCCAGGTACAAATGTAAATGTGCCTTCTATGCGTTAGGATAGATTCGAGGTATTTCTCTTATATCAGTCTCCGACATTATCGTTCGTGTCTCATTCTTCTGCAGAGAGATCTCTCATAGATACGTGACATCGTACATGGCATCACGAGGCAGAAAATTTCCCGCGGGAAATCCACATGGAAAATTCAGTCATCTTTATGCCATGAGTACGAATTAGAAATACCTGCACGAGGATACCGAATCATTGGCCATCATGCATTGGTCAGTTGAATCATAATCGTGGATCCCTCGAGTCGATAAATAAGAATAGCGGACGTCAGTGAAATTCAAAACTTTGCTAGGATGAAGCGTCCTCAGCTCTTGGCTCTAAAGAACGCGACGCGAACGACTTCATGAATCTTTTGTCGACTGACCACATTAAATTTACCAATGGACAAATAATAAGAAGTTTGTTCTCTGCAACAACAATGGCTTACAAATATATCTCATCCATAATTAAAAATTAATTTTAAAAAATAATTAATTCTGTCCTATAAGTTTATATTTCGACTTACAAATAAATTCTTCAAATAATGGATGGAAATAAAAATATTGAGCCCCTGCAATGAAGGCAGGGGTTTCCCGCAATCAGGGGTCGAGAAAATATTTACAGACGGGTAGGCAAAAAATTTCAGAGACGGATAGCTGGTAAACACAAAAATCGTCTTCTGCTATTATTATTTTTTGAGTTATCAGCGCTTGAATTTAACGCTCGATAGTAATAAACAAGTGCGTCTGCATGGCAGCTGAAATCCCTCTTGCTACTTTTCCCCCGTTTCATTTCTTACTGTGGTACCTAGATACCATACTAGTACCCATGTGCGAATCAACAATCGGCCAAGTACCGACCCAGTACTGGTGCCGGAGCTGCCAATACCGGCAGACAATCATGGCCCAGTACTCTGCCAGCGCAGAAACGAGCCTGGCCCAACTCCGAAATGATAACAACGGTCCAACGCTGCTGTCAATATTGGGTCAGAGTTCATAGACAGTCCTGGCCCAGCTCCGTCATGAGAACAACGGCCCTAAGCTTGGCAGCAGCATTGACACAGTACTGGCAGCCAGTACTGTGTTAACGCACCTGCCAATATTGGGCCAAAACCCATTGATAATTCTGGTTGAATTACTGGCTTACTACTGGCTGCCAATATTGGGCCAGAGTTGTCGTGTATACAAAAAAATGACTCCCTCGTAAAAAAAAGTGTTTTTTTTCAGAGATGCTTTATTAAATGCAATTCTATTTGACACGGCTGCAGAAAAAAATTTAAGGTACCTGCGGGTAACAAGGCCTTTCGACTAATGAGGCCCAAGTAACAAAAATCGTATTTAAAATAACCGCTCTCGCTCGAGGTGACACCAACAGACGCCTATTGCACGAAGATGTACTTAAATAATGATTAATCTTAAAACCTGTTGATTAAATTGGATATTTTACTAGGCCTTATTACCCGCAGGTTACCTTATTTATTAATTAGGTTAAGGTCATAGCATTTTGAATAAAAATTAAGGAATAATGCATGGACAAAATATGTGAAATAATGGTTAAACGTATTTACGTTTGAACATAGCACCATGTAATATAAAGTTAGAAACACATACAATATTTATTCAATCAATATTTGCTGGACTGACGACGTACTGATAAAATTGTCTGCCAATGTCGAGGCAGTACTCCACTCAAGACTCGGCAATTAAGACTGGCATGGTAGCGTTGCCGATACTAGGGCAGTATACATCCAGCCGAGACTCAATCAACTTTGGTAAACAGGACTGGTCCCGTAGTGATAAATTGTTTACCAATACTGGGGCAGTACTTCTAGCCGAGACTCAACCAACCTTGGTAACCAGGACTGACACCGTACTGATAAAATTTTTTGCCAGTACTGGGGCAGTACTTCCATCCAAGACTTGGTAACCAAGACTGGCACGGTATGGATGCGTTCAATAGCCAATACTGGGACAGTATCGCCAACTGAGAGTCGGTATTCAGGCCTTGCACAGCTTTGGGCCGTGTTGGTAATTATGGCACGATACCGACATTCGCACATGGGTAATTCAATTGAGCTCTTTTTTAAAAATGAGAAATTTAAAATTTCTAATGTTTCGTAAATCTCTTCCCGTCAACGAATATCTTCGTTACTTGTTAGAGTACATTGGCTATTTCGGTGCTGTCAATTAGTATATCGCTTATTTTCCCAAAATTTTCTATTGTACAATTTGCTCTATGGTATCTTTGATTTATATTTATGTCACTAGCGAACAATTGTCGAATTTAAAAAACGTATATGCCAGCTCATGAGAGTTGCGTATAAGACGATTACTCCGACGCGGTGAATAAATCATGTATGAAAATCCAACCCCATCCGCATGAACGCCCGGCGATGTCAAGCGAAATCCCAAGGTGTTAGCAAAAAGCACAAATTACATTGGCTGATTCGGGCTACAAGAATATGTTCCGACAACCAGGTCCCTTTTGCGTTAAATTGCTTTGAGGATAATACGTATGCGATGGTACATCATTTTTTTAGCTTCGTTATTTAACCGCAAGTATATACGTAGGATGTCAAAAACGGTTACATCAAAACAAGATGATCAACATTTGTGCTCGCGTGGACCAATCAAGAGGAGGCTAAACATGCGCGAATTTCGTGAAAAATCGTTTTGCGTTATTTTTATGCAAATTTTCTCGTACACAACACTTGTCGGAATCAAACCGGGAGACTGATGTGGTGCCGGGCGCTCATAATTGATCGATGCCTGGCAGTTCCGCAATCTCGGTTGCATCTGCCTTTAGCTCCTGCTCTTTAATCGAAATTTCTCGTGAGGACACCACAAATCGGTCGAAAAATTAGGGATGTAAGGGAGATTTGTAAAATAAGCTATGAAAGCCATCGATTTTGCATAAATATGTACGGGGAACATCCGAATATTACTCAGACGATTATTTCATAATCGTTTAACGCACTAGCTTCATAAATATGTATATGCGCATTAAGGAACTTCGAAAAATCTCTTTTCGCATGACTGATTTTTTCACCGTTCGATTAATGAATAATATTGATAATGAATGGAAAAATTTCCAAAGTTTCGCGAGTAATTTATTTCCTCATAGAAAAAGCTTTAAATCTTTTTTTCAGTTTTCAATGCCAGTTTGTTCTACATGTTCCAAAACGTCAGAAAAACATAATTATAAAAAATGCCTAGATGTGTGTGTGTGTGTGTGTGTGTTGTTATGAGATTCTAAAAATTAAGGAGGTTCTTAACCCAGATAAAAACGGTAAGAATTATTATAAAATTTGAGGGGAGGTTTGTGCTGGTACTAGGAATACACCGTAATTATTTCAGATTTTTTGACCACCTAGTTGAGGAGAAAAAGAAACATTAAATATGCCGCTTATACGTGGGCTCCTATGGGACAAGTATTCGAAGCTATGATTGGAGATTATTTTAGGAGTGAAAAAACGGTAACATTTCCCCGAAGAACCGCTTAAACGATAGATTAGACCTTCATAGATATAATTTGCCCATAAAGAAAGTTTTTCACCGTGCCGATTGTGAAATATACTTTTAAACAGAATTGAGCGTGAGTATAATGGCAAATTAATGAAATGAAAACGTATTTGGTTAAACAAATGCCGAACGCAACCTCTGCCCCGCACGTCGTCCGCGCCGCGCTGTACGTTCCCCTTTTGCCGCACCCAAGTATATGTTAAGGTAGTACTGTCGATAATGCAAGAGTCAAATGTATACACCGTCATGTTTGACTCACGCAGTATTTAGAATAGGCAACGTCACGTCTATAATGAACCGATAGAAAAGTACATTTTGGATATTTATTTCCTAATTACTACTCTCGCATGCTCTGAACCTGTACTTGTAAGGATTAAAAATGTTCCTTATAATATTTTCTCTTATTATACCAATTTTTATTGAAATCTGAACGGTACATTTTGAAAAATACGATGAAAACTGTGATTTCTCATAAGACTCAATGCTACATGTATGAAATTACAAATGCCAATATCTTTTTTCTGGTTCTCTGCAGACTTTTAAAAATTTAACTGAATCTTTTTCTTATCTTGGTCTACCACTATACCAAATTTTATTAAACTCTGAACGGTAATTCTATAATCGACAGTACTACCTTAAGAACCTCCTTAAGCTTTTATAACTTTCGAATGGCTGGACTTATAGGGCTGATGAAGTTTTGCACGCGAGTACCAGCTATACCACTTCCCTTTGTCTCATATAATTTTCGTGAAGATTTAACAAGACGTTCGGTTTTGATGGGATTTGCAATTATTTAATCGTTTAATTGTTTCATCTGGCTTAGAGTTTATAAACAAGTAGACTATCATTGACCTTTAGGCTGCCAGGATTTGATGAGCTTTAATCCCATCAGAAATTTCCCAAATAGTGTGCCCATATCTTGAATATGACCTTAAAAAAGTTCCGATCGTACCTAGAGCCTATATTTAGGCTTTCAGGCGGTCTAAAAAGGTTAAATAATGTTCGCTATAGAATTTGGACAAAATGGACAACTGTGCTCTAAAGTTATAGAATTTTCAATTTTTCAAAAAATCAGTTTGTGCGTTTATTGACATTCTAGCTTGTGCAAACTTTTCGGCTACCGCGTTGAAACTTTCTAGATAAATTGAGTACTATATCAAAAGACGTTTGGTATTGAAGTTAGAGAAAATCGATTCAAGAATCGTTCGATCGTTCAAGATTTTTTGATATTTTTCATTTTCTTTTTCTACGGGGAAATGTTCGCTCTGACTTTCAAAAATTTACAACTATATCGAGCTATGTTATCAGCTTACACGCAAACAGGGCAAACGTGAACCATATACCCGATATTGAGTTTGAAAAGATGGAAAAAAATAGTTCAGAAAAATCGTGCAAATTATAAACTCGCATATTGTTTCTTCGTCGTTTTAGCTCGCTCGAAAAATTTCCTCTATACGCGGGAGCCAGCATTGAAAAAACTCAACTTGCTCATAGAGGGAGCTTTGCGAACGAGATAAAATAATGGAGGAAGCTTTGTGCAAATTTCTAATTTGCACGCTTGCTCAACAGTTTGAATCGAGCGAGTGTAAAATTAATTTGTGTAAAAATGTATAAAGAGGTAAATAAAAAAGTTGCTCATATATTCGCCAAGGATTAAAATATTTTTAATTCTCAAAAATGCTTCACAATATATAGCGTCAATGATATCGGGAAAAGAGAGCCCGTGAATCGTATCGTATTGTCTTTTTATTTTTTGGCAATCCCCCGCGTGAAATGTGAATTCCGGGTATCCCAAGCTGAGGATTCTCTGAGCCATTGTTAAATATTCTATAACGTATTCTATTAGTCGATGTATCAGACTCAACGATATATACACATAACATCACTTGACGTACAAGCTTGAGAATATATATATATCTTTTTTGGAAGTCTTTCAAAGTCGAGGGTGTCACGAGATATTCGGATGTTTACGAGGCGTATATTGCCGCACAACTTATCCCTCCCCAAGTCATCCCATATATAAACGTATTTTTACGGTTGAAATCACGAGAGATGGCAAACGATGTACGTATCAACCCCTCGGGCTCTTTTGGCTGTATTCTTTCCCTTTTTC
Source organism: Rhorus exstirpatorius (assembly GCA_963564615.1). Taxonomy (NCBI): domain Eukaryota; kingdom Metazoa; phylum Arthropoda; class Insecta; order Hymenoptera; family Ichneumonidae; genus Rhorus; species Rhorus exstirpatorius. The sequence goes on from OY751318.1 coordinate 25,939,078, forward strand.
CTCCCTTATTCTTCATCGTCCTAGGTGTTTTTCCTCGCTATCACTCAACCATGGAAATATGCAGATTACACATGAAGGATTACGTGCTAACTCGATCTACCACCCCACTCCTGTTCACGTTTCTCAAAATTGGTCCGTGCGGTTAATTATTTGAACGAGTCAACTGGAGAGAGGTTGATGAAAGTCTGGATTATGGGAACTGGGAAGTGCCACATGGCTTTTGGACTCTTTACTTTTTATCGTATATATTATGCAAACGACTTGTTCGGTGTTGAATGCGTTGGAGAGATTGTGTCATTGGCGGATTATACGGTGGATCCTGTTTGGCGGAGATTCTCGGGCCTATAACTGCATTTTCGTGGGACCTTTTACGAAGCCTTTAAGGATGCTTCACGTATACATCGCCAGCCAAAACCGAGATTTGTATGAGAATTTTTGAGCACCTTGAAATCTGAATAAATTCAACCATTTAAGAGATTTAAAGAACTTTGATTTTAAGGAGGTACGATCATTGCTACGTATCCAACTTTCGGACTTGAAATTTTTATGTGTTTTTGACGAATAATTTATGCGCCTTATTGCCAATATTTGAGCTATATTGACCGTTTAGTTTTTTCGTGATAAAATTGCAAAGTCGAGCAGTTTGAGTTATTAAAACACGTCGTCTTATGGAGACGGTTAACCAGAAGTGCTGTGATCACGGTCTTACTGCTCACGTATCCAACTACACCCGCGTTGGAAAACTGAAATTTGATACATCGGATATAATGTATATTGTAATTAATTGAAAAATTAATCTTCACCGTGTAATTCAAGCACTACATCACAAAAAAGTTTCAATTTTCCGGTTGAAAATGGTCAGAACTCCGACTCTCTCTTGTTTCATGCGTGCCCCTCGCTCGCCGCGCTCACCCGCGCCTACGTTTCCGTTTATTCGTCGCCCACAGAAATAGTCGTACCTCCTTAAACCGTAAAAACCACATCTCTATTGAGCATACATAAATGCCACACTTAGTGCGATTTGGGATTTTGCATCTTCGAAGTACTATAACTCTCGTATAAATAATCCAAAACTACTCGATAACCAGTAAAAATTTCGGGTAAAAATTTCTCAAAAATCCCATGGTGATAGTTTCAAATGCGACAAACATTACGCATTTAGTGAAACCGAGGGTAGTGGACTCGCGGTCGGTGTGCGGCTCTGGTGATCTCCCAAGTTAGGCAAGCAATGGCCAAGGCCACTACTTGGATGGGTAACCGCTCTCCGAGTTTCTGATGATAACACAACGGAAACTCAGTAAAAAAAATAAGGCCGCCTGTATCGGCATGGGTTTTCCGCAGTTTTCCCATGCCCACGGCGAATGCGATACAGTATAGCTAAAAGCAGCTGCGGATGCTACGGAAGTTAGGTCAGCTTAGCGAAGTGCGGCTAGGGAGTGATAGGAGTGATGAAATGGGAAGGGTAATACGCCGTAAAAACCCGTATGGGTATACGTTATTGGAACATACAAAAAATAAAAATTAAAAAAAAAATATTACTCATTTAGTGAAAATACGTCAAAATCAGAACAAAAGTTTTCAAAAATCCACTAACAAAAAATTTTAGGTGGTTCGAATTTGCACTAGTATGGTGTTTACGGGGGTTAAGAATTTGCTGATTTCATCCTAGAATTTTCCCTTTTTTTTTTAATTCCCATTTTCGAAATTTTTTAAGGCTGTATACACGAAACTAGTCAGTCGGTGATCCGAAAACTCTTTCAGTGCAATATGTAACCTATCTCGCTTTCCTAGATTTCGGGAAAAAAAAATTCAAAAACGAAAGAAAATTCTGAAAAAAATCCATACGTATTCAAATAAATGAAGAAACTCATTTTATATAATAACACAATGTTACTGATTCTTTGTTAAATAATTTTTTTTTAAGCTGTTAGTAAATTTTTAGCATTATTATTATTATTATTATTGAAAATGTCTGATGTGTTTTGAGCATCTTCCGTGTCGTTTATTTTTTTTTCGGATTTTTGACACCCCAGCGAAGAACTGAAATTCTGATCTATCGGATCAAACTTTTCGCTGGGAATGTATATATACGCGAAACACCCTTAAAGCGGTTTGCGGAAAGTCATTTAACTGTGAATTATGAAAAGACGAACTGTGGGTAAAGTTATAGTCTGCTAAGATCAAGAATGCGTAGGATGAAACTGTAGAAATGAACTGTATATGGAGATAAAAATGTACTGGGAGCCTGATATATACCTGTGGGAAACGAGGATCGATCAACATCTTAAGACGGAATGAGTATGCATAAATATGCTAGTAGGGTGGTTAAGATAATTAATGTTTTCTTTTGGAAGATGCGAGAGGGGTTCTAAGTGCGAAACTTCTGGTAAGGAGCCACAAAGCATTATTCGCGTCGATATAAACGTATGGCTTAGTTAAGGTAGTACCTCCGTGGAATCAATGTGTTGAGAAATCTTTCAATCTTTGCACGTGTGTTAATTAGGATATTATCTAAACGTATGCGTAGCTAAAAAGAGATTTTCTGTTTCAAACTCGAGATAATTAAAGTCAAAATGAGCCTGATTAATAACACGTAACCCATGCACCAGCCATACCCTAACGACACGATTTCGATGTACCGCCTAGACGGGTTGTCGTAAATTGACCAAAAAACTAAAGTAACGTAGATAAGTATCAGTATTTTTCTAAATACGATTTCTCGACTTTTTTGGAACATTTTAAACACATTGGCATTAAAATTTCAACCATTTTTATTCAACATTATAAAGCTTCCTCTATAAGAAAGGAAAATGAGTGCAGATTGAATTGAATAAACTTATCTCATATCTGATCTGACTGTTTATATATCTTTCGTTCATAATTTTCAGTTCTGAAGCCTTGGAATCGCAAGACTCGAGCGTACCAGTAGGACTATCTCGAAATATTGGTTTTCGATGCAAATATTTTCGAAAATTTAAACTGGTTCCGTAATTTTAGCCAAATTTTCGTTTCACTTTGAGGATGTATCGGACGTACCATCCTAACCAGAAGTGATTTTCGTCGACAATATTGCATACTTAATGATATTTTCTCTCGTTCTCTACTTTTTTATTGAAATCTGAACGGTACTTTTTGTGAAATACGATGAAACCCGTGATTTTTCATAAAAGGCTCAATGTTGAATGTATGAAATTACAAATGCCAATATCTTTTTACTGGTTCTCTGTAGCTCATTAAAAATTTAATTGGATCTTTTTCTTATCATAATCTACTACTGTGCCGAATTTCATTAAATTCTGAACAGTAATTCTAAAGCCAGCAGTACTACCTTAAAAATTATAATTCAATAGCGGTTAGCGAGAAAAATAAATTTAAAAAATACCGGCTATATTTTAAAATAAAACGAGTAATATATAAAAAGAGAGATCAATTGTTCGAGTGTCAAGACCGAGATCGAGTTGGGGTTGAATGCCTAAATATATATATATATATTAGACTGTTTCAAAATAAATCGATAATTTTTTTTTTGCTTTACACAATCTTAAACTATACTTGGACATCAAAAAATAATCCTCGCGAAAGGAAGGGCCGGTCCTTCAAGATTTAGAGGTCTCTCATCGGACTTTTGTCATTTTTATTTCGTTAATACGTGAATAATTAATTTGCATGGATGGAACAAACGTTTTTCTAGTCCTAAAATGATGAATATATTCCAAACTTATGTATAAATACTGAATATACTAGAAAAAACGATCTTGATGATCGCAGCAACAATTATCGGTCGATATATACGTCGATAAATGCAAAAAAAAAACAAAAAAAAAATACAAAAATCAATATTAATAATCTCCTACTTTCCTTTTAAGGTACTTCCTACTTTTTACTTTCTCCTACAATTAAGTAGGAGATTATTAACTACTGATAAATAACGTTTTTAAGAAAATTTTTATAAAAATCGTAATTAATTGTTTTTTCATTTGCTACCATGTTTTTATTTTGTTGAATTAATCATAAAGTCCTGTTTGCTAATAATAATAATTTGTACTCGATTGACAAAGTAGACTAAGAGTTGAATAATCATTAATGTTATTGAGAAAAACGATGTGGGGTTAGAAAAACAGGCGTGCAGAGGTACCCGCGCGCCGATACGACGTGCCGCGCTAGATAAATTAATTTATCTCTACCAGTAAACATAATTTCTCCATGAATAAAAATACGTTTTTTATGGAAAATTTGACGTAGAATACGATGGTTGTATGAAGAAATCGTTAAAATTTGGGGGCCATGGTTAAAAAATTGATTTAAACATTTCAATTGTTTATAACAATATGAAATTTTTCATAAATTTTTTTGAAAATATTTTTTTCTCAAAATTCACTCTTTTATCTTCAAAATGAAAAAAAAAGTTTTCTCTAGCTTAAAAATAACCGGAGTTATGAATTTTTGAAAATGAGTCTCCAAGGCACAAATCACGAAAATCTCAAACTTTCAACCCCCTCTATTAAAAAAAAAAAAAATTCCTCGATCGCGTATCTTTTTTTTTTCGACATAGAACCCGTAAAAAAAGTTTCAGCCAAATAAAAAATGTGTCAGTCAGAATGGTGTTCGGTTTGTAAAAGAATTAGTCATTAATGAAATAAAAAAAGACAAAAGTCCGATGAGATACCTCTAAATCTTGAAGGACCGGCCCCTCCTTTCGCGAGGATTATTTTTTTATGTCCAAGTATAGTTTAAGATTGTGTAAAGCAAAAAAAAAAATTATCGATTTATTTTGAAACAGTCTAATATATATATATATATATATATGCATAGAATGATGTATGTCGAGAAAAAAATCAACACGAGCTCGTTGTATATAGCGAATTGCCATTCTCTCGCAGTGTCTACGTGACACGAGTGGCAAATTCGCGGTGTTTCAGGATCCCGCGCACCATGAAATCCCAGGAGAACATATATATTCTTTAATATTTTTGTTTGGGGTTTGCCAGCACCACCGAACGCTTTCTTCTTCGAGCTACGAAAATACCCATCCGGTGGATCTCCCAAGCCCAGACCGTTTTCTTTTTTTTCTGTCCTTTCACTTCTTCGAAGCCCTTTTCTCGTCACTTTTCTTGAAATAAAAAATAGCTGGCACTTCACGACCCTCCCCCCGCTCTCTATATATATGTCTTTCTTATCATTTTTCAGCCGATTTCTCCCGAGGGCCATGCGTATGCGCCTCAGGCAGTCGCAAATTTCGTTGCATAACGTTCTTAGCCCTCCTCCATACTCTCTTTCCTTTCTCTTTTTCTTTTTTCATCCTCGTCGCAGTCCCCAATGTGATCACGTCGTGATCCACTTCCCGCATGGAAAAAAATCCCAGAAGGGTCGCAATATACTTTTGGATCTCGCGCCAAGTTTCGTAAAGTTCCGACTGTATCCAACGCGTTCTCATATTTCCGGAAACTCATATTGAGAATACGTAGTTATTTTTTTTTTTTGTTCCTCAATTAACTTTCCCCTTGGATGTTTGAATATCTTAAACGGCTTGTAAGAGAGCTTAAAGTGATTGTACGAACGCGAAAGGACTTTACGATAAATAATTGATTTTTTTTTATTGCATTCTCGGCTTACGCGAGCGAAGCAAATTTAACGGCCACTGGATTAAAAAGAATAAGCGTCTATTGTGGTTACGAAATGCTATTTCTCGTCACGTTTACATTGTCTTTTTCTCATTCCTTCCTGTATCTACGTGATTTTCCGGCTCTCATTTTTCATGTCCTCCAGTAATGCCGTATTCATTACGTATCTACTAAAGATTCGGATATTACACATCCTTTCATACTTTTTCTCCGCAGTGTGTGTAACAAAACAGTCCGAGGTTATTCCTCTCGGGACCGTCAGTTCGAAAAATCCCTGCTTCATCCAGGGTGATAAGAAATCGACCCCTCTTTGGCTGGATGGATCGACGCGAAAAAAAAAAACTCGAGAAAAAAAAAAACATTTCGTTTATCCCACCAGATTTCTATATATACGAAATTGGTTGGTACGGACAATGGACACCCATGGAGGATGTATGTATATATATATATATATATATATTTATATACGAGACAGAGAGGATATATCGAGCCTCGTCGACAGTTTCCCTTGGTTGCTGGACTTAATAAAACTTACCCTTGTCGCAAAATCCGGCATTAGAGAATATGTTTGTTGCCGTACTTTTTCACTGTCTTCATCATAAAATATTATTCTGAATGTTCGTGTAAATTTAAGAAGCAGCAAATTCAAAGTGATTTTATCATTGAATAATTAAAAATATCGATAGCTCTAAAATATAAGTGTCTTGGAATAATTTTCAATAGCATAAAATTGTTATAATTACACAATGAATATTATTTGCGCCCTCAGTCGTCATTGATCTGTCGATAAATAATTATTTTCAAAGATTTTTCTTTCTACAAATTGCCTGATCCGTTCCGCCCCATCAAGAATTCTCAAAATTTTAAGTCATTCCAATTTTGAAAAAAAAAAGATCGATCATTCAAAGTCTCATTGTCATATTTTATCGCTATGCAAAATATTTAGCTCTTTAGTTCGAAATTTTAACAGTTGGAGAGTTCACGTCGAGAGGCTATTCACTGTCAAGTGCGGTGTACAAGTGATTTCAGAGTGAAGTCGATTTCACATGATTTCAATGATTTCATGAATGATTCAAGTGGTTTTAAAATACATGTGACTTGATGTGATTCCACGTGATTTCTCTCATTCTAAGAATGCAAATTGATGCGTAGCAACAGTGGTTTTTTTTTTAACTTCGTGATTACTTTAACCCGCAGCCCACAGCTCAGACTTTTCTTAAAATTCAATTTCACACGATTTTTCTTTGTTCCAAGATGCCAGTAAAATTGGCCGGATGAAATTAATTGAATAACGTAATTATTAAATAAAAAATTTCGAGAAGTTAATTATTTCTTCAATTGCTTTACCCCTCACGTACGTTTATAATATTTCAAAATTTAAATGATTTATTTTGCACGCCTTGCAGTTTATACAATAATTTTACCAAACAGGCGAGCCGAGAGACGAGCAAACAGAACTACAGATCGAAAAGATACCAAATTTTCACTAATCGATATTAATGTTTTAATTGCATACGAGTAACGCCGACAGTGATATCGTATACGACGGAACAAAAAAAAAGGAATAAAGTATCGAATAAAATTATTTGTATGTACCTGCAACAAACAATATTACAAGTTCGACGCAAAAAGCTCACAATCGGTGTAAGACTTGACTCAACCAAAGACGCGACTCAAGACCTCGCCAGGCCTCGCTCAAGATCTAAGATCTATATTGCTCTCAACGCTGATACTTATATCATTCGATGGGAAACGCGCTAGAGCACATTTGTGTGCTTTGTTCTAGTGGGCCTAGTTCGATAGTAGCAACGCCGTAAAAAAACTCTTATTTTTTGCATATATATTGCGTGATTTCTGATGATTTCCTGACTTTACGTGATTTCACGCTGATTTCAAACAACTAGCAGTGATTGCATTCTGATTTTGAGTGATTTCAACGACGTTTGAGCAACGTCGATTTTATGTGATTTGATCCAAAATCTGGTGATTTCAATTCTGATTTAAGACCAGGATGGTTCAGTGATTTCAAGAGTGAATAGCCCTTCGGTTCGCGTACTCTATTTTTAAGAAATCGGAGAATTTGATAAAATTTTATTGCAATAATCAGTTTAAATCGTATATTAAGCTACAAGGGATGGAAGTTCGATTTTTGTCCCGTGTAGCTTAATATACTATTTCTTCATACCTCGGTCGAAAGTACGCGATTAATTGTAGAAATTAAATCGTCATAACGATGTAGTATATTGCTACATCGTTGTCGTCATAATCAATTCCAAAAGTTGAGGTTATGAGTTCGAGTTCGTGGTCACAATGCCCGCGGCATTTGCAGCACGAGCGCCAGAGAGGGCTGCTGGCCGACGGCGGGCATTGACCACGAACTCGAACTCATAACCCCAACTGCTAATGTTCATGACTCGGAATCGAAATAGCTTAACATTTCTGCTTCATTTGATGATTCCTCGGATGAGGACATGTTTTTATTCATTTTCACTTTTCAATACAAACCTTCAACTGCCTCCGACTGTCACTCATTAATTACCCCGTGGAAAATAACTTTCCTCCCGTATTATTTAATTTTCGTCCCGCGTCACAGATGGCGCGCGCTACGTTTCCGCAGGGACTAAAAGATATATTTTCCTCCCGCAAATCGGGGACGAAAATGCGTACTTTCAACGGAGTTATGAAGAAAAAAAAATGTCAATAACCATGGCGTTTGATTTCTTAGATCGGTGTGCCAAATTTAACTCTGATAGCTGAAATCGTTTTCGAATTATGAAGCATTCATTTTTAATCACTGAAAACACACCCAGAAATATGATTTTCAGACTATTTGATTTATTTCCAATAGTCTGGGCTGAGTTTCTCGAGCAAAATGAAATATGTAATATTTCAAGCAAAACTTATTCCTTTAAAAAGATTTTCATGCCTATTAAATAATTCTTTCGAACAAAAGGGTTCCTTTCAGATCACAGCTCGTCGTCGAAGAAAAAAAAAACTTGAGCAAACAACTTGCGAGCGTTGCATCCAGCGTCAGTCAAGTTTTTTCAACAGACACTCGGCATACATGGAAACTCGAAACTTTTCTCCAAAAAAAGTCTTTCACTTTAACGTTGCTAGTGTCCTCAACGAGTTAGAGTTCTATTCGGGCAAATATGTCTGCCGTACTCCACATACCCATTCTCTCAATCTTTTTCTCTCTCTCGTCTTTTCGATCGTTCAGCAAACTTACTGTTTGAAAGCGTCTATACGGAAAACTCTTTGAACAAGCTCCTTATAACTCATACATACTATTATGGACGACTAGAACCCAGGACATGGTTTCTCGCAAAAAAAAAAAAAAAAAAGCACGTGGAATTTCCTGGAGGGTAATATTTCTACAGGCTGGAATCGTCGCGAGACTGCGGAGCTCATAATTACAAAACTGAACCTTCCGCCCTTCTTTCGTTTTCCCTGGACGGATTTTTAATGAAATTGTAAAATCACGGGATTTCAACGTGAAACTTTTACGCTTTGAATCCTATCCTCTTCATGATGAATCTTTGATTCACGTTCCTTTTCACGTCATCAAATTTCAATTTGGGATGTCCGTTCGCTGAATCGTTCTTTTCAAAAAAATTTTGGTCAATTGGGTCAAGGAATGTTTTAATAATACATAGCAACCCCCTTAGGTAAATTCCAGACATGTATACGAAGCACAATGACTTCTCGGATATAATATGACTCGTTGGGGTTATCGCTCCTAAGAATCAAATATGAACAGCATGCAAATGATAATAATATCTCGAGAAGAACATTACAGCAACAGAACGACGTAATTACCATGAATTTATGACAACCAGGGAGAATAATGGAATCAAAATGAATTTTTTTTTTCTTCTACAATTTCTTCAGCACTCTTTTCTGCCTGACATGCAATCTACACTCATCCAGTTGTGCATCGCTCTCCAGTGCTATATCAACATTTTAGTCCCAATTTTGGAGGCGAGAATGACTTAAAAGAAAGAAGTTCATATCTCAAATTTAGCGAGTTTTATGAAGTCAGCGTTAAGCGAAATTTGTGGAGTTTTCTGACGAGTTGACCTGTCATTCCGTAAATCGTTCGCCCAAAGTATTAATTGAATTCCAATGAGAAAAGGGGGTAACCGCAATGAATCAATCGAATCCCACGGACTTTGACGAATGGTATATACCCATTAGTGGGAAAGGTATAGCACAGCGTGGAACTTTAGGACTAACTAGATTTGGAGAGCTCGATGAACTCCTGGATATTTGGCGAGGTGCAGAGAGAAAGAGATAAACGAAAAGAGAGAGAGAGAGAGAGAGGAAGGGATGAAAGTTGTTTAACTGGTAATCTCAACATCCCGTATAGCTGGGGTATTATATATATATACATATGATGCCGATCCATTGGAAGTCGAATATATGATATAAAGTCTCATCTACGCGTTCAGAACTCAATATTGAGCGAATACGTGTTTGGGCGATCTCCCGAACCGCGTTTGTAGCTTATTGATTGACGTGTACATAAAAATTGGATATTTTGCTTCTGGCTGTTCACGATCGTCGTATGTAGAGTATGTAATCTGACCCTTTCAATCATTTTATGACTACTTTGGTTGTTTCAACGTGTTTGCTCAGCTTGTCCAGCTCAATAGTTATTTTTTGATGAATCCAGCATATACACGTTGAAGGGTGAGAACCCTTGAACGTGCCCTGCTTCCGAGCCAGCTATTTTGTTCAACAATATTAGTATAATAGATTCTTCAATTTCGCTCAGCAGTCTTTGGTACTGTATATTCATATAGACAGTGACCGGTTAGAAAGCGAATCCATATAGTATGGTTGTTCGTCCCTAGATAAATCTCCCGAGCTAACCGCAACCAACAAAAGGAGCTTCTAATGCTATTAGTTTAACCACTAATTTTTGTTTACGAATAACGGAATTATCATGTGGTCGTCGAACAATTTTGGGTCGAGAGTGATTGGTATTTACGAAGCAAACTTTTGATAAACGTTCACCAAACATATGGGGCCATCGGTTGAGGGGGGGGGGGGGAGGGGGGCTGATGGGGCTTGGAGTCAAAAGAGATCACATCTCGAAGGTTAATTCTCAAACACGTAAACACTCTACCTCTCGAAAGGAGATTAACCCCAAAGGGATGAAATGTTTTCGCACGACGATATCGTTTGCTCCATATCAAGTACGTGCGGATAATTTTGTTTTTTAAAACAGCCAGACGGCTGTTTTAAAAAACAAAATTAACCTTAACCTTTAGAAAAATGGTCAGGTTTAATGGACTTTCAAAGTGAGCGTAACATGACTTCGACGTAATCGTTCAACTATACCGCCTGTATATTTTTGAACAGTCAGTTGATCCGCAACGGACGAATCGATTTCAAATTTTCCATTGAAAGAATCGATCTTCGAAGCCTCTCTTCAACACTGCAGTGCACTATTATACAAAAAAACCATTAAAAACATGTTCGATATCCCACCAAAATGTCAGATACTTGTGGTTCACGACGGTTCTTGGCGAACCTCAAGTGTCACCCGTGCGATTACAAAATAAAATTGTAGTCTCGTCGGTCACTGGTATTGAATTCATTATTCTTATGGTCGCACAAACGTATAAATTAGTTGACGCAGAAGCTCAGGGTGAAGACAAACGTTCAATTGGATCGTTGACACGATTGAGACTCGAGCATATATACGTTGCTTCGGTTATAAAGGCGAAGAGATATAGGAGGCCCGTATCGAGGTCGAGTATATTCTAACTTTAGTAGAGTCGCTTATTGCCGCGGTCCTCGTACGGGCCAATGCACGAATACACTGAACGACACTAACTATAACGGAACGAACAATCTCTCCGTGTTACAAGCGTCGGCTCACTCTGGAGTTTGCTGCTGCCAATTTTTTTTTTTTGTTCATTTTGTTCTGTTTTGAGAGAAGGCACGCAGTGTACACGCGAATGTTTGTAAACACGTTGAGATCATAACCTAAACGACGTGCTTCGTATGTAGTTATTAACATAACTGCAATCATCGGGGAGCGTCTCCTTTGTTCATTGTAGAAATCACATTGCGTTGAGGCGAGGATAAACATACCCTCTATTTTGTCCTCGCACGACCTCTACGGAGCTGTCTCCTTTTCTCTCATAACGTCATCGCGTTGCTTCCTCCTCGGTCCTCGGCTCAACAGAACAGTTGACGAGTGGCCGAGCATTAAGATCTTTACGATAGCTTCGTGGAAGCTTGATAGATTGTTGATTTGGTACTCTCTTTCTTTCCCTTTCTCTCTTTCTCTTGATTCTGATCAACGGGATTGTGATGGATGGTCTCTGTCTAACCTCATCAGAACTCATCGAATCTATGTAAGCTTGATATATATTTGTATATAAGTGATCAGCTCGGTAAACGTTTGAACCTCAACCCTACATGGATTTAACTCTCATTTTTTTTTTTTATAACGATACAAAAGACTTTATTTTGTTAAAAGAAAACTATCGAGAATTAAGTGTATCATAATCACGACGAAGAGGAAGAGGCGGTGTTCCTTCGACGCGTTATGCACAAGAATTTTTAGGGAATTTTGATTGTAGATGGGCAACGGAAGGCGTGGTCTCTTATTAAATGTATAATTAAATTTTTAATGATATTTATACTCAAAATAAAAGAATTATGTCGCTTAATAAGACCTGTAACCCCAAGCCGAAGAAGCGGCAATATTGCACCGTACCGCGCGCGTATATCGTTACGTTGGCAAAATTGTTTTGGCTCCTGTAGTCCGGTCAGCACCAGACAGCTGTTTGACAGTTTGAGATAGAAGTCAGAGTCGAGCGTCCGGCTGTAAAAGTCATTCCGAAGTGCAAACAATATACCGTTGGAGAGGCAAATTAGTGTCGGCAGCCAGTTTCGATAAATTTATTTTCAAAAACTCAACTAAATCAATCATCCTCGATCATTATCTGCGAAATAAGGAAAACAAAGTCGTCATGAGCCCCAAAAAATTAGTGGTTTTTTTTTTATTTCTCCCAAACCAAGTAGGACATACTTTGAATTTTTTCCATGTAGCTGCCGGATGTTACTGTTAAAACATGTGTAAATTTTAAGCCCTTGACATTTCTCCTTCGACACTTTTATCGTTATTACATGCATCAGCCTGACAGTTTCCCATAAGAGTTTATGTTAAAACTCGAAAAATTGACAAATTAAATAACTTCGGTACGGGCTAGACGATTGCGTCCAAATTTCACTCTAGATATTCAGAATACAAGTAATAACAATCTGTACAATTTTCATCGTCCTAGCACTATTTTTACCTGCACGCCTGCACATCCTTAAGCGGGGCATGCATGAAACAAGGGAGAGTCGAACCGCTCACGGGTCACCCGTGTATTTCATCATTAAATAGGGAAGAACCACCTGAAGGCATATGTCGTGCTCCGGGCCGTATCAAAAAAATGGCCTAACCTCATTGAAATAAAATTTGTGTCCTTCATGAAACATGTCCGGAAAATGGTTGCAAATTTACTAAATCATCAGCTTTTAGTATTTAAACTACCAAGGGAAAAGTCAAATGAAAAATGTATAACCTTTTTATTATTATTGAATCTTGTAATTCTCGGTCGAGTTTTCGTATGGCCCTGCTGAGTACACGCACACGCGCCTATACGAATAAGTGCACGCTTTTTATGCGCTAGCGAAGCATCACTAGCGCGCGACGTTCGGGCCATCTCCTGTATGTTCAGCGCAACAAATCGACGCAATATTTGAAAGGCAGCAATACAAAATGCATGTTGGGAACACATACGATTCACGTTTTATTATTATTTTTTTACGGCACAGGCATTGAAAAGCCACTTTTCGACGCCTATTATCGATCCGTAAAGTAGCATTTTTCGTGGCTACCTTCGCAACTGACACAAAAAAAAAATTTTATGGCAGTTCTGAGAGGCGTGCACCGTACTGCGTATGACAAGTGCCATAAAAAGTCTTTTCGTGGCACTTGTCATGCGTAGTACGGGCACGAGTCTCAGAACTGCCATGAAAAAATTTTCGTGTCAGCTATGAAGTTAGCCACGACAAGTACTACTTCACGTATCGATAACAGGCGTCGAAACGTAGCTTTTCAATACCTGTGCCGACAAAAATATGGTATGCGGCGTGCGCGTAAAGTGACTGTTCAAGCGAGGCTGAACTGTTCGGATCACCAGGCAAAGCCAACGGCTCGTTCTAAAAACACAACCTCGCTCGAAAACAGTCACTTTACGCGCTTGCCGCATAATATACTATTATGTCGTTATATATGGTGGGCCATGTGTCAAGCAGTCTTTACATCGGCCTTGTCAACGTTTTTCCGTATCGCATTCATTTTTTTAGTTGAATCCCGATCGATCAATCTACGATATAAATTGTACTTGCAAGGCCGGGCGATCGAGGTTACTGCAAGCATGCAGCAGCGATTCGTCTTTATGTTAATGAAGAAAATACAACAATAACGTCGCGAATGCATATTTTACAAAAAAATTATCCATTTTCTGACATATTTAAACACAAATGCACGGACAGCTGGTACTAACTGCGTCGATTTGTTGCGCGTAATAATCGCCTGGCGGCGCGTCAAGCGCTGCTTCGCTAGCGCATACGCTGGCACTGTGGTATGTGGTGAGATCGTGGCAATGTTCGCGAACCCGTAGCATTTAAAACTTTATTTTCTAACTTTTTTTTCTCCTAAACTATACGGTAAAAGTTCCTAATTCGTGTTGTTTACATTCCTCGTACATTCATCTGTAATCTGGAATTTTTACAAAAAAATTTTGAATGCCATTTTTCAGTGATCATTAAAAAACCATTTCACATGACCATTATACCGTTGTTGTAGATAGGAAAAACATCAAACTTGAATTGTAAATAACTCGAATGTTGGACGGTGGACCAATTTCGTTCATAAGAATTGTATTTATATTTTTTTTATGATATTCGATTCTAGTATGGTTTAATAAAAAGTTTAAAAGAAGTGCTCCCGCGTGTGTTATGTACCTTAACCCTTCGAAGCATACATTTTCCCCTGCAGTCAAATTCCTTGAAACTGGGTATAAGAAGGGCTCTCGAAGTCGCTGATTTCAAGGATAGGGTCAGATCTGAGAAATTTTCAAAATTAAAAATGGCGGATCTAATAATATGGCGGACTGAAAATGTGAAAATGATCGGAATGGCTCGAAAATGCACACTCGAGGGTTTTTTGGGTCACCAAATACGATTCCGTTGTCAGAATATTACGACATCGTAGATGGCGGATCCAATAAGGCGTACGGAGAATATGGAAACCCTCGAGTGTCAAATTTCAAGCAAATCGGATCGGTTTTCATACTTTCAGTCCACCATTCTGGATCCGTCATTTTGATTTTCACAATTCTGACGTCAGATTCGTTTTCAGCGACCCCGAAAACTCCCGAATAACAAATTTCAAGCAAATGGGATCAATTTTCATATTTTCAGTCCACCATATTGGATCAGCCATCTTGAATTTTAAAATTTTTACGTCGCATTCGTTTTTAGCGACCCCAAAAACCCTGAAATATACAAAAAAAGACAGCGATACCTCAAAAATTGAATGTAAATCTTGAATAACCGATTCAAAAAAAGTATCTTATATTTGAGACACTGTGCTGCAAAGGGTTACTTAAACATCCACAGTGATCCCTTGTTTTTATCCTCGTTACGGATTCTTAAGAATTTTTCACATGGGTAGGGCAGTTTGTATCAGTCATCTCTAAGACTATTTAGCATATAATTTATTAGATAAAAATATGGCCAGCATGTCATCTCTATAAAGTACCGCATGCATTTAAGGATTTTCAAACTCATATAATTTTTGGATAAATGTTCGGTAACTTGGCTTCAAATTTTTCAAGAATGTTGGGTTTGGGTTTGTATTCTACTGTAGACAAACATCAGTTATTTGTTAGATATTCGGTTTCGTGCAAGGAACACCTTGAATCACCCGGCATGCAGGAGCATAAAATTGGAAAATCTCAGATTCATTGCAGCGCAATTATTCAACTCACAGCAATGACTATATATATGTATTATACATAAATGCCACGTACAGATGGAGTGCTCGCTCATCTTCGCAACGAGAAATTTTCCGTTTCGAATGATCATATCGATTGCATCCAGTCCTAACATGTGTCCTTACCAGAGACCAGGAAAAAAAAAGTCTCAACCATTTGAAGTAAGTTGTCGATCATCAACTTTTGTACAAGACATACCGAGCAAAACCCGGAATAAATTCTTTGATTGACGTATTTACCTAATGGAGGATGATAATAAATGTTGGACACGGATTACCCACAGCAATTGACACGGGTTTACGGCTTAAGCGATCTCCCACATCAGGTATTATTGGTCGTGGATCATTACTGGGATGGGTGACTGCTTAGCCGTGCACTGACTTGAGCGCCGTATGCCCAGCGGAAGGCAGTTTTCCTAAATTTTCGGTGGTTATACAACTGAAACTCGCCGAAATATATAGGCAACTGTATTGGCCAAGTTTCCCGCACTTTCCCTGTGCCCTCGTATAAATTTAATGCAGTAGTGTATTGAGTAAAAGTGACTGCGGTACACTTAGGGGGGGGGGGGGGGAATATTAATACAATAATAATACACTTAGGGAAATATTTTCATATTTCAAAAGAAATATGAAAATTGGAAGGATTAAACGATAAAGAGATGGCATTTATAAAAGGCATAGGACGCCCTACGTCGGGAAAAACTAATAAAATAGTAGGTTATATATTTTTTGTTAAAAACAAAAAATAATAGGATATATAGATTTAACGTTTTTGGGGATTACCACAATCATGTTATATCTACTGACTCTTTCTCGCATCCTCATATAGTAATGCTTCGATAATATTTATATTAATCCGCAAAATTATCTATTCGATGTTCTCTTCGATCCGATTACACTTTGTGTTTTGGGCTTTGGAACGTAATGATCAAACAAAATACATAGACCGAAATCATAAACAGACCCAAAGGTGACCATAAACCCAAACTTACAGTGATTTTTCCATCGTCACAAATTAATAACCTGGCCGTATTCTTACATTAAGGTCATGTGGAACTCGTTTAAATAGGTACAAGTGAAACGGCTGCAATTTTCGAAACGAACGTTTCCAGAAACGGTTAAACGTTTGTGGAAAACGACCAAATTACGTCGTTCCTGGGGTTAAGGACTCAAAATATTTTTTGAATATCTTTTGTTAATCGACTCTTAGCACTTATTATTTATTTAGCATTTATATTTGGGGATACCTGACCGAAACAAATCGAATCTATCCCCTATAGATTTATCTCGTGCTTATCGGGGAATGAAAACATTCCGGATGGGCATTGGGATGAACAGATCCCTGTCAAGTATACCGTATAACTTTATGTCTGTGCAACTTTTCGTAATTTCCCCGTCACATCGCCCGTGATTGTCGGTGACACATTTTGTATTATAAACTTTCTCATCGGGTTGAAAATTTAATATGTATCCATATTAAAATTGCATGTACGCATCAATAATAATAATAATAATAATAATAATAATAAATAATGGGGATATTAAAATTTATATCTTTGCCATTGCGTCGAATGGTGTAAATTATCTGTCAATCAAATGTGTCTTGTAACCCAAACTTCAATCTTATTACTCATCCATATAAATTCGTTCGAACTGAAATAACAAAGTTGTTAAGTTTATTATTACTTTCTATATATTATGCGTATGATATATTCTTTCTTTTTCTCGATGTGTCTCCGTGTTTATCATGCACACGAGCTTTTCGCTCCAATATATTATAGGTCTTATTCCGCGCTCGCTCGAGTAGCGGGTATAATTTTAGAGCTTGGCACCAACGTCATATTTTATTTTGGCTATCGCGGCGGGGAGGCGAAACGGTATGAGACGAATTCGGTGGCTTTTGGGCCGCGATAGAGAGACACGGATGTCCGGCTTTTCATTCGGATAACGAAATAGACATCGCATTAACATGATAATAATTAATATTATTATTGAGGATTTCGAGAAAATTGCTGGAAATTTCGTAGTCAGAATAATAGCTTAATGTACGATCTCAAAAAAAAAAAACAAACATAACGCAAAAATTTGGCATATCAGCCAAAAATCTGTTTATTCAGTAAATTGGGCGTGAATGTACTTCCCGATGGAATTACGACTTCATTCTGCGCTTGTTTTTCTTCCCAATCGTTCAAGCTTTTGAATGATTCTTGGTTCATTGTGGCTCGTTTGTTTGCGTTTATTTTATTTTATTTTTCTCGAAGAAATATCAAATCGTAATGATCGAGTTTTAAGGAGGTTCTTAACCCAGAGAAAACCCGTAAGAATGATTCTAAAATTTGAGGGGAGGTTTGTGCTGGTACTAGGAATACACCGTAATTATTTCAGATTTTTTGACCACGTAGTTGAGGTGAGAAAAAAAACATTAAATATGCCGCTTATTATACGTGGGCTCTTATGGGAGAAGTATTCGAAGCTATGATTGGAGATTATTTTAGGAGTGAAAAAACGGTAACATTTCCCTGAAGAACCGCTGAAACGATAGATTATTTACCCATAGATATAAGGTAAACGGCCCAGTTTCTGACCCTGTCCCAGTTTGTGACCCCGACGGCAAAGTTTTAACTGCCATAATTATATTTTTTTCCGAACAATAATTAAATTATCCGTTAATTAAAGAGCGTTTTTCCCTTTTAATTATTGGACAAACATAATTTTTTTAATTAAATATTTTATAATAGAAATAAACCAGTGAACAGTGCGACACGCGTCTCAGTGGCTCTACAGCGATCGTGCCAGATGGTGATAGTAAGTGCGACGATCTACGTAAATTAGAATTTTGTTCGTTATCTAAGTATAAAACGACATAAAAGTGGTATCGACATCTTCAGCAGGAACCAGGCTATCGATGAGATACAAAATAATTTAACTTTTGATTCGATATCTGGTTAAATTCGTGGTGTCAATAACTACGACACAGAATTAGGGTTATGTTGCTGTTGTTGACCCTCGACTTGTCACCTGCTGCGTCGAACCATTTTTTGTTTGTTTATTCTAATTTTCCGTGACATAAAAATTAATGAAATTATTAACAATGATTTAATTAGGAATTATTTATTAAATTATTAACAAATTATTAAAATGTGCGGAAATCTAGTATTCAAAATATTTTCTTACTTAATGTTGCTGATATATTTTTTTGCATTATTCAATCTTTCTAGTAAATATGTTAATAATAATTGTGAATGTTGATAGGCAGATTGTCCGTGAAATTACATAGGTGTCATGAATTGCGTCAAGGGGGTCATAAATCGGGTACACGTAAGGGTCACAAACTGCGCCAAGGGGGTCATAAATCGGGTACACGCAGGGGTCACAAACTACGACATGGATGTTTCTCCAGTGTCAGGAAACCCGGCAGCCGAGAAGCAATATTAAAATAACTATTATATTAATAAATCTTAATTATTTCCTTGTTCAATAGGTGAATCTCATTCGGGGGGCCTTAACGCGCGTGTTGAAACCTTCAATTTACATTTTAGCTATATCACGCGTCAGTTAATAGCAAAAATCTGACACCCCTGCTCTTAAAGGGTCAGAAACTGGGCCGTTTACCTTAATTTACCCATAAAGAAAGTTTTTCGCCGTGCCAATTGTGAAATATACTTGTAAACAGAATTTAGCGTGAGTAATGGCAAATTAATAAAATGCCAATGTATTTGGTGAAACAAATGCCGAACGCAACCTGCCCCGCGCGTCGCCCGCGCCGCGCCATCACGTTCCCCTTGCCGCACCCAATTTATGTTAAGAACCTCCTTAACGTATACTTATATGCTATATATTATATTACCTATGCTAAAACGACGATTTTAAAATCGTAATCTCTTACGAAAAAATTCAGCAACAAAATTCGATCGAAAAAAGCTTCCAGGATTAAACTATTTCCAATTCACGAAATTCTTCAAAAAAAAAAAAAAAGGTGTCAAAGTGCAAGAACTACCTTAAGAACGTGACGCAGAAACACAATGAAGACTTAGTTTTCAATAGTCCGGCGTGGTGTTTTTTCAGAGTATTGATTGAAAAAATGCTTATTCGTGGCTTACCTTGACGGGTATGCAGAAAACGATGAGAAAAAGATCGGCACTTGCGAGACCACCGAGGAAGATATTGGTCGGTGTTGACGGCAGGGGTCGCAATCTCGGGCATAGTGTCGATGCGATTATTACCAGATTGCCTGCGTGATATACACATGTTCGTTGGACTTTTCACTTTTAATTGAATAAATAATGCGACTCTTTTGGTATATTTATGGGTGATTTTATCAATTCCTCGATGCCTCGATTTCTCGATTTGACCGAAACTTTTTTCTCAAAATCTACATCCTATGTGAAGCATACTTGGATTTTTGTCAGATTTCTTTTCACCGTGTCACTTTATAATTTTGTCATTTCATTTCTTTGGAGGATCCTCATAATCTCAATGAATCTCTTAGCTCACAAATCTTATTCTGAGACCAAATCTACCGATTCATGTGTAATAAAAAGCCTCAGCTTAATATGATCCATTCTGTGCCTTTTTTTTGCAAGCCAGTACTTTCGCTCGAAAACTCTACTTAATTTTACGTAAAAAAGCTCCGAGGCCATTGACACTCATGCGGTGGCTGGTTTTGCAGATACGAATTTTGCGAGTTTACGAAACGTCATTTTCGAAAATTCGTATCTCCACAGAACCAGTGACCATCGATGCTGGTGTCTCAAAACTGTTTTTTTGAAATATCGAATGAGGTTTTCGGAAAAAAAGTTTTAGCTTCCGAAAAAGGGCAAAAACTTCAACAGACGATTCTGAAAAGTGCTGAATCATAAAAAAGTTTCAATATTATTTTTTTAAATGTAAATTGATTGCACAATTGTAAATTCTGAAAATTTAATAGCTTTAATTTTTGGTTCTAATTGTGAAAAAATATTAATTTTAATTACGCAAAGTATATAACGAAAACCGGAAGAGCTTTGGCCTATTCAAGTGAAACGATTACTAACCGGTGAGTCCGAGGCAAAAGGTGATGGAGTAAATGACAAGTACGGGAGCCAATTCTGCCCAATTAAAGTTGCTCATTGAATCCTTGACGTCATAGTCGCCCCAGTAGTCGGTATCGTTGAGTACCGTTTTGTTACTCATCTTCGCTCGTTAAACGTTCAAAACGAAGCGATCGAGCCTGAAAGAAAAATTTAATTTTACGTAAGGTAAATGTACCAGTGGCCGCACACGTCCCAGTCATCACACACCACCACAAACAATTGCATTTATTAAGCATTTCATGATTAATAATTTAAATTATAATAACTGCAAGATGATCGACAATACTTCACTAACGTATAAGAAAAAAAATCGACTAGCGTCTTACGCGAAATATAAATTATTTTCATCTGTTTATTACGGCCCGCGTAACGGATTTCTTATCGAATATGCTAAGGAATAATGAAAGATTTTTAACGCCCATCGTTTAGATTGTACGTGTATTCGAAATAAATTATAGCTCATTTTGTTCTGGAAAAAGTAGGATTTACCATGCAGCAGTTAAACTTCTCGTAAAACTCAATTGAACCATGTAATCTTCGTGTTCTATTATTGGGACAAGCAAATCATAAGCTGTACCCCTGTCAAGACACCATTCGAAGACTGGTACAGACGCACGTACATTGTTCGATAGGCCTATAGTAATAGCCTCGGTGACGTTACTTATATATGGCATGCCGGCCGGTGACATATGGTGTCAAAATTTAATTCTTGACTTTCCTGACCAAGTTAAAATTTTGTATTTTGAATTAATCGCTATCCATTTTATCGTGATGCACTATTGAGTCCCAAAACCTAATTCTATCGAGATTTGAGAATCGATGCTCATTAACTCGGACTTTTAGTTTTCGAATATCGTATTATTCGGACGCTGGATCTTCTCGTGTCCGAATACTGGGACATAGCGAATAAGCGCTGTACGGACACTGGTACATTCCAGCTTTCTACCTTTCTCGCGTTATAAGTAATAAATTACGCAATATTTTAATGAACGTTGCATGTGTCTTAAAGACTCGAAATCATAACCTTCAAGGTGTTTGAAGTCATCAATAGAACGCATGAGGCTTTACGTCCTAAATTTGTATAGCAATCTCGTTATGCGCAGGCCCATGTGCCCACGTATACCTCAAATAATACTCCCTCGATGTAGTTTTAACAAAAATAAGAATAAAAGTCTAATTAATAAAAGTATAAATTACTTACAAAAATATAAATTACACACTCGAGGACATAGATATAGTTACACACACACACACACACTCACTTCACGCTACTATCTATAGAATTTCCCCCACCCATGATCCGTCTCCGTCTCCGTCCTCACGCGGGCTCGCGACTGCCTCGCCCCCCGTTGAGCGTAGCGTAGTTCCCGTAGCGTCCGAGAGAGGTCGGTGGCATCGTGGAACCTCTCTCGTCCGCGAACGCGACGCCGGGTGGCCATATAATGCTCTCCACCGCTTAGATGAGATACACCGCTTAGGTGACTCCTACACTGCTTAACAATAAGTAAAACTACACTGCTCAAGGAGGTTCTTAACATCAAATGGGCGCTGCGGCAAGGGGAACGTGATGGCGCGGCGCGGGCGACGTGCGAGACAGGTTGCGTTCGGCATTTCTTTCACCAAATACGTTTTCATTTAATTAATTTGCCATTACTCACGCTCAATTGTGTATACAAGTATATTTCACAATCGGCACGTTGAAAAACTTTCATTATGGGCAAATTATATCTATGAAGGTCTAATCTATCGTTTAAGCGGTTCTTCGGGGAAATGTTACCGTTTTTTCACTCCTAAAATAATCTCCAATCATAACTTCGAATACTTCTCCCATAGAGCTCACATATAAGCGGCATATTTAATGTTTTTTTTCTCCTCAACTACGTGGTCGAAAAATCTGAAATAATTACGGTGTATTCCTAGTAACAGCACAAACCTCCCCTCAAATTTTAGAATCATTCTTACCGTTTTTCTCTGGATTAAGAACCTCCTTAAAAGTAATCCTTCACTGCTCAAGTGAGCATCCTATCCTCTTACCAGTACTCACTATGAAACGCAAAAACATTTTTTCTCTCTTTAATATCATAATTATAATGTTTTCATTTGTATCTGAAACTCCTAAAAAAAAGTCAGAATCGAGATTCCTTGTAATAAAACAAATATTAATGAAAAAGAACAAAACAATTGTAATAAATAACGTTTCATACTCAAAGCTAGGACAATCGCCAATATTTCTTCCTTAAATGGTTTCAAGAAATATTTTAAAATCAATAAGATTATAGGAAGAATAAATACAAAATAAAATAAGATCACGCCTTGCCTTTACCACCAAGACCGAAATTCCCTAAAATTCTTGTTCATGCGCGTTGATGGAACACCGCCTCTGCTTCCTCATCGTGATTATGACAATCTGAACGGTCCCTTAGGTGTGCGGCCATTGGTACATTTACCTCATTTAGTTCGGGATTTTTTTCAAACAGAATAATTATTTTTATTTTGTCCGAGGTGGTCGAGGCTTATCACGAGCACTTTTTTTTATCTCCAGTTGCCGCAGAGAGTGATCGTAATTATCAACTTATTGACTACTAAGTTACACGAAATTTTTAATTTACCATTTTTAATTTATTACTATTGTTATTATTATTATTAATAATTTTTTATTCATGGAAAATATATAATATCGTTTAATATCGTACTGGGATCGAACTCAAGACCTACATTTTGACAAATAGAGTACGATGTGTCACGTCGCACCTGCAACTCGAGTTCTTCGCACTGCGATATGTATATATTATATGCATATGTACATATCTGCCTATAAATTATGATTACGTATAATGCGTAGCGTGCTTTATGCTCCGTTAGACTTTCCTCTATAACCCGAACGATCTGAGCCTCCCCTTGCTCCCGCGACACCCACGCAAGTGCCAACTAAACAGACCACGCGAACCGTCGGATAGATGGATTAATTATGAGCTCCGTTTTACTATCATGATACAATGCATTTATGATACGATGAAATTATTCCTCAAACATCTGATTATCAAACCCACGGATATTCGACGTTATTATCGTTATGTCGCTGAAGCATCTATCATAATTGTCCCGAAATCGCACCAACGCGAATTAAAACGCAATATGTCGAACGCGGTTATAGATGCAAACTGAAAGTTATCGCAAATGTGAAATCCAATTTTTTCAATCGCGTCTTCGAATACATTCCCAGATCTGTTATTATCCCATTAAATTCATTTTGTTTTTCCGAAAAGCGAGAATTTTGTGCTTTCGAGACTGAAAAGTTTCAGTTCACGTTGCCGATTTTTTTCATAAGAAATTTCAATCTTAAAATCGTCGTTTTAGCGTAGGATATGTACGAAGAAAAAAAAATCATCTCGCCACAAGTTTAAATGTAAACTAAGCCTACCGAAATACTGGAGCAGTCATTCGTTTGATAATCAATTTGTTCATGAAATTATGAAATTATGAAAAAAAAATGCTTGGCAAAGAAATTTCGAATAACTATCAGCGCAACCCAAGTCAGTTTACGATGTAACCGATCAACTGACGGTCCTTTGCTATACGAGGGCTGCAGTGATTTATGCGAATTTCGAGTATTAATCAATATCAAACTGTCTGCCTCTATTATTTCCGTGCGTGATGAAATTAAATTAATAATTAAAATCAATTAAGGGTTGTGCAATCACATGATACATTTACTACAAAATTTCCAACGGTTTTGAGGTTAGCTGAGGTAAAATGATTCAAGAGACTAGTTAAATAGATAACAAGAAATCGAAATTACTTGAAAAAAAAAAAATCATTCGAGTCCCAAAGAACATTACCATAGTTATTCTGACAATTACTTTTACGTGTTATCAGATTTCGTAGCTTTCTTCAGTAATTTCATTGCTGAAGTAATCGGTCACGTGACTAATCGGCCACAAGGAGTGCCTTAATACTCAATGCCAGATTTCTCAAAATTTCTTAAATGTCGTGGAAAAATCAAATTTAGAAAAAAATGGACGTAAGTATGTGTGTCCGTGTGTTGTGACCCTGCGAAATTCAAAATTCTATAGCTTGAGAATTCCTCAATTTATATTATTTCGAGCCTAGTGATGCTGTTAATAAAATTTTGAGAAAGTACGTTTTTATTTAAATTCGAAAAAAAATCGTTATAAAATCTGCAGGGATACAATTTGTTCACGGTCCTAATTTTCTTTTTTTTTTCTTTTTTTTCCAAACTTCAGGTGATTAAAATAGGAAAAAGGTCCCACAATGACATTAGCTACGATTAATAATTTCTGAGAGATACATTTTTAAAATTAAGAAGTGTCATTGGTATTGAACAAAAATATAATTTCGCATAATTATTGATCGTATGGCCTTTTAAAATAGGGCGTTTTTTTTCCTACCAAGTCCACTAACGGTTCGAAAAAAAAAAATACCGTAACGGGTGTAAGTTTCCTAACCAAATCGATATTTAACGAAAAATGTTAAATGGTCGACCATTTTCGTTTATATATCGAGTTGATTTACGATATTTAACGAAGCATTAATGCGTGCCGAGCTGCAGTGGAAGGTCAAACGATTATTTCGAGGGGTCTTTTAATACCACGTGACAAAGCGCCTCGTTCCGTAGAATTGTTTGCAAGTGCTTTTTTTATTATTAAAATCATATTAAAATTGTGCCCTAGATGGAATAGTATATTGTTTACCGAGCGAGAAAATGATCGTTTGCACGCCGAGTATGAAGTTGAGCACCGAGGCGAAGCCGAGGTGTTCTCAACTTCATACGAGCCAAGACCGTTTTCTCCGAGGTGAACATACTATTTTTTACAACAGCGGAGAAAAAACAGCGAGTTTCCATCCGCAAACGAGGACCGGCAATCGACTGATTTCCATCCTGGTTTGCGGATGGAAACTCGCTGTTTTCACTCCGCTGTTGTAAAAAATGATGTATAGTGTATACTGGAGCACTCCATTCCAATTACAGCAATTTCTTTTTTAGTCGAGGTGTTATCAATTTGAATTAATTTTCTACACCTGTGCGATTCAATTATAAAAATGTGTTTTTTTTTTTTTAGACAAGTCAGAATCAGATTTGCAAACAAATTTAATCCCCACAAATGGAAAAAAAAACCTCGAGTAATACCGCGAAAGAATTACTAAGAAATTTTCCTTAACGATAGTCGATAATAAAACGAAACTTCGGTAATATAAATAAAACATCACCCCTGTTTTTTTTTCTTTAAATTAATTCCAAAAAATTGTTTTTTTTTGTAAATTAATACAAAGGAATAAATTTTCGAGTTATAATCATCGTGTACCCCTATACTTTCTGTCCAACAACGGAAAGCTTATCGTAGTTGAATAATTCAAACGAAAATCAATTTAAGGACATCAGAATTAATTTTTGAAAAACGTACTTTTGTAAAATTTCACCAAACTTTCGTTCCATCTCCGACCGGTTCATGCAAAAGTATGATGAAACTAAAATATAGTCACTTCAAACAGAGCGCATGTGCTTCCAGATTTTTTTTCTTCAACTTTATTGGGCCGTTAAAATTATTAAAGAAAATCTGATTCTCGTTTGATCGAAAAGAGAACATTTTGCTGGTTGAAATTTACCGGTAATTTTTGTTTTCTTCGTTGATTAATATATCTGAGATAAAAACGGTAATTAATATAAATTTCATGTAAAGTATTTCATGCAACAAAATTATAATTGTGACGTATGACGATAGAAAGCTAGCTACGCCGTGAAATGAATGTAAATTCTGAAGGAGCGTCGAAATTGCCAAAAATCGATTCGCTCAATCCGAAATGTTCGATATGCAATATAAACAAAGAAAATATAGATATTTTCAATGCATATTTATTTATACGATAATCGAATGTATGATCGTGCGACTGAACAGGTGTAACAAGCCAAGGACCATACATTTTCACGACTTTATTGCTTTTACGTGAGCTTCATATGGCGTCTTGCCGATAGCAAACATGTATGTATATATGTACATATAAATACATACACATAGACACATACACACATATATATATATATATGTGTATATATATATGTATATATGTATATGTGTAATATATGTATATATATATATGTGTATATATATATGTATATATATATAAAACTACACGTGGGCGAAGTGCAGAGCGAGGAAAATGTAGAAGCGTTTGCCGTCGTTCCGATATCAATCGTCGCGCCTATATTGCTTCGGCGCCAATGCTATAATCGTCGATGATTTTCCGATTCCTGAACCATCTATCTCTGTCTATAAATATTGTGAGGCCCTTGCGCCACGACCCACTTCAACCACACGATATTTTAATTTTCTCCAAAAAATCCTACAAAAAAAAACGATACCGAAGTGCTATTTGGTAACAAAATAATCGTAAAAACACGAAAAATTATATTCGAATGAATTATAAGATGACAAATACTAGTTGCGACTATATATTCATAATTTAAAAAGATACTTTTATTACTTTTCATTGTGTATACTCAGAAAGATTGACTGAGGTAATTTTTAATGCAGGAAAGAGTGTGGGGCCACTTGATGCGCTCTTCACATTTTCATCTTTTTTCCGAAATATTCAAAATTGGATTGGCCATTGACTCACACTCGGATACGATACTTTTCTATAAAAAAAAAATAAAAAAAAAATGTCTCATCCAATTGGTCTTGTTTATCGCTAGCATTTATAACGCTGGTATTTCCCCACTGCATCAGAGCAAACTTCTCTCGTGCGGAATTATAATACTTGACGCCTTCTCTCGAACGTCTCTGGAACATATTATATTAACGTGACGGAGATCTACGACTTCCATGTTGATTGAAAAGTTATTTTGAAAATCCCGAAAGTTAGCATGGGACACAGAACCCTATACTTTGAGATTTCTCAAGATCAACGTCGACCAAGTTTTCGTTATCGAGTTCCGTTTCAGACGAGTCCAGGTCTTTCATGCGGGGTGACAAATAATGTGAGTAGGTCTTTTCCGTCGCGGTGCCCAAATTGTTTATTGTCACAACTGAGAACACTCGAGATGATTGTTTGACAAAAAAAAAAACGTAAAATCCTGAAATTTCGTTGAATTTTTCGTCCAGAATTCTACCGGATTTTTGTTCGAAGAGCACACACATAAGTTCACTGCAATATAGACATTTTTTTTTTCGTCACATTGCCTCATCTTTAATTAACTTTCCAGTATATGGGAGTCATGTAGACGAGAACAGTTCGTGCATTGAAATCGACGATGCTGTAAAAAAAAAAGAAAACGATGGTCGTAGTGTGAAAAAAAATTGTATCTACAGTACCGAGTAAAAGAGAAAGAGACAAGAGAGAGAAAGAAAGAGAGCGAGAGACGAGGACGAGCCCAAGAAATATTACCACCTCTTGGAATTAATTATACAATCTACGAATATAGCACTCTGAGAGCACAGAGTGAGTACAGAGGCTTGTCTTTCTATCGCGAGTTATCGCAAGCCAATGTCTCTATAATCGCCTCATAAGC
Source organism: Rhorus exstirpatorius (assembly GCA_963564615.1). Taxonomy (NCBI): domain Eukaryota; kingdom Metazoa; phylum Arthropoda; class Insecta; order Hymenoptera; family Ichneumonidae; genus Rhorus; species Rhorus exstirpatorius. The sequence continues at coordinate 25,967,371 of OY751318.1, forward strand.
GCTCACAATATAAATCCGTCACTCGCTTTTTTGCCACGTGCATTCGCCCAAAGCCATCGTCGGAGCTTTTTTTTTCATTCTCATAATCGTGTGAAATAATGGACTGACGCGCATCTTCCCTTTATCATCAATTAAAGTCGCAACTTTGCTCATCTAATCCTTATGACGAGCCTTCTTTTCATGTCATTCGTAGCACACCTTTGCTCAAACAAAGCGTCGAGTCTTGATTCCTGACGGCGTTATATACACCGCTAAGATTGATACGCGAAATACTCCATTCTTTTTTCTCGTACAAAACACTTTTAGCTCATTAGCCAAAAATTGGCGGAAATTAGAATTATTAAAGATTCATTTTTTAATTCAGTACTTCAAAAAATTTGAACACTTTGAGCGATTTTTGTCAATCTCCAGTGTCACGAAAATCCTTGCCCCATAAGCTGTCCGTGCACAAACTTTTGGTTCGATGGCCAAAAATTTGTGGAAGTCAGAGCAATGAGGAATTTTTTTTTTCGACAAATTTAACATTTTTTTGAAATCTAAATGCCTCAAGCGATTCTTGCCAAATTGAGGACCAACCATGCCTGTTACTAAGTCTATTCGTGTGAAAAGAGTTTAGCTCGATAGCTGAAAATTTACGAAAGTTAGAGCGCCCACAGACATTTTTTTGAAAAATTAAAAATCCTGCAAAATCAAAAATTCTAAAGCGATTTGAACAAAAATTTCACTATGCAAAGATGGGTATATAGTCTATTTACGTACCAAGCTCCAACTTCATTGCTTGAGTAGTTCTCTAGATAGGCGGATTTGAATTTTTCGAGACCGGAACACACACACACACACACACACTTACACCTACGTCCGAAAAATTTTCTAAAAATGATTTCTCGGCGTTTTGGGACATTTTGAACATACCGGCATGAAAATCTCGAATTATTTTTTTTCATGATAATAAATCTTCCTCTATATGAGGGGAAGCAAAAGCTCTTTGAAGCGATAGGATTCCATCTTTAATGCATCTTACAGCCATCGACCCAAAACTTAGAGCTCTTATCATCGCGTTCATGTTGACCGTGGCCTCTCATTGCCCCGAGGCGAGTAAAACGTACCTTAAAAACTCCACTGTCTTATCCAATATCCCCGCGATCCTCTTGTTATCACAACGGACAAGGGAAAAACTCGTAGAAAATTACACGATCGTTGTTAATTAATTTTTTTTAATTCCCAACTGCCTGCACTGAAAAAAAAGGTAATGTAACGGCAACAAAATTCGTTTGTTGCCTGCGTTTTGTTACGACCAATATATAATTTTGTTCGTAGGACAAACATTTTGTTGCGACCAATGAATAAAAATAATTCTTTTTGTTGGCAACATCGTCCTAATTTTGTTAATCACATTTCATTGATACAACCAAAACTGTTTGTTGTTGGAACAAAACATACTTTATTTTGTAATGCAAACAAAATTATTGGATTGGGCGAACGATACAATAAGAAGACCTCGACCCATCTGTATATTTGGTTGAGACGATAAAAAAAATAAAAGTCGACAACAAAAATGTTTTTTTGTCGTAACAAAAACTTCATGAACACCGCAACCCGTGCCCGTCAGACACACTATCGGCTGCTAACCAAACAGTATAGTTGTCGGAATAAAACGTTTTGTTGGCGCAACCAAACGTTACGTTCGCCCAACAAATTTGTCACGCCGGCAATACTGTAGCATCTTTGGTATCGCGTGGTGTGCAACAATCGTTCTACGACCGCGTGAATGCTTCGAGTGTGCATGTATATGGTGATAATATATTTTTTCGAGCCAGCAGTGATATTAAAAAAATCTAAAAAATTAACAAATCTTCATGAGAAAGCGTCTAACAATCATTCAGATGGGCTCATTTGTTATTTTTCAATCTAACAAAGCATCTGCGCGAAAAATCTGCTCGAAGGTTTTTGAGGTTATGTTGATCCGTAGCCTCGCCTAAAACATTCTGTCATGAAATTCTGAACTTTTTCACGGAAAAAGCTTCCTCTGTGCTCTGTGAGAAAGCATTTTGGAAGTTAATTAGAGAACCACATTTTTTAAATATTTATTAACAATATTATAGCGGAGAGCATTGATTATCCCCATGCACTATACGATTATTACTGCAACAAAAATTATTTGCCCTGTATGCAAAATATGTTTGTTGCTGCAACAAAATTGCTTTGTTCTACATACATAAAATATAGCGTTTCGAACAGCAATGTTTTGTTGAGCCAACAAAATATATATGTCCGTTCAACAAAATTGTTTGGTTAAGGTAACTAAATCATTCCATAGCGCAATCAAACGTTTACTTGCGGCAACAAAATGTGTTTAACAAAACGATACCCATGTCGCCAACAAAACGTTTTGTAGATCACATGTTAACAAACGAATTTTGTTGCGCCAACGAAACTTTGGTTGTCACAATCAAACTTTTTTTTGAGTGTGCAGGGCAAAAAAAAGCGGGATCTTTAGTTTTTTTATTTTTTATTTGTGTGTTCCAACGTATACCCTTGCGGGCTTTTACGTATTAACCCTTCCCGTTTGATTCCTCCTACCGCTCCCTGCCCGCACTTCGCTAAGTTAACCTAACTTCCGTAGCATCCGCAGCTGCTTTTTAGCTACACTGTATCGCATTCACCGTGGACATGGGGGAAACTGCGGGAAACCCATGCCGATACAGACGGCCTAATTTTTACTGAGTTTCCGATATGTTACCATCCGAATCTCAGTAAAACTGCCCCCCACTCGGTAGTCGGCGCGCCAAGCCAGTGCACGGCTAAGAGGTCACCCATCCAAGCAGTGGCCTCGGCCACGATATAAAAAATTCCAAAGCAATTTAAAAAAAAAAATCAGTACAAAAAGGGCCGTACATGATCTACCTGTGTATCAAGTTTCAGCTTGATTGCTCAAATAGCTTTTCCGATAGACGGATTTGAATTTTTCGAGGCCGGAACACACGCATACACGCGCGCGTCCGGACAATTGTCCCAAATATTATTGCTCAGCGTTTTGGGACATTTCAAACACACTGGCATGGAAATCACGATTCTTTTTTTAAATGAAAACAAAAGCTGCCTCTATGAGGAAGCGAAAATTCGATCCGATCGATTAAAAAAGTTTTTTCCCTCATATTTTCCACCCAACGAACTTTTTTCTAACCAATCCAAGGATTTCTGTCCTTTCCTCTGATAAGGCACACTGAATCCATCAGTGGAACCCTTCTACCGATAGGACAATCTCGGTTATTGTAACTTTCGTTAGTTGGATGTTAGCGTTTAGGTTCGTGACCAGCATATTTCGATTGCGTACGACTATGAGTATCCTTACACGTATTAATCTAAGTATATTGTATTGTGCGGCGTTATATTTTCCTTGCATTTTTGCTACCTCATAGAGAAAGTTTTGTTTTCATGGGAAAAAAAAATTTCTTTAATAACAATGTTTTCCATAATATGTCAAAACATCGAGAAAACACATTGAAAAAGTGTGTGTGCATGCGTGTGCGTGTACGTGTGTGAACCCCTCGAGCGGCCGAGCCCAAATTTTGCACATAAGTAGAAGAGCTGAATCCCATTATTTGATTCATTTTTTAGCAAAATGGCTCAACAATTTCGGATTTTATGGAATTTTGAATTTTACGAAAAAAGTTTGTGGTATAGCTCTAACTTTCGTAAATTTTGAGCTATCGAGATGACCTTTTTGCACAAATAGACTTGAGTCACAAGCATGGCTGGTCTTGAATTTGGCAAGAATCGCTTGAGGAGTTGAGATTCGAAAAAAGTGTTGAATTTTTCAAAAAAAATCTCTCATAGCTCAAACTTCCGTTAATTTTTGGCCATAGAGCCAAAAGTTTGCGCATGGAAAGCTTATGGGGCAAGGATGCGTGGTATGGAGATTGACAAAAAACGCTCTAGAAGTTTAAATTTTTTTAAATTTTGAATTTAAAAAAGAATCTTTATTAACTCAAATTTCCGCAAATTTTTGGCTAATGAGCTAAAAGTTTTTCGTACACAAATAGACTTTTAGTCGTAATCACGGTTGGTATTGGATTTGGCAATAATCGATTGAGGGATTCAGTGTGTAGAAAATTTTGTAGCATTAAAAAAATTACCGTCATTGTTTCAAATGTCAATGAAAAGTTTTTCTTCGTTATTGTATTATGATTGAAATCGTATTCGGAAAAAAAAGCGTGCAAATTGGAAATTTGCACATTGCTTCCTCATTATTTTATCTTGCTCACAATGCTTCCTCTATGAGGAAACCAAATTTGGAAAAGCTACTTGCTCATAGAGGGATCTTTGTGAGCAAGATAAAATAATAAGGAAGCAGTATATGTGCAAATTCATAATTTGCACGCTTTTTTTCCTCAACGAAGTTTCCTCAATGAGGAAGCAAAAATAAGACCGTAGATCTAAACTATTTTTTCCCGAGAAATTATAGAAACCTACGGTATTTTGGGGGAATTTTTATGGCGATCGAACGGATTTCCAGCGCAAATAAATTAGAAACTCGAATTGCCCATATGGAAGAGAAGTATATTACAAGATATATACGAGATATATAAGAGGTATCGAACTTATTGCCGCAAAGTATATTTTTATAACTCCGTAATATATCTATTATATATCTGTTATACATCCTCCCGGATACACTAGGACCTCGATTTAATGGCCCTCGATTTAATAGACAGTCCCCACCATGTCGCATTTATCGATCGTTTTTTCGCGTGGTGGGAGATGGTGGGGGACGCTTAAAGTCTCCCCGATCAGGCCCGTAGCACGGAGTGCCGATGCGCAGATACAGCATGGGCGGGCATACGCTACCTCGATTTAACAAGGTGCGATGCGGAGCCGGTCCCGCCACTGGCCGTTAAATCGAAGTCCTAGTGTACATCGAGCAGATATATCCAATATATATAAGAGATATAGAACTTATTGCCGCTATATATAGAGATATATTTTTTATATATCTGAAGTATACTTTTTTTTTCATGGGGGTGTACCGGGTCCGTCCTCCTGCAAGGCTTTGTTTCATTGATTGTTCACATACTGATCCAAACTTGAACTTCTATACTCTTTTGAAACGAACAGGCAGGCAAGGAGCCGGACTATTGCGACTTATAAAATGAAACTCAAATATATAGTGATCCAAATTTACACCAATACCCTTATACACCAGTTCACATCCTGCTTTTTCTTTGCTGCCCGCCTTCACAGTGTTTATTAGCCCGCTTGTTTATCAAGCCCAAGTTTTATTTTCCGTTCCATGATCAGCCCAGGCGAAAACCTGGCCTGTTATTCGAAGGGATCACACCGAGTAACCCTGTGGACAATTGTCTTTATCGGTGCTATCGACATTCCTTTATTTGCCATAGTGCGCGAATCCTCTTGATTCTTTGTTCAAATTTTCGAAAATCCCTCCGAATGCGCCTTCAAAGTATAATGGCGCATATATGTGCCACGTGACACGAGAGTGCGGGGAGAGATGGCTGCAAATCCTTATTCGGCACTTTCTCCCAAACGACACAACTGATCGGGATAACAAAAAAAAAGGCTTAGCCACTTTTTGCCAACATACTGCAGTGGCTAAGTTTATTTCATCCCGAGTCCCGAGCGCTTATATGTCATCTCGGAGAAATTATAGAATTCGCGTCATATCGAGATGGTCGAAGCGTGTGCGATAAATATCGCTTTGAAATCTACGCATCCTCTCTTCTCTCGGCTACCCGCGGTCCTTGACGATCTATCTATGAGACTGATAATCCATCCAACAGGGATTAACCATTATTTTCCTTCCGGAATCTCCGCAGTGTTTTTCTCCCCCCCCCCCCCCCCCCCCGAATCGTTCGATAATCCAGCACTTGACGTGCTGAAGAGCCACACAGAGGGCTCCGAGGGATGACGTATGTGTTCTTTATGAACTTGCCCGATCGATGCTTATCCGCGCGTCAGAGTACCTGCACTTTGCGATCATATAATCGAACACCTCCACACTTCTCAATCGAGTTATCTCGCAAACTTTTTTTTTTCGTATTCTTTCTACTTCCATCAATCGCCATCTCTTCCATTATAGGGCGCCATGTACAAAACATCGCGGTAGGTGCGATATATACTCCCGTAGGGACAATATTCCAACCCCGGGGGTTTCCTCTTCGCCCCGCGGTCCGATAACGGCTCTCTATCCTATTGCCTCGTTAGGCGATCACGAGTAGCGGAGCCCCGTTGACCTTATGGCCTATGAACTAGCCCACGACAACTCGATCCTAATATCGTTCATCGTCTTTCACCACCCACGGGTTTTTTTATTTTATTTTTTTTATATCACGTATATCATGTACTCTGATGCTGCCACGTATACCCTTTATATATATATCTCGGTCGCATTTACGACTGTTTCAATGATAGTTGTTGGAACTTGTTGTTCCCGCTCATGGAGTTTTTTTTACCTGATATTCTTCAGATCCACCATATAATGTATCCGGCGTTCCACTAAATCTAGGTTAAATATTTGAGGGATTAAATACCTACAGGCTTCACGGCAATCTTCCAATTTGAGCAGTAGTACCATGAGTTTCCGATGGTATAATACAACTTACACTTACAAGGAAGGTATCCCAGGTCGATCTCTCCGATTTTGATCTAACTCATATATGTTGTAGTACATTGAAAACTAAGCGACACGTATTTTTTTTTATCTGCCATTACACACTTTAAGGGGGTGAAACCACCCTCCAAAGTAAGGCATGTCAAGGGGCCATTTGGCAGTTTCACCCACAAGGACATAATATTTTTTAACCAATCCAACTGCAAAAGTTTTCTCATAATGAGAAACGAAAAATGTAATTTTCTCGATTAAAAAAAAAAAAAACAAGGGGGTGAGCCACCCCTAAATATTATTACATTAATGCCAAAAATGGGCAAATTCAAGTAAAAAAATCTGAAAAAAATATATATTACGTATGAACACAAAATAAAATTGACGTGTTTTTGGATTTTCCCGAAAAAAAAAAATTGGCCGGGGTAACTACCCCTGAATGCTGTTTATCTTGCGTGTACGCGAAAAATGGTTAAATTCAAGTCTAAAAATCAGAAAAAAATGTATATTGCATATGAACACGAAAGAATATTGGCTTGTTTTTGGATCTTCCCGAAAACAAATATTGGCCGGGGTAACTACCCCTGAACGATGTTTATCTTGCGTGTATGCGAAAAATGGTCAAATTCGAGTCTAAAAATGTGAAAAAAATGTACATTGCGTATAAATACAAAAGAATATTGACTTGTTTTTGGATTTTCCCGAAAAAAAATATTGGCTGGGGTAACTACCCCCGAACGCTGTTTATCTTGTGTGTATGCGAAAAATGGTCAAATCAACTCTAAGCATCTGAAAAAAAATAGATTGCGTATGAACCCAAAGGAAATTCGACGTGTCTTTGGTTTTTCCCGAAAAAAAATATTGGCCGGGGTAACTACCCCTAAATGCTTTGAATTGTTAACGTTTGTTTGTTTTCTCACAATATCATCAAATGCTTAAACAAAAAAATCATCGGGAACAAAGACAAGGTAATTTTTCGAATGAAGTTTAATACGTTTTATTGGTATAACTTATCGTTACGAAATTGATAAACCAAAAATTATTAATTTTCGAATATTGAACAATAATGATAATCGTCGAAAAAGTGTTTCAAGCAGAAGGATTTTTTACACCATGAACATCGAATAACAGCAACGTTTGTGCAGCCTTCGGTTTCGACGTCTGCCTTGCAGATTCAGTATTTTGTATATAATTAAATTCCTCACGATCACTTTTGAAACGTGTACGTAGAGTAAAAACCGCCCGAATGAATTTTGTTCATCGGGGGTAGTTGCCCCGGCCAATATTTTTTTTTCGGGAAGATCCAAAACAAGTCAATATTATTTCGTGTTCATATGCAATATACATTTTTTCTGATTTTTAGACTTGAATTTGACCATTTTTCGCGTACACGCAAGATAAACAGCGTTCAGGGGTAGTTACCCCGGCCAAAATTTTTTTTCAGGAAGATCCAAAACAAGTCAATATTATTTCGTGTTAATACGCAATATACATTTTTTCAGATTTTTAGACTTGAATTAGACCATTTTTCGCATACACGCAAGATAAACAGCGTTCGGGGGTAGTTACCCCAGCCAATATTTTTTTTCGGGAAGATCCAAAAACAAGGCAATATTCTTTCGTGTTCATATGCAATATACATTTTTTTCAGATTTTTAGACTTGAATTTGACCATTTTTCACGTACAGGCAAGATAAACATCGTTCAGGGGTAGTTACCCCGGCCAATATTTGTTTTCGGGAAGATCCAAAAACAAGCCAATATTCTTTCGTGTTCATATGCAATATACATTTTTTTCTGATTTTTAGACTTGAATTTGACCATTTTTCGCGTACACGCAAGATAAACAGCATTCAGGGGTAGTTACCCCGGCCAATTTTTTTTTTTCGGGAAAATCCAAAAACACGTCAATTTTATTTTGTGTTCATACGTAATATATATTTTTTTCAGATTTTTTTACTTGAATTTGCCCATTTTTGGCATTAATGTAATAATATTTAGGGGTGGCTCACCCCCTTGTTTTTTTTTTTTTTAATCGAGAAAATTACATTTTTCGTTTCTCATTATGAGAAAACTTTTGCAGTTGGATTGGTTAAAAAATATTATGTCCTTGTGGGTGAAACTGCCAAATGGCCCCTTGACATGCCTTACTTTGGAGGGTGGTTTCACCCCCTTAAAGTGTTTAATGGCAGATAAAAAAAAATACGTGTCGCTTAGTTTTCAATGTACTACAACATATATGAGTTAGATCAAAATCGGAGAGATCGACCTGGGATACCTTCCTTGTTAGTACAATGCAGCCTGCCCTGTGCCGACCAGGTTTTTCGCAGTTTCCTTGTGCCCCCGTGCAAATGCGATACAGCAAAAAATGCATTAGGAAAGAGTGACTGCAACTGGAGGAGTCTTACGGAATGAAATGGAAATGGGAACAAAGGGGAAGTGACGTAAAAACTTAAGAAGGTATACGATGAAACAACACTAATTAGAAAAACGGCTCGAAGATTGACACTAAAAGAAGCGGAAGAAAAATGGACGTTAGCGTAATTCCAGTGGTGAAATTAATATTTCATTCAGATGGCGATTTTTCAATGGCTTATGAGTAACAACGGATCAATCGCATGGCAATTTTTAATATCTATCACCGTCTCCTTGCTTTGGCTCTTTATAGCATCATGCGTTTTATATGTTTTCATCGACTATACAATTTATATCACTGACCGGGTTTCCATGTCTCGTTATTTCCATTATTGACCCATGACAAGCGTTCGAAAAACGATCTCAAAATACAACCGGGGCCTAATTGACATAACTTTTGCCACTTTTGTGTCTTTCTGACCGTCAAACATGCTTGCCATTCCATTTCTCCGCACAGTGTCAATCTCCAGACAGCGAGTGATCATATATATTTGACAATTATTAGTTATGATCTTATTGTCCCCTATCTGCCTTATAATGCCTTGTAATTGTAATGCCTTTTTCGGGATGTTCTCATTGTTCTAAAACAATGCAAAGTATAATTGATGGGCTAAAATTAAAAAAAAAAAAAAAAGAGTGGAGGGAGTCGGGATTGAGTACTTCGCAATTTTTTTTCAAACTCTGGATGAACCTGCGTCACATGGTCAGGAGGTACAATTTGCTGAGGTAGTCCTCGTGGAAGGCTAGTCATGCGATCAACTATTTTAGTAATAAAATCAGAAAACACGTAAAAAAAAGTTGTGAGAATTTATAATGTAACAGGGACGGACAGTTTGATATTGACAAATAATTAAAATTCGCATGAATTACCACAACAGTACAGTAGCAGATAGGAATTTTAGCTGATCATTAATGTGAAGTTTTTTCGCTAAACATCCTCCGAAACTACTTTTTTTTTTATGTAATTATCGAAAGATCATAATTCCGAGAAATTAAATGTATAACTTCTCCAGTATTTACGTAGTTTCGTTTATCAATTTAACTTCTGGGGAGCTGATTTATTTCATATATATCCTATGCTAAAACGGTGACATAGAAATCGAAATTCAGGACTAAAATATTTACAATTCACATAATTCTCCGATAGGTGCGCAAAGTGCAAGGACTACCTTAAAATTCCTATTGAACTGTCGCGTCCTTTTGAAGAGTGAACCTAAAAAAAAAGGCAAAAAAATAATGGCATGACCGCAGGTGATCGAACGAAATGGGGGAACGGAAATGAAGGATAACGGAAATGACTAGCGATAAGAAACGGATACGTGAGGGAAATGGAAAGGATCGGAAAAATAAAAAAAATAGGCCGGGAATAAGTGCAATACGACCGGGACAAAATCGATGGGTCAACATATTGCAATGAATATCAGAGCAGATAAAGGGGCATATAAATGGAGGAATATACCGGCGATGATAAAGAGACAGGAGGGGACGTCGAAGACGGGATGAGATGTGAAAACATGCGAAAAAAAAGGCAACAAGGGATTTAGGAGATATCGAATGGCTTCGATGCAGGGCAAAGATGAAAAAAAAATAACTTCCTTCGTGAGCAAGAGGGTATTTCAATTTGTGCTCCTCATATGGGCTTTTCGAGAGAGAGATAAAATAATGAGAAAGCATTGTGTTTGTCTCAAACTTGCACGATTTTTTTCTGTTTTTTGTTCCCTCATATAGTTAACCCCATGTGCAAATATTTAAAGAATTAGATTGAAATTGATCCAGGAATGGCAAAAATTTTTGAAAAAAAAAATTCAAAATTCCATCGAACTCGAATGCCTGTAGGACATTAATATGATTTTGCAGGAAATAAGCGAGATGCAGTATCGATTTTTTTGAAAAACTCAAAATTCCACGTATTCGAAATCCTTCTATATCGATTTTCTCCGAATTCAATACCAAACATCCTCTGATGACATCCCAATTCTTGGAGTGAGTTTTGACTCAATAGACGAGAAATTGTGCGAGGTGGAACCTTAACAAACGACTGTACGAATTTTACCAAAAAATAAAATTCAAAAATTTATAAAAACTAAACGATTCTGCCGATTTTCCTGAAATTCAGTAGCAAACAGTGTCCAATGAACATAGATTTGCGTAAAAAGTTTAAACCCATTAAGTAAACAGTTGCAGTTAGAGCCTTTCCCGAAATTTTTGAAAAAAAATTGACATTTCTCCTTAAAAATCAAATTAGTAGTCTAGCATTGACGAAACTTGTATCGAAGAAAGGGTCGTGGTAGCTCTGCTCACGAGAATAAGCAGATCACGATTGGTAGAGTCCTAACACACACACATACACACACACACACGCGCGCAAATCGAGATATTTATTTTAAACGCTATTTTTTTTATTTTTTCGATTACTGCCGCCAGTCTCCAAGACTGATTTGATTCTAAGGAATCTTAAAGTAATTACAACAGCACACATGAAATGAATAATAAAGAATTCTTGCACAGACTAAATCGGTGCAGTTACGATATTTCAGCTATAATGTACTTTCAATTCAGTCTCTAGCCCCGTAATTATTTTACTGTTTTTACAATCATCCTCTTTCAGTCAGGGGTATTTCTTTTTATACTTTCCAACATTTAATCCTGTTATGTTGCAAAAAAAAATTCAAAATTCACGTTTTTCGAGCTTTAGCTCGAAACGCTGTCCGAACTATTCAAGATAGAGAAAATTTCATATAAACAATTTTGTAGGGAATTAAATTTTCTATAAAAAAAGTCCCTGACAGCATATATGAAAAGTCGATAGCGGATGAGTGGGAGGTGTCCAAAGTGGCGTGACGAGGAAGTATAATTTTCGTGAAATCGCAGAATAGTAGACCCATTAGTTGTTAAATTATATATCACCGCGTTAGCGTTGAATTAAAAACGCATTCATACGTCAACTGGACACAACGAGAAAGCCATTACCGCCTAAAAAACTTTATTTATAACTAAATTTAACTAAAGCCACCTACTTGAAATGGTTTTTTTTATTATTTTTACAACTCTGGACGCCGCCCACGCCTAAATTATCAACTTTAGATACATGCCGTCCTAGACTTTTTTGTAGAGAATTTAGTTACCCAGAAAATAATTTATGAGCAATTTTACTCTATTACGTATAGTTTGAGCAGCGTTTCGAGTTGAAGCACAAAAAGTGCCAAATTTTAATTGTTTCTATTTTTCCCTTGCCAAAATGTAGAGAGAGATAATAATGCACATTTTACAAGTTATTATTTGTGCCATTTACTATGAAGAGATGCTAAAAAAAAACTCCAGGATTTTATTCTGAAAAAGAAGCCTAATTCGACAAGTTGAGTTCGGCAACATTGTCGGTCGCATCTGAAATGAAGAGGCGTACGTCTCTGTTTTTCAGCACTTTTAAATATGTTTCATTTAATTACTCAACAAAAATGCTCCTAATTAAGGTGAGCTTTCGCACACGGTTTTATTATACATATAACTAGGTCATAAAATTTTTTTAAAAGTGCTGGCACTGCTGGCATTTCAACTTCGTGAATTAGAGAACGATTAGAACCTTTTTCTCATGTGTGGCCATAAGAACGCGTGTTAAATAAAGTTTTTTGAAGAATTTAATATCTCGACAACGAGGCTCCTAATCCTCATTGAATCTTTGGACACACGTTTTGGGGATAAACACTGATAGGCTGTAAAAATTTAAATGCGACGACACTATATCGATATAACAGAGGAACATCCTTAAGGGGGCTTACAATTTCGTGACTGCAAGACACTCCCGCCGTCAGTCTCTCAGGCAGCGGCGTGCTGCTGCAATCTTCGTGCCGATGCACTCGCGGGAATTACAAACGAGCGGAAAGCCCTCGAGTTTACCCCGACTATCGGCAATTTCATGGATCATTATACGCTCAAGAGGGTCTATAAAAAAAAAAAAACAAAAAAAAGAAGTAAAGAAAATTAATAAGAAAAACACTCTCGTAACTATGCACTTTCGTTCGTTTCTCTATTATTTTGGATTGAAACTGAGGCTTCCCGATCGAAGCACGCACTTTAGTTAAAATTAATTTTTTATTTTTTATAGCTTCAATTCTTTGGTTAAAAAAAAATTTTAAGAACTTTTTTTTTTCAACCGTAGCCCTCCTCCTCATCGGTGAAACGAAATGTGTCTCCCGAAGTCCGTGAAAAATTTCCAACGAGTTTTCGAAAAAAAATTATTAAATTAAAAAAAAAAAACAGATCGCGACTGGGAGAACGGCGCGGAGCGAGTCTGCATGCGTTTCGCGCGGAACCGCGACTATTAAGCGACTGAGGGATTCGAGAACGGCTAGGGGCGACGCGAGACATGCGTGGCTTCGGCCAGGTTTCCTCCGACGAGTTGCGTGTACATGTATACATGGGATATTCCATATCAGTTCGACTGAGCTAAAAACCTCCTATTTTTTTTGTTTTTGCTTTCATAGTCTTTGGCGTGATACTTTAACCCAAAAAAGGAGCGAATGAATCATTTTTTTGCGACTTGCAAAAAAAAAAAAAAAAAACGTACGACACCTTAAAATTATATCAAAAGCGTCAATTTTTGTTTATTAAAAAAAAAAACTCCTCCGTGCTTTTAAAACCGGAAACATTTATTTTACGCAATTAAATCACTGCTGATATCTATATTCTGTTATATAGTCTTAAATCGTCGAATATCTTTCGATGATTACACGATATCATACAATTGTTCTCGTCGAACGTAAAAAAAAAATCTGCAAGCACATTCGTACAACCTCAATGCAGTCCCCGATCTTTTATACCTGATCAATTGAAAAATTTCAACGTTTTACCAAAGTTTACTCTTTTCGTTTATTTTTAAATGAAATTCTGAGATAATTTAAAATTATTTTAACGACATAATAAAAAAAAAAAAGAACGAAAATATTTATCGTATTTTAATGGTATTAAATATTCCTGATTCACTCTCAAAAATTATTTTTCATTAGATTCGCATGAGATTTTCATGTGTCCCACAAATAATTGCAACGATGTTCGAGAAAAATTCACTTTTTTGCAATAATGAACAGAGGCTAGAGATCTCGCTAGACTCTGCTCCTGTTCCTGTAAGATCAGCTGCCGTCGGTAAACATAAAGATTTATCGAACTTTTTTTGAGACCGTGGCACATTTCGGGGAACCTTTATTTGTAAAAATGTCCTTTCCATTATTCATAGATGCATTGGGAACTTTAAACAATTTCCGTCAGAACAACTTCCATCGTGTCAAAATAACTGAAGAACTTGTTGTCAAATCTTCTAATGCAGTACCAGCTCAATTAAGTGAGTCTCGACAACATAAATTGTCTAAGCTTCATGGAGGTAAAACTCGAAAAATTCCTTTTTGACTTTTCAGGAGCTCGTACAAAATCTGAGCGCATTCTTAAGAAATCAAATATTTATAAATGTCAACGCAGATTTAATTACAAAAAATATGTGTTTCAGGCTTGAAAAGTATGAAAACAATACGAATTTGACTGTGGGAGTTTTTTTTTTAATAATCGGGAAATAATATAGAAATTTTTACGATTTTCTTCAAATTTAAACAAAATGACGTTTCTGAGATCATTTTGAAGAGGTCGTGCATTTTTTTTTAAATAGAAATTGAACATTTTTCGAAAAATAAATTGAAAATTATTTTTTTGTTCTTTTTTTTTTGGTTAAAGTATCACCTCAAAGACTACGAAAGTAAAAAAAAAATATGTGAGTTTTAGCCTACTTGAACTGACATGGAATACCCCATACATATATACACAGATTTAACCACGCGGCATCAAGAAACGCGATACCCCTGTATAGCTATGCCGGCTTCTAATATCAAAAGCCAAGTAACTTTCATTATTCTGGTCTCTCTGAAAAGATTAATCGCAATTATTCCCCCCCGAGACTCGTTGGAATCACCAATTTTGTTCGTAAAAAAATAGGTCATTTTTCAAAAATTATTCTACAAAAACTATATTTATAGATCATTCTTGTGTATAGTAGGCATACTTGGTCCAACTTTTCTCCTACTGGGTGCACGAATTTTCAGCTAAAAATATTAAAAATTTGAGAAAACACAAGGATGAAGGTTTGAAGAAATATCTCTCGAATCATAAATTCGTTTCAGGGGATGCAAAACAGTAAACAAAACTCAAAATTTAGTGCGATATCTCTGAAGTAGTAGAAGTCACCAAATACGAAAATAATCTACCGAATGTCGTTTTTGCAAAATAAATTCCCAATTTTAGTTATTTTTCGTGAAAAAAAAAAGTGGAAAATTAGTCGGTTACCAAAAAAAAAAAAACAAATGCATCGAAAATCCTTAGTGAGTAATTATTCAAAATACTCATACAATCGTGTTCAAAAATATTCATAACCGATTGTGAAAAATTTTACAGGGGATGTAGTTTTTAATGAATTAAAACAGATTGTGTTGAAAATAGAACTACTCTTAAAATTATTTTCTTTTACATGATCGAAAAAGGATTTTGAATAAACCTCTCTTTTGGAATCTTCGATACAATTTTCTTTCGACAAATAAAAACGAAAAAAAAAAAGTTTTTTCTACTTTAATATTTACTAACGTACTCCTCGAGCCCCAAATACATTATAAAACAATCTTTCCCATAAAGAGGATACATTAATCATCGTTCAAATATGTCGTATCAAATAAAGAAAGATTAAGAATTTTTCGAAATACATCGAATTTAAATTTGCAAAAACATGATAGCAATGATAAACAGGAAAAACGACGAAGAAACTATTTTTTTTTTTGCAACGTCATTTCATTTCGAATTTTATGATTTATGATGTCATGTATAACATAATTTTTGAATCTATTTGGATCTCCGTCCAGAAGGCTGGTTGCTTCTGAAAACTTTCGAGTATCCCACGATTTATGGTATGGCGTAATCGAAGAATTTATGTTTATCGGAAACTTGGCATAGTATACTCTCGATAACGTAATGGACTAGAGATAGATTTATCGGTTTCCTTATTATTTTGCTGTTCTTTTCTCTCTTTGACGTGATGAAGAGAATTTTTTAAATTATTTGAACGTGGTCGAAGGCCAATTGGATTCGTATTTCGGTGTTATTCCGCAAGAGTTCTCGGAAAAACGATTGAGAAATAACGAGTAGAGTCATCTCGCTTTCTCTTTGACAACTGGTACGATATTTCTTCCCTTCTCAGTTGAAACATTCGTGCTCTTTGTCTTCGACAAGCAATCATGTTTGCGTTTAGGTTTTTTGCTTCGACAGGCTTCGACAGTATAGTGTGCTAGTAATTCTAGTAGAGAGTGCCAACCCTCGCTCCGCGGGTGTATAGCTCATCAGGTGGGAATAGTTTGCGTGAACATTGACTCGGGCGGCGTGGCAGATTCTGAGAGGTCGGTGTATTCGCAGCTACGTGCACATCGACCTCCCAGGTAATGCAGCTTGACTGAGCGCGGGCGTGCACATGTTTTCAAGCGATAAAACAAATGTAATAGCGCTTTCCACTGGTGCACCGAGTGCGCACCGACTCAAGTTTTTCGGATGAGAGTAAATGAGACACATATGTACTCAGTGCATCTCTGTTTCACTCACTTGCATGTAAAAATCTGCACTGAGTTCCCCAGTGGAAAACGCTATAAGTACACGGACCACGGACTGTACTGTGAACCGTTTCAGCGGTTTTGATTTCAAACCGAAATTTACGCGTTCGTTGGAGAAGTCAACAATAGCCAGAGCTGCCGTTTATTTATAGACTCAATTGTGTTTTGATGACAAAAACGATCTTTATCTCAAATCTAAGTCATAATAAGCATTCATTTATACCTAGATCACCTTAATGGTGCCTATATAGAGATCGTGCACGCAACAAAGAAATAATCAAATAGTCGATACCGTCGATATACGTGGACTGGACTTTAAGTTAAGATTTGTGATAGCAAATTCTAGCTCAATGTCCGTGAAGGAACAAACTAAAAACAAGTCCTGATTTGCATTGCCAAAAGAAGGGGGTGAAACAGGAGTCCACGGAGGGCATCGCTTCCCAATCATAAGCTCGACATTCCTCATTTTCTCTGCACTGTATTCCTTCGCGTTGTCTCTTTAATTAAATCGATTTTTAAAACATTTAACTTTTCTCCATAAATACGTAGGGTTCGTATATTTTGTAAGTTTCTCACAAAAATTTCGAAAATTCTTTTTTTTTAATTCTTTTCAGACCATATTTGGCTTTCACCTCCAGATTTTTAAAATTCCATCTTGTCCTCACGTAACCCGGTGTATTTAAATTTTAAGAAAGCTGCCCTCCTTAAACAAACTAGCCTGTCACACTCCTTATTCCACTACACATCTTTGCCAACACTGAAAACGGCTCCCCTTAAGACATACCGATTTAGCAGATGCATCCATCATACAATCCTCTATCAGAGAAGAAAAACATGAGTAGCGAGTTTGAGTGTCCAAAGATCGGTTTAACAGCTCTGATGGGTTTTCTTCAATTTTAAGTTTTAAAACTTCTGAAAAAGTACTCTAATTAGTTCTATAAGAATAAAGTTTTCTTTCTAGGTGGTACGTCATACCCGGTAGAGTTTGGCCTCTAAATTGTATGAAAATGGAAAAGTGGTCACTTCCCCAGAAATCCTCCCCTACGGTCCAATTATATTCTAGTACAGATCTATCCACAAATGTTAAGTCAATCACAGATTGTGAGTCATACGAAGCCGAGTGAAAGGTAAGTTGACCTCTTCGTCAAGGATGGGAAATATCATGCTGATCTATACCGTCAACAATAGCTTTATCAATACCATACTCACGATAGTCGCCCCAAAATAAGTGATGCGCGTTAAAGTCACCCCCAATCAAGAATCAACCTCTAAATTGCGAAAAAAAAACAAAGACCATTCCTGAGCATTTATCTCACCCGCGTTAGGAGGCCGATAACATGAGACCACCAGCATTCTATTATCCCTGAGGTCGAGCTCAATTGCATACATTTCAATCTTACCATCTTACCATCTTACCATCTTACCATCTTACCATCACAGTCCGCAGTCTGCCAGATCACGAACCACTCGATACCTCAAAGAGTTCCTAACTATAGTATCGCAACTTCTCATTCTCTTTGAATTTGACGATCCCTCCGCACAACGTCGAACCCCCTTCACGTAGAGTGGATCTTCCGATAAAAAACAATATCATAATTAAGAGAATTATACTGTAGTTCAGGTAATTTAAGTCCGATACTCTTGATATTCCATTAACAAATTTTAATTATCGAGGCGTGTCTATATTATTACTACAAAAGTAAAATCCGTTCTTTCAATTTTTACGTTATTCAAATAATTCCCACCACACGTTCAGTATGACAGCCGGTGCCCTCTCCAAGTGATATTTTCGCCATGCGTTTACAATTACCGTTTGGTGCTGCCATCTAGTACGCAACCGAAATTTCACTCTTGCTGGTTCAAATATAACCTAAAAAGCAAAATATAACGTTTCCTTTGATTATTTGATCCTTTGTATCGGATTTCAACGAAAAAATTTGTTCGTCATGTCGGAAAAACTCAATGGGAGTACTTCCACGAACTTGTATCAGGTAAGTTTGAGCCTTTTTTTTTTCCATATCTCGCGGTGCATTGAAAATTCTGAGAAAATTACACATGTAAAGTTTTCAAGGTCGTCGAGTGACGATTGCACGAAACACAACTTTTATGATTTATCGACAGCTAAAAATTTACAGATTTAAATTAGCAACAAATAAAAAAAACCATGATTTTCCGAAAAGTTTCGCTATTTTTTTTATTTTTGGGAGAAAAAATCTGGACATTTGGCAAATAAATTTTTATTCAAACCCCTTTATTGATGTTTGTTTCAACATTACTATAGATTACATCGAATATTCTTTGTATCATGCATATGGTTGATTTTTTTTTAGATTTCTAATTCATTGCGCTGGTAATTAACATGGAGTTCGATTTTTTTTTCACCTCTATGTACTCGCGTTAAGGATGTTTAGGATAAACGTAAAGAAACCTTATTAGACAGCCATTGATTCGGGATATGTTTAGGCAGATGAACTACGAATTATGCATCAGATAATAAAATGTCCTTTATCCGCTAGTTTCGTAAATAAATCCTGAAATCGTCTCGATGCGAATATGATGAACTATGTTTGTAGAACATTATTCGTCAATAATTAATTTCAAAAAATTTCTGCCAAAAAATACCTTGAACTCATTCCGCGTGCCTATGGAGAATTTTGTTTATCAAAAATTACACAAGCAAACCCTAAATCTTTTGTCCCAATTTTTTTTTTTTTTTTTTTTCATGCGGCTTATAATTTTCGACATACAGCGAATCAAGGAACAAAGAAAAAAAAAACCGAGTTCAAGCGCATAATTTAAAAGTCAGAAATCGATGTTCCAAGGAACCATTGAAAAATGTATTAACTTTTTTCAAGACCTTGCATAATCAAGGGGGGCCTGAATTGGTACAGAACGCCATATTTATGAGTCCAGTCGATGAATGAACTTGGAATTTTGCACAGATTGACGAGTTCGTCCGTGCAAAGATATTCCAATTTCGAAGGCTTTTGGCTTTTTTTTTCGCACGCTCGTAGATCCTCCAACTCAATCGCTCGTAGATCTATTTTACAAATATTTCTACCGTCGATTTGCAGAATCCAGATAGAAAATCCTTGGAGAAACTGGAATTACTGGTACACAAGGATGGAGTTCGTCAGTCCATACCCGCTCTAGTTCGTACCGTCAAAGTTTCTTTTTTTACTGTTCGATAGAAAAAATTGACGCTTCGATGCGATCACTTTTGAAAAAAAAAAAATTCTGAATGCACGACGAATGATAGGCTTAAAAAACCATTACTATTATTACTGTTATAATTATATTATTAACATTATATATTACTGTTGTGAGTATTATTATCATTTTAATTCGTTTATTCCACGGTAAATATTGATAACGAAAATGACAATAAAAATGAATGAGGGACGGTCGTTCCGCATATCCGATGGGTAACCGATGTAAAGATTATCCGTCGAATTAATTTTTTCTCGAAGATGAAACGAACGGCCCTGAATAATAAACGAAGAAAATATAAAATGTCCGTGTACCTGTGCGCATGCGGCGCAAAAATTCATGT
Organism: Rhorus exstirpatorius; assembly: GCA_963564615.1. Lineage (NCBI taxonomy): Eukaryota > Metazoa > Arthropoda > Insecta > Hymenoptera > Ichneumonidae > Rhorus > Rhorus exstirpatorius. The sequence continues at coordinate 25,987,586 of OY751318.1, forward strand.
AATTCGAGAACCGATTGAGCTATCGAGCCGGAAAGCATCCATCAGCGCAGACGCAATTTTGTTGACTGTAGTTTTTTCTTTTTTTTTTTTTACAATCGATACGGCGCATTGAGAATTTATGAAAATTTGAAATTTTTGAAAATTCAAATCCGCGAACATGAACAATTTTTTTAGCCATCGATATAAAATTTTGTGCAAATATGGCGTATAATTTGAGGGATATTTGATCTTGAGTGTAACAGAAATTATGCAATTTTTGTTTTTTTTTTTAATTGGACAATTCGAAAATTGGATAGTCGAGGCTTAAATTCTTTGCATAAATGTAGCAGCATCGATGAATTTGCCGTGCACAAATTTGGCAAGGATGGACACGCACGAAATTTGATCTCATTGAACCTACAAGCAGCAAATAAATAAAGCGCAAAAGATCAAATTAATAGAGCTGCTTGCTCACAGTTGGATATTTATGGAATCACTTGCACATTTTTTTTTATTCTTTTTTCATTTTCTCGTCTATCTCAGTTCCATCATCGAGTTATTGTTTTTTTTTTTTTTTTTTATTAGTGTTTTTTTTTCACAGAGTCAAGCATGGGCAGAGAAAATAACATTTTTGGAGTACGAGCCGCCAAAAATTTACGATCCAAATGGCAAGGAGATCCTCGGTGCGAAGGATCGTTGGCTCGAGATCGTCACGAACATAATAAAAGATTTGAAATGGCTATTGCGTCAGGAATTTTACAAATTTTGGTCAAACGTACTTCACAATTGCACAATCGGCGATTGTCTCGTCTCGTGTCTTCAGGAATTACCGACTTTCTACAATCTCGAGATATTCCCAAACGACACGGCAATGCGCGAATTACTCGAAAAATTGCGTCAAATTATATTCGTGACTTTTGCTCGTCTAGTGACGAGCAAAGTCAGCAAAGACGAATTCATGTCGCACGAGGCGCATGGAAAATTTTTGTACGACAATTTTTTACTCACGGTTCCCATGATGCTCGACATATGTCAGCTTTATGGTCGTGAAAACGGCAAAGTCGTGGAAAAAATGTTAACGACCGTGATGAAGCTTCAGCCTTCATATAACGATGATCTTGAACAAACAGCGACTTTTCTCATCAAGGTTAACGAGGAAAAATTATTTTACAAATTAATTCTGCCTGTTATAGAAAAGACTGTAATATATTTGGGCAATACTCCCAAATCCTGTACGCAAATCTGGCCCCTCCAAATTTTCGATGTTTTTTTTTTTTATGATATCTTCACATTATTTGGGTGTCAATGAAGAAATTTCTCGAGTATAAAAAATCTATGACTTCAGTTGATAAGGGTTTTTCGTAATTATTAGATTTTGCTCCGAAATTTTTCAATCTCATGAAACGGCTTTAAAAATGCCTTTGAAAAAAAAGAAAAAAAAATGATTTTCGATCGGAAATTTTCCAAATTTTTCGAAAATTATGATCAATTATTTTTCACTCGTCATTTTCAGCGCGAAATTCGAAAAATAAAACTTGAAACGTCCATTTCACCGTGTTTTCCAACGATTTTTGGAAATCCAATTTTTTTTTTTTTCGGAATATTCAGAAAATTTTCTATGGAAATAATGTCTAAAAATTTTCCGCTCGTTCAATTTGATATAAATAATTTTCAAATAAAATTTGAATAAATTCGAATAAATATGATTTGAACCATAATTGTGACTCGGAGGTAAACGAGCGGAAAATTTTTAGACATGATTTCCATAGGAAGTTTTCCGAACTTGCCGAGAACAAAAATTGGATTTCCAAAAATCGATGGAAAACACGGTGAAATTGACGTTTCAAGTTTTATTTTTTGAATTTCGCGCTGAAAATGACGAGCGAAAAATAAATTATCATCATTTTCGAAAAATTTGGAAAATTTCCGATCGAAAATCATTTTTCGATTTTTTTTTTTTTAAGGCATTTTTAAAGCCGTTTCATGAGATTGAAAAATTTCGGAGAAAAATCTAATAATTACGAAAAAACCCCTATTAACTAACTATTAATTAGAGATCCCAACGTAAAAATGACATGTATTATGTAAAATTTTATCAGCTTTCTGAAAAAAAAAAATTTGGAATTTTTTTTTCAACTTTGGGCAATGGCGAAAAAAACGACTTTTCTAATTATAATCTTGATTTTGAGAGTCTTCTACGTGTATGTTAATTAGGCTATATTTTTTTCCGCAAAGTTGAGATTTTTTTACAAAAAAAAATATAGAATTGGTTTTTTTTTTTTTTTTTTCAAATTCAAGCCGCCAAAATTAAATGAAAAAAAAAAAAAAGCAAAAAAGTTTCAAATGAAAGAATTCGATGTGCAATGGTAGCTAAAAAAATGGAGAAAAAAATCTGAAAAAATTATGGCACGTGTTTTTCATACACAGACACCAAGCTGCGTAACTTACAAAAATATTCCCGATAGTGAAGCCCAAACTTGGCCGATAAATGATGTTTTTACTCATATACATATATCTGTCATTTGTCCTCGGTCCCCGGTAATTTTACTTATTAATAATTACTAATTCTACTTATTAGTAATTTTACTCTTTGTACGGAAATGAATTTTTCGTTTGCAGGTTTTTAAGACTGTGAGCGAGACATTCGAGGATCGACCCGTGCCTCTCGCAGCCGCAGCAGTTCCACTGTCCGAGCGAGGCTCCGGCCGCCTTCTGACCATCAACGATCTCGACGATCGCGTCATTCATTTGCTCGACGTGTCTTCCAACATATCCGTATTTTTGGATTGTTATCCACCGGCAAGAGATCTTCTCTGCAAAGAAAACTTCGTCAATGAGTAAATTTAATTACATCTCAAGCGGAGCGAAAAATCGAATTGATGTGTTTAATCAAAGTTAAAAAAAAAAAAAAAAAAAAAAAAAAAAAACGACACAAATTGGAAATTTTCGGATTGCACATTGTCCTCATTTTTTTAAATCTGGCGCACAAAGCTCTCTCTCTCTCTCTCTCTCTCTCTCTCTCTCTCTCTCTCTCTCTCTCTCTCTCTCTCTCTCTCTCTCTCTCTCTCTCTATGAGTAAAAGGAAGAAACTTTCTTTTGCTCGGAAAAAGAAAGGAAGAAAGTGGTGCGTGAAATAAAAGAAAATGAAGGAAGCAATGTGCAAATTTATAATTTTCGAGGTATTTATTTGGTTTTATTATAATTAAAAAAAAAACTAATTTTCTAAAATCTGAACTCCCGTACGAATTTTTTCATACTCTTTACCGAATGCAGTTGTCTTCTCATGATTATATATTCACGTGAAACAAGTTAGCCCGTATTTGAAAAAAATTTCACAAATTGATGGAATCAGAGACGTTTTTTTTTTTTTTTTTTCAAAAAATTGAAAATTTCATAAAATCTGAACCCTTTCCCACGCCTCGGGAGGCGTTTGATTAAAAATTCGTCCGAACCCTAAATAAGGACCACCCTAGTACATCATGAATAAAGAAAAATGTGAATTTTCGTTCTTATATTTTCCGCTCATGCGTCCCCTTGATGAGTTATTTGAAAATTGTTTTCATTGGCAAATATTTTATTTTCATCGCGCTGAATCTTTCGAAATTTGTTTTTTTTGTGTTCTATGCGTATTAGGATGTGTCGGAAATGGACTTTTTTTTTTCTTCGCTCCTACCATTCAAAACTTTGGGTTTTGACATTAAAGAGGTCCTCGTTCAAGGGGGGCGCTGTAGCGTGAAGTTTAGAGGTCTCTCAACGAGGAATTTAGGTTTCCCGTCTAATTAACACGTAAAATTATTGTTTTTCGTTCAAAATGATCTCAGGCAACCAAAAAAATTGACGATTTCTTTGTTTCTTGGCTCATTTGAAAGCACGACTCGGCCCCTAAACGATGATAGGTCGTTTTTCGACTTGCCTTGTTCCAATTTTTTTTTTTACGCCACTTTTCGATCACAATAGTCGCTTTTTCAAGTTTACAAAGTCCCCAAGGTATATCAATGAGTCCAAAATGAATTGCTATACGAGTATTGATTGTTGATTCGAATGTAAATAATAAATTTCAAAAATTGGTAAAACATAGAAAATTTCTCAAAATAAACATGGTTTCTTGAATAAAATTCAAGATACGGCAATATGAAATTCAATTTTATTCAAAAAACCATGTTCATTTTGAGAAATTTCGTATGTTTTGCCAATTTTTGTAATTGATTATTTATATTCGAATCAACAATCGATACTTGTGGCAATTCATTTTAGACTAATTGATACCTTGGAGACTTTGTAAACTTGAAAAAGTGACTATTGTGGTCGAAAAGTGGCGTAAAAAAAAAAATTGAAACAAGGTAAGTCGAAAAACGACCTATCATCGTTTAGGGGATGAGTCATGCTTTCAAATAAGCCAAGAAGCACGGACCTCGCCAATTTTTTGATTGCCCGACATAATTTTGAACGAAAAAAAATATTTTTTACGTGTTAATCAGATGGGAAACCTAAATCCTCGTTGAGCAATCTCTAAACTTCAAGCTACAGCGCCCTCCTTGAACGATGATCTCTTTAATGTCAAAACCTAAAGTTTTGAGTGGTAGGAGCAAAGAAAAAAAAAAGTCCATTTTCAACACACCCTAAAGTGTATACTATTATTATTATTATTATTATTTTTCTAAAAGGATCATTGACATATACGGTAATACGATACCCGAGATGTACAAGAGGCTCGAGCCGCTGTGTCACGAGGACGAGACGATCGTGAGATACACGGAACTCAAGCATCGTCTCGATGTAACGAGAATCGAATTGCTCAAGATATTTCGAACGATAACGTATCACAATATCTCAAGAATATTGAAAGAACCGTGAGCAAGAGATTCCACAAATTTTGACTATTGATTGAATTTTTTTTTTCTTTCTTCTTCGTTAATTAATTAATTGATCGAAACTTTTTTGTTTTTTTTTATCTTAATTTTATTTTTTTTTTTTTTTTTGGTAGAAATCCGTCCAAAGTTCCCGGTGCTGCGGAACACGTTGAGCAGTTTATCAATTTTTTGGACAAAGCCGTAAGGGAGAGGGAATTTATCCTCGACTATCACGCCAGTTATCCGATCGAGACTGATCTCGATCTCGTTTCGCAAATCAGCAGCGACGTGTATCCTTTTCGTTTCGCTTTTTTTTTTTTTTTCTTCGTCGATTGAGTTTCGCAAGATTGAGAAAAGTTAATAGCACTCGAAACTATGCGCGAGAGAGATAGCTGAATTTTTAATGGATCAACTTTGCAAAATTATTTTATTCCATTTTCCGAGTATTTATCGACGAAAATTGTAACAATTATAAATTGAATTTCTATGAAAAAAAATAATAATAATAATAATAATATTCGTACAAGTTACATGACCGCGTGCAACGTCGCTCTTCATGGGCGGACGAATGGTGTACTTGATTTTTCCCTTCGTTTGACTAATTTGATTTTTTTATTTTATTTTAATTGAATGAAAAAAAAATATATATATATTCAAATTTTATCGCACAAAAATCCATTTTATTGTTATTATTGCTTATACTTCTCAAACGAAAAATTTGATGAACAAAATGGCCATTTTTGAATACTTTTTTTTTTAATTTCGTAGCAGTATCTCCCATTACCATGACCGAAAAAAAATTGATATCACTATCCGATCATCCAATGATTGTACCTTGACCCAGAAAAAACATTCAGTGACCCGGTAAAACACAGTTTCATCAGAAGATCCGTGTGCGTGGAATTTGCGGAAGTCGATCGAAGCCAAAATCCTCATTCGCGGATCGTCGAAAACGTTGCCGTGAGTGGGAGAAATTAAATTTCGTAACTCTTCATTTTTCGTTTTGTTTTCGTTTTTTTTTTTGTTTGTACAAACTCAGCATCGACAGTCGTCAAAGAGGCGGAATATTGATCTCGTATGAAAATTTTAGACAGCAGCGTCAATTCCGTGCACTTCGCAAGAGCCCGCAAGGATTCCCGTTTCGAGCGATTGTCCAAGAACAGAAACCACAAACGGAACGTCGAGCATGGATCCGGCTAAATTGGCCTCTCTGATGAGCGAGGTCAAGGACATTCTTTGTGATCTTGGCGAAGGATTTATCGAGGTACGAAACACACGAGAGATTTTGCAATTTTTTTTCTTTTCATATTACTTAATTTAAAGAAAAAAATGGATTTTCAAATGAAATTAAAGAAAAAAAAAACAAATCGCAATTGCAAATTGCGAGAAAAAAACGGTCGTGAGGTCGTAAAAAATATATATATATATATATATATATATATATATATGAAGCAAAATATTGATAATTAGATGACGAAAATAGTGAACTTGCATTATTTTCAGCTTTTAAATTATTTAAAAGTTAATTATTCGAAAACATCATTTGCATACGTTTTTTTAGATACTCATCATTATTTAATTAATTATACCAGCTTGAAAATTGAGTTGCATTTGAAATGTATATGCCGTGACAGTGACGTCACAACACTCCCCAGTGCAGCAGCGCCTCTAGCGGTAAAATTAAGAAATTCAAGCAGCCAATCATATTCCTAACCCCAAAAAATCTTCGTAATTCGTAAATATGTAGTCTATAAATGGGATTCAAATATGACTAATGCACCAGAACAATCGAAAAAAGTGAACAAATATTGTTTTGTACCATGCTGGAAAAACATAACTGTATCAACACCGGAAAAAGAGTTTATTTTATACTTGAAACTTCATACTTAGTACTTGAAAAAGTTATTGAAGTGCAGTTCGAGTGCTTGGAAATTAAAGTACAATACTAGACATCTTTTTAAAGTACTTTGTACTTCAAGTACTGTACTTCCAGTACATCGTAAGTACCGGGTACTTGAAGTACTGCCCAGCTCTGATAAAGAATTATTAATCAATTATATTGCTCAATTGAGTGTCAATTAAAAATCAATTACGGAATAATAGAGAACTTGCATTATTTTCAGCTTTTAAATTATTTAAAAGATAATTATTCGAAGACATCATTTGCCTACGTTTTTTAAGATAATCATCATTATTTAATTAATTATACCAGCTTCAAAATTTAGTTGCATTTCAAACGTATATCCCGTGACAGTGACGTCACAACACCCCAGTGCAGCAGCGCCTCTAGCGGTAAAATTAAGAAATTCAAGCAGCCAATCATATTCCTAACCCCAAAAATTCTTCGTAATTCGTAAATATGTAGTCTATAAATGGGATTCAAACATGACTAATGTACCAGAACAATCGAAAAAAGTAAACAAATATTTTTTTGTACCATGTTGCAAAAAAAAAAAAAAAAAAAAAAAAACAACTGTATCAACACCGGGAAAAAAGTTTATTCGCGTTAGGAACATCTTTAAATCTATTCTTGGCAAAGTTTGCAGATTTCGCTTTCGTGTATCCTTGATAATTTTTTTTTTTCAAGTTACAGCACACGCTGTAAAGTATATTACGCACACTCGTGCATTAATGTTTCACTTTCGCGAATTTTTTTCACCGACGGATATCCTATCCTTTTAACATGCGTTATCCGATGGATAATTATTATCCGAAAGATAACCCTAGGTGAAAAAATCTGGCATAACCTTACCTCAGTACCGAGGGGTGTTGTGACGTCACTCGGCCCGCAGAGCTCGTAAATTTCTTACAATTTTTACACCTCAAGATATGAATAATTTACTCGCTTCAAGAAATTAATGCAATCCTTATTAACTTCGGAAAATATTTAACTATGACAGAATGATAAAAAAAAAAAAAAAAAAAAAAGGAGAAAATCGTTTACATGCAAGTTCTCTATTGAAGCTGAATAAATGACACGTATGAATAAAATTTCATACGCGTAATTTAATTTACAGAGATGCCTGAAACATTACAATTATGACCCAGCCATGGTTATCAATGCAGTCCTCGAAAATTCCCTGCCCGAGAATCTTAAGACACTGGACAAAACATTACCGTACATTCCACCAGATCCCGCGGTAATTTCTTCGAATTATTTAGGGGAGGGGGGGGGCAGTATGAAAAATCAATTTATCGTAATTATTACATCGACAGGAACGTTCGGCGGCAATCGATCGTGTACTGGGCAGTGAGCGATTGAACGTTTTCGACGACGACGAATTTGACATTATGACGAGGGACAACATCGACAAGAGTCGAGTCCATAAGGGAAAACGGTATTTATTTTTTTTTTTTAAATAAGTAATTTATTTTTTAAATAAATAATTTATTTTGCTTTTATTTTTCATTTTTTTTTGTTTTTGGTACTTCAATCGGTCAAAGTATGTTTTTTTTTTTCGTCAAAATTGAATTTCTTTTTTTGATAGGATATATCGAGTCTTACATTTTTTGAGTTAAAATTATTTCTATGAATTCCAAGCCAGTGATCCGATAAATCATTAGCCACCGATTGCCATTTCGATCAGATCCATTTTTTTGGGTCATAAAACTAACTTAAAAAACAATTACCCATTGACATTTCCAGAAAGGACAGATACAAGAATTTCGGTCAACTGCTCGACGACAAATCGTACCGAAGTGACGCGAGTAATATATATGAGAAATACAGCATTATACAGGACGATTATAATGACGAGTACGACGATACGTACGACAGTCACGAAGTAGGACCCCGCGGAATCGACGAACCATTGGAAATGGATGGAAGAGCCTTCACGACGCCTAGAGTATGTACCAATGATAAAAAAAAATTCGTTACGCAATTAATACATGAATTAGCAGTGTACTGACTCATTAATATTCAATGAGTCGATACATAAAGAAAAAGAACGAAATTATAATTTGAGAAATAATGGGGAAAAAAAGAAAGTTAACTTGAGAAATGAGAGTAAAGTTGAGTTAAGAAAAAACGAAATCAACTTGAAGAATAATAAAATCGACTTGAGAAATAACAAATTTAACTTTAGTAATAACAAAGTTGAATTGGGGAAATTTAATTTAAGAAATAAAACAAGGTTAAGTTGAGAAAAAACAACAAAATTAACTTGAGAAATAAAAAAGTTAACTTCAGAAATAACAATAAAGTTAAATTGAGGAAAGTTGATTTTAGAAATAAGACAAGGTTAAGTTGAGAAATAACAAAATTTACTTGAGAAATAAGAACAAAGTTGACTCAAGAAAAAACAAAGTCAACTTGAAGAATAATAAAATTGACTTAAGAAATAAAAAATTTAACTTGAAAAATAACAAAGTTAAATTGAGGAAACTTAATTTAAGAAATAAAACAAGGTTAAGTTGAGAAAAAACAACGAAATTAACTTAATAAATAAAAAAAGTTAACTTGAGAAATAACAACAAAGTTAAATTGAGAAAATTTAATTTCAGAAATAAGACAAGATTAAGTTGAGAAATAAAAAAATTTACTTGAGAATTAAGAACAAAGCTGACTCAAGAAAAAATCAAGTCAACTTGAAGAATAATAAAATTGACTTAAGAAATAAAAAATTTACTTTGAGAAATAACAAAGTTGAATTGAGGAAAGTTAATTTAAGAAACAAAACAAGGTTAAGTTGAGAATAAAATTAACCGGAGTAATAAGAACAAAGTTGACTCAAGAAAAAACAAAGTTGAATTGAGGAAAGTTAATTTAAGAAACAAAACAGGTTAAATTGAGAAATAACAAAGTTAAGTTTTGAAATAACAACAAAATATACTTGAGAAATAAGAACAAAGTTGACTCAAGAAAAAACTAAGTTAACTTGAGAAATAGTATAGCGAATTTAAAAAATAACATGAAAATTAGCGTAAGAAATAACAAAGCAAACTTAACAAAAAATAATTTTTAATCAAATATGAACAAAGTTAACTTGAGATATAACAAAGTTAACTCAAGAAATAGCAAAGTTAATAGTAAGAAACAGGAACGAAATTAATTTTTCCCTCCGTGCTGACTATATTCCTTTTAAGGTGCTTCGCTGGAACGAAAAGCGCGAAGCCGATGACGAGGACGAGGAAGAAAACAACGACGAACCGGAGAAGGACGAGGGACCTACCAGGAGTCACAACGATCGCATGAATTTCGTTCAGAATCCGGCGGAGATGAGAGCACGCGCTGAACAGAGAAGATTGTCGAAACGCGGTGGCGGAGGAGCGGGAGGAAGTAAAGGACCTCAGGTCGATGTAATCGGTGAGTCCGACGAGATATCAATTTTATTATCCAGCGACATAATTTTAATTTCATCCAGACCGGAGTCGGCTTTTATTTCAATTCGAATAATGTACATTTTTTTTTGAAATATTGATCGTATCAGACGATAAAAAAGTGTTATTGAATTAATATCACAATGTTCATTGATCCATGGTAAAATTAATGCCCAATTACGGTTTTAATATCTTATATTGGCATCAAATGGACGATTAAAAAACAAAACAAAAATCGCGTAAACACGATGAAAAAATATGTATATGAGACATTTCACATCAACATGACCACTTCAAAACCTTAATATCTTGAATTTTTCTGCAATCGACATATATGCTATAGTACTCTTTGAAACAAAAATATTGATGTGTATTAAATTTATGGTGGCATTGATAGGGGTGAAATTACAGGAAAATGCGATTTTTGCTTCTTTTTTGCTCCCTGATTTTATTACATGGAAATTTGTCGGAGCGACAAATTGCTAAGAATCAATTTCATTGTGCTTGTTGCAAGGATAACGAAAAAAAAAATTTAGAAGGCAAGATTTTACATTTTTCATGGAAAAAAAAAACCTATTTAAAAAATAAAAATCGATTTTTGGACGATTATGACAGTTTTAAAAAATTTTAAATATTTTTTTTTTTTTTAATTCCTCGAACTTTTCTCAAAAGGAATACGTCTCTTTCCAAATGGAGAAATTCAATCTAAAGGCTCGGCAAAGAAAAAAGGAAATTGGAAAAAAAAATGTTATGCAAAATTTGAAATAAAAATGTTATATAACGCGAGTATATTTCTCAATATTTATTTACAAAATATTCGCAAATATATTGAGAAATATATTTGCATTGATGTGGAATGCCCTCATATATCGATAGTCTAATATATTTTTTTAGAATTTAAAAAGTTTTTTAAAAATAATTCGTTTATTCGAATATGGAATTTTTGTTTTCTATCATCGATGAAAAAATAATATGAAAAATTTTTGTTATTTACATCACATTATGAATTTTAATTTTAATGGAAATTATTAGCGAATCAGTCCCTTTACTATTATAATTACTAATTAAAATCGAAAAAAAAAAATAATATTATCCTACAATGAGTACGGACCAATTCGGTACGGGTGTGCGAATAATTCTTGGATTAAATTGTACAATTCGAATTTACGGAATTTCTCGAAATAGATTTGCATGAAAATCGCTGATTTATAATCCGATCTCGCGAATCATCCGCCATTCTTGGATTTTGAAGTTACAGCAAATTTTGACTTTGCATTCGAAATCGTTCATGTCCACCGGCATATCAAATTTTCGTTATGGCAACAATAATTATCAACTTTTGATGGAAAAATCGGTTCATTTTTGTTTTTTTTTTGTTTTTTTTTTTTAGGAAAACCAAAGGGGCAAGGCAACGATAAGAGTGTGCTTGTAAGCAGAGATCGTAAAAATACTAACAAGGCATCTCGTGGCAATCACAATCGTCGTAGCGGTGCCGAGCACAAACGAAGACAGGGCATGGTACCGTAGTAAATTTATGAGGGGAAAAAAAAAAAACAAAAAATATATATTAACCCTCGATTCTACCGCGAGGATCAAACCAGTATTCTGCTATAAAAACGATATCAGTCAATCCATCGTGTAACGTTAATAAAATCATTTAATTACTTTGTATGTTGACAGATCGTTTTTTTTTTTTTTTTTTTTTTTTTTCGGCTGTAGATTAAAAATTGTCATATTTCTCGGCCTTCAAGATAAAAATCATAAAAACAAAAGCCACCGTAAAACCTGCCACTTTTATAATGATAAATAAAATTCAAGAAATTTCTCAATGATCATCTCGATCGATGCGATTTAGTGAAAATTCACTTCCATTTTTTTACGCTTCAACATTCAATCGTATTAATACTTTTTTTTTTTTTTCAAGTTCCGTGCACCAGGGAACGTTAAAAAATTTAATGACTCACTCAATTTCGGCTATATCGTGCCCTTTTTTTTTTTTTTACGACGAGCCGTTAATTCGATTTTCCGGAAACATTTTTTTCGATAATTTATCTCTGGTGGGCAAAATTCATTGAGCACGTAATGGCACATTTCGTTAAAAGATGACTGTAATTATGTCTAGGAAAAAAAAAAAAAAAAATACGATTGTCCGGTTTGGTTACTTTTCCGAATGTTTGTGTTTTTTTTTGTCCACCCCTACGTTCGTTTCAGCCCCAAAACGGATAATCAGATGGCATTAGGGTGTGTCGAAAATGGACTTTTTTTTCGCTCCTACCACTCAAAACTTTAGGTTTTGACATTAAAGAGATCCGCGTTCAAGGAGGGCGCTGCAGCTTGAAGTTTAGAGGTCTCTCAACGAGGATTTAGGTTTCCAATCTAATTAACACGTAAAAAAATATTGTTTTTCGTTCAAAATGATGTCGGGCAATCAAAAAATTGGCGATTTCTGTGTTTCTTGGCTCATTCGAAGGCATGACTCATCCCCCGAACGATGATAGGTCGTTTTTCGACTTACCTTGTTCCAATTTTTTTTTTTTTTTTACGCCACTTTTCGACCACAATAGTCACTTTTTCAAGTTTACAAAGTCTCCAAGGTATCTACGAGTCCAAAATGAATTGCCACAAGTATCGATTGTTGATTCGAATATAAATAATCAATTCCAAAAATTGATAAAACATACAAAAATTTTCAAAATTAACATGGTTTTTTTTAATAAAATTGAATTCCGTATTTCCGTATCTTTAATTTTATTCAAAAAAACCATGTTTATTTTGAGAAATTTTGTATGTTTTACCAATTTTTGAAATTAGTTATTTATATTCGAATCAACAATCAATACTCGTATGGCAATTCATTTTGGACTCATTGATATACCTTGGAGACTTTGTAGACTTGAAAAAGTGACTATTGTGATCGAAAAGTGGCGAAAAAAAAAAAATTGGAACAAGGCAAGTCGAAGAACGACCTAACATCGTTCAGGGGATGAGTCGTGCTTTCAAATAAGCCAAGAAACAAAGAAATCGTCAATTTTTTGGTTGCCTGAGATCATTTTGAACGAAAAACAATATTTTTTACGTGTCAATCAGATGGGAAACCTAAATCCTCGTTGAGCGACCTCTAAACTTCGAGCTACAGCGCCCTCCTTGAACGAGGACCTCTCGAATGTCAGAACCTAAAGTTTTGAGTGGTAGGAGCAAAGAAAAAAAATTTTAAAAGTCCATTTTCGACACACCCCAGTAAGCATGCAAAAATTGAGGTTTTCCTGAATTATCCGTGTATGGCCCCAGTCCATATGGATTCGCCGCTGATTTTTGACAACCGTTTTCGATTAATTCGTAACTTTGGCGTGTCAATTTTCATGCGATTTCATGAGACACGTATTTTTGCGTTTTGGCAAAAAAACATTTTTTGACCTTTTTGGCGCCATTTTGAAATTTTCATGAAAATTTTACTTTTCCGAGAATAAAAACTCCGTTTTTTTTTTTTTTTAATGTGCAGAATTTCATAAACTTTAATCTCGTTTTTTAACAAATTGTGCTTTAGTGCAAGGTTATCAAAAAAATAAATTCAAATAATTATCGAAAAAAAATTACAGAAGAAGTGAGAAATTTAGAAAAGTTCTCATTTCTTAGCGACAACTCAGGGGAAACTCTTGATTTTTTTTTAGGCGCCCCCCACTTGACTATCACTACTGGGGCTGAAACGAGCGTATCGATGGACAAACGAAAAAAAAAAAAAAAAAAAAAAACACGAAAATTCGGAAAAGTAACGAAACTCGATAATTACCAAAGAAAAAATCATTAAATGACAAATGTATATCGAATATCTGTGCTCCGTGCCAAATTAATATATCTTCACCTGAAAATTATATCGGTTATTCCTTAACATTATTTTTCAAGCGTTTTTTTTTTCATATTTTACGTTTAAAACGAAACAAAACAATGGAAGAAAAAAAAAAAAAAAAAAAAAAGGTATTTTTCTTCGTCCTCAATGATTCTTGACAATGGTCAGGCCCTTTATTCGATTGATTTGTCCATCGACGAGCGACTGAAAATTTTCCTCGCTCCCGATCGAGCTCGCCGATGAATCGGAATTTCCATTAATCGGCATCATCAATTCTTTGAACAATACCGTCGCATTGCCGTAATAATCCATTTGTATCATGATGAGAGCATGAACGCTCGGTTTTATGTATTCGAGGCACTTCTCGAGAAATCCTGGCAATTCAACGAGCAATCTCGCGTGCATCGAGCGCAATTCTTTGCCGGCCGCTTCCTCCGCTCTTCTCTCGCGTTCCAATTTTGCGACATGAGTCGCGCTCTTTTCTCTCTTTTCCTGCAATTTTTTTACCCGATCGTACGAGCAGCGCCAAGCGCTCACCAGACACTCGCGTCTATCGATCGTTACCGCAATCAAAGCGAACTCGTCGAGCAATTTTTTCAACGGCTCGACAAATGTTTTTTGCAATAGAAGCGTCGATTCCTGCACGTTTTTGCCGATCTGCGTGGTTATCGATAAATAATTTTCGGCAACGCGACGAAACTCGTTGCTCATGTGAGCGATACCGCAGGTACTCAAATTCATGCTCAATCTCTGATCCGCGCGATCCAAATTTCCTATAGCCTCGAGATAACGCTTCATCTCTTTCGTCAATTTTTTTATTGTTTCCTCAACACTGAAAAGATCGTACAACTCAAACTTTGCGGGCGCATCGGAGAGTGCTTTAAGGATGTACGAGCGCTAGCTTCGCGATCATATGAAAATCTGAATTTTTTATACGGCGTAGCGAAAGTTTATAGGATAAAACCTGCAAAATTTAAAATTGGGTCGACGACTCTTTACGCGAGTAATTAATTCGTGATATCAGGATATTTATCCCACGTCATATACGAATTCTGGGCTGACGCAACTTTGAAACAGAAATTCGTATCTTTCACGATCGGATACGATCAGTATTAAAACTGTTAAATGTTCAGAAAACTATCACGATTACATGCGTTTCATAAAAAATTGGGGTCGACGAACCTTTTGACATACAATTATCGATTTTAAAGAAATTTTTCGCGTGGGTCGGATAACGAGCGGTCCGCGACTCTCTCTCGTTTCGTGCGTGCCCCTCGCTCACGGCGCTCACCCGCGCCCACGTTTTCGCTTATTCCCCGGCACCTTGCGCTCATACATCCTTAAGACTGAGGTATCAAAATTTCATGCGATCGTGCCACTAATGCGCAAAAAACGCCAGGACTACCTTAAAGTTTAGTCAAGCCGAACGGAGAACTGGGAATTTTTTATTTCTTATTTTGCAAAACTTTTCTGTCCGTAGAGTCAAAAAAAAAAAAACGAATTTTTTTTTGTCCATAGAATTCGTAGAGATAAAAATCCTCAGCTCTCTACGTTGAGTTCAAGCTCAACCAAAGAAATGAAAGTTTTTGGATATCGCGCTCGGATATGATCGAAAAAATGTAAAAAGAACGCGAATCCACCGTTAAATGTTCACCGACTGGAACATTAATCTTGCTCCGAGGATATCTCAAAAAAATATTTGAATTTTATGATGAATATGACGCGATGCACAAAATAAAAAACAGTTCAGGGACTGAAATTTTGTTTATTTAATGCCATATGAAAGTAGGAAAGAGACATACTGAATAAGCCGTTGAACCGCAAGATCCAAGTTCCGATCTTCGGACTGCGTGAGCAAGGGTTGAGCCGAGGTTGGCCTCTGGCTCAAATGACTTTTTCGAAGGGGATTCCTGAACAACGACGAAAAGTCGTTAATTTTCATCGAATCGCTCAACTGCGATGGACAAAAAAGAAATAAAGAAAAAACTTCGCTTGACTCACCAGGTCATATTTTGTCCGTGTTCGAAAATGAATAACACGGCAACAAGTGATACAAAAAAAAAAAAAAAAGAAAGAGAACGGAATTCTGTATCGTAGCACCCCGGAAAATACAGCAATTGTAAGAACGCGGTTTTCAATGTCCGCGATGACTGTATCAAACGTTTTTTTTCTTATTTCTCGAGGATAATTCTCATGTCTGTATCCATCAAAAAAAAGTAATGCATTTTTTTCATTTTCAAGAGATAAAAACAACCACCGTCGTGTGCAAGGGACACAAATGAGAATTCAAGAGAATTGAACAGAATGAAATTTTTGATTATGAAATTCTCGAGATAGTGTGGCAGAGTCGACGAACCATGTTGTCATGGGAATCTAACAATTTCAGTAAATACATGACCTTGAAAAATTTATCAATTATCTCAAGGTCACTGAGCAAAGACAATAAAGTTTTTCCGAATATTTGCAATTTAAATTCGCAAGCTTTTTTTTTTTCATTTTTTTAGCGTAGACACAGTACGCTTGTTTGTGACGCTTTTGCCAGTTAAAAGGGAAATTATCGACGCTCGCTCTCCGCTCCGCTCATGCCATGCCACGCAGCTGCACGACTTCTCAGAATCTGCTATACCGCCCGAGTCAATGTCCACTTGGTCCACACAAACTACCCCCGCCACGAACCTACCCTTAGCGTTGGCAATCTCCCCGTCCCCACTTCCAAAACTATGCGAGTCACATGTCACACTTGTGTAAATTGTCAATTTTGAATTATGTACAATTTATACAAGCTGGAAGGTTTTCCCCCTCGTGACTTGATGCTCAGTTCTCAGTTTTGTTTCTGTCATTCCAGAAATCATCACAAATACACTGCCTGACACTGCCCCATGCTCCATCCATGCAGGTGCAATTTGAATTGTAGATTTTCGTTTTTTTCTTGACTATATTTACATTATATTTGAACGCAATGTCTCGTACATTTTTGTACTTTGCATATGGCAGTAATTTATTGACAAAACGTATTCGTATAAACAATCCGAGCGCAGTGAAAAAAGACATTGGAAAATTGAAGGTATGAATTAGAAAACTTTGAGAAAGAGTAAGGTAAAACGGCCCAGATAGTGAACGCGTCCCAGTTGAACGATTCGGTGTATATTTATAATTATAGCTCACATATATTTTATCGGATCGTTGATTCAATACCCGCAAATAAAGGTTCAGTTTTCAACATTCCGGTTAGAAAAATTTCAGAGTAGTTACTATTTTCGATATATTATGAATTTAGCTTTTAAAATCGGCACTTCCGTCTGTTCCGTCATTATAATTGGGACAACGAATTTAGGACGTGTCCGAGGTTGTTGATTGGTCTTCCATAACCTAAAAATTTTTCAGTTTTCTCCAATCCCCTTAGAAATTCTGCGCGATGTATTGAATTTTTCTTCATTTATTCATCAAATAAATGTAAATGGAACTGAGCAAATGTGAAATAAAAAGTATAATAACTATTTTTTCGGATTGATTCCCGAATGTTCATTAACTGGGACTCCGTCGAGTCGTTATCCGGGCCATCAAGTTGGCGCGGGTTGTCAGTAACTCGGACATCAAACACGCATTTTTAACTTGTTTATTTATCCCGATTTTTCAACGTTTTTACAAAAAATTCAATATTATTACATTCAGCATGAACGAAATTGTTGATACGAAACCTTGAGTCCCTCAGTGCAAAGGCACTCAAGATTCATTACACTCGGTTAAAAGTTTTTTTTTTTTAATATTTCTTCCCCGTACATCCTAGAGCACGAATATATCCCAATAAAATTTTGTCAAAGCCATAATTTTCTTTGGAAAAAAATAACAACAAAGGATGGTTAAATATAAATGTAAAAGGGATGGAAAAGAAAAATGAATCGATGGGTACCGTTAGAATTTTCGACTGGACTTCAACACTCGGTCGAAGAGATGGCGCGGCGCCTCGGCCACGATAGTACCAATGGAAAATTCTCACGTTTGGGGCGTCGTGTGGGAAATAAATGACGCTAATTTGTCCGATCTGGACAGGCAGGAGGGAGTCGATGAGAAAATATATTTTCCAATGAGCGTCAGCGTTGAGACTCCGGGAGGAGAAATCTTGGATTGTCGCGTTTATCAACAGTGCAACAATCCAACGGAATTTTGCAAACTTTCGTCTCTGCCGGAAGAGCGTAGACCATCGGAAATTTATCTGTACGTTTATTCAATTGAAATTTTTTTCCTTCCGGCGTAAATCATGTTCGTTAATTGCAGGGTATTATTAATTTTTTATTTGGGCATCAAATTATCGCTCGAATACCGTGCAAGCATGGATTTAAACAAAAATATATATCAAGGCGATGCTAATTTTTTGCTTTGTGCACAAATTTACAAAAAAATACATTTTTTTCTATTCCTTTGGAGTTTATTTTTTTTTTTCAGAACTTGTGTCAATTTTACGTATGAAAGTATGTAACAATGTCGCACGTACTCGTACTTGAGACCAAATTTTTCAAATGCAATGTAAGAACTATCGCTGTGAGGGTTTTTTTTTTCTCAGAACTGGCTAAAGATTGTTGAAAAAAAATTATACTATAGTACTTGAAAGAATGATGATGATGATGATGAAAAATTGGCGTCAACAATTATTTTGCGTATTTTTAGCAAGTTCGATACTTTCATATTTTTTTTTTGTTATTTTAATTATTCAACTTTACCAATTTTCGATGTTTTTGGTTGAAATTTGAAATTTAGGATCCTCTCGACGTTTTTTTTTTTCCCCCACGGATGTATATAGCCGATTATTTGAGAGTCAATTTGATGGCCAAACAAATTTGAAGAGCTTCTGCCAACGTTATTATCGATACCGAGGAGCTATTCACTTGGGAAGTTCTATGTACATTGGTCTCGGAAGTCTTTGGAAGTCTTCGGAAGTCTTCGGAAGTTTTTTGAAGTCTTTGGAAGCCTTTGGAAGTCTTTGGAATTCTTTGGAAGTTTTTGTAATTCTTTGAAAGTCTTTGGAAGCCTTTCGAATTTTTCCGAAGTCTTTGGAAGTCTTTGGAATTCTTTGGAAGTCTTCGAAAGTCTTTGAAAGTCTTTGAAAGTCTTTGGAAGTCTTTGGAATTCTTCGGAAGTCTTCGGAAATCTTCGGAATTCTTTGGAAGTCTCTGGAAGTCTTTGGAATTCTTTGGAAGTCTTTGGAAGTCTCTGGAAGTCTTTGGAATTCTTTGGAAGTCTTTGGAAATCTTTAGAAGTCTTCGGAAGTCTTCGGAAGTCTTTGGAGGTCTTTAGAATTCTTTGGAAGTCTTCGAAAATCTTTGGAAGTATTTGGAAGTCTCTGGAAGTCTTTGGAATTCTTTGGAATTCTTTGGAAGTCTTCGGAAGTCTTTGAAAGTCTTTGAAAGTCTTTGGAAGTCTTTGAAATTCTTCGGAAGTCTTCGGAATTCTTTGGAAGTCTTTGGAAGTCTCTGGAAGTCTTTGGAATTCTTTGGAAGTCTTCGGAAGTCTTTGAAAGTCTTTGAAAGTCTTTGGAAGTCTTTGAAATTCTTCGGAAGTCTTCGGAAATCTTCGGAATTCTTTGGAAGTCTCTGGAAGTCTTTGGAATTCTTTGGAAGTCTTTGGAAGTCTTTAGAATTCTTTGGAAGTCTTCGGAAGTCTTTGGAAGTCTTTAGAATTCTTTGGAAGTCTTCGGAAGTCTTTGGAGGTCTTTAGAATTCTTTGGAAGTCTTTGGAATTCTTTGAAAGTCTTCGAAATTGAGACGTCGCCTGTACACCCAAAATTGAAGTGAATAGCCCCTCGATCGATACCTATAGTTATTCCGATGGAAAACATCCCCCCCTTAAGAATGTTTTCGTTATCCAGCTCCGGAAGCCAAAAATTCAAGTTATATTGTTTTATTCCTTGCAATGAAGGGAAAAAATCCGAATTTTAACGATAATAATGCCCCAAATTCATTTTTTTTAAAGCAATAAACAAAAAATTTCATCGAAATTATTCAAAAAACCGATTTTTCCTTTGTCATTTCATCGATTAAATTCTCCATATTTTCTTGAGCACAAAGTTCATCGGATTTGTCAATGTAGGATTTTTTTTTTAATTTTCTCGGACGCTAAGAGAATTGAATTTTTTTTTGCTGCGAGTGTAGTTCGATATCGAAATAATTTTTTCACAATTTATTTAAATTTCATTGAAGCTGGATATCCAAACGTTTTTAAGTTCAATTACTTTTCGTTAATGACCGCACATCATTGAAAAAAATGCAAAAATTCTTTAATATCGATATTTGAATGAAGAAAAACGATAGTAAAGGGAGCCACGGAGAACGAATTGCCCGAGGATTATGTAAAATTTCTCAATAGCATACGGCACAACGGTTACAACGGCGAGGTTGATATCGGGTAAGGCTCTGCTCGTTATTTTTTTTTTTTAATCTTTTTTTTTTAATTTTTTTTTATTTTCTTTCTCTCAACAAACCTATTTATTCAATCAGCACTCGATTTTATTCTCGATCTTTGTATTTTTCCTTCTGGGGGCTCTCTCGACGTTGAATCTGATGCTCGCGTCGCAGCCTGGCTCTGAATGAAATATAAAATTGTGAATCGCACGATCGTCGATGTGATTGAGAAATTTCGTCGAACGAGTAACGAGCCGCGAGGCATCCTCGGCCTTCATCTCGTCGAGAACGCAACGAGGCACCTTGAGGGAAAATATTTCCTCGCCGTTGACCTTCGAAGAGAAGAAAAAAAATTAAAAAAATAAAAATAAATAAATAAATAATAAAATAAAACGAGACTCATCGCGCTTGTCACTCGCGGCCTTTGGAGGAATAAATTTCAAAAATTTCAGGGGCCACGAACGAGTGTATACTTTTGGAGACGAATCGATCGATCGTTGACGATGAATACAAAAAAAAAATTAAAAAATAAAAAAAAAAAAAACTTACGTATACATCCAAATCCATGCTGTAACGCATGTCCACGTCGGGCCATTTTTGCTCGAGAACGTCGAGATCCTTGCGTATACTCGGATCATCGTTGGCAAGATGATAAGGCGCTGAACAAAAACCCGACCACAATTCCGAGGCAAACTGTGGGGCCAGCGGAGCGAGCATTATTATTTGCGTCGCCAGTGCTCTCTCGTACTCGCGACTGTGCGTCAGGCACTCCTTCGACACTTTTCTTATGCTGAAAATTTTCAGTAAATCGAGTTATTTGAAAATAAATAATAAAATAAAATTTTCATAAATAATAAAATAAAATTTTCAGTAAATTGAGTTATTTGAAAATAAATAATAAAATAAAATTTTCATAAATAATAAAATAAAATTTTCAGTAAATTGAGTTATTTGAAAATACAGGAAAGAAAGAAACTTTTGGTACGATAGACCCGCGAAAAATATTTCGAGAGTTATCGCGAGCTTGAGTTTCAGGACGCGTATGGATATGCAGATCTAGGAACAGGCCCAGATCTCCCGCCAACTTATCGTATATTTCAAGTTCATCGTTTTTACAACGGAAAATTTATTTCGTTATCGATCGTTGCCATTTTCAATCAACTTGAATATGCTATTTTATCATCGATACGATCAAAATGTTGCTCGATACATATTAGGGTGTTTCGAAAAAAAAAAAAAATTGATTTTTCATTCTCCGTACCCCTCAAAACTTGAGTTTTGATGGAAAAAAATCATCCTCGCGAAGAAGGGAGCTCTGTAGCTTGAGCGGAAGCCGCCGCTCATTGGACGTTTTTAATTACAACAGCCAATTCTATGACGGACTTTTTGGAAAGAAAAATTTGAGACCATGAGGATTGTATTTCGAATTAAGAAAAAAAATAATTTCATTAAATAAAATTTTGTTTATTCCTAATTTCTATTTTTTTTTATAAAAAATTGTAAACAATTTTAAGTTGAACATTTCTTTTCTGACACCATCGTGTTCCGAATAAAAAAATTTAGATCGATTTTATTCATAACAATAATTTTTCAATTAAAAATTCTTTATAAATTTTCATAAACAATTCGTACAGTGGTGAAATTTTTTTTTTTCGTGATAATTTTTTTTTTTCTTGACTCAAATACGCACTCCATGGTTCTTTATTCTCTTGCTGAAATAGTAAAAACATCAATTATCGGCCAAGTTTGGGCTTCACTATCGGGGATATTTTTGTAAGTTACACAGCTTTGTGTCTGTGTTGAAAAACACGTGCCATAATTTTTTCACGTTTTTTCCTCCATTTTTTTTTAGCTACCATTGGATATCGAATTCTTTCATTTAAAACTGTTTTGTTTTTTTTTTCTTTTCATTTTGGCGGCTTGAATTTGAAAAAAAAAAAAAACCAATTCTCCATTTTTTTTGTAAAAAAATCTCAACTTTCCGGAAAAAAAAGTATAGCCTAATTAATTTACGCGTAGAAGACGCTAAAAATCAAGATTTTAATCTGAAAAGTCGTTTTTTCGCCATTGCCCAAAGTTCAAAAAATTTTCCATTTTTTTTTTTTCAGAAAGCTGAGAAAATATTATAAGTCATTTGAATAAACGAAAAAAAAAATCTGACTGTCGAATTTTATTTAAACAAACAAAAAAAATCATGAAAATCAGCAATTTTCAAGCCAGTCACTCGGTTTTTTTTCCCCGACCTGGGACCTAAATATGACAGTGAAGCGTTGACAGTACGGTAAATTATTTTTATTTGACTTGAAAAACCTATTTTTGTTGCATTCCAACGATGCAAATTTCAACATCATTTGAAATTTTCATTGTTTGGCACTGACTGTAACTTTTGTTGTATATGTAATAAAGAATAATATAAATATTAAAAATATTTATTTTCCTACTTTTCAGTTTTTTTTTTTCCTCAAGTTGGTTTCATTTTTCGTAATTCTGGCAAAAAGTAAATTCTGAGAAAAATTCCAGAGCATTTTCTAAATTCCTTGACTTTTCCCTGACTATTCCAGGAGTAAATGAATTCCCTGAGTTTTCCCGGTTTTCCCTGTTTTCCATGCGCGTAACAACCATGCAGAGGAATATCCTTAAAAACGGTGGTGAACGATAAATTCATTTCAGTCGGAATCCCAGCGGCGATAATTCTTCTTTTTTTGTTTTTGTTTTGCATTTAAAGTTATTTTTTCACCTGTTCGTGAGTCCCTGCATCTTTGAGATAGCAACGCTAAGTTGTTGCGACTTGACGAGATTGAACGTGACACCCTTGATGTAATAATTTCTGCTGTCGAACATGTAATCATCATCCTGCTGAAATTTTTCACTCTCGATCCTCGCCGAACGATCATCGTCGCTTATGCTCCGACGACTTTCAATCAATTCGCGTATGGTCAACCAGAGTCTCGTTTGCCACTTCAGTATACCCGGAAATGCTGTAAAAGTCGTCTCTTGATCCAAATTCGTTCGTAAAATTATTACTCGGCAAAAAAAAAAAAAAAAAAAGATATATATTTACTGTCAGTCGACCAATTTCTGTTGGAAGTTGGAGCAACATCAGCCAATATTATGAGTCTCGTTGTGTCTGCTCCGTATTCTCCAAACATCGCCAGGGGATCGACGCCGTTGTACTTGGATTTGGACATCTTGTCCCAGGATACAACGATTTCATTCCCAGTTGTCTTCTCCACGAATTTTCCATTTTTCTTCTCTATCGCACTGTCCGGCAAATATTTGCCGCTTCCTCTAACCCTGTACGTCTTACCCATTACCATACCCTGCACGAGAAGTTGCTTGAAGGGCTCCCTCGTCGGTACCAGTCCCAGGGAATGAAGAAAATGACTCACAAAACGAGCATAGTACAGATGCAGTACCGCTAAAACGGGCAAAAAAAAATTTATCGCAACTATGCGAATCAATGAATGAGGAACAAATTATGAATTCCCAGATGCTTCGCTCTCATATTTCTCCTTTCTTTGCTCGCTCCATAGCAAACCCAAGGAATTAAAAAAACCTCCTTCGCTTCGCAAAGAAAAAAAAAAAAAACGCGTGCGGATCAGAAACTCGTCCCTTCGATCCTCATTATCTTATTATTTCATCTCGTTCAGCTCCCCCTATCAGAGAAAATTGGCTTGTCAATTTCGCCTTTCTCATAGAGGCCATAGAGGCCAGCGAACGAGATAAAATACCGTGGATACGAAGCGTAAATTTCCAACTTGGCCCGCATCTCAATTAGGAGTATGAATTAAACTTTTTTTTTTTTTTCAATCATTGGGGCGCATAATGTAGGGTAAGTAAAAATAATGAGGACGTATTTTTTTATTTTTCGTTAAAAATGACCGATGCACCTGTTATAGGCAATTTAATTTCACGAATTTTGATATATATATGTCGCATTCCACGTCAACTCAGCCACCCCGTTTTTTTTATTGTCTCGAAAAAATTATTCAGTATGGGCATTTCAAAGGACAATATATCCATGACATTTTACCAAAATTTCATCCCCCCACTATTGTTGGTTCTCGAGATAATGATTAATGAAGTCTCAATTTTGTAAAAATCATAACTTCGTAACTACTGATCGGATTTAAACGATTAAAAAACGAATCTTTTTTATTTTTTTTGCTCTTTTCGAAAAAAAATATGTCATCATCGGATAAAAGCTCATTAGACATTTTTCGGAGTATATTAACAAAAAACAATTTTTCCCTCTTTACTGATGCCTTGTTCCATTTTGAAAAAATCCTGCGGAGTTGTGTATTGCCTCCCTCTATCAGAAAAAAAAATACTGAGTAGAATTCCGATTGGCCCTTTCGTGGAAAAAAAAAAAATCGAAAAATTTCCCCGAAAACTGTCTAATGAACTTTTCTTTAATGACGGCATATTTTTTTTTCAAAAAGGGCGAAAAAAATAAAAAAGATTCTTTTTTTAGTCGTTAAAATCCGATCAGCCGTTACGAAGTTATGATTTTCACAAAATTGAGAATTTATTAATCATTATCTCGAGAACCAACAATAGTGGGGGGGACGAAATTTTGGTAAAATTTCATGGATATATTGTACTTTGAAATGCCCATACTGAATAATTTTTTCCAAGACCAAAAAAAAAACGGGGTGGCTGAGTTGACGTGGCTGCGTTGACGTGTCGTATTCCACGTTAACTCATCAGCCACCCCTTTTTTTTTGTCTCGAACAAATTATTCAATATAGGCATTTCAAAGTACAATATATCCATGACATTTTACCAAAATTTCATCCCCCCACTATTGTTGGTTCTCGATATAATGATTAATAAATTCTCAATTTTGTGAAAATCATTACTTCGTAACGGCTGATCGGATTTTAACGACTAAAAAAAGAATCTTTTTTATTTTTTTCGCCCTTTTTGAAAAAAAATATGCCGTCATTAAAGAAAAGTTCATTAGACAGTTTTCGGGGAAATTTTTCGATTTTTTTTTTTTTCCACGAAAGGGCCAATCGGAATTCTACTCAGTATTTTTTTTTCTGATAGAGGGAGGCAATACACAACTCCGCAGGATTTTTTCAAAATGGAACAAGGCATCAGTGAAGAGGGAAAAATTGTTTTTTGTTAATATACTCCGAAAAATGTCTAATGAGCTTTTATCCGATGATGACATATTTTTTTCGAAAAGAGCAAAAAAAATAAAAAAGATTCTTTTTTTAATCGTTTAAATCCGATCAGTAGTTACGAAGTTATGATTTTTATAAAATTGAGACTTCATTAATCATTATGTCGAGAACCAACAATACTGGGGGGATGAAATTTTGGTAAAATATCATGGATATATTGTCCTTTGAAATGCCCATACTGAATAATTTTTTCGAGACAATAAAAAAAACGGGGTGGCTGAGTTGACGTGGAATGCGACATATATAGATGTAACATGTGTGACGTCATAATGTTATATTTTTCAATTTTATATATTAACGGCAATTTTGATTCAAATAAAAAAAATAAAAAATACGTATTAAATATTTTTTCCTGAACTAACAGATTTTGAAATGAAAAAAATTTCATTTATACTCCCAATTATTCGAACTTTTCAGTCCAGTCATCGGGGAATTCGACAGGGATGTTTGGTGCAAAAAAAAATAGGAAAGTGTGAAAATTTCAGGGATGGCAGGGGGGTGTCTCATGAGTGTAAATCTATAGATTGGCGACCTCTTATCGTTATCAGGGTTGCCACCATCTTGGATAACGCGTTTCTCTCTATATCTCACGAACCGTCCAATTCACGACAAAATGCGCGGAGACCTTTTTTGTAGATTACTAAATTTCCCATCTTTTTTATTCACGACTTTTTTTCTTCAACATTAATATTTTTCGAGTTATAACATTGACAAAATTATTTTTTCGAATATCTCTGTAAGAGCTCATTATTTCGCGAGAATACATCTTGTGAAACAGTTTTGTAAATGTTATAACTCGAAAAATATTAATGCTGGAAAAAATATTTATCAAGAGAATAGATGGTAAATTTAATAATCTACAAAAATGTTTCTGCACATTTTTGTCGTAAAGTGAACGGTTCGCGAGATATAGAGCGAAACGCGTTATCCAAGATTGCGGCGACCCTGATAACGGTAAGAGGTCGCCAATCTAGATTTGCACTCAGGAGACACCTGCACCAGCCATCCCTGAAATTTTCACATGTTCCTCGTTTTTTTGCACCCCTCAACTACCCGATGACTGGGCTGTTTGGCTTCCTCCATGAGGAAACGAAAATTCTAAAACTCTCCTACTCATAAATGGAGCTTTGTGCACCGGATTAAAAAAAAAATGAGAAAAAATTGCCCATTCGGTAATATTATAATTACCGTGCTCCTTTCCACCGATATAAACATCAACGGGCAACGATTCGTTGGCTCTCTCCTTCGAGAACATTTCCCGTTTGTTCCTCGAATCGATGTATCTCATAAAGTACCAGGAACTATCGACAAAAGTGTCCATGGTGTCTGCCTCTCTGGTGGCTGGTCCATTGCAATCGGGACACGTTGTTTCAAGCCACTCGGCAGCGTCGCGCAAAGTTTTCGTTTTATCGTCGTTATTTCGTTTAATTTTCGGCAAAATAACCGGAAGTTCATCGCGTGACACGGGACGCGGTCCGCAAGTCTCGCAGTGTATTATGGGAATCGGAGTTCCCCAGTATCTCTGTCTCGATATAAGCCAATCGCGAAGCTTCAAACTCACCGGATAACCACCGATATCAGCCTCTCTGGCTCGTCTCATGATATCCGAACGTTTTGTCAAAATTTCCTCGTCCGTGAGCCGCCTCGGTGTCTCAAAGGGAATATCAAATTTTTCGCAAAATTCCCGATCCTCGAGTCGACGGCCAGGAATTCCCAGATAATTGTCGCGAAAACGTGTGAATTCAATGGCATTGGTGAGATAAATCGGCAAATCCTCGCCGTTAAATGGATTTCGTGCATTAGCTTCGATAAGTCTCGTGAACGAATCCTTCGACCGATCTTCCTGCGATTTTGCGAGAAAATTGTCACGCGATATCGCTACGAATTTTGCATCCTCCAACGATTCCGGCTTGTCCGTCCAGAGACTCAGGGTCTTCGGGCTATTGGGAATATCCGTGATCAGCTCGAATTCAATCGACGTTCCTGTACACTCGCCGATCCAGTGTTTCTGTAGCTTTATGATGTCGCGCCATTCCTTGAGACTCGGATCGTTCAGACCATCCAGCAAAGATCTGCAAACGCATCAGGGGGGGGGGGGGGGGCACAAAAATTGGTGCAATGGAATTTCTCATCCTTTTTGTTTCACATTCGCAAAGTTTTCATTATGAGGTAAATTGAAAATCTCCACTTTCTCGTTTAAAAAAAATCATGAGTAAACAGTGCGCAAGCTTAATTTTGCAGCTTTTTTTTTCAGTCATTTCTTCATTCGCTCTCGTAAATGTTTTCTAAAAATTTTCGCAAATGAATTTGAAACGATACATACTCAGCGAATGCTGTCGTTCTGACGAACCACTGATTCAACAATTTTTTCTCAACTCTGGCACCGGAACGCCAAGATTTTTTGTCATTATCGACCTGCTCGTCCGCGAGTACCGTACAATCAACAGGATCCCAATTTACGAAAGATTCTTTCTGATAAGCGAAACCGCGCTCGAAGAGCTTCAAAAATAATTCCTGCGTCCATCTGTAATAATCAGGATCGCACGTGGCTATCTCGCGATCCCAGTCGAAAAGACAGCCCATTCGATTCAATTGTTCGCGCATGTTGCTTATATTTTTATTCGTCCATTCGCCGGGATCGACTTTTCTCTCTAACGCAGCATTTTCAGCTGGCAGACCAAAAGCGTCCCAGCCCATTGGGTGAATCACTTTTTTGCCTGTAATTCAACGAGTATTTTTTTTTTTTTTTTTCGTATTTGTTTGTTTCGTATTTATTTTTTTTTTTTCAGACTGTAAGTTGTTTTTTGTTGAATCGAATAAAAAAAAAAGACATTGTTTTCTCAATTTTTTTTTTGCTAACGCCAGTATATTTATTTATTTATTCATTTGTTTATTCATACGGGAAATTTTCCCTTGGAATAATACAAAAAATAATGAGTACACAAAATAACCAAAAAGAGCTTCGTGGTAAATCGAGCCCTTAATTATATAATTAATATATAATTATTATAATATATATAATTATATATAATTAATATATAATTATTATATTAGAGTAATGAATAATATTGAGTAATGAATCATACAAAATAGACAATAAGCGAAAACATAGTAATTAACCATAAAGTAAGGAAGCAACCAAAGCAACGTCAGTCAAAAACGGACACCGCAGATCGACAAACCCTTTTAAAAGAGGAAATAGGAATAGAAAAAAAGTCAATCCGCGGATATGCATTCGCCGTGTCACTCAGCCCAACAGTTACAGATCTAATGTGCAATTCACCCGGACCAATCGGGATGCGAAAAAGCTGATCAATGGCTCTAAGAGGCCTGGACGGGGCCCTAAAATCGAAGCGTATATCCTTAAACACGCTGAGCGAAAAATTAATCATGCGAAAAAACGATTCTTGAGCTACGTCAAAGGGATGTATTTATGAAAATAACATTCCCATGCACTGAACTGAACTAAAGGGGGCATCTGCCTTGCCCCGTCGGGCTTAAGGGGTTACATGGATTTCGAAGCCAAAAAAAAGCATGTTTTTTCGATTTTTTTTTCACATTATATATAAATTACTTTATTCAAAACGTTGAGTACATCGAAGAGTAAAATTTCAACAGTATTTGAAAAAAATTTAATCCAAAAATGTTGGAAATTCAGCCAGTGGGACCTGGTTTGCGGTGACCCCTCAAAAAAAAAAGTGTCCTCGCGGCGGTCACGATAACTCGTGATAGCTTTATCGGAAACTAAAAAAGTAAATATTTTCTGTCAGTTGATAAGTATAGCTCGTGATTAAACGAAGGATTTTTTTTTATTGGAACTAATTTTACAAGACGCAGTATAAATTGTACCAAAAAATGTATTATTTTGCATACAACTCTGCCAAAAATTCAAATTAAAATTTTTTTTTTCAAATCCTTCGTTTAATCACGAGCTATACTTATATTTACTAACAAAAAATATTTGGTTTTTTAAATTTCAGATAAACCTATCACGAGTTATCGCGACCAGCGGGTGGACACTTTTTTTTTAGGGGTCTCCGCAAACCAGCTCCCACCGGCTGAATTTCCAACATTTTTAGATGAAATTTTTTTTGAATACTGTTTAAATGTTATTCTTTGATGTACTTAACATTTTGAATAAAATAATTAATATATGTGAAAAAAAAACAATCGAGAAAACATGCTTTTTTTTGGCTTCGAAACCCATGTTACCTCTTACGGCTCCTTCGTACACTGGGCGAATCTTTTTCTGTTCATTTACGAAACTATTAGTTTTTGTTGATTTCCCAACCCCTTCCATATCGGCCCAGTGTATTTGGGAGGACCAACAATTTTAGGTGGGTTTCGAACCACCGAGCTCGCAGAAAAAAAATTAATACATGCTTTCATTAGCATGTATTAAAATTATGAAATAATAATAATAGCGATGATTATAATTATTTAACGATAGATATTTCCATGAAATTGAAAAAAAATTAAAGCTCACCCTTCATTCTGTAAAATCGAGCAACTGAATCGCTGATAGCGTAGACTCTTACGTGCCCCATATGAAGAGAGCCAGAAGGATATGGAAACATCGATAGAACATAAAATTTATCTTTTCCGCTGTCATTTGTCTCCTTGCTAGAAATGCAAACCCTGTCTTTCCAATAATTCTCAATCTTGTGTCTCATATCGTTATTCATCTCGTGTTCCTAAAATTTTTCAATATATTATAATAAATGAAACAACAAATCATAAGTTAGTGAAAAAAACAATAAAATTAGAAAACATTCGTAACCTATAAATGACGAAATCTTACCCACAATCCCAAACCGGTTGACGCACATCTTACAACGAGACATTTTGCAAATTGTTTATGCATCAATCCAGTTGACAATTTTAGCGACCGAAGACCATTGTATTTCATTTTACTCGAAAAAAAAAACCGGCCGTTCAACGGGCCAAAACACGACGATATGTACGATTTTTCGCAACCCTGGGGGCTGCCATATTGTATCAGTACTTGAATCAAATCATTCTATTTTTTAACAATAAATTGTTCGAGCTAACAATCATCATGAGTTCATCAATAATTAAAAAATTCAAGAATGTTTTTTAATCGATGATTCGTATTGTTTGCAACGGAAGAATTTGCCTGAGGAATGTTCATCGAGTTATCGTTATCCTGACTCAAATATTGTACTTGCGTTCTTCCGCGAACGCTCTCCTTTTCCGGTGTACATCGAATAAACAAGCTGATGGGTGCAAGGGTGCAGGACTGGAAGGCCTTATGCCTTATATCTCTGGTTTCCTCCACACGCTACCAACGCTTCGTTCTTTGTTGACGCCACATAACCTCAGAAAATTATCACGACACGCAGTTGCTACACCTTTCATAATGGTTAAAATTTGTTGTATTTCTAATTGCAACAATAGTGACTGTGATAAGCGGAATTTGTTCGTGGTCCCTAAGGTAAGTGCATCTGCCGATCAAGGTAAAACAGAAATTGTATTTAATAAATTTAATTCAAAAGTCGGAGTCCATTTGCTGCCATTAAGGAGGTTCTTAACATCAATTTGGTGCGGCAAGGGGAACGTGATGGCGCGACGCGGGGCGCAGGTTGCGTTCGGCATTTGTTTCACCAAGCCATTACTCACGCTCAATTTTGTTTACAAGTATATTGCACGATCAGAACGGTGAAAAACTTTCTTTAAGGGCAAATTATATCTATGAAGGTCTAATCTGTCGTTTAAGCGGCTCTTCGGGGAAATGTTACCGTTTTTTCACTCCTAAAATAATCTCTGATCATAACTTCGAATACTTCTCCCATAAGAGCCCATGTACAAGCGGCATATTTAATGTTTTTTTTTCTCCTCAACTACGCGGTCAAAAAATCTGAAATAATTACGGTATATTCCCGGGCCAGGTTCCATTATTCGCTCAAAGCGCTTCGCTTAAAAGGCCCGACTGCCCGAGCATGGGCAAATTAAGCGTTTTGAGCGATTTAAACGAATAATGGAACCCGGCCCTAGTACCAGCACAAACCTCCCTTAACCATACAATAAAATACCATTATGCATTTATTATTCCATTTTCTTTGGTTTTTATTTAGACGCGATTATTTTTTCAATTGGGATTCAATATGGCCAAAAGTATATAGTGAAAGGTTTTATATTTTTCAGGAGGAAGAGCGACGACGAGAATGGTTTGATGCGATTTCCCCATACCTGCGAGAAGGGAAGAAAGGTCGTAAACTCTTTTACGTATGTGATGCACACTTTAAAGACGACGATATTCTCCGGAATAGATCTATTCATTTGAAAGATGGATCAGTGGACACGATACCCTGTTTCCGCGTAAAACTGAAACCGTCGGCAATCCCATCTATCTTCAATGCAAAAAACGAAGTTTTGCCTATTATTGACTTGTCTGCTGTGAAAAAAGAGATAACCGTAATTTCTAAATTATATTGCGAGCAACTATTTATGAAATAAGAGATTTTTTAATAAATAATAAACTTGTGTGTGTCACATTATCTTTACAGGATACGCCGACTTCTGAAAGGGAAGAACAAATAGGAGTGGCTCTTGAAGAGAACAGAGGAACAGAGGTGTCTAATCCTGAAGAGGAAATAGAAATAGAATTAGTTCCAAAAAAGGAAAGAGAAATAGAATTAGTTCCAAAAAAGGAAAGAGAAACAGAGTACACCTTGCAAATGCTGGAAAACGACTTGAAACTTCAGTGGGAGAAAACCGACAGTCGTATCTGGAGAAGTTCAATGATCTCGAGTGGTCTTTTAATTTCTTTTTATGGGGAAAACTCAAAATTTGCTACCAAAACTATACTAGTAATGGAAGATATGAGTATAGAGGTAATTCACTTATTTTGGTCAATCCTTAACTATGTATTGGACGTACCTTCCCAACCAAAAGTGACTTTCGTCGACAATATTGCATACTTTATGATAAGATAAAAATCGGAAAAAATTCAACTACAATAAAGACCATAAGAGGATTAATTTTCAATAATAATAATGCCAAAAAGTTATCAATAAATTGTTTAAACAAAACATTGTTTAGCAAATTTTTAGGGAAAGTTTTTTTTTTTTACACGTGAAATGAATTCGTTGATTTTTCTGAATACACATGAATTTTTTTTTTAATTTTCTTATCATTTTGAAATTTCGGTTTTCGAAAATTTTTTAATTTTGAAAAATGAAGGAAAAATCGTGAATTTTGTATATGTTTTCGTAAAATATATATATATATATTAGAATGAAGAAGTTTCCAGGGCATTGAACGAATAGTTTCGTAAATACAACCTTTACAAATTTCCGAAAACCGAAATTTCAAAATGATAAGAAAATTTTAAAAAAATTCATGCGTAGTCAGAAAAATCAACGAATTCATTTCACGTGACAAAAAAAAACATTCCCTAAAAATGTATTGAGCAATGTTTTGTTTAAACAATTTATTGATAACTTTTGGGCATTATTATTATTAAAAAGTAATCTTCTTATCGTCTTTATTGTGGTTGAATTTTTTCCGATTTTTATCTTATCATGAAGTACGCAATATTGTCAAAGAAAGTCACTTTTGGTTGGGAAGGTACGTCCAATACATCCTTAACAAGTATTCGTCGCCTAAATTGTACATTTAAAATGGTATTTCACAAGCGTAATGATTTATTTCTATTTTTTCAGATGCGGGCTGCCGGATTAATATTTATGCACGGTTTTAAGGAAAAAATCACGTCTGTGGACGATATGTTATCGGTTATGGCAAAATTAAAAATAAATCACGTATGCCAAGGCATTAATAACAGCACGCCCTGTCCGCACGATTATTTCGAATCGTCGACTCCACCCGGCAGCAGAAGATGTATTTCATGTCGAATAGAACGAAAAAAAAAACTGAACTGTTTATCGAAAGCCAAGAAACGTTCGAATTTGCGGGCAGACAGAGACAAACGATTAATTAAAAATTTAAAACGAACGAATCAACGTTTGGTAAAAAACGTAAGTCCCATTGAAGAACTTCACAAACCGTTCACAAATTTCTTTTTTTCTTTCATGACAATTGTATTTTTAGTTATGATATATTTTGATAATGTTTTTATCACAGATGGCATCAGCAAAAAAAAATATCGAAGAGTTGAAGGCTCAATGTGCTTTACCATCGAACCCTGCAATTAAAAAAACTACGAAGAATTTTCCATCCGCCCAATAAAAAGCTGTAAAAGCATGTCTGACTGGTGCACAGTGTAGCGGCCCTACTGGTATACGGCACCCAATGATATGTTCCTGTAATTAATCGTGTGTAAACTTTACAAGAATCAAATATTTAACCTTATAATTTTTTTTTCTTTTAAATAGGCAATAATCGATTTTCGTAAGTATTTAGACGAGTGGCACTACGGAAGCTTCGTAGAAAGATTGTCACTTCATGTCCGCAAGTACATAACACGGCTTCCAGGTGACTCTGAAAACTACGGACGCAGTCATGAAGTTTTTAACAGAACAGCAGTGTGAATATAAATATCTCATGACGTCACATTTGAATCAAGATGCCCTGGAGGTATGCAAACCCAGCACATTTCAATTGTTGTATTTGTATAAGAGATTAAACATTTCTGTTCAATCTAATCACTCCCATGTATATTTTATAGGAATCTTTTGGAATTATTCGTGGAGCTTATGGATATCGAACGACCAACAAGATTCACTTCTCTTTATACAAGTGTAACGACTGTTGAATTCTTACTCACTCGTGAAACCGGCGAAAGGATCGAATGTTCAGGGGGGGGCACAGATTTTCGTAACTTCGTTGCAGTCAAAAGACGTTGCTTGCGAGTACAAATTACTTTTTTGCGAGAACTCTACAAAGGATAATAGAAAAAGGAAAAAGACAAACCTAAAGAATATGATACGCGAGATGAACATGATTATGTCAAGAAAACCAATAACTACGTATACAAGCGTATTTCTCTGGGTTCGTTGCTCGAAAAAAAAAAAAAATTGAGAACTGGACCTCGTGTTGCGAGTGTGTATCGCATCAGTGTCAAAAAGTTATGGCGATTTGGAGACGGACAAAATGATGACGGTTGTAACGTTTGTTTTAATAAAAAAAAAAAAAAAAAAAAACAATGCAGGAAAAGATGCATTACAAATATTTATTTACAAAAAATATCACCTTTTAGAAACTTCATTCCTTATAATTTGTACAATTCAAAAGACTGTAACTATTATACTAAATGTATAAATATTTTTAAAATTCATTGTTGCATAATTTATCTAAAATTAATCTTTATCCTTTATCCATTTATAATTTAGATTTATTTATATTTAAAAATATCCAGGCAATGCCTCTTGAAACGTATTTAATTTTTGAGCTCGGCGGTAAAATTTTCTTAGCGGATATAACTTACTGCAAAACGGTCGGAATTTCTTCATAACAGTAATGCAATTATAGCCTACGAAACACGAAAATTTCCGATTTTTGTTTTCAAAAACAGTATACTGCGAATCGTGTTTTACAGGAAGGTAGATAAATGGGTCATGTACATTGTGGATAAATTTTGTTTGAATGGTAACATTTTTAACGATCCTTTGGACTTGCGGAGTCATACGCAGAATCATACAAAATCCTTGCGTAGTCATACAAATACATTTATGCCATCTAGTATTTTAATAATTTCACTGACATCGTTCATTGACGTTGGCTCACATATTAACCAGTCCACATGCTTCTCCTTAGAATATACCTTCATCTTCATGCCTGGTTCGATGACCGCATTAACAATGTAGGAAGGAGGATATACGTCCTTGACTTTCGCAAATACCACGTAGTGATCACGTTTATTAGCGACGCACCACAACCTACTTGGCAATTTTATGCTATCCAAATTTTTCTGTAGAAAGTTGTACAGGCAATTTTTGCATGAATCTTCGAGGTCACTGTGTATTTCGCAGCCAGCAGGTTTCATTGATACATCTTCTGATGGATTCAATTTTTTGTAGCGATCCTCCATGGTTGAGGCGATATAGCCCCTTTGAATTTCCGCAATCTACGTATCGTCAAAATGTTATTAATTAAATTATAAAATATCAATACCTTTAATTATTTCAATATTATTATTAATTATAAAAATTATCAATTTATCAAGTTGAAGCGATATAGCCCTTTCGAATTCCCGCAATCTACGTATCGTCAAAATTTTATTAATTAAATTATGAAATATCAATACCTTTAATTATTTCAATATTATTATTATCAAAATTATCAAAATATTAATTATCAAAAAATACAATTAAATATCAATACCTTTAATTACAATAGTTTTATGAGTAAAAATAAAAAAATTTCAGTGTTATTCCAATATCGTGTTTTTTTTATTGTCCAATAATCGAATATGTTATTGATCACAACTTACTTTTCCAAAAAAGTTTACTTTTCCACAAAACCCAAAAAAGAATTTTCGTAGAAGTTGATAGTAGCAGAGACGAGTAGTCAATGAATCTTTGGTCAATGTGTGCTCTCTGTAGCTTGTTGGAAAACCCACAGAAATAATTTGAACAATTTATCAGGACCGGATCAACTCTTATAAAATGGTGAAAAACGTGACGTGATGCGGCGTTCAAATTTTACTCTGTTCGAAGTTTCGATTAATTAAAAGAAAATTCGTTACTCGTACGGGTACTGTGGCTAGGTTATGTGTACATGTGTGATGCGCGCATCATACATACATATCGTCCGCGACAGAATGAAGAATAGAAATGCGCAGGCGCACTATATCGGACCTTGCGGTTAGGAGCGACGCCTAGGTGGCGGTCACTCAAACTAAAGGCTCGAGTTCGGTCCGAAGTGGCGCCTTCCATCGTCCCATCATGCTTGATGAAAAGCTTTCTTGTCCCAAATTGTTGTAATAATAAAAATTAAGGTGACGAAAAAGCTTTCAGAGATATCCAGATACTTTATGCGTTATTTTGTGAGTGAAAGCGTAATTTATTCTTTTGAGTGCACATTTTTGTTTTTTTTTACCAGGTGCATCGAAAAGATCAAAAGGACATATAAGGAATATAGGCCTGTAAAAAATACTGACGCGTTTATAAATAGTATTGAATGTACTATTTTATAGTATACTATAAAATATGTTTGCGTGATAATTTATGAACATTTAAAAAGCCAAAAAACCGAAAAATTTCGGACTTGTTATAGAATTTTTACTTCTCTTTTTTAAAATCTAAGATGCGAACGCTTCTACTTCGTTTTCGAAAAAGGCAGTCCTGCGCAACCCGTACGAGACACTGCAAGGCCTTCGGAAAGGCGACTTGTATCTTGGTAGTGTAATAACTTCATAAGTTTTCTAGCGCGCGTTTCGTGCCTTAATTACTTTCAATTTATCCTTTCATTCAATATCGTGCTGTAGCCTACCTTTATCGTTGTATGCGTGTGTGAATATAAAAACATTGGTCTCAACATCATAAACGTGTCTTCATTTCGCGAGAAACAGTTCAACAAACCTTTCACAATGTTCCCGGTCCTTAGGCCCGAATTTCTATTCGCTTTTGGCAGCAAGGGAACCTGAGCGACCGTGAACTGAGCCAACCAGGCCGGCTCAAAGGGAGAACGAGTGGCCAACCACACCGCTCGACTAAATATATGGGTGCAATTTCATGGCGGCGAATACACGCTGCTTTTTCAGCGTCAAAGTGTCACGTGACTCACATTCTTACCGCCTAAATCTATTCGCTGGAAGTTCGAATTTTCGAACTTCTAGCGACTATAGTCGCGGAAAGCGAGCGAATACTAGATTGACGCTGGTTTTTTTTTCGCCACTTTCGTTTTCACGAGCGAGCGGAAGAACAGCGAATATAATGAAATAACCGCGGTTACGCGTGATCATCATTCGCTCGATTTTCAGCGAATAACTCGCCCGTGAAAAGGCACAACCTATCAGTCGAATTCGACAATCTTCGATCCGCTTTCTCGTTTTTCATAGTTCATGTTTTACTGATCATATATCATTGGCCATAGACTCATCGCTTACCAAGATTGCGTGAAAAACGGGACATTTTGGTTTTCGCGAAATCGATGCCGAACTCGATGGGTATACAGAATGCATGAAACAAGAGAGAGAGTCAAAGTGCTAAAGGGCTAGCGGATAACTTTCGCTCATCGTTATGTCCGAAAATGGATGATAATTCTTAAATTATCGAAGAATATCCGGGCAATGCTTCTCCACCGATTTAAAGTGTTTCGTTCGAATGAATCGTTTTAAACCCGCACGGCAATTGGTATAGGTCATGTATGTAAAAAAAAAAAGTGCTTATTTCAATAATTATCTCAAGATTAGAATGATCAGACTCTTTTCAAAAATTTCACAAAACTTCGGCTAAGACCGCAATTGATACGTATAAAATGTTTACAAAAAACAAAAAAGAGAGCAAGAACGAGTTATCTCGCTGTAACTACTTTAAAAATAATAGCTGAACAACGCGGTCAAATTTCTATGAGAATAAAAAAAAAAATTCCGAAGCCCCATACATCGGTCACTGCAGATGGAAAACCAAATATTTTTCCGTTCGAAAAAACCATTTGGGGGTATCGCTAAAGATTTTTCTGGAACGTAAGAAAAGAATTAATCCCCCGTCGACGATTTCGAGTCATTCAAATTGATTCTCAGTGAAAATTTCGAAGAGAGGCTTAATTTAAAGGCCGGTCGTTCGTCGAATGACCAATGATGCTCCTGCTAAAATTTTAGAGAGGCAGTTGTACAATAATTCACATATGTATATTATACATATAGATATATATATATATTTTTTTTTTTCTTCGGCACGTCGGATCAGAATATCGTAGGATTAATTGGAATAAAGTTCTTTCACCTCATTCTTTCTCGCTGCCCGGACAATTTCTCGCACATTCGTTCAGTCCATTATGATGCATCGAGTGGGAGATCGTACGATTATTGAGGGCACCTAAGAAATTTTTTTTATTAATAGTGGTAGAAAAAAAAAAAAAAAAAAAAAAAACGAAGAACCAACTGCCCTCGAAAGGCTTCGTTGAATGTACAATTTTCTTCTCGATGTGCATGTTCTCTCGTACGAAAAAAAAAAAAAAAAAAAAAAAAAAACATACCCACATTCGAGCATTTTCTCAAATTTTCTCTCCTCCCGACGAGATATCCACGAGTTCAATGACTCTCGCCCTTTTTACCGGCGACTCTCTTAAAATCGTCCATATTTGTTGTCGATATCGGCGAGCCTATGATCGCAAGATGATCAATCTGGGTCGTTTCACCGTCGCACTGATTGTCCCTCACGAATAACTGAAGATTCAGGACATTTTGAAACTTTACGTAACGCAGAGGCACGGGATTTCCCTCCTCGACGTCCTTGGCCGATAATCTGCGAATTACGAGCGTGAAAATTAATTCAAACAAACTGAACGAAAAATAAGAACAAGATAGCAATACAAAATTTTTTTTAAATAATAATTTCACGATGATTCGTAAAATCGGTTTTTCACTTTATTTTTTTTTTTATCGATAAATAATTAAGGGGATTTCGGGTGACCGGAAAATTATTAAAATTAAATTAAACTCGATCAACATGAGAACAATGAGACATTTGGGAAATTGATCTCTTTGCCGTATGTCAAGAATTATTTTTATACATGCTTGTTACGCATCATTGACTCAAGAAATTCCTCTGACTTTTCCAGATTTTCCACACAGGTTTTGCAAATATTCCAGGGATATTAGGGTCAAATAAAGAACGTGCGCATGGAAAAACGAGCATGTTTGCAAACTATACGGGACGGATTATAGACAAAAATAGCAATGAATCGTTTTTGTGGAAAAACAACAAAACATTTTTAACCCAGTTGAAAAAAACAATTGAGGGGATTTCTCAATTCGATCCTGATATTGGAAAATAAATATTCAACTGGATAACATGATTTTTCTCAAGTTCAAATACATGAAAATGTTGAATATTAAAAAAAAAAAATAAAAAAAAAAGAAAAACTGAAATACAAAAAAGAATTTAAGGACTGTAGAGTAAAAAAATAAATACATTAAAAGCAAATACCGAATCTGTTCTTCATTATAAACGGAAATTTTTATGTCGATGACGATAAATGAAAAATAAATTGCAATTGTAAATTGAATAAATAAATGTGTAATTGTGTATCGACAAATCGAATGCAGAAGCGTAGCTTCAGAGCTTTAGAGTAAATTAGTTGTTAGTTTTTGAAATTTGCATAGTTGAAATGCAACGAAAATAGGTTTAAAAAAAAAAAAAAAAATAAACCATTTCCAGTATTGTTTTGAAGTCGAAAATCGTTTAAACCTTTTTTCGGTTTTTTTTTTTTTTTTTCGCGACCTGGAGCCTAAATATGACAGTAAAGCGTTGACAGTACTGGAAATTATTTTTATTTTATTTAAAAAAACCTATTTTTGTTGCATTCCAACGATGCAAATTTAAACATCATTTGAAATTTTCATTGTTTGGCACTGACTGTAACTTTTGTTGTATATATAATAAAGAATAATATAAATATTAAAAATATACAAAAATATTTATACTTTTCAGTTTTTTTTTTTTTTTTTCAAGTTGGTTTTATTTTTCGCAATTCCGGCAAAAAGTAAATTCTGGGAAAAATTCCAGAGAATTTTCTAAATTCCCTGACTTTTTCCTGATTATTCCAGGAGTAAATGAATTCCCCGAGTTTTCCCGGTTTTCCATATGCGCAACAATAATGTTATAATTTTTGGGCGAGCTCCCCGTTCGAGAGAATGGACAAAAAAAATAATAATAATAATAATAATAATAAATTTCTGATAAATTGTAAAATATACGCACGTGAGATCCTGTACGCTGGTGTTGGAATCCGCCATGTCAAAGTCAATTGTTCTTGGCTGATTGATGAACAATTTGATATTCTTGGGTCCCTTGTCGACGGGTCCCTTGACCTTCAGCGAGTGTATCTTGACCGGTTGACGAAATGCCAACGAGATGATGAGCTGCTCGTCGCAATCGCTCTGCAGATATCCGCCCTCCGAAGCTAGACAATGCTCGAGGCAATGATCGTCGGTCTCGTTGAGGCACTCGCATTCCCCTTTGATGATGAAAGTTGAGAGATCCATCTGCGGAAAGGACGGATCCGAGGGATAGTAGCGGAGACGCAAGGACGATGTTTTTCGCGATGTCGAAATACGAGTTTTCTTTTTTTTCTCCGATTGAAGAAAAAACAATTAAAATAATTCTCCCGTGCACATCGAAAATGCCAATTTTACAATTTATCAAACTTCTTTTCTCATCATAACCCGGCCCCCTACACTTTCGGTCGTTTCGCACGAAAGTTTCGAGTTTTCGGGGAAAATCTTGATGCAGTTTGTAAATAATATTTTTTTTTTTGCAGGCGCAGGCATCGGAGATAAAAAAAAAAAAAACTTTTCTCACGATCTCAAAAATGTCGAAGTTTCGAGTAGGAATACAGGATTTTGAAAGAGCAGCGAGCAGACTGGAGTAATGCCGTTCGGCACATCTTGATATCTTAGTATTTTTTTTTTTTTGGAAAAAGGATAAGTAGAATGGACAAAAAATTATGGAAAACTGAACGAGACATTGAAGAAGAATTTTTGAGAAGAAGAATTTTGTAGCTTTTGTAGATTACCGATGTATTAAAAAAAAAAAAAGTTTGTTTCATCAAAATACAAAAAAAAAAAAAAAAAAAAAAAATTCATAATCAGTCTTTAAAATTTCTTCCAGAATCCTGTATGAATGTATTTCCTCGAAAACTCAAAAATGTTCGTACAAACAATTTTCAAAAAAAAAAAAAAAAAAAAAAAAAAAAAAAATGAAAGAATTAAAAATCCAAGGATTATCGTATTCGGACTTTCAAATTGAAAAAAAAAAAAAAAAAAATTCATGGACTTTCGAGGCTGATCGGAGACAAACAAAAAAAATCTTGCTGCGCAAGAAAAACATAATTTTTTAAATGAGAAAAAAAAAAAGAAACTCGTATTTCCACGTTTCCGTTTCTCGTGTAAATGGCATGAATCATCGACAGTTTACGATTTTACGAATAATTATATTTGACGAATCGTTGCAAAAAAGCCGCAGTTCTCATTTTTTTTTTTTCTCTCTCGCTCTGACATTGTATAAACAAGATTGATTATTTTCACTGATTGTCGCTCTTGCTCCAGTAGTAAAGAATCGCAGCGAGAACGATCATGCCGAAAACGTGATAGTAAACGTTATTTTTGCTCTCTCGTACGTGTCCGGGAACCGATGTATCGCCGTCTTTGCTTTCCCCGGAATCGTAGAACTGCACGATCTTAGCTTCGAGACCCTTCGCATCTGCTCCCTGGCACGAACCCAGCTTCGTTTTGTTGCGATAGAATATGAATGTCGGCATCGCGCTGACTCCCTGAGCTGCGGCGGTCTCCGCGCACTTGTCCACGTCAACTTTCAGGAAGACAGCGTTGCAATATTTGCCGGATAGTTCCTCGTATATCGGAGCTATTCTCTGGCAAGGTCCGCACCTGATGATCGTCGAGGGAGGAAAGAAGCGATGCGCGCGTAAGAAAAAAAAAAAAAAAAAAAAAGTTATAGCTTTATGAGGAAAACTTGAACCAAGTGATAAGCGGCGAGTTCTTCGCGAAACTTTCGAGGCGATTAGGGCCAGTATCCGCGCTTCGTTAATCCGATAAAATTATTTCATTTCAACGAAAGCTTTGCGAGCAGTAGAAGCGGCTTGTGAGTTTCGATTTGACGAGTTTTTTTTTTTTTGTATTTTGAAGTGAGAGCCTGGCGTAAAGAGCTTGCCAATTTTTTTGGGAATTTATTGTGAAGATTAGTATTATTATGTAGCTAGGGAAGAAAAAAAGCGTTTTTTTGTCGAGCGCCGATGTTTGCAGAGCGAGACGTAAGTCGAGGACACCCGAGACTCGAGACGAGTTCTGCAAACATTTTGCGCTTAACAAAAAAACGCCTAATTCCTTCCCGTTAAACGATATTTTCTACAACGCATCCATTCAGAACATGTATTTTTTTTTCGCTTCTGAAACGGGATAAAAGTCTCAGTTTTTTGACCGGGGAATTAAACGGAGAAACGGACGACAGTAAAAGGGCAAAAAACGGAGTTTTTTTCTCTGTCACTCTCTCGTTTGTTTCTCTTTATGAGTAAGTAGCTTTCTCAATTTTGGTACTTCCTCAGGAAGGAAGCTTTGAAGAATTATGTAAAAGCAGCTTGTGAGTTTCCGATTTGACCAATTTTTTTGTATTCTAAAGGGAGAGCCTAGTATAAACAGCTAAAAATTGAAATTTTTTTTGGCAATTTATTGTAAAGATTAGTAAAGATTATTGTAAAGATTAGATGTACCTAGGGGAAAAAAAAGGCGTTTTTTTGTCGAGCGCCGATGTTAAGTCGAGGGCACCCAAGATTTAAAACGACTGATAAAATGGTCATGTTTCATCGCTGCAGGGCGTGCGAAAAGTAATCAATTTTTGATCAGATGGAAGAAAAATGATTTTTCTTCCCGCAGGCAAAAAAGTGGACTTTTTTGTCCGCTTTTTACTTTTTTGCCCGCAAATTTACTTTTTTTCCCGCAAAATTATATTTCTTCCCTCTGGTAAAAAATTGATCACTTTCCACCCGCGTTTCAGGGATGGAATATGGTCATTTTATCATAGTCGGGTAAAAATAGAGTTTTTTTCTCTGCCACTCTCGTTTTTTCTCCGTCACTCGCGTTTGCTTCTCTGTTTATTTCCTCCATCAAAAAACTGTGATCTTTATGCCGCTTCAGAAGCGAAAAAACACGAGTTTTTAATGCGTGTGTTGTGGAAAGTATTGAACGAAACTTGTTGAAATTTTTAGGATAGTTTACTGTATTATTGAACTCACAGCGTTAATACCTAGATTTTTACTGACATTGTTTCCATAAACAATTGTTTTTTAAAATTATTTGTTCAAAAAAATTGATTTTTTTTTAATGCAAATATTTTTTTGATTTTTGCATTTTTTAACTTGAAGAATAGGCATATGCCGAGCGTAAACTTATAATTTAAACAAATCTTTTTGATTTTTTTAA
This sequence comes from Rhorus exstirpatorius, assembly GCA_963564615.1. Taxonomy (NCBI): domain Eukaryota; kingdom Metazoa; phylum Arthropoda; class Insecta; order Hymenoptera; family Ichneumonidae; genus Rhorus; species Rhorus exstirpatorius. The sequence continues at coordinate 26,031,250 of OY751318.1, forward strand.
ATTTCGTACGAATGCAGTGAACGCTGCATAGCCAGGTGCGCAAAAAAATTTTCTCAGACCAGCTGAACGGAAGTCTTTATAATTCTGATTTTTTTTTGCTCTATTGAATTAAAAAAGAAATTCCTATGTAGTTCAATAGTACAATAAGCTATCCTGAAAATTTCAGCAAGATCGATCCAATACTTTCTCCGCAATTGTTCTCTTATCAATTTTTTTTTTCCCCAATATCCTCGCGTCCGAGTATTTATATGCCCGACACATTAATATGCCTCAAATATTCCGAAAATACCAATTGTAATGTCCTAAAAATCCCAATTATTTCAAAGAATTTGCATATAAAGAGGGGAAAAAAAAAAACGAAAATTACAGACCAATGAAATGTCCATTTTGGGAGAAAAAATATTATGAATTTGGTCTAACAATGATAGAATTTTTAAAAGACTTGGCAAAAATTTTTATTGAAAAGTATATTAAAGATCACGAGTATTATATTTTTTTTGTACAATGAAAAGTAAAGCTCTCCTATAGCAAATCAAGTTTGCATGTGTTTTATATTTCGTTCTGCTTAAATACTCGATCGAAAAATCTAAAAAAAAAACCCGGTCGATTTTATTATGACTTTCTAAAAAATTATAAACATTTTTCGACGAAATAAAAAGATGGTTGCCGCTTTGACGTATTGTGCCTACGAAATGATCACAAATCTATAGTGATGAAAATTCAAATTCTCACTGCTTCCAATTCGTTTTGTTTTTTGGAAATAGTTTTTTTTTTGTTATTTTGAGGGAAGGAAAATTCACTTAACTTCCGCAAGCAACTGATCATAGATGCAATCATGAAAAATACAAAAAAAAAAAAACAAGTTCCGATAAAACGACAACATAACCTCACTAAACGATACGTTACTCACCATGTTGCTGTAAAGTCGACCACCACGAGTTTCGTTCCGGCGCTCGCCAATTCACCGTGGAATTGACCTTCATCGTTTACGACTCTTACCATGCCCATTGTAAATGCTTTATACCTGATATCACCCTATTATCATTAGAGAAAATACCGAAATTAAAGAAAATTGTTATGTCGTGAGTCCAGCTCTTTCCTGATGGATGACTGGCAGTTTGGTTGGGTTGGGCTTTGGGCTTCTTTTTGTCACACGGATGTTGATTCGCGCGCATGCGCAGCTACACGGGAAGTCAAACTAACTAAATTTCGGAAATGTTTTTTTTCCGCGTGTTCGAATATTAAATAATGCTTATTTTAACGTGTCAATAACTATATAGCCCACGATTGATATTTTTATATATCAGGAAGTCTCGATCAGGCTGGTATCGGGACTCAATAAAACATACTGTGCTATCGAAAAAATCTAAATACGCAACAGTTCCTGTGAAGGATGAAACAAAGTTAAGAATTTTGAATGCTACACTGCCTAAAATTTGAATCGCATACTAGCCGTTCAGAAAAACTATATACCCACACGGCACAAAATATATTTCAGAAATATGTCAGAAATGTTTCAACATTTCAGATTCATATAACATAACTTTAAAATATTTCTAAAATGTACCTGAAATATGTCAATTGCAATATAACATTTTCGATATTTCTGAAGTGTATCTCTGTATAATATGTCGAATGCAATACAACATTTTTAATATTTCGGAAATATTTCTGACATATGCGATTTGCAATATAATATTTTTGATATTTCTGAAATGTTACCGAAATATGTCAATTGCAAATTGCAATATAACATCTTGGATATATATTTTAGAAACATTTCTGAAATATGCAATTTAAATTATAACATTTTTGATATTTCTGAAATGTTACCGAAATATGTCAATTGCAATATAACATTTCGAATATTTTGGAAACATTTCTGAAATATGCAATTTGAAATATAACGTTTTTGATATTTCTGAAATTTTTCCGAAATATGTCAATTGCAATTTAAAATTTTGGATATTTTTGAAACATTTCTGAAATATGTAATTTGCAATAACGTTTTTGATATATTTGAAATGTTTCCGAAATATGTCAATTGCAATATATACCGTATCTTTTAAACATTTCTAGAGTGTGTCGGAAATATGTCAATTGCAATTTAATATAATCAAGATATCTGAAATATATCTAATATTTCGAATGAAATATATCATTCACAGTATTTGGGAAAGGTTCCAGAAATTAATCGATTGAAACAACATTTTCGGAATTTTAGCGACGTTTCAGGATATAATATAACATATGTATAAATTATATTATGGAATTTTTAGAATTTTTGATCCACCATATTGGATTCGCGACATTCAATTTTGTAATTTCGTCCAAAACCGACATGGTTATACTAAATAAAGGGTGGAAGACGAGACCACCACCATCCCTTGAGAGTAGCTCCCAACAGATATAGATAGATAGGTAGGGTAGGTAGGCAGGTCACAGGTTCGAGTCCCCGTCTAGGAGAATAAAATCCTATCGAGAAATCCGTGCAGGATTTTTTTCCCCAGTGTAACCCTTCTATGACCTATAATAACAAGGACAAAATAATATGATGAAATAAAAAATTCGAAGATGTAACTAATAAAATATTTATTATAAAATATATATTACTGGAATATCTCTGATATATTTCTGAAATGTTGCAATGAAACATGACGGGTTTCAAATGAGACATTTCTGAAATATTTTTGGAAATATCGTCGAAATATTTCTGACGTATTATACCGAAATGTTTCTGACATATTTCTGACATATATGTCAGCTATGTGACATTCGTTATATACGCGGCGACATTGACATATTTCTGACATATTCCTGAAATATTGCAATGAAACATAACGTGCTTCAAATGAGATATTGCTGAAACATTTTTGAAATATATTTGTCAAAATATTTCTGACATATTACCGAAATGTTTCTAACATATTTCTGACATATGTCAGCTATGTAACGTACGCGTGGACATGAACATATTTCCGACATATTACTGAAATGTTGCAATGAAATATAACATGTTTCGAATAAAACATTTCTGAAATATATTGTGCCGCCGTGTGGGTATAGTAACGCGTCATAGACTTTATGAGTATCTTTAATTTTGGCTACAATGAAAAAAAATCGAATACAAAATGTCGTATAATATTTTTTTCCGGGATCATCTTTTTTCGCAGTGAATTTTTGGTGTGAAAAACAAAACGTGTGCAAATGAAAGAATTTATTTAATCATACAAAAAGTACGGAAGTTTCGAGATTACGGATAATTTTTTTTTTTTTTTTCGACGATGTACTTGACTCGTAAAGCGGGGTTTATACATCTTCGCCTCGAAGTAGTGAAACACTCGAGTCGGATTTGTCGGACGAGGGACTTCGATCCAGACCTATGTCAGGCGGATATCTCGGCTGATATTGTTCCACACTTTCGAGTAGACTGTCCGGATATCCGGGTGAATAGTACCTAGGTATAATCAATCGACTCATAATTAAAGTTATCTGTAATAGTATTGTTATATTTATTGTTTAAAAGGAGGTACGATCACTTCTGTGGGCGGGGAACAAGCGGAAACGTTGGCGCGGGTGAGCGCGGCGAGCAACACGCATGAAACAAGAGAGAGAGAGAGAGTCGGAGTTCTGACCATTTTCAATCGGAAAATTGAAACTTTTTTGTAATGTAGTGCTTGAATTACACGGGGAAGAGTAATTTTTCAATTTTTTTACAATATCTATTATATCTCATCTATCAAATTTTAGTTTTCCAACGGGTGTATAGTTGGATACGTGAGCAGCAAAACCGTGATCACCGCACTTCTGGTTGGCCGTCTCCATTTTAAGACGACGTGCTTCAGTAACTCAAACTACTCGACTTTGCAATATTTTATCACAAAAAAACTAAACGGTCAGTATAGCTCAAGTTTTGGCAATAGGCGCATAAAGTATTCGTCAAAAACATATAAAAATTTCAAGTCCGAAAGTTTTGGATTCGTAGCAAAATGATCGTACCTATACTTAAGAGTTAATCAATGGTTTCTAATAGTATTTAAGCGTTTTATAAATATTTTATTATCCGTTCGTGCATTATGTCGTTCTATCAAGAAAATCTTTCCGGAAGTCTCACAAATGGGACTGCATTGATAAATATTTGGATAGTCGATAAGATATTATTTAAACAACGAATATACCACATAATTTTTAATTACGTAAATCCAATAGTATTTCAACATTTTTAAGACAGTTTTTTTTTTTTTTTTCTCACGAGAAAGACGGCTATCCGACAAATCCCTTAACAGAAACATCAAAGACAATAAAACATGGGCCTTTAATTTCCTCTGTATCGGAAAGAAGTTGTATCGATTATCGATTAGTCGAGTCGAAATCGAGGGGGTGCGCGCGCGCCTTCGTTGTTTCGATGTTATCGATTGCGAATAATCGACACTGCGATATCTCGAACCGTGTCACGAAATTGAAAGAGTATGAAGAAAGGAAATGAGGGATGAAAAAAATCGTTTGAATCTTTTGCCGTAACAACGATATTTTTTGGACTTGTCCGCGCAATACAAAAGGCAAATTACTTTTCAAGAAAAAAAAAAAAAAGAGGAACTGCACGTTTTAATGAATTTCAAATCGCGTGGGTAACGTGTGTGGGTGACAGGAAATTCGGACAAAAAGTCGACTCTTAGAGTTTTCGCGTGCGTTCGGAAGTTGAAGTAATATTGATCGGGCGTTGAGAGGGGAGTGAAATTGAGGGCTTGAGGAGGGAGGACCCAGAGAGAGTGAGAGAGAGAGAGAGAGAGAGAGAGAGAGGGGGTTAAAAAGAGATATGAAGAGATATCGAGGTCGTCGTATTCACCGAGGGATGCAAAGTCAGCTGAGGCACAATGGCGTTTGCATGGGCATTCCGAAAAATCTTTTATCACAACGAGCCCTGTGACTGACAATGATAGAAATATTGATTAATCTCGATCATCGAGTCTCACATAGTCACGAAGTGTTCGTCATTTTTATACGTGAAAGAAACGATTTTTTTTTTTCGTGAACATCGCTACATTCGCTACTGTTCTCAAACGTACAGGAAGTGAGTATAGATTCGTATCAGTCGCAGAGCAACTAGTGTTTTCGTGAGCGTCAATCGTTAAATCGTGATTATACTTAAGTGGTATCGGATGAATGTTTTTTTTTTCTTACATTATCTCCATTGCTTGTGCTCAAAGGGGTTTTCTTTTTTTTTTTCAATTTGAGTATGTATTTTGGTTTTTTTGTGCTAATAAATCGCGAAACCGGCGCAAAGTGAGCGCGAGGTGGTGAAAAAAAAAAAAAAAATTCACGCACTATACCGGATATATGTATAATATATAGTATATATGGTGTCAAGTGACGCTGTCGCGTGAAATAGCGCGATAAGGCAAGGACTCAACAGGTGCACGCAACTTTCGAGCCTCGTTTTTTTGTCTTTTTTTTTTTTTCTCTCTAACACCAACGACGATTGCCTGAGTATTAATTTATGGATTAATTATGTCGGTTGACTTGACTTTTCCTCAAAATGGTAAACTCATTCGGAGCAAGAGGGTTGTGAATTTTTTATTCCGGCATCGAATTATTAATTTTACAGGCATACTGTACTTTTTTTTACCTAAGGTGAATGTTTCGAATTGTGACTACCTAAAGTCCCGCGCTTGCCATTAGCAGAGGGAAATCGCTTTATTTAAATTTGTCCAAGGGTCGAAAGTATTAATATTATTGGAAAGCGTGGAATATCAGCTGAGAGAAGCTCGCCTTATTTTTATTACTCATTTGATATATTTACTTAATATATTCAAGTATGCGTATACTCATTCAAATGGCCCCAATAGTGTCCTACTCGTTGGATGAACGTCCCTCTTACTGACCTATGCAAGTCCCGATTAGTGATCTTTCAGTAATATACCCGATTAATGATGCGTACCACCGGATCGATGTCCCAAATGGTGCAACATTATTATTCATAATCGGTATCTATCATAAAAAGTAATTCGACATGACGAGTATTTAAGACTGTAATTTTTAAAAATAATATAAAATCATGAAACGGCTCTTACGTAAAATCAGGCAACTCATAAATCAATTTATTTATTTTAACAAAAGCTTTGAAAACTTCATTTTTCAATAATTATTTATGATGCTCTTTCTTGACTTTGTCATTACTAAAGTGAGGTACTCAAAATCGCGATCAACTAAATAAACATTGTAAATAAAACCATGCATTTTATAAGAATTGTAGATATATTTTATGAGAAAAAAAAAAGCTAACATAAGTACTTATACTAGCGTACCGAGTCGATAAGCCGAATGGATTCGCTCAGACAGTATTCGGGGCACACGATTCTCACTGTGTACCGATTTATGACCTATATATTTTCGGCCAAATATTTAGTTTGCTCGTCCATTTCCACATTCAACTACTTCATTTAGTTGTTTATAATATATTGCAACTTATTTCAATTAGATTGAGGATTTTTTAATCATAAAAGAAACCTTTTCATGTTACCACTTCCTTAGCCTCGGTGGTAAGGAAATGACCGTCTTAACCTCGCTCGGCGACTGGTTCATGAATAACGGGCAAATACGCGACAAATAGTATTAACTCATACCCGATATTTATTTTGAGCGACAATACGTAAAATAAAGATTGTACCAAAATAAAATTATATTTATTGAACGTGAATTGAATTATTGTGATAAGAAATAGACTGGACGAACATTATTCGGTACACAGTCATAATTCGGGACATTCACCTTACGAAAAATAAGAAAATTGAAAATCTGTTGGTCGCAAGTACTTACCATTGATACTGGAAATTTTTACACAAAAAACGAGCTAAAGTTGATGGTAAAAAAAAATTTAGAAAAAAAAAACAAAAAATACGAGTATACAACAGAATATAAAATATTTAGTAACCGTTACGAAAACGTGAAATAATTATTGAAATTTTGATTATTTTTTTTACTGAAATTTGTTTGCATATTGAATTTAATCAATTTTTGTTAAATAAAAAAAACATCCAGCATCGTATAATTTTTCATTTTCGAGTCTCTGAGGAATTTTAAGGATAAAATCCTGGAGTTTTTTTTAGCGTCTTTTCATAGTAAATGGCATAAATAATAACTCATAAAATGTGCATTATTATTCCTCCCTAAAGTCTGGCAAGAAAAAAATAGAAACAATGAAAATTTGGCACTTTTTGTGCTTCAACACGAAACGCTGCTCAAACTATACGTAATAGAGTAAAATTGCTCATAAATCTTTTTCTAGGTAACTAAATTATCTGCAAATAAGTCTCCGACGGCATATATCTAAAGTTAATTATTGAGGCGTGGGAGGCGTCCAAAGCTGTAAAAATAATTTAAAAAAAAAAAACCATTTCAAGTGGGTGGCTTTATTTGAATTTAGTTATAAATAAAGTTTATTAGGTGGTAATGGCTTTCTCGTTGTGTCCAGTTGACGTATGAATTTGTATGCATTTTTAATTCAGCGTTAACGTGGTGATATGTAATTTAAGGGAGCTTTCCAGTGTGACAGCCCGAAAAATCGCTGTTTTTCGCGATTTTTTTTTTTAAAGAAAAAATAATCTAATCGGTCTGGTTTTTTTTTTGTATATTAATTGGGTATTGAAGAATACAAAACAATTTTTTAAAGATCGATTTATTTATTAATTAATATCTATAAAAATGATGAAACAATTGTTGCAGAAAATGCACTTGGATGTGGTGTCCACGTTGGGGGTTACAATTTTGATTTGAAACAAAAAACACAAAAAGATTATTGATCGGTATATAATTGGCTTTCGTGCTATGGAGGCTTTTTTTTTTTTTTTTTTTTTTTTGCAAAAATGGCGCCGGTTTGAACGAAAGTATCGATTTTAGCATTTTTTTTGGCAGTTTTTTTTACAAAAAAATAGGAAGATGTCAAAAAAAAAAAAGCTTCCATAGCACGATAAACAATGACGTTAAGAATATTGTGTAAAAAATTCAACTCGATAGCTTTAAAACTCTGCCCTCCAGGTTGGACACCGTTTTAAAAAATGCTGTTTCGAGAAAAACGCGTTCAAAGTTTCAAGTGAGGAAGTGACGGCCGACGCGGCAGCTGTAGCGCTCCGTTCCCTTCTTCCAAGAAATGCTGTACAGTAACCGAAATAATCTGAATTTCGGCATGAAAATTTCAGGGAATATTCGGAAGAGTGTATACTATTCGATAAAGCAGGAAAAAAAAAATCGATTTTTTGAAAATTTCACACTGGAAAGCTCCCTTAACAAGTAATGGGTCTACTATTTTGCGATTTCCCAAAAATCAGATATCCTCGTCACGCCACTTCGGACACCTCCCACTCTCATCCACTATTGACTTTTCATACATGCTGTCGTGTACTTTTTTTTATAAAAAATTTAATTCTCTACAACATTGTTCTTGTGAAATTTTCTCTATCTTGAATAGTTCGGACAGCGTTTTGAGTTGAAGATCGGAAAACGTGAATTTTGAATTTTTTTTTTTTCAACATAAACGTTAATATTTCAAAAACTTACAGGAGTATATTGCTATAATTTTTATACGTTGTTATCAATAACATTTACTATGGAATAGCCTTGGAAACGAAACCTCACAGTTCTAATTTTGATTTCGAGAACATAAATTGACTGGTCGAGATGAGTGAGGATTTGGCACCACTGAGCCCTGCCTGAATATAAGCATATAGGGGGACCCCCTCACACGACTCGTCCCGCAAACAAACAGAGGAACTTCCTTAATTGCGTGCGTCGATAAAATGCCCAAATAAAAATTGACGACCCGCACTGCTAAAGCACTTTTACCAGCCTCGGATACTTTGACGTAAATTCCTTAAGACGAATTAATCAATTGGTCGAATCATCAAGGGACTAATTGGTCCTTTGATAATTAAGGAAATGAATTGATGAGGATAATTAATTGATTTTTCATTTCATTTACGAAATATTCAATCAAAGTACTATTGTAATTATGAAAATAATTTTTTAATAAGTAAATTTAAATTTAAACTCGATATCGGACTATCTATCGGGATGTATAATCGGGTTTTTTTTTTCTCACTTACCTGACAATCTCTTCGGGAAAGCAGCAATTTATTATTTTGATGTACTCGGCGAGTTTCGAGTCTGGCTCTGGCTGAATCTCTTGTACTTTCTTGAGTCCACCGCTCGTCACGAACAGACGACGTGATCTCGGATCGTTCGGAAGGATCTGGCGATGTGCAAAGAAAGATGAAACAAATAATAAAACAAAACAAAAAAAACAATATAAATTTAAATGAAAATAATTCGCAGGCACTTTTATTAAAGCATTTTTATTAAAACCAATATACTTGAATCTTCATTCAATTTAATCAACATTATTTTAATCGGACAATTGCTTTTTCAAGAGAAAAACAAACGGTAAACAAACAAATTGTCGAAGGCACAAATAATCGAGATCGCAATTGATAACTTGCCATTTGAATTGAATAAAAATTTTTTTTCACCTCGATTCGTCTTTTTTCCTCAATAGATTTGAGAAAGATGATTGAAATTAATTATTGCTTTTGATAAATAAAAAAAAAAAAAAACAAATAAACAAATAGTATAGATAATCGAAATTGGGATTGTTAAGTTGCCATTTTCCTTAATTACACGATGTCAATTGTCGGATTTATTGATTAATTGAAAATAAAATTATGCTTGTTAATGAACAATTGGCAGACATTTCAATTAGGAAACGGTTTTTTCCAAACTATTTTTTTTCTGCTCAAAAAGAACATCGAACAATGAGTAATTTTGACAAGGTAACGATAAATATCACACAATTAAACAAACATAGATAAAAATATAAATAATCGAGGCGGGAATTCGTAATAAGCAATTTTCATTGATTATTCGATGACGATTCGGGAATTTGTCGAAAAAGTGATTGAAAAAAAAAAGAAAAAAATGTAAAAAATTGACCATCAATGAATTATCACATTGTCAGGTGTGAAAAAAAATATAAATTTTCGAGTGAAGCGCGTGTCTATGAGAATAAGGCTTCCGAAACCCGACGACCTATAGGGCGAGGAAGTCGAATTAGAGATGAATGGGTGAAAGGCCACGTTAACGCATCGCATTGGCCTTGGTTCAAAATAATAATAATAATAATAATAATAATAATAATAATAATAATAATAATAATAATAATAATAATAATAATAATAATAGGAACGAAAATTGCCGAAATTTTTTAGAGATTTTTTTAAAATGAATGAATGAATTATTTTTATTAATGAATAAATTTTTGTAATTATTAACTACAGAAATTATATGAAAAAATTGAGTCCATTTGCATCTTGCCGTTATAACAAATAAATTTTTGAATAATTTATTTTGACCAATTGGTCAATAAAATCGTTTCGAAATGGCGTTTAAAAAAAAATATCACGAGATTATCACACGACATATCGATCGTTGAGCAAAAAAAAAAAATTAATGTACAAGAGAAACCTTCAAAAAAAAAAATAAGAACGAAAAAGATGAACGAAAATTGGATTGAAAAAACCGATCCTGTTGGGGGTGTCGCGTGTTCTAGACCACATAGAGACGCGATAATTTGGCCGATAAAATTTTTACGAAAGACGTCAAATTCGTATCAAGGATCACTTGTATAAATTCACTTATATAAATTCCCAGGAAAAAGTTCGCAATAGAATAAAAATCTGAAAAAAAATCAACCATTCTGGAGTTTTCAAAAAATTCCATTTTCAACAATAACAATGCCGAAGAATTATTAACAAATTGGTTTTAAAAAAAACGTTGTTATAGGAATCATCATAATTTTTTTTGCCTTCGGATCAAATGGGTTCTTTGATTTTATTTAATTCGTGTAAATTCTTTACGAATTTTCCCTTTTTTTCCGAAATGCCTGTTTTCGATTTTTTTCAAGGCTTATAGAAAACCTTTCCACGAAAACGTATCAAAACTTTTTTTTTTATACGTTTTCGTGATACGACTTTTCATCCACTTCTAAAAAAATTGTAAAAAAAAAAATCAACAAACACATTTAAAATGACGAGAAAATTTTTTTAATGATTATCTGTTAAGCGAAATTTTTTCAAACAAATTCTTTCGATAACTTTTTGCCATTATTATAATTGAAAATCAATGGTTTAAACATCTTCAATGGGGTTGATTTTTTTTTTCAAATTTTTGTCCTATAACGAAAAGTAATTATACTAATTAATTAATCAATTAATTAAGTATCGATGCTATAGCTCGTGATACCCCGATCTCCTGTGGATCGGCCAAAGCTCATCTGCTCTTTATGACACGATTTTTTTTTTTTGCAACATCCACAATTTTCGAAAAAATAAATAATGCTCATGGAGCTCGGATTATTACTGTTAGCCGGAGTCTGGAGTTTCGATTTAACTGCGATTAAATGTAAAAATATACGCGTTTCGTAAAAATTTATAGAGCAATGAAAATCCTCGTTCTAACAGAGTCGGTGTGACGGCCTCATCAGGAATGACAAAAAAAAAGTAGGCGTGACGAGCAAGAATTAAAGTAGACATTAATTATCATCGAAAATATAAATAATGCGATTGATAAATTAATAATTAATTCAATTGACAATAATTTTCTCGAGTGTTCTCATTAATAAATTAATTAGCTAATTTTTATCGAATTAAAATATGCGATTCCGATGGCTCGTATATAATCCCAAGCCCTAACCTCAAGCCTTTATTCGAGACGAAAATCCAAATGATGCATAAAAATTTTAAATAGCACCAATCATTCGAAATAGAGAACTTTTTCTGTCTCTCTCAGGCCGTATGGGTGTACGTTTGTGACGATAGAAATAATATTCTCGGCTTCTAATATTAGCGAGCAAAACACGACGACGTTATACGGTCCACCCAACGACGCACTAAAAATAGGGGGATGAATATTTGCTGTGAGAGATCGAAAAACATACACAAAAGCAATGAGCAGCAAATTCATCGATATATACTGCATTTTGGTAAAAGTATTTTTTTTTTTTTTCGAAAGTTTCCTACACTTTCCAAGTGCCACAAAAATATTGCTTACTATACTCTCGATGATATTCCTGTATTTTTCGTGTATTGAGAAAAAAGGCATGTTAGCCTAGTCTTTCGGTACAACAAAGGATAAAAAAAATATGAGCACGACATCGTCAATGATATAATATGAAAAATAATGGAGTATTTTGAAAATACTTTCTATCAAGTAAAAGACTATAATTAAATTATTCGTCAATAAATTATTTTCGAAATGGTGATTATTGTTTTGATATAAAGATCGAAATAACTTCTTTCTCGTGGCTTCATATAAAAACGTCGATTTCTCGTACTTTAATGATCGGTAAAGCACTTTGAAATTTCATCGACATGCATGTATAACTCGATACACAAGTTACAACATTAAAAAAATTCAGACTGTAGAGCTTAAAACATTTTCGCGGTAAACCACGACCTTTCAACAACCCAGCAAAAGCTCCCTCGAGGTTTTCGAATATATATAGATGATGAAGCGAGACTAATACGTTGGAAAATTTCTGGGAACCACGCGACTTTCCGTACGGTCCATGTGCGATAAGGAAAATATACAGTGGCTTATTTTATAACGGAAATCAATGTGACCGACTGTGCTAGATAAATACTTGAAATTATACGAAAATTCATGCTGTTACGTCCCCTCGATCCATATTATACCATATAAAATCCATATTATACCGGTCCCCTCGAAAGTCAGGCAGTTGAGCATATGTATTTATGTATATATGGTGTGCGAGTGATCTTGAGTTTTGGCGAATGTCGCATGAGTGCCAGTTAAGAGTTAGAGTGCCAATGATTTCCAGTGAGTGCTACGAGTGTCAATTAGTTTTAATGAGTGTCCGTGATTTTTTTCTGAGTGCGTGCGAGTGCCCCTGAGTGTCGCGAGTGTATTTGAGTGAAGTGAGTGTTTTTACAGTGCTGTGAGTGTTTTTCAGTGCCGCTACTTTGTTTAAATGTTACGAATGTTTTTGAGTGCTTACACGTCTCGAATTTTCGACTTCATTTGAGTGATCCTGAGTGGTTTCGAGTGATTGTGCGTGCGAATGAGCGTCCGCGTGCCGCGTGCCACGTTGTTTGTGAATGTCAATGAGTGTCAAAATATCAAGAACTATCTGCGACGATTTTTGAGTACGTACGAGTGTCCCTGAGTAACGCGAGTGTTTTTGAGTGCCACAAGTGTTTTCGATCGATGCGAGTGCTTTCGAACGTTGCGTCTGTATTTGAGTGCTATTAGAATTTTGAGCGCACTGGGTGTTTTTTTTAGTGCGCTGAGTGTCGTTGAGTGCGATTGACCTGGATAATCTCCATATACCATTGAGTGCCTGAGCTCATGTACCGCAAAGGTCTACATCTGTATTTCATCGCTAAGAGCATATTGAGTGCGTTGAGTGTTTTCCGAGTGCAATGAGTGCCATTAAGTTTGAGCACCCCGGATAATCTCCAAATACCATCGAGTGCCTGAGTGCTTGAGCCAATGCCCCTCAAAGGTCTGCATCTGCATTTAAGTGCTATGAGCATTTTGAGTGCGTTGAGTGTTTTCCGAGTGCACTGAGTGTGCCGTTGAGTGCGAATGACTTGGATAATCTCAAAATACCATTGAGTGCCTGAGCTAATGTTCCGCAATGGCTTGCAACCGTTGCTGTGAGCATTTTGAGTGCGTTGAGTGGTTTCCGAGTGCACTGAGTGTGTTGTTGAGTGCGAGTGACTTTGATAATTTCCGAATACCATTGACTGCCTGAGCTAATGTTCCGCAATGGCCTGCAACCGTTGCTATGAGCATCTTAAGTGCGTTGAGTTCTTTCTAAGTACACCGAGTGCCATTGAGTGCGAGTGACCTGGATACTCTCCAAACACCATTGAGTGACTGAGCTAATGTCCTGCAACTGCATTTGGTTGCTTCTGAGTGCTTTAGATTATTTCGTGCGCAATATACTGATATAAGTCTTCTTGGGGGTGACTAAACACAATTTCCAAATGCCATTGAGTTACCGTCTCTATATATTTTGAGTGTTCCGAGTTTAAGTAAATGTCTCATCATCAGTGCCCAAAATTACTTTATACAATTACCATGTAAAACTTTTTAGTGAAGCGGTATCACACAAAACGTTTGGTTTTCGATGAATCTTGACAAATATCATCTATATCGTTCCACAAAACAGTTCAATAATAGAAGAATATCGTATCGAATCAAGTTCGTTGGTCTCTGCGCGCGCTCTGTTGTCGCGTCATCGTTTATTACGTATATTTTGCTCCGTCAAAGACAAATTCTCCCTTCGAGTCGCGAGAGAGTGAGATACGAGAGAGAGAGAGAGAGAGCGTGAGAGTGAGAGAGAGAGGTGTCGCCTTTTAACGAATCTTGGTAGGTCGCTAAAGAGCTCGAGATCACTCCCACGTGTGCATTTTCAATCATGACGGGATTTTATGATGGCGAAACGATTTGGCGCTCGACCTCTCCTCTCTTGTTCTCTACTCGTTCGACCTCGGTGATATCATGTACGTAACAAGCGACGAAATTGTCGTAAGATATATGTATACATTTTCTAGTTCACAGTGCGTCGTGTATATATGTGTGTGTTTGTGTGAAAGAGAGAGAGAGAGAGAGAGAGAGAGAGAGAGAGAGAGAGAGCGAACGAGTGTGAGTATAATGGCTCTGTTGCGGCAATGTCAAGCCAAAAGGTCGAATCATTGCTGATTATGATAGGAGGGACGTTAAACGGAAAATTTAATGACTCATATTATATGAATGTCTACGCACAACCGATAGCAGCAGAGGTATGATTGATGCAGGGCTTCGGTGATCTCCCAAAGTTAAGGAGGATTGGCCTTGGCCAGTACTGGGATGAGTGTCCGGCTCGCGCTCTGAACTCTGAACACTCGGTCAGTGGGAGAGACAGTTTTTCCGAGTTTCTAATGACAATATAACTGAAATTCGGCAAAGCTGGCCCCTGTGTACCGGATATGTTTTCCCTGTGCCCCCGTGCAAATCCAATAGAGCAGTGGAATAGGAGAGAGTGGTTGCGAATAACGCTCTGAGGTGAGACCTCAAGGAATTAAATGAAGTATAAAAATTGAAAGGGTTAAATTGATAGGGGATGGAATACAAGTTAAAGAAAGCCGGACGATTGGAAAAATTTATTTAAAAACCAAAAGAATTGCGATTAAGAGTTTTAGTATTCTTTTTAGCAGGCTTATCGTCGAACTGGAGCCAATCAGATTTACAGGCTAGCCATAAGCTCAGTTTGTGAGGATGACCCTGAAAAATCGATAATTCCGGGAAAAAAATAAAAAGTAACGCGCGTACAAAAGTGCGTCAGCCATGCAGGTCCCGCACTCTCGTCTACACAATTATCTTAATCAGATAGCAATTGCATTAATTCTATTCAAAGACTTTTTATACGATTTTTAAAAAAATCGAGGTGCATCTATACAACGTATCCTCAACCATGTCTCGTTAAAATTGCGCGAATCAAATATCGTTCGTGTATTATGTGGTTTTACGTATTCGCATATACGCAAAATATAACGCTCGACAAAAAAGAAATACTATTCACGTAACTCACAGACAACGTAATAACAAACGAACCTCGTTGTATTCATTATACAGACAATTCCGGACAATTTGTATAGGAGCTTCGCGAGTCGTCTCTTTGTGTCGCACCTTCGAGGAACAACGAGATACCCCGTATCGCTTGTCGACGATTTACGTCATTCGACGAATTAATAATAAACTGCGATAAAAGAAAAAAAAAACTGAATAGAATTTATGACTTACGATGAACGTAATTTTTTATTTCCGGTCTCCGAATGTGTGCTTTCATAAATGAAGTCCACGAGGTCACTGGGAAATATCACGGGGGGGAATCAGATAGAGCCATCTCGGCGAAAAAAATAATTCAAATAGAAAGATGAGCACGTTTCGTCACTTTTACAAAGTCATTTTTCTTCTAATTTATTTATTTATCATTTAATAAATAATTATTTAACACATATTGACGATTTATATATTATTAAAGCTCGAGATATTTGTGTTAAAATTTTTTTTTTATTGAGATCGTTACGTAGACAGTAGGGTGTGATCTCGATTTAGGAAACGCATCGTGAATCAGACGAGGTTGTGCGTGGTATACACTGCGCAGCTGACCTTGTGGCTAGCGGTGACGTGATAGGTGGCAGCGTTTTTCCCACCATACTCCGCGCCAATCGATATGCGCCCCGGAGTTTGGAGGGGGGAAATTTCAGTTATAAATCGAAGTTTCCTAAATCGAGGTACCTTAATAGCGCACTGAATTAAATTTGAAGATTGCTTCCTATCATGCTTCTCCATCGTTCTCGAATCTCTCTTGGACAAGCTCAAACATAATCGAATTTCAAAAAAATCGAAGCGATGCCCCCATAAAATTCATTAAAAATTTCTCAATCTCGACGCTTATTCTTTTCAGGCTTGCGTGTCTCTCGGGTGAGGGCAGTTTTTCCGTGAGCTACCCTCAGCGCGCTTGTTCACAGTAACAATTTTTAAGAGATTCGGGGGGAAACGTTAACGAAAAAAACGTATACGAAGAAGATGATATTTTATCTCCGATGAAGGATAACATTATGCCACGGGAGGAATAATATATTTCGTCATTTTGAATCTCCGAACTGCGAGAAAAACAAATAACACGATATAGATACTACCCTGCCCTCGCCTAAAACCGAGAGATCATTCGACTATATACACAAATACGACGACGACGACGACGACGACGACGACGTGGAGGAGCGTGTGGGATTCTAGAAGTTTTCCCTCGTTTCGCAAAACCAGCGGCAGAGTTATTCGGCCAACGGCAATCCAACGATCGCGAACGATTATTATTATTATTATTATTTTCACCAGATCGTGCGAGACTCGTTTGATTTACGTTTTTTTTTGTTCCTCAAAACGTCATTAACTGTTCGAGAAGCACAAAAATTCATGGAGAAACAAAAAAATAAATAAATAAAAATGTTATCGAGCCATCGAGATGAAGAAATCGCGGCTCGGGGTTCAAGCAAAACACGGACGAGAACGAGGATGACGAGTTCGGGTTTCGAAAAATCAATTCATCGAACAAAAATTGCCTGAATTTAGAAAAAAACGCAAAAAAAAAAATATAAATAAATATATATATATATATATGCATATATCTACGACTCTACGAGGCAGAAATAAAGAGGCAAAGAAAGACTTAGTTTCTGTTTGTTTTTCTTCTGGAATATTATAACTCACTCTCGCAAGGATATATGTACATATATGCGAAGTTTTGTTCTCTTCTTCGAAGGCGCCGAGAGGCTCAATCGGCGACAAAAGAGCCTGAGAGAGAGAGAGAGAGTGAGAAGGGGAGGGAGAAATATATAGTTCGCGACGTGTAAACATTCTGTAACGTCTCCTAAATTAAAAGCAGTAACACTCGACAGTACGAAATCTCGACTCATGTGACGTGAGGGAGAGAGAGCGAGAGACGAGGAAAAAAAAACGTTAATCAAGATACACAAAAGCCTGACAATTTTATCACGACGTTTTGTGTGAGGTGAGTGAGCAAGTGAGACACGTCCTACAGCGAGGCGCAGGACAAACGCGAGAGATTCACGAATCAATCTGTCGTCGTAGCTCGTTGAGAAAACAACGAGACTGCAAAAAAAAAAAAAAAAAACACAAAGATCTAATCCTCCTCAGAGTGAAAGAAAAAAGTTAAGCAAAAAAGAAAAACACAAACTCAAGTTCGAGTAAAATATCCAAAAGTTATAAAAAAAATACACACCTACCCACACACACACACACACACACACACACACACACAAAGAAGAGCTATAAAATTTTGTGAAATTTCATTTTACGCTCGTCGCGAGTACGTTTTTTGCGGAGTGCGAAAAAACACAAACATTGCCCAAACTGAAAACGAGATTTTCGTAAATTTGAAAAATTGAAAAAAAAAAAAATAATAATAAAACAAAACAAAAAATGATCAACAACCAGCAACGAGTCATTCTGCCGACTGGAGAGAATCACGGGCATCATCAGTCTGTATCGGCAAAGCCATCGGTCATATCGGTCTCGAGCATCGACTCGGACGTAAGCGATCGTCGCGATGTGCGCGAGGCACTTTATTCCGGAATATTTCGACGTCACAGAAAAACAATACTCGTGTTCGGGAGTTTTCTCAAGATGCTCAGGGTGAATAGAAACGTTAACAACTACGCTAGCATTAAGGCCAACGACGAGATAGACGAGTGAAGAAAAATGCTTTTTTTTTAAACTTTATTCATCTTATTTATTTTTTTTTTTTTTTTCATTCGAACAATTCGAGAATGTAATAAAAATATCACGCAGCTTTATGCACTTTTTTCCCCCACGAGGCCCGTCAATTTTCATCGTTTGCAATTTTTTTAAATAAAAAATAAATAGAATTTTTTTGTTTGATCATTTTATTTATACAAAAAAAAAACGACTAAGATCTTGAAATACGAGATTTTCATGCGTCATCGTGTTTATCGTTGTTTTCTCTAGTGAGTAAATGGTTGATCGAGCACGATTTTGCGTAATGCACGAAATGATTTTTCTTTTGTGTCGCAAGAGAACTCGATGAATTATTACGTACGATGATGAGCGATAACCGAGAGCGACGATAATTTAATGATAAACAAGATATATATACCTCTAAATATAATGGATTTGAAGAAATTTTTGCTATTTGTTGGTATTGGAATGTTTGTGCACGTTTTTTTTTAAATATTTCGTAACTTATGAAAGATAAATCGTTGATGAATGAATTTTCATCGATTAATCGGTCAATCGTTTGTATTATTATTAAATTGATATTTGATATTTTTTAAATTAAATTCTGAATCAATATTCAGCATCGATGACACCGATGAATCAATTATCATTGAATTAATATTGAATTGATATTTAACGAAAAATTGTCGTTCTTCTTCCTGCCAGAGTTCAACAAAATTGCAATAAATCATTATCGATCACAAATTACTCAAAGTCATTCTAATGAAAATTAGTTTCAATGCAATTGCTTCAATTAATTTTAATTATTTGATCAAAAAAAATATCGAATATCGAAAATATCGAAATATCGAAAAAATTACTCGAAGTCATTTTAATAAAAAATTTGTTTCAATGCAACTGCTCCAATTAATTTTAATTATTTGAAAAAAAAAAAAAAAAATATATCGCAATTACTTGGAATGATTGTAATTAGATTCGATATCATTGCAACTACGCCAAGTAAACGCAATTAAATTTTTTTTTTCCATCACAATTAATCCGAGTAATTGTACTGCAATTAATTTTTATTTCCCTAATACGACTTCAAGTAATTGTAATAAAATTTTATTCCTTAATAATTACTTCAAGTATTGTATTGTAATTTTTTTTCAATTAAAATTGCTTCGAGTAATTGTAATGAAAATGGTAATTAATCACTCGATTAATTTTTGTCGCCCAATACTGCCCCATTATGTCCTCCAGTCTCACTCGTCATCTTTCGTCGGAGTACGATTTTTTTGCCCCAAAAATTTCGCCTTGAAAATCTCGTTTGCAAAAAAAAAAAAAAAGAAAAAAAAATATATATAAGAAACTGTATATAACGATTGACAAAATAAAAGCTTGCACAATGAAATTCCGGCCATGAAAAAATACACAGCAAGCCACTGGTCACAACCAGGTATCTCTATGAATTCGAGGATTCATGTTAATTATCGTAATATAAAATAACACCGTACAAAATTATTCGACGATGAGGCATTAAAAAAAAAACAAAAAAAAAATTATAAAACAAAACTGATATCAGAATTACAAGGGAAAAAAAAACCCGAGAACCTTTCTTTCTACTTTTCGTTATTCTTTTTTGTCTATTTTTATTTTTTTATTTTTTATTATTTCAGAAATACTTGAACAAATTGCATGCACTGAGCCGTATTGTCGCATTGATGGCTTTGAGATTCGAAAATGTCGCTGGACCAAAATATTTTTAGGGGCTCCCGTCACGACCTCTATCTCGTCGAATATTGCACGCATGAAAAAAAAAAAAAAAAAAAAAAAAAAAAAAAAAAAAAATCACGTTTATGCACTTGGTGTAATTTTTTTTTTTTTAGCCAAGACGTGCGGAAAGTATATATAAGAGTTAAGAAATCGACTGCAGCGGAGCAAATTTGCGGGCTATATAGAAGAAAACGAGCGTTTTAACGAGCTTAATGAAAAAAAAAAAAAAAAAAAATGTTTGACGAATTATTCGTATCACCTGGAAAACGTGAAACCGCATATATGTATATATATATACATATATACAATATGGTCGTATATAATGATATACGGGTGTAGAAAAAAAAATATTCAGGCTAATTAATTTTTAAGAAATTCTATAATTAAAAAAAAAATACACCTAAATACGTGAGTAACACTACGAAATACGACTTTACAAATGCAAATATCAAATGCAATGCCTTATCCGTCAATACATCACTCTGTATCCAATTTCGGGGCAAAAAAAAATCGAACTCGAGAAAGAAAAAAAAACAAAATTATGTTTCTTTTCGCTGACCCGACTGAATTGACGTTTCTATTCACGATTTTGTTTTTTTTTTTTTTTCCTCCATTTACATTCTCGCATTGAACGCGCGTTTGCAACGTACAACTGCCAATGAAAAACGAGAGAAACGAGAAGGAAAAAAAAAAGTTTGCTACCACTTCGTAACGAGAAATAATTAATCGTACAATATACAATAGAGCTAGAGCCTATCCATTGCGGAGTCGCTGATGTAAAACGTCATAGGGGAAAAATAAATATAAAATTTTCAAGAAACAAGACAAAAAAAAAACACAATGAAATGGAAAAAAAATGGACGATGTACAATCAACTTCGAATCGAATTACACGTAACTCGAAGACTGTGTGTGTGTGTGTTTGTGTGTGTGTGTGTGTGTGCGTGTGTGTGTGTGTGCGCATGTGTATTGTGTGCATGTGGTGTGTGGAGAGTCGAACCGGAAAAAAAAATTTCGAAGACTTTGAACCGATGCTTTTTAGATTACGAGCATATATATATATGAGTTACTCTCCGCTAACTCAAGCAAATTTTATATTTTTTTTCGATAATTGTTCAAAGTGTCAACAATGTCCACGCATTTCACCAAAGAATACTGAAAATTTCAGTGAAATGTACTATTGCACCATATTCAGTCGCATATGTAGCGAAACAGCTTAACTATACTACATAATAAAATGGTGCAGCGTCAGGATACACTTGATAAAAAATATCCCGTGCTAGAATATACGTGTGACAGGCCTCCGTGATGGCGGATAAGCCGGATAATCACCGGATATCTCACCGGTTACTGTCCAATCACTGTACAGTTACTGCACCGTGACTTACTTTACAGTTACTGTCCGGTCACTGAATAGTTACTGTACTGTGACTTACTGTACAGTTACTGTACCGTGACTTACTCTACAGTTACTGTACCGTGACTTACGGTACAGTTACTGTACCGTGACTTACAGTACAGTTACTGTACCGTGACTTGCAGTACAGTTACTGTACCGTGACTTACAGTAAAGCTACTGTACCGTGACTTACAGTACAGTTACTGTACCGTGACTTACTCTACAGTTACTGTACCGTGACTTACTGTACATTTAATTTACCGTGACTTACGGTACATTTACTGTACCGTGACTTACAGTACAGTTACTGTACCGTGACTTACAGTACAGTTACTGTACCGTGACTTACTCTACAGTTACTGTACCGTGACTTACAGTACAGTTACTGTACCGTGACTTACAGTACAGTTACTGTACCGTGACTTACAGTACAGTTACTGTACCGTGACTTACAGTACAGTTACTGTACCGTGACTTACAGTACAGTTACTGTACCGTGACTTACTGTACAGTTACTGTACCGTGACTTACTGTAAAGTTACTTTGCTGTTGATATGCCGTTATTGTACGGTTACTGTAACAGTAACAGTAACTTATAACTTACTTATAATAGTAACTTAGTAAGTTACTGTACTCTTACTAAACTGTTAATGTACTGTAATATTACTGTACTGTTACTCTACTTTATTACTGCACTGATACGGTACTGTTACTGCACTGTTACTGTACTGCTACTGCACTGTTACTGCACTGTTACTGTACTGTTACTGTACTGTTATTGCACTGTTACTGCACTGTTACTTTACTATTGGTGTACCGTTACCGTGCTCTTACTGCATCGTTATTGCACTGTTACTATACCATTACTGCACTGTTACTTTACTATCAATGTACCATTACTGGGTTGCTACAGTAATATTGCCCTGGTTTTACTGTACTGTTACCGTACTGTTACGGCAATCTTGTTGTAATCTTACAGTAATGTTATTGCGATGTTTACGTACTGTTACTCCACTGTTACTTTACTCTTACCGTACTGTTACTGTATCGTTCCTGTACAGTTACCTTACTGTTACTTTACCGTTACTGCTGCACTCTTACAGTAATCTTATTGTATTGTTACTGTATTTTTACTGTAACCTTACTGTATTATTACTGTACTCTTACAATAATTTTACTGTACTATTTCTGTACTGTTACTCCACTATTACTTTTTGCTGTTGACCGTACTGTTACTGTATTTTTTCTGTACAGTAATCTTACAGTAATGTTATCGTACTCTTTCTGTACT
This sequence comes from Rhorus exstirpatorius, assembly GCA_963564615.1. Taxonomy (NCBI): domain Eukaryota; kingdom Metazoa; phylum Arthropoda; class Insecta; order Hymenoptera; family Ichneumonidae; genus Rhorus; species Rhorus exstirpatorius. The sequence goes on from OY751318.1 coordinate 26,054,030, forward strand.
GTTACTCCACTGTTGCTTTACTCTTACCGTACAGTTACTGTACTGTTGATGTACTCTTAGTGTGTTATTGCAGTAAAGTTGCAGTACTGTACTATTTCAGTAATATTTCTGTATTGTAACTGCACTCTTACAGTAATGTTACCGTACTCTTATACTCTACTGTTAATATGCTGTACACCGTACTATTAATGCACCGTTACTGCATTCTTACTCTACTATTACTGTACTGTAACGATTGTCTATTATTTCATCGGATTGTCCCGTCTCCAAATTTATTCCACGTTTCTTCGAATGTTGCATTATTTTCTGAGAGATTTTGTCACAAATATATTTTTATTTTTGTCACGGGATATTCTGTTACAGATACATTTTACGAGGTCATTCGGTCATGGGATAAATTCCCATGAAGTTAAAATGTACAGCATATTTTTGCACTTTGTATTTCTTGCATAATTCACCGATTTCGGTTCGTGGAAACTGACTTATCGTGCAAAAGTAAACTTGACCGAAGTATTCAGGATTTTTCGTTTGTTAAATTAGAGTTTGAACAATCGATATTCATTCCGTAGAAATTCTTGACACTTTGAAGAATGCCCGAAAAAAATGTACAAAAATTCGCTGAATTGGCGTAGAATTCCCCATGCAAATGTATGTATATCGAGAAACATTACAAGTAAATATTCATATATAAATTATAATTATGAGAAATTCGAAAAGATCAATTACCGAGGACTATCGAGAATTAAAATATAAATATATATATATATTATCGTAAAGACTGAGGACCGCGCAGGATTGGTGGAGAAACAGTAGAGTGTGTGTTTTTGCTATCGATCCCGAGAGACGAGTAGAGTGAAAAAAAAAAAAAAATTTCAAGCTTTTTACGAATTTTCAAATTTTTTTAATTTTCCTAGCGTCTATAGATATGGCGTAATTTTAACAATGTGTCTTCGGTAAATCTCCGTTTTCTCGTACGAAAGAAAAAAAAAAAAACAACAGAAAAAACATGTCAATTCATTTTTTCATTTAACATAAAAATGTGAATCTCGTTGATAATCGGCCCCATTGATCAGACCTCAATTACTTTTATTTTACGATAAAAATAAAATAAATGGAAACGACAGGCAGAGTCGAAGAAAAAAGTTAATCGTTCGAATCTTTCATTCACCAGGTTGACATATGTCTAGCTATTGGCATTTTTCATTTTACATCGTTGGAAACATCGCAGATAAACTCAACGTTTTTTTTTTTTTTAATTGAATAAAAATATGTATGCGTAAAAAAAATATATATATACATATATATATATATATATATATATATGCGTATGTAAAGCTTGACCAATTTTTACGTAGAGCTGTGTTTTTTTAAGCGTATGAACGATCAAAAAAATGCAAACGAGCCCATAAATGGTGATAAAGTTACGAGAACGTTGTTACTGAATAGCATGAAAAAAATGGCCCTATGTGCGTTTGAAAATTCAAGAAGACCCAACAAAAAAAATTGTCGAAAGAGAGAACCAAGTTACACACACCATCGATCGCATATTGACATGCTAAACAGAATTTAAAAAAAAATTAAAAAAAAATACACGAGTGTGTCAGAATAAAAGAAAAAAATAAAATAAAATCGTTACATCGTTATCAATATAGAAAAAAAAAATAGTTTGTATACCAATTATCACTTTGTATAAACGTATCGATATAGTCACAGCCTGTATCACCGAAGATCTGTCATTACTGTAAATGCCATGGAATGAAAGGAAGAAAAAAAAAAATCTGAAAACGATTGCAAATAAAAAAAAATGTCCACCATCGATAGCATTGTACAGGAAATTGAAAAAAAAAAAAAATCGTCTGACCTTGCTAAATTGTCCCAGGACGTATTTCAATATATTTGATGGTGCGTCGTGCAAAAGTGGCTCGATGGCATCGATGTACATGCATTTTTGTAATATTTGTTTCAGCGACGATTTACACTTCAATCTCAGATCCTCGGAATTTTTCTCATTTTTGTACATCTGAGGAGAGAGAGAGAGAGAGAGAGAGAGTGACGGATAGGAATGAGAAGATTTTTGAAAAATAACAAAGCACGAGAAAAAAATTCATTCTTATTATTATTATTATTATTATTATTATTATTTTGTAGATTGAGAGTATTTTCAATGGACGATTCGTTCGGATTTAGAGATTTTAAAAAAATGGAATTGAACGTTCACTTTTTTTTTCATTTCAATTAAGAGAACGAAATAATGATTCCTGTTTAATTTTTTTTCTTTCTTTCTTTAATCATCATTTTTCATTCTTTGAGGCATCTTGATGGAAATGTTTCATTCATGGTTATTTTTTTTTTACTTTTTTTTTCATTCGTGCATGAATGAATCATTTTAAAAAATTTGGCACCGGTGATGAGGATTTAAAAAAAAAAATGAAAAACGAGAAAAATACGTTTTATTCTCGCGTCAATTAACAGTATAATGAGCAGAGTGTTTATCAAGATTCAGAAATTTTTTTCAATGGCAATTTTCGTTTCGAGGCACTTTCTTTGATAATTTAATATTCTTTTTGGTAAATTTTATTTTTCTTTTTCACTTTTTTTAAATATAGTTTATGCATCAATGAATCAATAAAACATAGCACAAAAATTCTTAATGTCGTAGGCCAAAGTATCTTTAATTATTATTATTTTTTTTCAATAAATTGGCAACAGAAATGGCTTTCTTTGTTTTTTTTTTAAATACGAAAAAAAAAAAATCATCAAAATGAACAGGATATGAAACAAAGTATTCACTAATATTTGAGCAATATTCCATGACCATTATTTACTTTTAAATATTTAATTTATTGTAATTTTAATTTTTCGATTTTTTAATTTTTACATATTTCTCAATTTTCTTGTCTCTTTCAAAATTTTTTGCATCGACAAAAGTGAATAAAAACGTAACGAATAAAAAAAAAAAAAAAAAAACGTCATTGACGAACGATCCGATTATAGTGAGAAAAAAAAAATTACCTCCAACAATTTTTTCAATAAATTTGCCGAAGTTATGGCTTTAGCGTGCTCCGGCGTGTGTTTGCCAATTTGTCCAAGTGCCCAGGCTGTTATCGCCAGAATATGATCCTCGGTTTCCTCTTCGAGCACGATGGCCAGATGAACAATGGCTTTTGAGCCGATAACGGCGATTGCCAATTGATCCGAATGACCGGCTATATAGCCGATCGCCATTATCGCCGGCAATCTCGTCGACGATTTTGAATTGTCGATCAGTTCGATGAGAGCACCGATACCACCGGTATTCACTACCAATTGAGCGAGCTACGCGCGAAACGGGACGATTTGGTGAAGCAAGGGAGGAAATGATAAATGGAGAAAATATATATATATATATATATATTAGAGTGGTCCTTATTTTGGTCATTTTCGAATTTTGATTGCATCCTCTCGTAGAAGGGTTCCAAATAATTAAAAAAAAATATCCCCAAAATTTGAAATTTTTATCTGAATATTAACACATGCCCCAGAGCTCCGGAAGTTTCCCTATTTGATTAACATTACGTTTTTACTGAACTTCATTCAAAAATCTGCCACACCGACAATACGTACGAGAAAAATCTAATTCCGGTTGGAATCTCTTCAGGAATCCCGATATTATTTTATCGAATTTTGAGAAATTCAAAATTAAAAATGGCAGACCCAAAATGGCGGCTTTGAAATTTCGAAAATGCTCAAATCCACTCAAGGGTGAGCTTGTAAAGGTTCTGGGGGTCACTGATGTTAAATTTTGTGTCGAAAATATGAAATTCAAAATGGTGGACCCAAAATGGCAGCTGTAAAAAATCACTTTGATTGAAACCCATAGTTTAACACCAGATATTTTCTATGATCAAGAAAAAATGAATTACTTATCAAGAATCACAGAACCTAGCCTTGATACGCATTCCATCTGAAAAATTGTCACTCACAATTGTTTCTTGAAATTATTATTATTTCTTTTTTTTCAGAGACAATTAAAATCGTTTGTTAAAGACAAAGCTTCATTCGCCAACGATGAATTTGAGTACAACATTCATCATTGAGTGAATGAATCGGATCAATCATTTTAATTCATTAAAAATATACTATGACAAACAACAATGAATAATTTGAAATCAGGAGGTAAAAACATTTACAGCCATAATTTTGGGTCCGCCATTTTGAATTTCATATTTTCGACACAAAATTTGACATCGGCGACCCCCAAAACCTTTTCAAGCTGACCCTTGAGTGGATTTGAGCATTTTTGAAATTTTAAAGCCGCCATTTTGGGTCCGCCATTTTGAATTTTAAATTTCTCAAAATTCGATAAAATAATATCGGGATTCCTGAAGAGATTCCAACCGGAATTAGATTTTTCTCGTACTTATTGTCGGTGTGGCAGATTTTTGAATGAAGTTCAGTAAAAACGTAATGTTAATCAAATAGGGAAACTTCCGGAGCTCTGGGGCATGTGTTAATATTCAGATAAAAGTTTCAAATTTTTGGGATATTTGTTTTTAATTATTTGAAACCCTTCTACGAGAGGATGCAATCGAAATTCGAAAATGACGAAAATAAGGACCACCCTAATATATATATATATATATATATTTATACCTCGAGAGTGTGCTTGCAGACTTCTCGTGTTATTATCGCTGCGGTTCTGTTGACGTTCTCATCAGGATGGCCCATGTGTACCAAAACTTCAGGAAATATTTCAGCCTCGACGATAATCTCGGCGAGTTCTACCGAATGTTTCGCTATACTGCCCAACGCAGCGAATACTTGACGCTAACGACGAATCAATCGTTCATCGACAATCAATAAAGAACAGAGCTGGCCAAAAGTACTTGAAGATACTTCAAGTACAAAGTACTCGAAATTTTTTAAAAATTCACGTGTAGTCAGAAAAATCAACGAATTCATTTCACATGACAAAGAAAAACATTGCCTAAAAATTTGTTGAACAATGTTTCGTTTAAACAATTTATTTATAAGTTTTGGGCATTATTATTATTAAAAAGTAATCTTCTTGAAGGTACTTGAAGGTACTTCAAGGTACGTCAAGTACAAAGTACTCGAAATTTTTTAAAAATTCACGTGTAGTCAGAAAAATCAACGAATTCATTTCACATGACAAAGAAAAACATTGTCTAAAAATTTGTTGAACAATGTTTCGTTTAAACAATTTATTTATAACTTTTGGGCATTATTATTATTAAAAAGTAATCTTCTTGAAGGTACTTGAAGGTACTTCAAGGTACTTCAAGGTACTTCAAGTACAAAGTACTCGAAATTTTCAAAAAATTCATGTGTAGTCAGAAAAATCAACGAATTCATTTCACATGACAAAGAAAAACATTGCCTAAAAATTTGTTGAACAATGTTTCGTTTAAACAATTTATTTATAACTTTTGGGCATTATTATTATTAAAAAGTAATCTTCTTGAAGGTACTTGAAGGTACTTCAAGGTACGTCAAGTACAAAGTACTCGAAATTTTAAAAAAATTCATGTGTAGTCAGAAAAATCAACGAATTCATTTCACATGACAAAGAAAAACATTGCTTAAAAATTTGTTGAACAATGTTTCGTTTAAACAATTTATCGATAACTTTTGGGCATTATTATTATTAAAAAGTAATCTTCTTATCGTCTTTATTGTGGTTGAATTTTTTCCGATTTTTATCTTATCATGAAGTATGCAATATTGTCGATGAAAGTCACTTTTGGTTGGGAAGGTACGTACGATACATCCTTAAATTAAATGCTGGATAATCAATACTTCTAGCATCAATCAATTAATTTATCACTTAAACGGTAATTAGCAGCCAATTAGTCATAGCGCGTACGAAAAAAAAAAAAAAAAATTGTCATATGAAATAAAATATATATAAAAAAAAACGAAAAATCAACGGTACGATTTGAAGAAATGTGTGTGGGTGTTTTTTTAAATTCCAAAAACCCGCGTAGGTCAATGAACCCGGTGGAGTCATCGTGTCTTCCGGAACACTTGTCTACAGCTATTTCCGTACGCCAATTTTTTTTTTTTTTTTGGCAAAATCACAAAACACAAAAATTCTTTTCATCCGAGGAAGACGATAATTTTTTTTCCCCCCCTCGGGATGAATCAACCAGAGACTTTTCGAAATTAATCGATAAATCAATCGATAAATGGATAATCAATTAGTATAATAAATATATCATTGATAGTTCATAAATTTTTATATTTTTTTGTTGTTTCGTTGTTGTTGTAACAAACCAATCATTGATTATGAATCAAATTAATTCGTTCGAATTTTATATTCGATTGTAGTGAATTCGAAACGCCGGACTCTGATGTGAATTATCAAAATACCAAGAAGAAATTTTTTTCAAATGTTATAACCATTAAGAGAAAAACGTGCCATGAAAAAAAAAAGTGAAAATACAAGCGTTTCGCTTATAAATTATTTTCAAATTAATTCGATTAATTATTTTTAATAAAATCAATTGAATTTATCATTTTTTTTTCTAATTATTATTTCATTAACATTCTATTGATCATTCGCTTGATTTAATTATTTCAAGAAAATAACAACAATGATAATTCATTGCAATTATGTCAATGAATTTGATTGATTATTTTTTTGTAAATTCAATTGATTTTAAATGAATATTTTGGATTGGAAAAATGAGATCGTAATTTCGACTGACCTTGAGCTTGACATCCGGATTTGAGATTGCCTTAACGAGAAATGGCACAGCACCGGCGTCCACGACCGTTTGAGCCAATTCAACATTGTGCTTGCTTATGTCGCAAAGAGCGGAAGCACTTATCTGTTTGAGGCATAGTTCAGGCTCCTGAAGGCACAGAACCAGCAATGGCACGGCACCTGATTATGATATATCGAATGCAGGGAATGAAACATTATGATTTTGATATATATATTTTCTTTTCGTCATTAAGGGGGAACTTCGGTGAAATTTCGGTCAAAAATGACCAAAAAGAATCTCAGATGATGATTTTTTTTTATCTCAGAAAGGTCGAATTGAAAATCGCTTCCTACAAAAGTTAGTCTATACTAGTATCTGAACTGAAAATAAATTTCAGCTTGCTGCGATAGAAGTTGTAACGGCAAGAAGCATTTCGAAGAATAGTGTTTCAAAATCAGAAAAAAACGCTATAACTTGGAAAGTATTCAACCGACAGAGCCCAAAACTTTTGCTCAATATCTTGTTTGAAGCTTCCACATACATTGTCAAAACATGAGTGATATTTGTTCACAGGCAAAAAAGTTTCTGTTCTCATCGAAGTCCCCCCCTTAAGGTATCAAAAAATCTTGCTATTGATAATGAAAAAAAAGACATGTCGAAGGTATGTTGAATTTTTTTTTTTTTTAATTTGCGATAATTAAGGATATCGAAAAACTTGTCATCATTGATTTTTCGGGATAGTAGATTGGACACACGATCTTCAACCAAAAAACATAAAAAACTATAATAGTTATTCGCCTTTGAGTGACTTTGATTATAGCATTTACGAACAGTGTTTACATTATTGCAAATTCAGAACTGAAAAAATGATCGATATAACCTAAAAGGTACACACAGAATCGAATTGTTATCATTTAAAACCTTTTCTGATCATGAAAAATAATAAAATAGAAAATTATCTTTTAGCTGTCATTTTCACCATTTGTGGCCACCATTTTACTACTTTAGGTCATGAAAAGTACCAGTTGTCGCCACCAAGCTTTGAATTGGGATACGGATGTGCTACAAACGATAGGTGGAGTATTGGACAATCAGTGATATATGGCAGATTCGAGTTAAAAATAGTTATTTAATCGCGTAATAAACATATTACCGTAGACCGTAGTGGTATAAGTGCGTGCTCTATTTGTGGCCATAAGCTGGCCACAAATAGAACAATCGCATTTGGAATGTACCACTTTCGGTCACCGCGTATTTTTCACGTATTTTAGCTGATATGTCAGTTTTTTTTTGTGATTCTAACCCAAAGAATGAGCTTCAACTGATAAAGTATAAATTTTTGACGTGGCGGAATGACTTTAGATATGAGAAACCGTAGTCTTCTTACCTCTCGGGATCCCTTAACATTTCGGACCAGAAAACTACCCAAATCGCTTTAGCGTTGACACATTTTGTCATATTTCGTTGAAATAAATTAGCAGATATTCAATAAAGCAATCCATATAGTCATGCGAAAACATCTCGAATATCAAAATATTACGCTGGATAAAATGAACACAGTCTTGAAACTTTAAAAATTTGGAGGTAAATGCGCAATGGCCACAAACGATACAGTGGCCACAACTGGCACGCATACTCTATTTTGTTTTTTTTTCTTTTTTTTTCAAACTTGAGTAAATTGCACCTAAGCAGCGTTACATAACATCAGCACTCATGATCATGAGATTCCCCGGAAAATATACACGAATTAGCAAATTTCGAAAATTCCAAGCTACCATTCTCGGTGCTGTTCAGAAAATTTTGAAAAAAAAGTTTATTCCTTGCGATGGGAAAATCGTGTACGTTAAAATATACGAGAGACGAAAGTTAAAAAAAAATTATTAATTGGGAAACGTATTGATAAAAAAAAATTAATATTAAAAAAGTTAATTGAAAGACGAATTAATTTTAAAAAAATTTTTCAATAAATTGATAAAAAAAATAATAATAAAAATGAACCTGCGTCAACGGTGGCTTGAGCCAAGATCCCGTTGTGTCTGGCAACGTAACCGAGTGCCCAGGTAGCCGCTTCCTTGACCCCATAATCAAAATCCTCGAGGCAAAACACCATCGCCTCTAGACCACCGCTATGAACGATAACCGTGGCCATTTCCGGTGAATGTTTCGCCACTGCTCGTAGAACGAAGAGAGCAGCTTTTTTGTAAAATTTCTACGATGGTAAAACGAGGAAAAAAAAAAAAAAAAAACAAAAAAAGAAAATCTTTCACGCTTCGATCGAACAAGGGTTGGAAAAAAAAAACTGAATTAAATTCCAACAGTCTCCGCTTACATTCGAAAAACTCATACGTTTTGTTTGTCAATGTTTTTCAACAATTGCGGCACGACGTCTCTTCGTACGATTGCCTGAGCTATTTTATCATCGTGATTGGCCAAACGACCGAGTGCTATTGCTGACATTTGTTGAATCGAGGGCACAACGTCGGAAAGTAAAGGACGAAGAAGATCGAGAACACCAGCTGTCTCGAGGCAATCAACGTTGTGGGCACGAGATGCGAGATCGGCTATTGTCTGAACGAATGTCGTGCGAGCTTGCTGATACTGATTAAATACTGAAAACGATAATAATAATAATAATAATAATAATAATAATAATAATAATGGAATATAGGGAAAAAAATTGTAAATTGCTCTCTCATTGCCCTATCTCAATCACGAAGCTTCCCCTATCGGCGAAATAAAATAATAAGAAAGCTATGGGCGAGTTTTTTTTTTTCATTTGCACGTTTTTCATTTTTTTTTTTCAAAATTTCCAAAAAATTCTAATAATCGCAATAATAATAATAATAATAATAATAATAATAATAACCCTTGACCCTGGATTGTAGTGGAAGGTTCGAAGATCGTATATGAATTTTTGTAGATTTTTTATAATAGATTGAGTTAATAATAATAGAAATAGCAATAATAATTAAAGTTGAAAAAAAGAAATTCATACTCGAAAATTGCTCTCTCATTGTAGGATTTTCATTGGTTTTTTTTTTTCGAAAATTTTCAAAATAATTGTAAATTTTTATTTTACTTTATTTTATTTTATTCTCAAAATCAGAACACATTTTGTGATTATTTTTTTTTCAATAGCCATGCAATTATGGGCTATATCCTTTGACCATAAATGCAGAAAATTTTTGTGAGATCGAGGCGAGACTTTGCTTTACGATTTTTGTTATCGAAAGATTGGTATATTTTTTTTTTTAAAGTCTGAAATACTACCAAATTTTAAACGTTCGATCGATTCTGATGAATTTTGATAACAAATTTGATCATTTATGCATGGAATTGCGGATCTATATTTCCAAAAATGTGTTTTTTTTTTTCCCCCGGAAATCCGACACTTCCAGAAAAGAAAGAAAAAAAAAATCTGAATTTCCTAAAATCTTTTGAGCCCTCTCTGTCGGTCGTCGAGAAATCGAATGCGAAAGATCCTTGTCCCCAAGCGCGTAATTGCATAGATTTTGTTTTCCCTCAATCGCTGAAAATGTGCGAAAGGTTTTGAGAGGGACTACGGACATCTTTTTGTTCTTGATTCAAGAAATTCCATGAAATCTGAATTTTTTTTCCCCAAAAAATTTCGAGGAAAAAAAAATTTCTCACCATCAAAATCATTAAAAGAAAAAAAAAAAACAATTATACCGATATTGATTAAAGCCCGAAGAACTGTCACAGTTTGAGACATTGGCTCACAAAATTGCCATTAAATTTATCGCAAAAATTAAAGAGAGAAAAAAGAAATCGTAAATAAATTAAAAAAAAAAAAAAAATTACAAGTAAAAATTTTGTTTATCCCGTAATTAACATTACTAATTAAAATTACCTTGCATGACTATACGAGCTGTCATCGTGTATGGAAAATCCTTTGGAGAATCGCTTCGAAAGGTTTAACAAAAAAATTTTTTAAAATGAAAATTAAAATAACTCTCTGACGAACGGATGAAATAAAGTTTTTTTTTGTCGAAACAATCGATAAATTCTCGAGAAGAGATATTCGTTTCCGGTAGACCTTTTTGTATCCCGGAAAGAACGGCGCATATGGACACAAAGTATGGGGGGTTGTCAGTTCGTGAATCCTCAGGCGTTGCTATGACTACCGAGTGTTTTTTTTTTGTGCCTCTCGATTTCTCTCTCTCTCTCCCTCTCTCTGTCAATGATAGAGAAGCGTGTGAATGAGAAAAAAAAATTCATTTGCAACGACAATTGTAGTATTATCCAGCGCGAGATAGATTCCCGCCTTAAAAAAAAAAAATAAAAAATGTCGGAAGATTTGTTGGCAAAGGAGCGCGAGTTTCATCGTTTGAATCGTGAATTGGGCGAGAAGACGAAAGACGTAATGAGAGAAGTCGATTCGGTCCTGATTACTCACTCGACGAACGTCTTTGGTTCGCGAAACAACGAGACGACACCGGGGAAGTTTCATTATTACGAAAACGAATCGACGTTCGATGAGCAGGGAAAACAATTATCGAGAAAGACTAATGGAGTTTCGAGAGAAATTTCAAATCGGAAATGTAACGAGGGGTAATGAAAAAATAAGAAACCGAAAAAAAATACTCACCATTAAAATAATAAATTTAATCGAAATTTTGATGAATCATTATTCGGTTGATTAATACGTAATTAATCCGATGAAATTTTTGGTAAATCGTTTCTGAGTTAATTACACATCCGGATTGCTAATTAATCATTGATTAATAGCTTGGGAATAATGAATTATCGATTAATCATTTAATTAATTTTGCCTGAATTAATTGGAATTTACTTAAATTTCGAAAGGATGAAATTGGAAAATCTTACGATCGATGAGATCGTGTCGAGCGACTCGGAAAATTCGAGGAGCGAGGCTTTCGTTCGTTTTCTCAAAGCTAAAATAAAATTGTACCACGACGAGGTTCAGACTATTCGGGCGGAGTACAAGAAAAAGGTGAAATGGTATTGAATGAGCTTTACAATGGCAAAGAAAAAAAGAGGAACTTTTTTTTTTCGAAAATAATGGGCAGGATTTCGTAGGGAAATGTTAAAAAAATTTGCTTAAATAAATATATGTATGTATGAGCAAAAACATCAATTATCGCTCAAGTTTGGGCTTCACTATAGGATATCTTTTTGTAAGTTATGCAGCTTGGTGTCTGTGTTGAAAAACACGTGCCATAATTTTTTCATATTTTTTCCTCCATTTTTTTTAACTACCATTGGTATCGAATTCTTTCATTTGAAACTTTTTGCTTTTTTTCATTTAATTTTGGCGGCTTGAATTTGAAAAAAAAAACCAATTCTATATTTTTTTTGTAAAAAAAACTCAATTTTCCGAAAAAAAAAATAAAGCCTAATTAATATACGTGTAGAAGACTCTCAAAATCGAGATTATAATCTGAAAGGTCGTTTTTTCGCCATTGCCAAAAGTTCAAAAAAATTTTCCATATTTTTTTCAGAAAGCTGAGAAAATTTTACGTAAAAATGCCATTTTTTAAGTTGGGATCTCTAAAAACACTCCTGGGATTAATAAAGATGTAAAAAAAACATTATAAATGTCATTTATTCGAAAATTTTTAATATTTTTCTATTGGAAATTAAGCTTTGACATTTTTTTGAAGGTTCATTCCATTCTCAGACACCAATAGAATGAATTTATGAGCTTTTTGTGAGTCCTTTAGTCGTAACAGGTACTAATTTTTCATTGGAAGTTAATTTTAATGAATGTACCAGAGTCATATCTATTTTACGAAAAAAATTTTATGAATTCAATCTTGTAAGATAGTGAATTTTTCCCGCTAAGTTTTTTCACTAGTTATACAACTTCTATAGCAGATGACGTGTGGTATATAGTCATACTCAAAGCTGTCAAAGGTACTCATTCGATTTCGCCTGTACGAAATAATTTGGGAACAGTTATTCTCAAACCTGTGTCGAACTCAGAAACGTTTTCTCTAGCACATGTTTTTCAACTGGAATGATTGTATGTTGTAATGGTTAAATAATGACAACAATAATCCAGTATTTACACCAGTACGCAACAATTATATATTTTTCGTTTCAACAGCAACTCCAAAAAATAAAAAAATATTGAAATTGTTAGAATAAATGAGATTTGTAATTTTTTTTTTTTTACTTTTTTTAATTAATCCCAGGAGTGTTTTTAGAGATCCCAACTTAAAAATGACATATATTAGGTAAAATTTTCTCAGCTTTCTGAGAAAAATTATGGCACGTGTTTCTCAACACAGACACCAAGCTGTGTAACTTACAAAAAGATCCCCGATAGTGAAGCCCAAACTTGGCCGCTAATCGATGTTTTTACTCATATATATATATATATATACGTTATACATATATATGTATGTGCGTGTGTTTTGGTTCGATAGTGCAATTATTGCAAGGAACTCGAGGGTGAGAACAAAAAAATTGAAGATTCGATAACGAGGCTTAACAATCAGACGACTTCACTGAAAGATACGATTGCAAAATTGGAGGCTAATAGTGCCAATGTACAATCGGAGATACAAGCACGAGGCATGGAAAATTTGTCTTTGAAAAAGGTTTTATTAATTAAAATTTAATTAATCATTTAATTCGCCAATTGAGTAATCGATTAATCAGTTTATTAAATATTTTCGTGAACTGTTTTATCGAGTAATTAATTAATTAGTAAATCAAATCGAATAATTAATTGATTCATTAGCTAATTAGTACTCGTGAGAAATTTGACAAATTAATTTTATTATTATCAAGGAAATCGATGCACTGAAGAAGGATTTGAAAATAGCGAATCAACAGTCGAGCAATTTGGACACGAGATTAAACAGATCCTTGGAGGATAATGAGAGACTACGAAATACCGTGAAACTCAACAGGATAGAGGAAAAGGTATAGCCAATCGAGTTTAACCGTTCCCCAATCCTCCGCGAAGTAAAAAATGTTATATAAAAAAATTTCAAAATCGAGATAGATTTGACAGAATCGGGGCTAGAGCAATATCCAAAAAGAAAGGACCTTAAATGAAACGTTTTTTGTCAAATAATAATAATATTAACAATCATCGGTTCGAGCCAAGCAAAAAAATCCTCGAGCATCCTTGAAAATGCTCGACTTTAAATAAATAATGCCGAAATGTTTTTGACAAATTGGTTCAATAAAAACGATTTGGAAAATCATAAAAAAAAAAAATTTTTTCCACTTTACGTTGAATGAATTTGTCGATTTTTCAAAATAAATATGAATTTTTTCCAGATTTTTATCTTTTTTTCGAAGATTTCTGAGGATAAAACAGTTGGGTTCAATGACCCGGAAATACGTGCAATTTGTGGAACCGTTCTCCGAAAATATATTAAAAAAAAAAAAAAAACGAAAAAATCCCAGCTTTAATCCATTTTGGAAAGTTTCTTAGAAAATTTCAAAAAGAAAGAAAATATGAAACAAAAAAAATTTCGTACCAATTCGAAAAAGTCATTTGATGAGAATATAGATATAATAAGACCATGGCGCTACAGATATAGATATAGTAAGAGCGTAGTAAAAAAAAAATAACATTTTAAAATTCGATATTCTGAAAACACCTGCGGGTCGCCAAAAATCCTTTTAGGGGTAGTCTTATCTTGTCAAACAGAAGGCCCGTGCAAAATTACAGACAGATCGGAGGTTTCTGCTTTTCGGAACTTTATCCCAAAATTTGGAATCAGCGGTATGAGAAACTTCTTTTTTTCCCCGTTAAAATTACATACTTGTGCTATTAAATAATTCATTATAATGAATTATTTAATTTGATACTCGTTTGGTTTGAATGATCGTCTACTATGGAGTAGTATATATTAGGGTGTGTCGAAAATGGACTTTTTTTTTCTTCGCTCCTACCACTCAAAACTTTAGGCTTTGACATATTGAAGAGGTCCTCGTTCAAGGAGGGCCCTGTAGCTTAAAGTTTAGAGCTCACTCAACGAGGATTTAGGTTTCCCATCTAATTAACACGTAAAAAATATTGCTTTTCGTTCAAAATGATGCCAGGCAACAAAAAAAAATCATGACGTCTGTGTTTCTTGGCTTATTTGAAAGCATAACTCATCCCCTAAACAGTGACGATAGGTCGTTTTTCGACTTACCTTGTTCCAATTTTTTTTACGCCACTTTTCGACCACTATAGTCACTTTTTTAAGTTTACAAAGTCTCAAAGGTCCAAAATGAGTCCAAAATGAATTGCTACAAGTATTGATTGTTGATTCGAATATAAATAATCAATTCCGAAAATTGGTAAAACATACAAAATTTCTGAAAATGAACATGGTTTTTTGAGAAATTTTGAATGAGGATAAAGATTATATATTGGCCATGGTATTGTCAGAAATGATGATTAAAAAAATTATATTATGTATGTTTCCATAAAATTTTCAGGAATTGAGAGATCAGATAAGAAGATTGCAGGAGAGCGAGAGGCTTTCTGTGAAAAATTTGGAGCGACAAAGATCCGAGATATTGCAGGCTTTCAAAAAACAAACGGCTCTGGTCGACAATTTGAAGAGACAAAAGGTAAAAAAATTTTTTATTAACCTCCAATGTTCCTATCCTGCCGTCGAAAAAGGTAATAACAGCGAAACTTTGGCGATTCGATCAGCATTTCCTCGGATTTTGGTATATGCGTTCGGCATTTGTTTTACCAAACCATTACTCACCCTCAATTCTGTTTACAAGTATATTTCACAATCGGAACGGTGAAAAACTTTCTTTATGGGCAAATTATATCTATGAAGGTCTAATCCGTCGTTTGAGCGGTTCTTCAGGGAAATGTTACCGTTTTTTCGCTCCCTAAAATAATCTCCGATCATAACTTCGTATACTTCTCCCATAAGAACCCATGTATAAGCGGCATATTTAATGTTTTTTTTTCTCCTCAACTACGCGTTCAAAAAATCTGAAATAATTACGGTGTATTCCGCATACCAGCACAAACCTCCCCTCAAATTTTAGAATCATTCTTACCGTTTTTCTCTGGGTTAAGAACCTCCTTAAGGATGTATCGGACGCATCTTCCCAACCAAAAGTGACTTTCATCGACAATATTGCATACTTCATAAGATAAAAATCGGAAAAAATTCAACCACAATAAAGACGATAAGATTAACTTGTTAATAATAATAATAATGCCAAAAAGTTATCAATAAATTGTTAAAACAAAACATTGTTTAACAAATTTTTAGGGAATGTTTTTTTTTGTTCTGTGAAATGAATTCGTTGATTTTTCCGACTACACATGAATTTTTTTTTAATTTTCTTATCATTTTGAAATTTCGGTTAATAATACCCGTTTCGGTTAATAATAATGCCCAAAAGTTTTCAATAATTAAAATTTCGGTTAATAATAATGCCCAAAAGTTTTCAATAATTAAAATATCGGTCAATAATAATGCCCAAAAGTTTTCAATAATTAAAATTTCGGTCAACAATAATGCCCAAAAGTTTTCAATAATTAAAATTTCGGTTAATAATAATGCCCAAAAGTTTTCAATAATTAAAATTTCGGTTAATAATAATGCCCAAAAGTTTTCAATGATTAAAATTTCGGTTAATAATAATGCCCAAAAGTTTTCAATAATTAAAATTTCGGTTAATAATAATGCCCAAAAGTTTTCAATTATTAAAATTTCGGTTAATAATAATGCCCAAAAGTTTTCAATAATTAAAATTTCGGTTAATAACAATGCCCAAAAGTTTTCAATAATTAAAATTTCGGTTAATAATAATGCCCAAAAGTTTTCAATAATTAAAATTTCGGTTAATAACAATGCCCAAAAGTTTTCAATAATTAAAATTTCGGTTAATAATAATGCCCAAAAGTTTTCAATAATTAAAATTTCGGTTAATAATAATGCCCAAAAGTTTTCAATAATTAAAATTTCGGTTAATAACAATGCCCAAAAGTTTTCAATAATTAAAATTTCGGTTAATAATAATGCCCAAAAGTTTTCAATAATTAAAATTTCGGTTAATAATAATGCCCAAAAGTTTTCAATGATTAAAATTTCGGTTAATAATAATGCCCAAAAGTTTTCAATAATTAAAATTTCGGTTAATAACAATGCCCAAAAGTTTTCAATAATTAAAATTTCGGTTAATAATAATGCCCAAAAGTTTTCAATAATTAAAATTTCGGTTAATAACAATGCCCAAAAGTTTTCAATAATTAAAATTTCGGTTAATAATAATGCCCAAAAGTTTTCAATAATTAAAATTTCGGTTAATAATAATGCCCAAAAGTTTTCAATAATTAAAATTTCGGTTAATAACAATGCCCAAAAGTTTTCAATAATTAAAATTTCGGTTAATAATAATGCCCAAAAGTTTTCAATAATTAAAATTTCGGTTAATAATAATGCCCAAAAGTTTTCAATGATTAAAATTTCGGTTAATAATAATGCCCAAAAGTTTTCAATAAATTGTTTTAAAAAAAAAGAAGCAAATCGTTAAAACGCAAATTCTCTATTGTACCGTACGGTACAAAAACTCACCGCTGTGATCTCCGACGATCAATTTTCTTCATTTTTCAGCAGGAATACATTTTTTTTTTCCCATTAAAAATACGATGGCATTTATTTACCCAAATTGTCAAGTCCCAAGGGGATTGATACCTCGCGAACGATAACAGGGAATTCTGGGCCTCAGGCACCAGTAGGAACATTTAAAACGAAAAAAAAAAAAAAAACAAAATCAATTTCTTCAATTTTAAAAATAAACTCAAACAAATCTGGGATACATTTTTTTTCCCCCCTCCTTCCCACAGACATATCTCGAGGCGAGCAGGCAGATTCAGTTGACGGAAGAGGAATTCTCAAAGCTGTTGGACTGGAGTCCGGAGAATACGTGATCGGGGAACACCGTGTATCAAAAATACTTTTTTTTTTTTTTTTTAC
This sequence comes from Rhorus exstirpatorius, assembly GCA_963564615.1. Classification (NCBI taxonomy): domain Eukaryota; kingdom Metazoa; phylum Arthropoda; class Insecta; order Hymenoptera; family Ichneumonidae; genus Rhorus; species Rhorus exstirpatorius. The sequence goes on from OY751318.1 coordinate 26,071,686, forward strand.
AAATATTTTGGGAAAAATAAAGAAAATGAAAAAAAAAAAAATTCATTGTACTTTTTTTTGTTTTGTTTCGTCCGGCGTTTTTCGAAATGATTATTTTTCTCAATTTATTTACACGAATTCTGGTATGTATTTTGTCCCAGGCCGACATTACAGGCCGGGAGAATCGACGCGAGGACCGACGCGCGCGCGCGCGCGCGCACACACACATACACACACACACACACGCTATGGGATAATTCGTCGGTCGGTCAGTCTCGATTTTTGTTTTGTCATTAAAAACAGTGTTTTTCTTCTGTAATCGTAAATGTATTTTTTTGTTTCTTTTTTTTTTTACTTTCGTCCCTTAAGATCCGAAGGGACGAGAATCGAATTATTTTTTTTTTCTTCTTTTTTTTTCTTCTTTTTTTTTTTTTTTTCAAGATACGTTGCTCCTTTCGCTCTCATTACCGCGCTCCTTTCTTTCCGCCATGTGTCGTTTCGTTTATTGCACTTTTCGCTCGTTTTAGAATTAAAAAAAAAAAAAAAAAAACAAAAAAAAAAAAATTGAGCGAGTAATGTAAAAATATTACAAAAAAAAAAAAAAAAAGAAGAAAAAGAAAAACCCTGGTCTTGCATCACCGAAACGACGCTTGTCCCTGGAAATGACAAAATTATCGATATTTTTCCTTTTTTTTTCTTTCTTTCTTCACGCGTTAGAAGAAAAATAATAATTAATTTGCGGAAAATTCAATGATCTTTCTACGATCGACATTCAATTGCGGGTAAGAGAGTAAAAAAAAACACAAAACTGCCTTTGCAAATAAACGGGAAAAAAAAAAAAAAAAAAAAAAAAAAAAAAAAAAAAAAAAAAAAAAAACGATATTCACCGGAGAAATCGGTTGAGAATAAAAAATACGAAAATGATTTTGTTTTTTTTTCGTTACTCGACGAATTTTTTTCCTAAAATTTTTTTTTTTTTTTTGCGAATTTCGCAAAAAGCACGCGCGAACGCGTCACGCGTTTGGCAACGTTTCGCTATAAAACAGGTCCACTATCTTATTTTTTTTTTAACCAACATATTTTTTCTTTTTTTTTTTCAAAAAAAAAAAAAAACGTCCAATTCTGTTTTTTCTTTTCCGTGTGCTTTTCTTATTCATTGCCATACTCTTCAATGTACTGGATTCCTCGGTATACGAGGCGTGAAATTATATGCGCGACATCACGCACAAAAAAAAAATAATAATAATCGTTCGAGACATAAATAAATATATTGTGACGCGTTTAGCAACATTTTTTTTTTTCCTTCCTTCTCTTCAATTCATTTAATTTTCTCCACTCGCGCTATTAACTCTTTGTCTCTCTCTCTCTCTCTCTCTCTCTCTCTCTCTCTCCCTCCCTCTTTTTCCCTCGCTCTCGACAATTCTCTCGTTTTTTTTTTAATTTTTTTTTTTAAATCTCTGTCTTATCTCTCGCGATTTTTCTGCCCATTATCGGATTTGCAATGTTCTTACGTCTCGCAGAAATTTTTTCAGCAAGTCGATGATATTCGCGATGCTTGTACTTTTACGTCGCACGAGCGTAGCCTTGCCGTCGTTGTATCCTTCTTGTTGTCGTTTTTGTTGCTGTTGTTTTTTTCTCCGTTGATTTTTCGTATCGGCAGATCATGCTAGATAACTGTAAGTGTCCTTCTGACCCTCCGTACGTTCCAGATACTCTTTTTCAATTAAAATATCTATACATTTCTGTAATCAGATTGGGTAAAAAAAAAAAAAAAAAAAAAAAAAATACATGCCGATCAAATTCACGGATAAAATTGGATCGAAGAATAAAAAAAATTTTTTTTTTACCCGACTATGATAAAATGACCATATTTCATCCCTGCAACGCGAGCGGAAAGTGATCAATTTTTTACCAGAGGGAAGAAATATAATTTTGCGGGCAAAAAAGTAAAATTTGCCCGCCTTTTATACTTTTTTGCCCGTAAAATCATTTTTCTTCCATCTGATTAAAAAATTGATTACTTTTCGCACGCGCTGCAGCGATGTAGTAAAAATATAGTATATTTAATATAAATAGTAAAACTATTTATAGTAAAAATAGTAAAAATATTTACTATAGTATAGTATATATATATATATATTAGGGTGTGCGGAAAAAAAACAATTTTTTTTTTTCGGTTGCATCCACCAAAAAAAGTTGAAGTAAGGTAAAAAAAGAAGAATCCTAAAACGTGAGGCCAAAAAAAAATTATTTCGAACGGCGCATTGCATTTGAATATTTTCCATAAGAATAACACAGGAAAATATTGGGATTTCTGAATGTGGTAGTGCAACTCGTCAGAAAAAAATCACACAAAGATGTCATTAACATATTCTCATGGAGAATCGAATTCCCTACAAAAAAAGTTCTTACGAAAAATTAGCTCGGAACAACCGTTCAAGTGGAATATAACGCGAATGAATATAGTGGAAATAACGCTGTCTGAAATTGAATTGATAGGAAAAAAAATAATTCAAAAGGCTGTAAAAATCGAATTTTTCGCTTCACGAAAAAACTTTTTGGGGGTTTTTTGCAGAGAATGTTCTGCTCTAACATACTTGCATGAAATTGTTCTCAAAATATTTCTCTTATACAAAAAAAAAATCAAATACAACAAGAAATATAAAAGAAACGACGTTCATCATTGATCGTGTTTAGAAAAGCTTTATTCAATGAATTTGGTTTAATAAGATAGAGTAGGTTTTTTTTTCATTATAATGCTTAATAATAATCGTTTCTTTTTTTAAGAGTCTGTTTGTTGCAATTAGGGCATTTCTATCGATAATTTTGCACTATGTCCAATAAATATTGTAGCTGCTCTTCGTTTTTTGTTAATGAACCGTTATATGCTTCTATCAAAGCGACGTTGTTAGAGCAGAACATTCTCTACAAAAAACCCCCGAAAAGTTTTTTCGTAAAGCGAAAAATTCGATTTTTACAGCCTTTTGAATTATTTTTTTTTCCTATCAATTCAATTTCAGACAGCGTTATTTCCACTATATTCATTCGCGTTATATTCCACTTGAACGGTTGTTCTGAGCTAATTTTTCGTAAGAACTTTTTTTGTAGGGAATTCCATTCTCCATGAGAATATGTTAATGACATTCGGAAAAATTCGATTTTTACAGCCTTTTGAATTATTTTTTTTCCTATCAATTCAATTTCAGACAGCGTTATTTCCACTATATTCATTCGCGTTATATTCCACTTGAACGGTTGTTCTGAGCTAATTTTTCGTAAGAACTTTTTTTGTAGGGAATTCGATTCTCCACGAGAATATGTTAATGACATCTTTGTGTGATTTTTTTCTGACGAGTTGCACTACCACATTCAGAAATCCCAATATTTTCCTGTGTTATTCTTATGGAAAATATTCAAATGCAATGCGCCGTTCGAAATAATTTTTTTTTGACCTCCCGTTTTAGGATTCTTCTTTTTTTACCTTACTTCAACTTTTTTGGTGGATGCAACCGAAAAAAAAAAATTGTTTTTTTTCCGCACACCCTAATATATATATATAGTATAGTAAAAATATTTACTATACTATAATAGTAAAAATATTTACTATAAATAGTAAATATTTACTATAAATAGTAAAAAATATTATATGTCACACGGGAGGAGCGGATTTTCATCTCGTGCTCGTGCTGCCCTCGCTTCGCTCGAGCAGCGAACCTCGCACTCGTCGAAAATCACGCACTTTCCTCCCCAGTAGCATAATGTACTATTTTCGTAATAAATTCGATTGTTCGTCATTACCCGCCCCCTCGTCAATCCGGGCAATCGAAACAATGAAAAATGGTATAATAAAGTTGGCAAAAGGATTTTTGTTTTTGTTTTTGTTTTTTCTTTTCGTTTCTACCGACCTTAATAACGTGGACCCGTGGCTTGAACCTGGAGCTCAATTGATTCAATACTTCGGCAACGAGCTGCTGATGCTTCAGGACCTTTCGCATCTTCATGATCCTAACGATAGCCGCTTGTATGAGAAGCTTGCGATCTTCCTCTATGTGCTTGTGGGTGGTCTCCTGCTCGATCTTCAGCTCCGCTTTTATCGGCACGTTGATGTTTACTCTCAATTTTTTGCTGCGCAATAAATTAAATCCCAAAAATAATTACGAATGCGCGCAACGTCGAGGTTTTTTTTTTTTTCGCTGGGTGGCCGCGAAAACAAAAAAAGAAGCAAAAAAGATTCCCTGGCTTTCCGCTGGGAAAAGTAACCAACTTTTCCCAACTGAAATCCGAATAGAATATAGGAGGGGGTTAATCGACCGATGAGTATTTTTTTAAAACTCGACGGAATCGGTTTTGGAAAATATTTGGCAGTTGATGAAATGGCCCTTGTGGCCGCATAACCCCAAGGGATCGTTCAGATTGCTATACAAATTTAGGACGCAAAGCCTCGCGCGTTCTATGAATGACTTCAAAAAACCTTGAAGGTTGCGATTTCGAGTTTCCAAAACGCATGCAATGTTCATTGAAATATTGCGTAATTTATTACTTATATCGCGAGAATATATATAATATATATAATATATACAGCGTTTATTCGCTATGTCGCAGTGTTCGGACAGGAGAAGATCCAGTGTCCGCGCAATAAGATATTCGAGCACTAAAAGCCCGAGTTGAGGTGGTACCTCCACAGGATAGTTAAATCAGGAAATGATCGAAATTTGGCATACTTAATATGAAATTTGGCATATTTAATATGTTATCCGAATATCTTTGCAATTTAAATAAGCTTGACCATCCCGAACCCGAGATATTTACGCTCAAAGTTGGCTTGATTTACACGTAACACATGCGCCATGCATGCACGAAGAGTTAGTTTCTTGATTCGACCGTCAAAAATAAAATTACGAAGTTGATGAAAAATGTGGAGAAGCCAGAGAGGTATGTCACGAGTAATGTGAAAAAAAAAATTCAGGAAGATTTATCATTTAGTTTTTGTGAGATATTCCAAGTGAAAGAGGTACGCGCGAGCCTGTGAGCGGTCCGACTCTCTCTTGTTTCATGCGTGCAATGCGCGACAATGCTGCATACTTAATGATAAGATAAAAATCGGCAAAAATTCAACCACAATAAAGACGATAAGAAGATTACTTTTTAATAATAATAATAATGCCAAAAAGTTATCAATAGATTGTTTAAAAAAAAACATTGTTTAACAAATTTTTAGGGAAATTTTTTTTTTCTGACACGTGAAATGAATTCGTTGATTTTTCTGACTACGAATAAATTTTTTTTTTTTTTAATTTTCTTATTATTTTGAAATTTCGGTTTTCGAAAATTTTATTAATTTTGAAAAATGAAGGAAAAATCGTGAATTTTGTATATGTTTTTCGTAAAAACGTTGTATATTACAATTAAGAAGTTTCCAGGGCATTGAACGAATAGTTTCGTAAATAAAACCTTTACAAATTTGGGAAAATCGAAATTTCAAAATGATAAGAAAATTTTTTAAAAAATTCACATGTAGTCCGAAAAATCAACGAATTCATTTCATATGAGAAAAAAAAATATTCCTTAAAAATTTGTCAAACGATGTTTTGTTTAAACAATTTATTGATAACTTTTTGGCATTATTATTATTAAAAAGTAATCTTCTTATCGTCTTTATTGTGGTTGAATTTTTTCCGATTTTTATCTTATCATGAAGGATGCAATATTTTCGACGACAGTCACTTTTGGTTTGGGAAGTTACGTCGGGTACTTGAGTCGAGAAAATCATGAGGCAAGCTATACCGATTAAACGAAAACAGTGATTTTTTAATAATTATTTTTTCCATCCAAATTTCGACCAATGGAATTGCACCATTCGACGTCACGTGGTACAATCTAGACGGTTTCAAACTGATAATTTTTCTGATAATTTTCTCTCTTATTTGCCATAGGAAAAACATAAGATCTCCCAATCGAGTGAAGAGCTGACAGATTGAATTTTTTTTTCGTGACAATTGAAGGATCTCAATCGAATATGAGTAGATTCGGAGTTAATTCTTTGGAAATCATTGATGAGAATGTGAAGGGAAATGTTAAATTAATCCCAAATTGAATTGTATAACTATTAATAGTTATTGCAACTGCTCTTTTTGATACAATAAATTAAGATCTCGAAATGATTCAAACGGCATTCTCCAAGTCTGCTCCCGAGCTTTTCAAATCACCCCCCCGATAAGCCCAAATCCGTTCATTCAGAGCAAAGTTATGGGCGTTTGAAATTTCGTTATTTTCAGATTTTTGAAAAAAGCGAGCAAAAATTGGAGAAATTTTTTTTTTCTTTTCGTTTTTCTCACTATTTTCAGGCTTCGAGCGATCGGAAATTTTCCGCTGATCATGAATCCGATCGAATGTTTCCCCGAAGCCGAAGAATTCAATATGAATAAGTCAAAAAACGAAAAAAAAAAAAAAAAATAAAAACAAAAAAATGTTTCAAGTCAAGAAAAGTATGAAAAATATTTCAAGTCAACGAAAGTACGAAAAATATTTCAAGTCAACGAAAGAGCCTTGATGCGGATGCAAATTAAAATTTTTAAGAACAATCACCGTTCATCCTAGTTAACCGAAAAGTTCGAATTTAAAATTTTGTAATTAAAAAATTTTTCCCCAACAAAATGAAAATTTCCCGTTTCCCTGAATAATTTAAAACTCCCTGACATTTCCAGGTTTTCCCCTGACCGTGTGGCCACCCTGAATCCAGTTTTGCCTCATCACAGAGGGAGCTTTTTTTTTTTTTTACCGCGAGCGAACGAAAAATTTGACAGAAAATTTGTTCGCATTGATTTTGTCATTGATAACGTTAGTCCGGAAATTGCGCAAAGTTTTTGAATTTTGTTTAAAAAAAAAAATAAATGCGTTCAACCTTTATGGACTTTCGATCTTTTTTTTTTTTTTTTAATTCGTATCCGTATTCGAGCTCTGGATCCTGCAATTTGCAGGTTGTCCAGTCGAAGAGGTTCTCGCAAACTTTTATATAAAAAAAAAAAAAAAAAAAAAAGAGAAAGTTATAATGAAGCAATCCCCAAATTCACATCATGTGTTATTTTTTTCTTTTTTAAATGAATAATTTAGAACGAAAAAATTTTTGAATCGGCTAAAACGTACTTTTTGTAACCGGTGAAAAGTTCGACCGTGGAAAGCGACGTAAGCTCGGCCTCGTCGTCGATCGCCGCGGTCAACAGCTTTGCTTTCAGAAGAATCTGGATAACCTGATTGCGACGCGTTCAAGAGAGAAAAATAATAATATATTTTCACACGAAAAGATGAATTTTCAAAAATTTAACGGATATCGAATAACAACGAAGCTTTTGTCCGGCAGCGCGAAATATTTTTTTTCTCACCTGAAGCAAAAAGTCTATTTTAATCTGTGTCGCGTCGTGCAACTGCTGTATCGTCCAGACCGTTGACACGTTGTACTGGAGCAAAACTGCCATTTGAAATGTCGATGCCTGAAGCGTGTAACGATTTTTGAAACAATTCGTCAATAATTCACCCTTCGACATGTTGTACAACCAATTCAACTTTCTACCGCTGTGCTGCGAACTGTAGAAAGCCGTGAATCTGTGCACGGATTTTTCCAACTGCAAACACAAAAGTCATGTCGTTGATCATGCCAGAGGGGAAAGAAAAAGAAAGAAAAAAAAAAAAAAAAAATGATTCACGTAATTTTAATCGAATGGGACAAGATCGAGTGAATTTTAAGGAGTTTTGATCGTCTTTGCTATATTGTAATTCATTTTCATGAATTTCAATCGATTCTTGTACGTAAGAATTTATTTTAAAAAAAGTTTCAAATGTTCAAACCGATCTGAATATATTTTATAAGGTTTTGGAGCAATTTTTAACGAGTCTGAAACCTTTTCAATATGTTTGAAGCGATTTTAACAGGTTTCGGATTAATTATAATGAGTTACAAAGGATTTCAAGGAGTTTTAAAAGGTCTTTGCACATTTGAATAAGTTTTAACAAGCTTCAAACGTTTTAAACAGATCCGAATAGAGTGTAAAAAGTTTTGAACGATTTTAATACGTTTGAATTCGATTTATCAGGTTTAAAAGAAGTTTAAAATGTTCAAACCGATCTGAATATATTTTATAAGGTTTTTGAGACATTTTTAACAAGTCTGAAACAGTTTCAATGGGTTTGAATCGATTTTAACAGGTTTTCATCGACTGCAACGAGTTTCAAAGGATTTCAAGGAGTTTTAAAAGGTCTTTGCACATTTGAATAAGTTTTAACAAGCTTCAAACGTTTTAAACAGATCCGAATATATTGTAAAAAGTTTTGACCGATTTTAATACGTTTGAATTCGTTTTATCAGGTTTAAAAGAAGTTTGAAATGTTCAAACCGATCTGAATATATATTATAAGGTTTTGGAGTGATTTTTACCGAGTCTGAAACCGTTTCAATGGGTTTGAATCGATTTTAACAGGTTTTCATCGACTGCAACGAGTTTCAAAGGATTTCAAGGAGTTTTAAAAGGTCTTTGCACATTTGAATCAGTTTCAACAAGCTTCAAATGTTTCAAACAGATCCGAATAGATCGTAAAAGGTTTTAAACGATTTTGATAAGTTTAAATCCGTTTTGTCAGGTTTAAAAAAAGTTTCAAATCACCAAACCGATCTGAATATATTTTAGAAGATTTTTCGAGCGATTTTTAACCAGTGTGAAACAGTTTTAATATGTTTTAATAGATTTTGGATCGACTAAAACGAGTTTCAGAGGATTTCAAGGAGTTTTAAAAGGTCCTTACGCGTTTGAATCAGTTTCAACGAGCTTTTAAACGATTTTAATAAGTTTGAATCCATTTTATCAGGCTTAAAAGAAGTTTCAAATGTTCAAACCGATCTGAACATATTTAAGAAGGTTTTTGAGCGATTTTTAACAAGACTGAATCAGTTTCGATATGCGTGAATCGATTTTAACAGGTTTTATATCAACTGCAACGATTTTCAAAAGATTTCAAGGAGTGCTAAAAGGATTTTACATGCTTGAATCAGTTTCATCAAGCGTCAAACGTTTTAAACAGATCCGAATATATTGTAATGAGTTTTAAACGATTTCAATAAGTTTGAATTCGTTTTGTCAGGTGTTTGAATCCATTTTAACAGGTATTGGTGGTCTATAACAAGTTTAAAACGATTTCAAAAAGTTCGAAAAGGTTTTTTAAATGCTCGAATCGATTTTTGCAAAAGCTCAAACCCAATCGAGTAGATCCGTTTGTTTCGATTTAAAAAAAATGCTCGAATCGATTTTAGCAAAAGCTCAAACCCAATCGAGTAGATCCGTTTCTTTCGATTTAAAAAAACCTCGAATACACTCTCATAGATATAAATCAATAAAAAAAAAACACGCTTTAAGGAGGTATTATCGTTTCTCACGTGAAAATTAATTTCCAACTTAGCTACGTGAAATTTTGTGAACACGAAATTCAGAGCAAAATCCAACTTGTGGTGAAATTTCACAACGATTTACCGTTTAGAAACTGACATATTTAATTTTAAAATCACAATTTTTGTATACTTTTAACACATGTCTTATGGCGTGAAGGGTACCAAGGTTAGGTTTTTTGTTTTTTCTGCGTGATAATTCCAACTTTCGTTGATGAAAAACGAACACATGCAACTTTGGATTACAGGTAATAAATTGATGTACTTTAAATGTAGGATTACCGATGAAATAAAAGAGAAATATCGAGTTAATCGCACTGGTTTCTGAACGCGACGAACTATACGAGCTGATTGAAAATAAATTTGGCAACGCCGCATAACCAACTCAAACTATCGCACGCATATATGTGTGTCTATATATGTATATATATGTATATAGATATATATGTATATATAGATCGGAACTTGAAAAATAAATGCAAAAAATAAGCAGTGAAATAATTTCACCATTTGCGGTTCGATCACAAAATAAGTGAGGTTAGGTTCACATGCTTCACGCACGCACCCATACAACTCTGACACACGACACACGCATTCTTCCGCTAAGCGATGTTGCCGCCTAACCTTCTTCCCCATATAACTGCTAGAATCATGCAAGTCTTTTCTTATGAACATTTTTTTTCCTAACAATTAAAGTGTTCAAAACACAAGTATATTAGTAATAAAAAATTAAAATAATTTTTTTAATCACTATTTAAAAATAAAAATTTAGCAGAAAATCCAAACACTATTTTGACTCTGAAGTTTCGATAATACCTCCTTAAGCCATTACAAAACATTCAAATCGTCTGCAACGTGTTACAAATGACTCTGACAAGTTTCAATCGATTCCAAACAGGTTCAAACTCAATTTAACGAGTTTCAATGAACTTTAACCGAGTTCTTAAAGGCATTAATCGGGGTTTTTTTCTTACCTCAGTTGGCAATGAGAATGTGAAAGACTGTTGAAACGGCCACGAGCCCGACGACAATACTTGTATAGTGAAGTCTATGTCCAAAATTTCACCAGAATTTATCAGATGTCTCCGGAATTGCTCGTTCAAATCCTTCGAGACACCAATGTCCTATGATGAAAAAAAGAAGAAAAAAAAAAAAAATCACTATGACGATTAATCCTCGGGGGAGGTCGTACCAAACGGCGAATTCGGAGCCAAACGATGAGAATATTATCTTAAATTTTTCAAGACCTTTGATCGACCGAGACACATGTACCGTCAAAATTTCACAAGGTTTCACCATGCAGTTTCGGAGAAAATAAAATATGAAAATACATTATACACGGACTCTCTGTACTGTACTTTATATTTTTTTTAATCAGAAAAAAACGGTGTAGCTCTAAAAAAAAAAACCCTCGACATACGATACTTTCACAGCGATAGCAAAAAAAAAAAAAAATCAGTTTTTACCATCTCGTTTCCAAAATTTACGAAGATGACACGAGTGAGAGGGAAAAATTTGTACGTGGACGTGGGAAAAATTATTTGAATGACCTAACGGTGAGACGCCGCTGTGACACTGTTACGACCTCCTCAGGGTTAGTACCTCTATGCCACAGCGACGGGGGAAAAAGGAAGCGGTGTACGGGACGAACGGGGTTATGCGTGACAGATTTGGTGTGCCGCTCGTGTGCGCTAGCGCAATTCTTTTTAACTCCATGATATCTCGACAAGGAATGGGCTAGGCTGCGCTGCGGAAACGTAGGGAAAATCGGAAAGAAGGGATACGAGAGATGGGGACATGCGGAATCTGTGGGAACCGACGAAGAGAATCTGGAACACATATATATGGATGTGCGAAGAGGCCAGGAAAGAAATAAGGAAAGAATGGGTGGACGGAGTGGACGAACGGAGAGGAGAGCGGACGATTCAACTCTGTGGCTAAACGAAACGCTAAAAGGGAAGGTAATGAAGAAAATGTGTGAAAAACCTTCGGAAGGATAAGAAAAAAAAAAAAAAATAAGAGGTAAGTTGGATAAGGTGTAAAGTAAGGTGACGGAGGAAACAGACAGGGAAGTAGCATTTAACCTTTACGGGACCGGGCCTTTTTTCTTCAACTTTTTAGTTTAAAGTCCTAGAAATTTTATCTATATCTAATAATAATATATATCTAATATTTATTATTATTATTTATATTTATAATTATTTATTATTTATTATATATTAATATAATAATAATAAATATATCTAATAATAATAATAAAAAATAGATTTTGTCTATATCAATGCATTGGATGGCAAAAAAGATGACTTTCGAGCCGATATATCGGCTCCCGGTCCTGTAGAGGTTAAGGCACCGGCGATAGATCACAACGATGGAGAGCAAAGAGACAATAGCATAAAAATAAAATTGAGGAAAGTTTAAAAAAGGTCGTGATTTTCAAAAACTACAAATATAAGCGGAGAAATGTATAGAAGAAAATGAAGACGAGAGGTGGAAATTGTATGGAGGGATTGTAAAAAAGCGAAGGACGCCGTACAATGGAAAATAAAATGAACTAATCTCGATAAGTAAACGGTAAACTATTCTCAATGTTTTTTTTTTTTTTTTTTTTTTCTACGATATTCGCGTTATGCTCTTATAAGATATTCTCGTTGCTTGTTCAATTCTTGCATTGGATTTTCACGATAAAATGAAAAATGTGTCGTTCGTGCACGCTCAAATACGTGCTAATCGCAACCAACTAGAATTGTAATTATCTCGACTTGGAAACGCCCAATCTCGTTTAAATTGCACAGGCGTTTGGATAATATGAAAAAAAAAAAAAACTTTGGCTTCCCACATAAATGATTCTATGGAGGTATGGACCTTAACACGGTCGGACTTCCGGGATAACTTGAGACAACGGTTGGACAGCGGTCAAAATGACCCCGAAAAATTTAAGGGGTTGCCATGCCTAAACTATCCGTTGTTCGCGATAAAGAAAACTTATCGAAAATTCTTCAACGATTGTAGTATATGAGAAAACGAAAAAGAACTAAAACTTGAAAAAAACTTGAAAAAAAAAGAACTCGTTCGAATGGGCCATTTATTTACCGGATGTAACTTTTGAGTTTTTGGAAAATATTGGGTAATTGGGTCGATACAATAAATCCAAGAAATATGAATTTTGCAAATTCATTTTTCGCCCCTCAATTTTTTCAGGCTCCGCCACCTGATTACTATTATCGGGACCAAAACAAACGTATTGACGCAAGGAAAACCCGAAAATTTGCAAAATTCATAAAATCTATCAAAGTAAATAATTACATACAAATTTTGAATATTCATATATAACCCCTTATTTTTTTAAAGCTCCCCCACTTGATTATCATTATTGGGACCAAAAAAATAACGCGTTGGCCCAAAAAAAAACCCAAGAATTTGCAAAATTCAGAAAATCCATGAAAGTAAATAATTACAAACAAATTTCAAATATTTATGTATAAGTCCTTAGATTTTTCAGGTCCCCCCACCTGATTATCATTATTGGGACCAAAACAAACGTGTTTGTCGAAAAAAAAAAAAAAAAAACCAAGAATTTGCAAAATTCAGAAAAGTCCTCAATGTAAGTAAATTCAAAAACTGAAATTGAACAAAGATCTTTGCGTCCACATGGTTTTTACGCATTATTGACTAAGAAATTCCCTAACTTTTCCAGGTTTTGCAAATATTCCACGGAGATTAGGGTAAAATAAAGAACGTGTGCATGTTTACAAACTATACGGGACGGATTATAGACAAAAATAGCAATGAATCGTTTTTGTGAAAAAACAACAAAACATTTTTAACTCACTTGAAGAAACATTGAGGGGATTTCTCAATTCGATCCTGATATTGGAAAATAAATGTAAAATATTGAAATGAAAAAAAAAAAAAAAAAAAAAAAAAACTGAAATACAAAAAATAATTTAAGGACTGTAAAGTAAAAAAATAAATACATTAAAAGAAAATACCGAACCTGTTCTTTATTATAAACGGAAATTTTTATGTCGGTGCCGATAATTGAAAAATAAATATAAACACTCATCTACAACAATAATTGTGTAGTTTCGTATCGACAAATCGAATGCAGAAGCGTAGCTTTAGAGCTTTGGAGTAAATTAATTTTTAGTTTTTGAAATTTTCATTGTTCGTCACTGACGTAACTTTTGTTGCACATAATAAAGAATAATATAAATATTAAAAATATACGAAAATATTTATTATTATACTTTTCAAGTTGCCATCATTTTTCGTAATTCTGGCAAAAAGTAAATTCTGAAAAAATTCCAGAGAATTTTCTAAATTCCCTGACTTTTCTCTGATTATTCCAGGAGGAAAGAAATTCCCTGAGTTTTTCCTGTTTTCCATATGCGTAACAACCATGGTTCAAAGACCGTCAAAGGTAATCAATCATTGCATTCGATATTGTTCGTTTCAACAGCCACTCCAAAAAATAAAAAAATAATAAAATTGTTACGATAAATGAGATTTATAATGTTTTTTTTTACATTCTTATTGATCCCAGGAGTGTTTTTTAGCGATCCCAACTTAAAAATGACATATTTTATGTAAAATTTTCTCAGCTTTCTGAAAAAAAATTGAATTTTTTTTTGAACTTTGGGCAATGGCGAAAAACCGACTTTTCAGATTGTAATCTTGATTTTGAGAGTCTTCTACACGTATATTAATTAGGCTATATTTTTTTTCGGAATGTTGAGATTTTTTTGCAAAAAAATGTAGAATTGGTTTTTTTTTCAAATTCAAACCCCAAAATTAAATGAAAAAAAAAAAAAAAAAAAAAAAAAAAAAAAAAAAAAAGCTTCCAATTGAACGAATTTGATACCCAATGGTAGCTAGAAAAATGGAGGAAAAAAAAATCTGAAAAAATTATGGCACGTGTTTTTCAGCACAGACATCAAAATTGTGTAACTTAAAAAAAGATCCCCGGTAGTGAAGCCCAAACTTGGCCGATAATTGATATTTTTATTCATATTCAAAGAGACGAAAAATATATTTACCTGGAACATACGCTGAAGTTTCGATGTGTATTCGAAACCGCAGGCTTGTTTCAGTTTCGAGATCATCGAGGCCTCGGCGTCGTCGCTAGCTGACATATGCTGGACCAAACGTTTGGCCAACATTTTACTGTAAAACTTTTGAAAAACGTCCTTGTCCTCGATATATTTGAACACCACCATCTGCCAATCAAAAACAATGTACATGAAATAAAAAAATGAAAAAAAAAAAAAAAAAACAAACAAAAACAAACAAAAAAAAAAACAAAAAATTTACAAATTACTTCCGAGTAACTGAATGTAAAATAAATTGATAATTTCTCATGTTCTCTAGTACTCGTGGTATTTTCACCAATCAACATTAAATAAATCATACATTTTTTTCAAATAATGCGTAACAAAAATATAAATATAGTATTTTCCAAAACAATTCAGTCAAAACGTCTCTCTTGCTGGTTTATTAATTTGAAAATTTTTTGTTTTTGCATTAAAAAAAAAAAAAAAACCGCAAACGACGTTTGTTCTATCGTGAAATTTCCAAAATTGGAAATAAAATATTTTTCGAAACGATTTAGTGCACAAAAAAATCACGTATAAATGCAACCCCGCTTGAGCGATAATTTAAATTTAAAAAAAAAATGAAACAATTAATTTATCGTTTAATCAGAGTAAAAAAAAAATACTTACAACTTGATTCAGCGTGTCTTCGAGTTCGGCCTCTTCGGGATTTTTGCTGCTCTTTTTCAGCAACAAATCGCAGTACTTGGCCAACAATTCGGGCGACTTGCTGCTGCTGTTCGCGGCTCTCGTCACCGAATTGCTGTTTATAAAACGACCGCAGGCTTTGTCGAGGGCAGCGACGAAACCGCTATCGTTGTTGAACGCGTCTAGTACCAGGGCGTTGTACTTCTTGTGAACCTCGAGTATCGTATTCACGTAGACCTTGGAATCCTGCGATTGGAGGAATTTATCCATTCGGGATTGTCGAAGCGACGCCCACGTAAACGAGGACCGTCACTCGATAGCACAGATCTCATCCAATATTAATTTGTTTTTCTTTTTTTTTTTTATATTTCGTGATGATAATTTACGGAAATTCTTGCAAAACATTGGGAATAAAAATTATGAATTTTAGCGCTGGTCGCTCGAAAATTTAAATTTTACAAGCGACGCAAATACGAAGAGAAAAAAAAAACATGGAAAAAATTTCTACGAATTGTTACAAATTAACCCTTTAACGGCTGGTGGGACACATATGTCTTACCTACTTTGAAAAATCGTAAATTCCAGAGAAATGAACATATCGACATCGTTAAGGTCGCACTTTGAAGATTAAGAATGCATCTAATCGTGAAAAATTCGGCGAACGCAAGGGTTGCAACCCCCTTCAGTTTTACATCCTGTCAAAAAGTGCGAAAGTTGCGAGAAAAAAAAATGAGAAATGAGCATAAGTTTCAGGCAAAATTTTTTTTAGAGTCGCGATCTCAAGTATGTGCTTTGAAATAGCATTGAAAATTTGTAGCAAATAGGTCCGGACCAAAAACCATCCCTAACAATAATAAAATATCGATAACCACCCCTAGAAATGGTGATACGCCCAATAATGCACTTTCATTGATGTTTAAGTTCATAAATATTTTTGAAAATACATGAAAAATTTGTAACAAGAATATCCGAATGGAAAACTACCCCTAACAGTAACGAAACATTGAAAACCACCCCTATAAATGATGATACACCTAAAAATGCACTTCCATTGATGTTCAGTTCATATATATTTTCGGAAACGCATGGAAAATGTGTATCAAGAACATCCGAATCAAAAACTACCCCTAACAGTAACAAAAAATAAAAAAACCACCCCTAGCAGTGTTGATGGTATTGGATGTTCATTTCATATAAATTTTTGAAACATGAAAAATTTGTAGCAAGAATATCCGAATGGAAAACTACCCCTAACAGTAACGAAACATTGAAAACCACCCCTAGAAATGATGATACGCCCAAAAATGCACTTCCATTGATGTTCAGTTCATATATATTTTCAAAAACGCATGGAAAATGTGTATTAAGAACATCCGAATCAAAAACTACCCCTAACAGTAACAAAAAATAAAAAAACCACCCCTAGTAGTGTTGATGGCATTGGATGTTCATTTCATATAAATTTTTTAAACATATGAAAAATTTGTAGCAAGAATATCCGAATGGAAAACTACCCCTAACAGTAACGAAACATTGAAAACCACCCCTAGAAACGATGAAACACCCAAAAATGCACTTTCATTGATGTTCAGTTCATACATATTTTCGGAAACGCATGGAAAATATGTATCAAGAACATCCGAATCAAAAACTACCCCTGACAGTAACAAAAAATCAAAAACCGCCCCTAGCAGTCTTGATGGTATTGGATGTTCATTTCATATAAATTTTTGAAAACACAAAATTTGTAGCAAGAAAATATGAATCTAAAACTACCCCCAACAGTAACGAAACATCTAAAACTATCCCTAGAAGTTGTGATGCATCTAAAAATCAACTGTCATTAGTGAGGTCGGGTTGATTTTTGAACGCGAGTCCCCTTGCCTCTCACGAATCGGGATGATTTTTTAACGTTTCTGTGCATATTCAGATGGCAAGAGGTGATGCGACCGCCCAATGTGCATCAACTCTTCAATTATTTTAGAGGTAGGTTCTTGCATCGAGGGTGATATTTTCTCAATTGAGGGACAGTTTATAAGGTTCTAAATGATCCGTAAGTTCCTCAGAATATATTCGCGTGTTCCAGGATACTCATATTACGATTTGGACTAGGATGAAATAATAGGAAATGAGTAATAAAGTTTAATACGTTGCGGGTGAATTTTTCCCAACCGAAGGATTGTTCATAAGGGTTGGAATTATCCGTAAGTTCTTCGGAATATGCTCATGCGTTATGCAATGCTCATATTTCGATTCAGATCAGGATGAAATAACAAAAAATGAGATGATAACTTTTTATCTATTGGGGAGGGTAAATTTCTCTCAATTGAGAGGTAGCTCATAAGGGTTGATTGATCCGTAAGTTCTTCAGAATCACACTACGTGTTCTGGAATGACTTTTCCTCAATTTCTGGCAGAAATGAACGATGGGAAATTAAATTAAGACGTTTTCAAGCGATTGGGGTGGTTTTTTTTTTTATTTGGGGTTAGTTTCTGACGGCAGGAAAATTTTGGAACAATTTTTTTTCTCACATTGGCTACTCATGAATTCAGATTCACCGTGTACCAACTTTGCCAAACGCTCCAAAAAAAAAAACTCAGCTGTTAAAGGGTTAATGTTGCATCATTGGATATACAATAATAATTTTTATTATTTTACCGTCACGATCTTTATTCCTAATTATCGAAGCATCCGGTAGAGCGCCGATTTTTCGAACTAGGACCGAAATATCTCTCGCAATAAAAGATATTAATTTTTATAAATTCTCCTATTAAAAAAAAAAAAACCAAAAAAAAACATCTCACTCCTATAACTATCGATCGTACGTACCTATCGTCATGAAAATTTTTCAACGTAAAATTGATTGAATTTTAAGAAAAAAAAAAAAACAAACAAATCAAAAGTACAATGACTGCTGTAAATTTCCATATTTTTTTTTTTCCCTCAAATTTGAATCGCATACTCGGTCTGCTGTCCCGAAAAAAAAAAAAATCTGTTTTTATAGATTGAAGTGTAAAGAGTTCTTTTCTGAGTGGCCATGCTGATTGTGACCGGAATTGGGACAAATCCGACTGATCGAACAGCTTGCCAAGCTGGTCCTCTCCGATAGGCACAATTCAGCAAAATAGAAAGAATTTACCGTTGCGCAATGCGTATTGTAAAAAAGAAAAATTCAAGCGGAGCATCGTCGAGTGAAAATTTTTAAGAAAAAGAATAAGAAAAATAAAAAATGGAATTTACGTACGTTAGCAGCGGAATCGCCGCATTTGTCGATCGCCGTGAGTCCCTGATTCGCGATGTGGCTCTCGAGAAGATTTCTCAGCTCACCGAGACCATTCATTATCCTCGCGACCAGCACATACATCCTGCCAAGATCGGAGTCCTTCTCCGAGTCGAGAAGATTTTGAAATTCCGAATGAAATCTGTCGAGATGCTTCTCGATAAGTACGCACTCGCACGTTTTAGCAAGACGCTCGTTGGTCGTTTGATGAAGATATACTTGAACGCGTTTCTGCTCCTCCTGCAACCTTTGCTCGATCTGTGCGAACGAAGGGGAAAAAAAAAAAAAAAAAAAAAAACAGATTTACGTCAATTTATCTCCGTCAATTGTGCGTCAGGGATCCTTAAGGTTGTTGTGCTGGTTACTGGAACTTCCGTCTTAAAGTTGGGGATACGCCCTTATGGCAGTAAGGTAATAAAAAGTCGAAAAAACAGTTGGTTACACCCTTTTGGTCCTAAGCCCTGGATATCGATTATATCTGATCTATCAAATTTCAGTTTTCCAACGGGTGTAGTTGGATACGTGGGCAGTAAAACCGTGATCAACGCACTTCTGGTTATAGTCCAGTCAAATTACGAAATCATTAAACATAAAATTATGTAGTTTGGCGATTGTTAAGGATCGATACGGGGGGTGCATTCTGAGCATACATTTTCATTTGAGGGGTTCTCCAAAGGTCAGCTGTACCCCTCATTTCGCTAAAAACGCGTTTAATTCGATATCTCGAGAACGGTTAGTGTTAGGCAAAAAATTGTATTTTTTCTTCCCCCTCCCCCGCCAACTGAAAAATTCCCCGAGATTTCCCTGAACAGTTCAAGATTCCCTGACATTTCCAAGTTTTCCGTGACCGTGGCCACCCCGCATAATGAAGTGAAAAAAAAAAAAAAAAACAAAAAAACAAAAAAAAAACAAAAAAAAAAAACAAAATTTAATCGACGATAGAAACTCTCACCTTGATCATGTACTCGGTAACGGAATTTTGTTGCAAAAAATCGGAAGTCTCGCGAGTGTAAAAGTTCTTGGTATCCTCGAGAAATACATTCTCGAAGGATTCCTTGTACACGGTTAGATTTGGAGCTTTAGCGGTCGGATCCTCCTCGTTTAGACCAAGCTCGACGTAACAATTGATAACGCTGCTAACGAGGCGAGTGTTTATCGTTTCGCCGTTTCTCTCGCGCTCGATCAACTTTAAAACGGCATTAGTCACCTAAAAAAAAAATTAAAATAAAAATAGAGAGATTATATGCATGTATATTCGTGTGTACAGATATGTTTGTATATTATATACTATACTATATACTATACTATTATGTATATAATATATACAATATAATATACTATATATAAATATAATATATACTATACTAAATAATAAATAATAATATAATATATTGTATATATATAATATACATTATATATTATATATATATATATATATATATATATATTGATATATTTGTGTGTGTATATGTTTGTATCGATTGCTCGAAAAAAATTGTGTGTACTTCAATAAAATGGTTTTTTTTTTCTCTCAATTATACCTGCTTGTTCAAAGATTTGAACAAATTGTCGCGCCACGTCACGAGAGCGAGCTGATAAATTTCGAATATTCCCTTGCGTCCTTCCTCGCACTCCCGGCGCACCCAGTGACGATTCAAATAAGCGCAAACGCCGTTCAGTACTTTGCTACTGAACTGATATTCCTCCCATTGTCTCGTGTAAAACTGCAGAACTTCCTCGTCCATCATATCATTTCCATGCTAATTGAGACATATTTACATATTTTATCCTTCCTATTTTTTTTTTTTTTTTTTTTTCTTCACTTATCTATCAATAAAATCGAATTTATTCGAACAGTTGAATTTTCCGTTAAATCGATAACGCGAAAAATTCTTCCATCACAGAAAAACGAAAGAACAAATGATCCTTTTTTTTTTATTTCACCATGCAAATTCTTTTCTTTTCGATTTTTTTTTTTCTTTCTTTTCCATTTCGAGATTACCTCGCGCAACGTTTTGAGATAATCCTTGAGATAATTCTGGAGGCGTATGTAAAGTTCCAGGCCGACCAGTTGAGCACCGCTCGACGTCTGAACGCCCTTCTTGCTCTTCGTCGAGCCCCTCTGCTGATGCACGCTCGTGCAATAATTGTAAACGTGTCTGAGTCGATCGTAGCTCATTAAGGGAAAAAAAAATCAAACTTTTCTTTTCTCCGGCCCTTCGTATCTCGAGCTCTTCGCTCTCGTGAGAGTTGAACGAAAAAAGTGTCAGGACATGAGAATTATTCAAACGACTCGCGAGGGCTGCGCGCGCTCGGATGTTTCGAGAGCGTGGGCGAGTACATTCACTCTTTTTTTTTCTTTCTATTTCTTTGTAAATTTCAGCCGAATAGAGGTGAAATATGCAGCTGCGAGATGAGATTTTTTTTTTTTTTTGAGTATACAAATCGATTTTCACCTCAATTCGGCTGAAATTTATGAGAAAAATAAAAATTAAAAAAAAAAAGAAAGAACTCAAGGATGAGGGGTAAGGCAATCGTATCCGATATCGAGTTTTGGAAGGATCGAGTACGGATTTGACGAAAACTCGAATATTTCGAAAATTTTAAAAACCGAATTGGAACTCTCCAAATTGGAAAGTCAAGATGGAAGAGAATCATGGTTGTTTACGCATTATTGACTCAGAAATTCCCTGACTTTTTCAGGTTTTGCAAATATTCCAGGGTCAAATAAAAAAATGTTAAATATTAAAGTAAAAAATTTAAACAAAAAAAAACTGATATACAAAAAATAATTTAAGGACTGTAAAGTAAAAAAATAAATACATTAAAAGCAAATACCGAATCTGTTCTGTATTATAAACGGAAATTTTTGTGTCGCTGCCGATAAATGAAAAATAAATATAAACACTTGTCTACAGTAATAATTGTGTAGTTTCGTATCGAAAAATCGAATGCAGAAGAGTAACTTTAGAGCTTTGGAGTAAATTAATTTTTAGTTTTTGAAATTTTCATTGTTTGGCACTGACGTAACTTTATAAATATACTTTATAAATATATAGATTCAGCGCATCGAAATACATAATAAACGTTGATCTAGTTCGTAAAAAAATTTCTCGCTTGTATTACTGCATTTTTTTGCTATTTTTAGCAACTTTTAGCGGTTTTTTTGCAATTTACTCAAAATTTTGAGGGTTGTCGAGCTAAATCAACTTCAGATTCGGATTCAGCGCATCGAAATACATAATAAACATTGATGTAGTTCGTAAAAAAATTTCTCGCTTGGATTACTGCATTTATTTGCTATTTTTAGCGATTTTTAGCGGTTTTTTGCAATTTACTCAAAATTTGGATGGTTGACGAGCTAAATCAACCAGATTCGGATTCAGCGCATCGAAATACATAATAAACATTGATCTAGTTCGTAAAAAAATTTCTCGCTTGTATTACTGCATTTTTTTGCTATTTTTAGCAATTTTTAGCGGTTTTTTGCAATTTACTCAAAATTTTGAGGGTGAACGGGTTAAACCGACCTCAAATTCGGATTCAGTGCATCGAAATACATAATCCTAGATGGGTCTGGTCAAAAGTACAGACCGCTTTTTTTTTTTGTGTGCCGGTATTATTGTTTGCAGTGGTCTCTCGAACGTTGCTTCTCTAGGAGGAAAAAAAAATCATGAAAATTCGAAAATGTCCTCAAACCGCACAATTGCACACCTTTTTTTAATGCCCTCAACACCCAGACGACTGCGTTAAAATATCAACGAAAATATATTGCAAGGATACGTGTAGAGCTCTATGTATCTCGGCCTGGACATGCATTGCCTGTTGTAAACTTGCTCGATGCCCTCCTTAAGATCGTCCCATATCTGATCTAGATCGATTTGCTTGAGTCCCGGCGGACCTCCCTGAAAACTGCCGGATCCTCCACCTCCTCTCTGACTCGACATTCTGTGTCTCCTCGATCGTTCGATCGGCGTTTTCTTCTTCCGACTGAAAGACGCTATGATTTTTCTGCTTTTTCGCGCATGCATCGTCGTCGACGCGAAAAAGCAAAAAATTCGAAAAAAAAAAAAAAAAAAAAAAAAAAAATTACTCCACTTCGATCGTCCCTACTTTATCTCGCCGGACAATGAAAACTTAAGTAAAACACCGACTCAAAGTAACGCGCTGTCCGCGCATTCTATGCTGAGAAATATTTATCTTCTAAAAGTACGGCGGCAAGTATAAATTTTTACCTCATAATTGTTTTTGTTGCGCTTGACGAATTATATTTCGTGCTTGAGATAAAGGAAAATCGTGATTAATATTTAAAAAAAAAAAAAAAAAAAAAAAAAAAACCCGTGAAACATCGCAAGCTGCGCTATATATACTCGATGTCGACTCACGACGTGGAAAAAAAAAAAACAAAAAAATATAGAATGACTCAACGTGCTCGTTGCTCTTGAGATTGTACGAAAGAAAACTCGTGATTAGCCAAGTACTGCGATCGTGACATTTCCGCAATTTGCGATTTTTCGTCTATGACATGTCGCGCAAAAAAGCAGAAGAATAAGATTCTGATGCAGCGATATGTAGGGTGAGGGGAAGGGGGCGGCGGAAATAATCGAGATGTTAGAAAAAAAACGCAGCAAAATCGTAATTTTCATTATTCGTTGGGGGGGGGGGGGGGGGGGGGGAGTACGAATAAGGTGATAAACTTACCTCGCAATGTTTACCGCGGCATAACAAGCACCTTCGGCGTCGTAAACTTATTGGCGATTCACAATTCGGGACACACGAGTGTCTCGAAAGAGAGAGAGAGAGAGCGAGAGAGAGTCAGCCCCGCACCAACGGGACAGTAGGTCTCGATCGCCTTCACGAAACTCGATCGCACTGCTTTTTTGTTCTTTCTTTACTCTCTGCAACTCTCTGTCTCCCTAAACCTGCATACACATCAACATACACACACGAAGGCACACGCGCGCGAGCGCGAGACAACTTATACCCGAGCCTGGAATTACGCACCCCGATCGGAGCGAAAGAAACTAAAAAAAAAAAAAAAGAAGAAAATAGTTCACGAGCCAAAGTTAAGTCCGAAAAGATTTGTTTGAGAGCGAAAGGGGGGGGGGGGGGGGGGAGAGAGAGAGAACCGCGATAGCTTTTAATTGCTACGGGTTAAAAGAGAGTTTTAGTCTTTGGACTCCCGCAACACACTCCGCGAATACCTCGATTGTACTGCTGCTTCCTGACTTCCTGCTTCACCTTTTCCCACACAACCCCCCTCGCTCTCTCTTTCCTGACAGGTTAAGTTTCCCCGTGGATGGTGCTGCCAACATCACGGGAAGTTTTCGAAGTACTCGGAAACGACGCTGGCGCTGCAGTCGATAGCTGCATGAAGCTAGCTCCGGTTTGTTTCATAAAAATCATAAATAGACGCTTCATAATCATTATTACTTCCCGAGATCTCCCCGCTCGGATTAATTGATCATTAATTTTTCATTCCGATTTAAATTCGGATCGGTTTCGTTAAAAAATTTCAACATGGCGTTATGCTTGACCTATACTGGAAACTCCACTTCCGGTTCTTTAGCGTCCGTTGGGCGTAAAGGCCGCGGATACACAAGTTTTTTAATAGCTATATATAAAAGGCTACTTCAAGATGGTAATTTTGGAAAAATTCAACATTCCATCAAGCTTTAACCTAAATCAATAACAGACGTCCTCTAATTATACTTCATATCTGTACAAAATTTTATCTTCAGCCGAAGATTTGTTCGAGTGAGCAGTCTTAATAGAAATAAAAAATCAAATTCACATATGTCGACGAAGGTGGATGTGTGGAAAGTTTTATCTTGATTGCTGAATGTATATTGAAGAGTTACATAGCTTACCTTTTTCTTTGATGGCACAAATCATTTACTCATTCGTCGGGACATTGTAAATATGTTTTTCCGACTGTGTGAAAAATCATTTCCAGCATTATTCTTTGGCATTAAAATTTCGAAAATTTCTTTATTTCACGAAAACAGTGCGTGTTTTTGTCTGAGAGAGCAAAACTTGAGTAGTAACACCCAGGTAGTATATTTTTCATGCATAATTCATGAATAATTTATTTTTTCATACATGAGAAAATTAGCTTATGTCCAAAAGTTGGAGGAAAATAGTTTTTTTTTTCATGGGTCAATATAATCAGAGAAGAATTTATCAAAGGAGTGGATCCAAGGAATGGGATGCATGTATAAAGTTGTTTCAAGCCACAAATGATTTAATAACTGGACATTTATTCAGTATTTGATAACCTAATCATATAATTATCATCTGCGAATACGAGAAACATGGTTAGCTGAATTTTAAGACAGCCGAAGGTCTCATTGCCACAGTAAACTGAAGAAAAAAAAAATTCAATATATGTAGACACAAATTTTCAAAATACAATATGCGCTTTGCGGAAAAAATTGAAAAAACTTACTTCATGAGTGAGAGCGGTGGCATGCCAGGCTCTGCTCCTTTTCTAAAGCCTGTACAATAATATCACGAAAGAAAAAAACGTTTATCGGAATGTTGAGTATTTTTTATGTGAACGAAAATCGGAAGAAATCAACGACTAACCTAGAAAAAGCACGGTCGGCAGGAAACCCCAGTGAAAAACGGTTTTCGTTACGTCCAATACAATCTCGATCTTCTGCTTGGTTCCTCGGCTCAGACCCATCGTAATTTTCAATCGAATAACGTGTGTCTGTTATTTTGTTTTTCGTAAATTCACGTTTTTACACGCGATTAAAATTAACACGAGAAAGCACTCGAAACTCTTGCCGTCGTCTGCATCAAGTAAAGTGTAAAGTCGTGTTCGTAAAAAGTTCCTACTTTATTCCTAGTGATAATTTTTTTTTTTTTTTCAAATCGATCTAGGGAAAGTTCGAGTTTCGATCTCTCGAGGTAACAAATCGAGATACCTATAATCGAAATAATAAATCAAATAATAATAATAAATGCGCGCATATCAGTCTGTGCGCATATATAGATGCGCATGATTCATAAACGCGAGTACGTCGTTTATTAGCAGAACAATATAATGTATCTGTCAAAGAATATGTTGTTTATACTCCTGTGCTGGATATCGCTGATCGCAATGGTAAATTACAAGTTCAAAATAATAATTTGATTTCTGGCGATATAATTTTTTTTTTGCTCCGTTACTGTTTCTTCCCAGTTTTCACAGTGTGCCATGACAGTTCAGTGACAGAACGCTGTTTGTGAGGTTAAGACAGCGAATATTCCCCAGTTATACGTTGAAATAATAATAACGAATGTCTGTTGCAATTTTTTTTTTTTCTTCCAGACCTCCGCTGATTATTGCGAGTGGAGCTATTGCTCATTGTCAGAATACTGCTGTGGCGATAATCAGTGCTGCACTGATAACAAAACTACATGGATACTCGTGTAAGAAGCTAAATATACACATTAGGGTGTTTCGAAAAAAAAAAAAAAAAATTTTCGATTCTTCATGCTCTCCCACTCCTCAAAACTTGAGTTTTGACTTGAGGAATTGATTCGATCAACTATTATTCGTTTTCTCCTTTTTTTTTCATCATCTCTTGATTTTGCAAAAAAACTTAAAGATACTATTATATGTATATTAGGGTGTTTCACATTTAAAAAATTTTCGATTTTTTTACGGGCAGATGCAAAAAATGCTTGCTCCTGGTCTAAAAAGAAGCCTTCAAAAGAGTGAGCACTGTAGCACTAGTTTTAGGGCCTCCGAAAACGATTTTTCTAAAAAAATAAGTGAAAAATCGATATTAGCACCCCTTTAATATTTACTGTTTCTTTTATGTTTTACAAACAATGAATTATGTTCAAAAAAGATATGACCAAAAAAGAACATCTAAAGTGCATTATAGAGAAATGCTGACATGGAATTTCCAAAACCAGTGTCGTAAGGTGTTTGGCACACGGTTGGTCCAATTCAACCTTTCGAAGTCTCACCCTGTTCGGGCAGCACTTCCACATCTTTTGAACTTGGGGATATGAAAAAAAAAATAATGACGCGGACCTATCTCTCGCACGCTGCCCGCCCGGCAATCCGCGCACAAGTGCCCCCCATCCCTGATTTTCCCCTCCCATACGGAAATATCCAAACTCCTTAAAGGTTCTTTTTATTTAAAATACATGGTCTCAAATTTGTCCTTCAAAAAAGTTCGTCATAGACGTTATTTGGCTGTTATAATTATAAACGTCCAATGAGCGGCGGCTTTCGCTTAAGCTACAGAGCTGCCTCTTCGCGAGGATGTTTTTTTCTATCAAAACTCAAATTTTGTGGCGTGGGAGGATGAAAAATAAAAATTTTTTTTTTTTTTAAACACCCTAATACACATAGTGATGATTTCATTCGTTATTTTTATCTTAGTTTATGTCTCTGTAAGGGGCGTTTGTAAATTACGTCTAAAGAAGGTCCTACAATGTTCGTTTACGCTTTCGTAATAGTCCAGTCATGGACGCTGCTTCTGTGAGCATTGAAAGTTTCACTCAATAACCTAGCCGCGTCCTTTAGATATTGATCTGAATGCGAATTCGTTGGCTATCTTTCGTAGAAATTGGTATGATGATTGTTGTAAATATTTTAATTGTTTAAATTGATATATCTAGGGAAGGGGTCGAGATAACGAATTTTTTTCAACGAATCAATGTTTTTCTACTAAAAATAAAAAAAAAAATGGTCCTTACATATTATATCGTATCTTTGTTATATACCAAGTTACAGGTGTGTAAAGAATGAAAAAAGTTGCGGACGTGCTTTTGATAGGAAAAACAATAAGATAGGGTTATCAATTTTGATAGGGTGCTCAATAAGGAAAACATCGGATGAAAGACTTGAAAAAAAATAAAAATAAAAATAAAAATAAAATAAAACAAAATCGCGTCAAATGGAAGATTGGAAATGGTGCAAAAACATGGTTGGGCGTTTTTAACAATGATCCGCTAACCGCTAACAATGTCCGCTAACCGACCAATCACGTATTTCAATCATAAAACAAAAGGTGCTAGTATCCACACGCACACACTGACGCAGTCCACACCTACATGACATACGCGTGACGCTCGATTTCCCGGCTAGCCCCTACCGTAGAACGAAAGCATAGATGTTTACACATCAAAAACCAACAAATTCGTATTCAGGCGATCCGAATCTATGGAGCGCAGCTAGGCTTCCGAGTAGACCTTTTAGTGCACACAGAAGGTCCGTCCGCGCCAGTACTATAATCGTTTCAGTAAACTTGTGGAGCTTAGATGATTTGCTACGCTATCTGACTATCGAGTTGGGCCTAAGAGGTGGAGAAAATGGAAAAAAAAAAAACTTGACAAAATTGTTTTTCCTCACAGTGGTGGATTGCTGACTGCCCTGGTTCTTGCATCAGTTTGTTGCGGATGCTTCTATCGTCAGATTGATTATTATCGCCTTCGTATGCAATGGCCATTCTCTTCCAATGATCCGCTCATACCACATACCACAGCTTGAAAGTATATTTAGTAGGAGATATTCTTACAACGTTAACAAATTGCGCTATTACGGATAATTTATCGGTGATAATATCGCCTCGAACGAATAAAAAAATAATGTATATACCACAATGTAAAACTTCCGTTGCACGAAAATCCTGATTTTTTAAATTCAAGCTCTGCCAAGCCCGTATAATAGGCAACTTTTCCAATGAATTTTCGAAATCCGGAGCCTGCGTGTATCGAATCTTCGCTCCGAGCTCTAAACTATACCATTAGGGTGATTAAAAAAAAAAAACGCTTCATCATTTTTTCATTGCGTTCATAGAAATTTTTTAAAAACTTTCCTCTAACGAGAATCGTTCCCGTACAAGCTGTGGTTGGTACAATTTTTATTTTTTTTATCTTTATTGATACCACGTCAATGTTGAGATTTCGAAAAGAAGCTCTTTTGGAAAAACTTAATATTGAAATATCGTTAAAATCTTGATCTCAGATTTTTTTTTTCATCGAATATCAAAGGTTTAAAAAACAGGTATCATTTTGATTCCTTTTTGTTTCTTCGCATTTTATTCTTTTCATTCAATCCTTTCAACTAATCGATATATCTTATGTGAAAACCGGAAGAACGTGCAACGATAATAAGTGTACAATATTTTGTAAATAAAATCAGTCGACAGGACAAAAATGTATGAATAGTTATTAAAAAGTGATGTAGTGAAAGTTTCTATACAATATAATTCAGAAGCTGTTCACTTTGGACCGAATAAAGCATAGCCGCATAAATGGACACCGCTTCTCTGGAATTCCAACTTATAATTTCTCAAAACCGCAAATCGGTAGAGGCACTGCCCGCATATTCTGTGAAAATTTCAGATTGATCGATCGTCTAGTTTTTCGGATATGAGGAGTTAAAAGTTACCGACTAGCCACGAGTTGTAGCCCATGATCGATTTATTCCTTTTGTTTCATGCGGGCCCTGCTGAATCATTTTCTATCAGATTGAGTATTCAATGAGTAATGTTTTCCCAAAATTTTATTCAAAGTGAAGTCAAATAGGTCATGTACTAATGATAGCTACGATCGATAGTCTCCGACTTATCAATTTTTTAATATCAGATTTTTTTGATACATTAAAGCGAATATCTCAATTCTTTCGGGAACTACATGTGATTTCTATTGAACCTTGTTTACGCCAAATTATACGATGTTTTGGGAGACAAATATTTGAGATTAAAAAAATGATTTTAATATGAAGTTGCAGAAAAGGAAAATCATTTCTCTATCTCAAATGCTTTTCTTCGAAAACGTGGTATGATTTGACGTTCCTAGCGGGAAAAGCAACCAGTTGTCTGGTGTAAAATAACCCTACAAGCAACCGGGCAGACAACGGTTGCTTTGTGCAAAAAAGCAACTGCAAAAGTACTGAGATTTTTTTTATTTCTTATTTTGCAAAACTTTGCGCAATATACTGCGCAGAAGATACCTTAGGTGAAAAATCCGAGCATAATCATGCCCTATAGTACAGAGGGGTGTTACGACGTCATTCGGCCCGCAGAGCCCGTAAATTTCTTGCAATTTTTACACCTTAAGAAATAATAATTTACCTGCTTGAAGAAATTAATGCAATGTTTATTAACTTCAAAAAAACATTTAACTGTAACAGAATGATAATGAAAAAAAAAGGAGAAGATCGTTTACATGCAAGTTCTTTATTATCGAGTATTGAATTTTGACAATAAAATGCTGAAAAATGTAAATTTGTTTAAATCAATATACAGCAAGTTACATATCACCATATGTAATTGACAAAAAAAAAAAAAAATTCACACATGATCTTGTAGTAGAAGAACCTTATATTGTTATACATATTTTATTAATAGTTTTTTTACGTTCTTATAAGATAAATTCATATCTCATGCATCGTAATGCAAAACACCTGTATAGCTAAAATGAAAATTGCGAAACGCTCATTTCCACACCCACCATGAGGTAGAGCAAATCTGGGCGCGTTTTTTTTTAAGTGGTATCCCCTGTAGGCCTACTCCACTCTGACTACCTTTACACCGATGGGGTTGCAGCATTAGCATGATTGCTACAGAACACGTACTCCTCCATCATCGAACTGTCACATTCATGCTAAAGCACAGGCCAACTCCATCAATGGAAACGCGGTCTCTACCTATATCTGCCTAATTTTGAAAACTATAATTAAACGGGATAAAAAAAACAAAGCGGAAGTAATTACGGAATTGAGGATAGCAAAGGCATTTTATATTTTCGAGAAATGTAAAATACCGACAACGACAAAGAGTCTCGTTATAGAGCTGCGCCCCAACAAAAGAGTCGAGGATCAAGTGTCCAGAACAATCTCTTTGTCATTGTGCCATGGAAACTAACAATAATCTTCCGCTTTGTTTGAATACCGACCCCCTCTGTCGACAGAGGGGATTCTTATTTATATTAGGATATATCTTAACCTCATATCTATACCTGCCTATATCTTTATAGAAATATTATAGTAAGTCAACTAAAAATCTTAATATTAGCTTAAATTGCAATGATAATCTCTTAACATCAATATACGCAGCGGACTAACTTAGATCTAGGGGGTTGGTATTTAATACCGATTGAAAATCTTAGCCTTAAACGTATACCTGCTTATATTTAGACATGGAAATAATATATTAAACCACGTCAACTACAAAATACGGGCGTGTTTTTTTTCAAGTGGTATCCCATATTGGCCTAAGTCCACTCTGCTTACCTAAAAGCCTGGGGCCAATTAAAAAACAAAGCGCAAGTAATTGCGAAATTGAGGGTAGCAAAGGCATTTTCTATTTTCGCCAAAATACGAAAATACCAGCAATGTCAAAGAGAATCGTTATGAAGGTGGAACTAACCCAATCTTAGCTTCAATGGTCCAGAACAATCTCTTCGTCATTGTGCTACAGAAACTAACAAAAATAAAAAAGCTTCCGCTTTGTTTGAATACCAACCCTCTCTGTTGACGGAGGGGGTTCGTATTTATATTAAGATATCGTAACCTTATATCTATACCTGCCTGTATCTGGATAGCAATATTATAGTAAGTCAACTATAAATCTTAATGTTAGCTTAAATTGCGATGAGAATTTCTTAACATTAATACGCAGCGGACTAACTTAGATCTATGGGGTTGGTATTTTATACCGATTGAAAATCTTAGCCTTCTAACGTATACCTGCTTATATTTAGACATGGAAATAATATATTAAACCACGTCAACTACAAAATACGGGCGTGTTTTTTTTCAAGTGGTATCCCATATTGGCCTAAGTCCACTCTGCTTACCTAAAAGCCTGAGGCCAATTGAAAAACAAAGCGCAAGTAATTGCGAAATTGAGGGTAGCAAAGGCATTTTCTATTTTCGCCGAAATACGAAAATACCAGCAATGTTAAAGAGAATCGTTATGAAGGTGGAACTAACCCAATCTTAGCTTCAATGGTCCAGAACAATCTCTTCGTCATTGTGCTACAGAAACTAACAAAAATAAAAAAGCTTCCGCTTTGTTTGAATACCAACCCTCTCTGTTGATGGAGGGGGTTCGTATTTATATTAAGATATCGTAACCTTATATCTATACCTGCCTATATCTGGATAGCAATATTATAGTAAGTCAACTATAAATCTTAATATTATCTTAAATTGCGATGAGAATTTCTTAACATTAATACGCAGCAGACTAATTTAGATCTATGGGGTTGGTATTTTATACCGATTGAAAATCTTAGCCTTATAACGTATACCTGCTTATATTTAGACATGGAAATAATATATTAAACCACGTCAACTACAAAATACGGGCGTGTTTTTTTTCAAGTGGTATCCCATATTGGCCTAAGTCCACTCTGCTTACCTAAAAGCCTGAGGCCAATTGAAAAACAAAGCGCAAGTAATTGCGAAATTGAGGGTAGCAAAGGCATTTTCTATTTTCGCCAAAATACGAAAATACCAGCAATGTTAAAGAGAATCGTTATGAAGGTGGAACTAACCCAATCTTAGCTTCAATGGTCCAGAACAATCTCTTCGTCATTGTGCTACAGAAACTAACAAAAATAAAAAAGCTTCCGCTTTGTTTGAATACCAACCCTCTCTGTTGACGGAGGGGGTTCGTATTTATATTAAGATATCGTAACCTTATATCTATACCTGCCTGTATCTGGATAGCAATATTATAGTAAGTCAACTATAAATCTTAATATTAGCTTAAATTGCGATGAGAATTTCTTAACATTAATACGCAGCGGACTAACTTAGATCTATGGGGTTGGTATTTTATACCGATTGAAAATCTTAGCCTTCTAACGTATACCTGCTTATATTTAGACATGGAAATAATATATTAAACCACGTCAACTACAAAATACGGGCGTGTTTTTTTTCAAGTGGTATCCCATATTGGCCTAAGTCCACTCTGCTTACCTAAAAGCCTGAGGCCAATTGAAAAACAAAGCGCAAGTAATTGCGAAATTGAGGGTAGCAAAGGCATTTTCTATTTTCGCCAAAATACGAAAATACCAGCAATGTTAAAGAGAATCGTTATGAAGGTGGAACTAACCCAATCTTAGCTTCAATGGTCCAGAACAATCTCTTCGTCATTGTGCTACAGAAACTAACAAAAATAAAAAAGCTTCCGCTTTGTTTGAATACCAACCCTCTCTGTTGATGGAGGGGGTTCGTATTTATATTAAGATATCGTAACCTTATATCTATACCTGCCTATATCTGGATAGCAATATTATAGTAAGTCAACTATAAATCTTAATATTATCTTAAATTGCGATGAGAATTTCTTAACATTAATACGCAGCAGACTAATTTAGATCTATGGGGTTGGTATTTTATACCGATTGAAAATCTTAGCCTTATAACGTATACCTGCTTATATTTAGACATGGAAATAATATATTAAACCACGTCAACTACAAAATACGGGCGTGTTTTTTTTCAAGTGGTATCCCATATTGGCCTAAGTCCACTCTGCTTACCTAAAAGCCTGAGGCCAATTGAAAAACAAAGCGCAAGTAATTGCGAAATTGAGGGTAGCAAAGGCATTTTCTATTTTCGCCAAAATACGAAAATACCAGCAATGTTAAAGAGAATCGTTATGAAGGTGGAACTAACCCAATCTTAGCTTCAATGGTCCAGAACAATCTCTTCGTCATTGTGCTACAGAAACTAACAAAAATAAAAAAGCTTCCGCTTTGTTTGAATACCAACCCTCTCTGTTGACGGAGGGGGTTCGTATTTATATTAAGATATCGTAACCTTATATCTATACCTGCCTGTATCTGGATAGCAATATTATAGTAAGTCAACTATAAATCTTAATATTAGCTTAAATTGCGATGAGAATTTCTTAACATTAATACGCAGCGGACTAACTTAGATCTATGGGGTTGGTATTTTATACCGATTGAAAATCTTAGCCTTCTAACGTATACCTGCTTATATTTAGACATGGAAATAATATATTAAACCACGTCAACTACAAAATACGGGCGTGTTTTTTTTCAAGTGGTATCCCATATTGGCCTAAGTCCACTCTGCTTACCTAAAAGCCTGAGGCCAATTGAAAAACAAAGCGCAAGTAATTGCGAAATTGAGGGTAGCAAAGGCATTTTCTATTTTCGCCAAAATACGAAAATACCAGCAATGTTAAAGAGAATCGTTATGAAGGTGGAACTAACCCAATCTTAGCTTCAATGGTCCAGAACAATCTCTTCGTCATTGTGCTACAGAAACTAACAAAAATAAAAAAGCTTCCGCTTTGTTTGAATACCAACCCTCTCTGTTGATGGAGGGGGTTCGTATTTATATTAAGATATCGTAACCTTATATCTATACCTGCCTATATCTGGATAGCAATATTATAGTAAGTCAACTATAAATCTTAATATTATCTTAAATTGCGATGAGAATTTCTTAACATTAATACGCAGCAGACTAATTTAGATCTATGGGGTTGGTATTTTATACCGATTGAAAATCTTAGCCTTATAACGTATACCTGCTTATATTTAGACATGGAAATAATATATTAAACCACGTCAACTACAAAATACGGGCGTGTTTTTTTTCAAGTGGTATCCCATATTGGCCTAAGTCCACTCTGCTTACCTAAAAGCCTGAGGCCAATTGAAAAACAAAGCGCAAGTAATTGCGAAATTGAGGGTAGCAAAGGCATTTTCTATTTTCGCCAAAATACGAAAATACCAGCAATGTTAAAGAGAATCGTTATGAAGGTGGAACTAACCCAATCTTAGCTTCAATGGTCCAGAACAATCTCTTCGTCATTGTGCTACAGAAACTAACAAAAATAAAAAAGCTTCCGCTTTGTTTGAATACCAACCCTCTCTGTTGACGGAGGGGGTTCGTATTTATATTAAGATATCGTAACCTTATATCTATACCTGCCTGTATCTGGATAGCAATATTATAGTAAGTCAACTATAAATCTTAATATTAGCTTAAATTGCGATGAGAATTTCTTAACATTAATACGCAGCGGACTAACTTAGATCTATGGGGTTGGTATTTTATACCGATTGAAAATCTTAGCCTTCTAACGTATACCTGCTTATATTTAGACATGGAAATAATATATTAAACCACGTCAACTACAAAATACGGGCGTGTTTTTTTTCAAGTGGTATCCCATATTGGCCTAAGTCCACTCTGCTTACCTAAAAGCCTGAGGCCAATTGAAAAACAAAGCGCAAGTAATTGCGAAATTGAGGGTAGCAAAGGCATTTTCTATTTTCGCCAAAATACGAAAATACCAGCAATGTTAAAGAGAATCGTTATGAAGGTGGAACTAACCCAATCTTAGCTTCAATGGTCCAGAACAATCTCTTCGTCATTGTGCTACAGAAACTAACAAAAATAAAAAAGCTTCCGCTTTGTTTGAATACCAACCCTCTCTGTTGATGGAGGGGGTTCGTATTTATATTAAGATATCGTAACCTTATATCTATACCTGCCTATATCTGGATAGCAATATTATAGTAAGTCAACTATAAATCTTAATATTATCTTAAATTGCGATGAGAATTTCTTAACATTAATACGCAGCAGACTAATTTAGATCTATGGGGTTGGTATTTTATACCGATTGAAAATCTTAGCCTTATAACGTATACCTGCTTATATTTAGACATGGAAATAATATATTAAACCACGTCAACTACAAAATACGGGCGTGTTTTTTTTCAAGTGGTATCCCATATTGGCCTAAGTCCACTCTGCTTACCTAAAAGCCTGAGGCCAATTGAAAAACAAAGCGCAAGTAATTGCGAAATTGAGGGTAGCAAAGGCATTTTCTATTTTCGCCAAAATACGAAAATACCAGCAATGTTAAAGAGAATCGTTATGAAGGTGGAACTAACCCAATCTTAGCTTCAATGGTCCAGAACAATCTCTTCGTCATTGTGCTACAGAAACTAACAAAAATAAAAAAGCTTCCGCTTTGTTTGAATACCAACCCTCTCTGTTGATGGAGGGGGTTCGTATTTATATTAAGATATCGTAACCTTATATCTATACCTGCCTATATCTGGATAGCAATATTATAGTAAGTCAACTATAAATCTTAATATTAGCTTAAATTGCGATGAGAATTTCTTAACATTAATACGCAGCAGACTAATTTAGATCTATGGGGTTGGTATTTTATACCGATTGAAAATCTTAGCCTTATAACGTATACCTGCTTATATTTAGACATGGAAATAATATATTAAACCACGTCAACTACAAAATACGGGCGTGTTTTTTTTCAAGTGGTATCCCATATTGGCCTAAGTCCACTCTGCTTACCTAAAAGCCTGGGGCCAATTAAAAAACAAAGCGCAAGTAATTGCGAAATTGAGGATAGCAAAGGCATTTTCTATTTTCGCCAAAATACGAAAATACCAGCAATGTTAAAGAGAATCGTTATGAAGGTGGAACTAACCCAATCTTAGCTTCAATGGTCCAGAACAATCTCTTCGTCATTGTGCTACAGAAACTAACAAAAATAAAAAAAGCTTCCGCTTTGTTTGAATACCAACCCTCTCTGTTAACGGAGGGGGTTCGTATTTATATTAAGATATCTTAACCTTATATCTATGCCTGCCTATAAATGGATAAAAATATTATTTTATTCAACTAGAAATCTTAATATTGACTCAAATTGCGATGTGAATTTTTTAATATTAATCCGCAATATGGGCTAACAGATCTAGGGGATTTGTATTTCATATCGATTAACAATCTTAACCTTATATCTATACCTGCCTATGCATGGAAAAAATATTTTATTATTCAACTAGAAATATTAATATTAACTTAAATTGCGATGTGAATCTTTTAATATTAAGCCGCAATAATGGGCTAACTTAGATCTAGGGGGTTGGTATTTTATACCGATTGAAAATTGCAACCTTATACACGTATAATCTGCCTATATATGAATAGAAATGTTATATTAAATCAAGCTATAGATATCTTTAATTGTAACTTAAATTTACAAAGCGACCTCTTAACATTAAGGCCTAATAACAGGCTAACTTAGATGTAAGAAAGAGTCCCTAGAGCGATAAGAAAACCTGAAAACCCATAACGTTTTTTCCCAATGATGAATACGATCGATTAATAGTACATTTCGACACGAGTACGCAAAGGCTTTTTTGACGAAACGAGAGGATTACGGCACGAGCCGAAGGCGAGTGTTGTAACGAGTTTCGTCAAAAAGCCTTTTCGTACGAGTATCGAACATAATTTTTCCTCATGAGAGCCGAGAAAGCGCAACGAAGTTGCGATTTCGAGGTTAGAATGAGGAAAAAAAATGTATGCGTCGTGTACTAGAGCAAACATGACACATAAACAACCTGTAACCGGAGGAATATATATGCGACATGGTAATAGTGAAACTTAACCTACAATACGTGAGAGATAACCTGAAAAAAAAAAAACATTTGCATGTTAATTCTATTGATTCAAGCGATATCAAGCAAATATATATACACATACATCTTAAGCGCAATAAAAGAAAATGCATAGAATCACATTATTAGAAAGGAACATAGAAAATGCATGCAAACAGTTTTTTCTGTGGTAAAAGCACGCATGAGTCATGTAATGAAATTACTTAATGGTATGAATACCAGGCACTTTAAGGCACAATTTAACAAAAAGTGAATTCAGCCGTTAGCAAATTCATGCTTTTACAATAAATAATATTGTCGAAGCATGAATTCCCCAGGTTCCACCACGTGGAGGTGGCTGACTTGGAACCCGCTACGAAAAATAAAAAAAAATCATCAAGCATGATTAAATGAACAATCATTACATATTAAATTATCATTGAAAGTAATTATATTCAATTAATTGTTACCATTAATTCATTAATTTTTAATAATGCATAACGAAAAAATCGTGCTAATTCAAAATTGCCATCCCATCTCTCTCATACATATAATTGCAAATGTACAAGCTCGTCAACAAACTTTTGTGAAAAAAAAAATTAATTCTCTTTGTAAATCCGATCTGATGTTTTTGAAAATACGATCATCCCCTTGCCAGCAAAATAGACAATCTTTTTTCACCAATTTGGAGAATTTGGCTGTCTTATTTTTTCACACAACGATAATAAAGATAATTAAGATAATTAAGATAATAAATGAAAATTCAGGAAACCTTTTGTAGAGACGTCATGTAGGATCTCAATAATCGAGACGAACCAACTCCATTGGGTCACTGTCCTGTCGAATAAGAATGATAGAAACGTCTTACAAGACGTTTCTATCATTCTTATTCGACAGGTAGTAGTCATACCATTGGGAAAAATTACCCGTCACCCTCTAGCCGCAAGATTAGGCGTCTAGGATGACTAAAGACTCCTTGTCGTTTCTGTTAATCTTGGGGGATTGTCGAGAAAAGTTTTTATAAAATGGCAAAATAAAGATCGTGCTCAAATGTGCAAGACGGTGCCTGTCTCCGAGACTACCAGCGGGAAGGGCGGCATGGAACACACAAAGACGAGGCAAATGAAAAATTCATGGAGGATCCTGAGAAGTCAAGTGAATTATAGAAATTGAGAGGACTGAGGGGATATGTAAAAGCCAAAAGATATCGTCGGATGGGGGGGGGAACTGAAAGTTTTTTATTTATTTATTTGACAACTTTACCTGTTATTTTATTTTACCTCAATAAATTATGGGTGTTTTATCAACAGAGTTAACAAAGTACGTATTACACATAATAGAAAATATATTAATATCAGAACAAAGTACAATCACTATGAAAAAAAGAGATAAAAAATATTTATGATATGCTGTTCTAATTGAATCAAACTTGCCTCGTTCGATCAGCATTCTTCCTGTGCCCGAAATCTCCATGCATTAGAATAAATATGCGCATCGCTATAGTAATGCGTATATCCATTGAATCCATTGAAAAAAAAAATGTAAACAAAATTATGTATTAAAAATTCTTTATTATTACACAGATTACATTATTAATAATTTCACATTCTTATTATATAAATTGATTTCTCATACATGGAAATGCAAAACCCCTAGAGCTAATGAAAGTTTTGCGACTTGCTCATTTCCACACCCACCACGGAGGTAGAGCAAACGTGGGCGCGTTTTTTTTTAAGTGGTATCCCCTGTAGGCCTAATCCACTCTGACTACCTTTACACCGATGGGGTTGTAGCAAAAGCATGAACTCCACCAATGGAAACGCGGTCTCTACCTATATCTGCCTAATTTTGGAAACTAAAATTAAACGGGATAAAAAGAAACAAAGCGGAAATAATTAGGAAATTGAGGATAGCAAAGGTATTTTCTATTTTCGCCAAAATACGAAAATACCAGCAATGTTAAAGAGAAACGTTATGAAGCTGCGCTGACCCAATCTCAAGCAACAAGTGTCCAGAACAATCTCTTCTTCATTGTGCTATAGAAACTAACAAAAAAAAAAAAAAGCTCCCGCTTTGTTTGAATACCAACCCTCTCTGTCGACAGAGGGGGTTCGTATTTATATTAAGATACCTTAACCTTATATCTATACCTGCCTATATCTGGATATCAGTATTATATTAAGTCGATTAGAAATCTTAATATTAGCTTAAATTGCGATGAGATATTCTTAAATTTAATACGTAATTTGCCTAAATTTGGAAACTCAAATTAAACGGGATAAAAAGAAACAAAGCGGAAATAATTAGGAAATTGAGGATAGCAAAGGTATTTTCTATTTTCGCCAAAATACGAAAATACCAGCAATGTTAAAGAGAAACGTTATGAAGCTGCGCTGACCCAATCTCAAGCAACAAGTGTCCAGAACAATCTCTTCTTCATTGTGCTATAGAAACTAACAAAAAAAAAAAAGCTCCCGCTTTGTTTGAATACCAACCCTCTCTGTCGACAGAGGGGGTTCGTATTTATATTAAGATACCTTAACCTTATATCTATACCTGCCTATATCTGGATATCAGTATTATATTAAGTCGATTAGAAATCTTAATATTAGCTTAAATTGCGATGAGATATTCTTAAATTTAATACGTAATTTGCCTAAATTTGGAAACTCAAATTAAACGGGATAAAAAGAAACAAAGCGGAAATAATTAGGAAATTGAGGATAGCAAAGGTATTTTCTATTTTCGCCAAAATACGAAAATACCAGCAATGTTAAAGAGAAACGTTATGAAGCTGCGCTGACCCAATCTCAAGCAACAAGTGTCCAGAACAATCTCTTCTTCATTGTGCTATAGAAACTAACAAAAAAAAAAAAGCTCCCGCTTTGTTTGAATACCAACCCTCTCTGTCGACAAAGGGGGTTCGTATTTATATTAAAATACCTTAACCTTATATCTATACCTGCCTATATCTGGATAGCAGTATTATATTAAGTCAACTATAAATCTTAATATTAGCTTAAATTGCGATGAGATATTCTTAAATTTAATACGTAATAAGACTAACTTAGATATAGGGGGTTGGTATTTTATACCGATTGAGAGTCGCAACCTTATACCTATACCTGCCTATATCTGCATTAAAATATTATATTGAGTTCACTAGAAATCTTAATATTAGCTTAAATTGCGATGAGATATTCTTAAATTTAATACGTAATGGACTAACTTAGATATAAGGGGTTGGTATTTTATACCGATTGAGAGTCGCAACCTTATACTTATACCTGCCTATATCCGGATAGAAATATTATATTTAATCAATCAACGAGAAATCTTAATGTTAGCTTAAACTTAGATAGCGAACTTTTAACATTAAGGCACAACGGGCTGACTTAGATCTAAGAAAGAGTCCCTGGAGCAATGAAAAAACGTGAAAACCTAAAACGTTTTGTTCTGAAGTACATGATCGATGGAAAAATGTTGTATACCTCGTATAATAGTGAAAACATGACATAAATAACCTGTAATCTAAGGAAATAGATGCAACATGGTAATAGTGAAAATTAACCTACAATGCGTGAAACATAACCTGAAAAAAGCATCATTTTCAAATTAACCCCAACGATTCAAGAAATTCACATGGAATATATATATATATAAAATATCGAGTTTTTTCCGCAGCAAGCATGCAAGAGTCGCATATTGAAATTATTTAATGGTATAATTACCAGCCATTTTAAGGCACAATTTAAAAAAAAACGCGAATTCAGCCGTTAGCAAATTCATGTTTTTACAATAAATAATATTG
Organism: Rhorus exstirpatorius; assembly: GCA_963564615.1. Classification (NCBI taxonomy): domain Eukaryota; kingdom Metazoa; phylum Arthropoda; class Insecta; order Hymenoptera; family Ichneumonidae; genus Rhorus; species Rhorus exstirpatorius. The sequence continues at coordinate 26,112,354 of OY751318.1, forward strand.
TCGAAGCATGAATTCCCCAGGTTCCACCGCGTGAAGGTGGCTGATTTGGAACCCGCTTCGCAAAATTTTAAAAAATCATCAAGCATAATAAAATGAACAATCATTAAAAATGAAATTTTCATTGATTAAATTTCTTATACCTGCCTATATCCAAATAGAAATATTATATGAAATCAGTCAACTAGAAATCTTAACGTAAGCTTAAGGTTGAGGAAGAAAACTCTTAACATTATTAATGTGCAACGGGCTAACTTAAATCTAAGAAAAAGTCCCTAGAGCCGCTAAATTTACTACGAGAATCTCTCAACATTAATACGCAAGGGTTCAACTTGGTTCAAAGAAAAAGTCCCTATAGAGCAATGAGAATTTCTGAAAACTTAAAAAATTTTGATTCAACGACGGACATGATTGATGAAAAAAATTTGTGCATCCTGAAATATAATAAAAAAGTAGCAAGCGCGTGAGAGCCGCTTAATGAAATTATTTAATGGCATGAGTACCAGGCGCTTTGGGGCGCAATTTTTACAAACGTGAATTCAGCCGTCAGCAAATTCATGCTTTCACAATGAAACATTGTCGAAGCATGAATTTCCCAGGTTCCACCGTGTGGAGGTGGCCGATTTGGAACCCGCTTTGTAAAATTTTAAAAACCATCGAGCATAATAAAATGAAGAACCATGAACAATTAAATTAATTATTATCGGAATGAATGATAATTAATTTATTACTATCAATTAATTTTTATGATTATTATTTTAAAAAATTCCATCATAAATTAAAATAGTAGAAATTCAAAATTTCCTTCTCATTATCGCGCCTCTCTCGTTTAGTTACATATTTATGAGATCCACGAATTTTAGTTAAAAAAAAAATAGATAAAAATAAATCTACAAATTCTGGAAAACTTAGACCACATGTTTTGGTTATCTCCGATCAAATTCAGTATCAAACATGAGCGTCCATTTGTCCAATCTGTGTTCGCAAATTCGGAAATTTTTTAAAATAAAATTTGGCTCTCTTATTTTCTTGAATATTAAAAAAAAATTTAATGAGAAAAATTCAAAAGAACTCAGTAGATGGCATCGAGCAGGTTTTCGATAATCGTAATGAAAAATATTCGATCCATTGGGATCTCGCCTCGTAGGAAGTTTCTATCGCTCTTTTCGACAAAGTAGTTACGGAGTAGACAGAGATTAGGTTTTTAGCGTGGTTAAAGACCTTCCGTCATTTCTGTAAATTCTTGGGAATGTCCGAAAAAGTTTGCCGGCAAAGGTGAATATAAAAAATCGAGCCTGCTCCAAATTGTAACGGGTATGATCTCTGTGTCTGGGACAACAAGCGAAAAGAGCGGCGTAAAAGACGCAGAAACAAGGCAAATGAAAAATTTCGAGGGGATCTCGCGAAGTTTAATCTGATATAGAAATTGAGAGGATCGAGAGGACGCGTAAAAGCCAAAAAAATTCCGTACGATTTAAGAGAAAAAAATAAAATAAAAAAAGATTTTTTCTAAAATAAATGAATAAATAAATAATAAGGACAATGAAAAGAGTCTTGAAGACGAGATAGTCACTTACCCTGAGCTGTCAATGATAATCCGGCTTATCGTGGGGAGAAAAAAAGACACGAATAAAGATGTCTGGCAGGTTATGTTCAACGTGTAGTAGATTCACGAGGAAATTTCGTCAGGGCGAAGCACGAGACTGCGGTCCTTCACGGATTAAACTTTCTCAAATAATTACGCACTTTTTTTTACGCGATGACTCGAAATGTTGAGAGGTAAAAGAAAAACTGCGTGAAATCGAGGAAACGCGAAAAATACGCATTGTTCGAGTTTCGAGCAACACGTGACGCTCTACGACCACTACGACGTACTACTACGTCACTACGCGCCACGCGTCTCACGCGTCACTGCGCGGCACGACTCTCTCTCTCTCTCTCACCCCTACTACAGCTTGGTGAACTTTAAAATAATTAACGTTAATTATTATTAATTTCTAATTATTTGATTATTAATTTTTTTTCAATTAGTTACGATTGTTTAATTATGTAGCGATCGCGTGTTAAACGTTTTAATTTTTTTCTTTTTTTAACGCTTCGCATCACACAACAATGCGCGAGACGCGACGGCCGACAGCCAACACTGGCAACGGGCGATCCGCGACTGAACGATTCTCGCTCGCTCTCTCCATCCTTTCCCCACTCCCCGCTACGCACCTCGCCGGCGCACGTTGACGCGTACCCCCCACTTCTCTCGCTCGCTCACGCACTCATACCCGTTACTGCTTCGCGCTCTATATTTTTGTTTCACATGAAATTGTAATTAACATGATGTTTATAACTGTTAATTGTAAATTTTCGAAAACTATGATGAAGTAACGAACCACCTCTTACTTTCTCTTCTTTGACATTATTTGCCCGAGTTCGAATTATTGTAATTATTATTATCATTTTTTAAAATCAATTAATTCGAAATTCCATGATAATAATTATCATAAATAATAATAATTAACGGATAATCAATGATAACGATGATATTTAAAATAATTATTTTTATCACTTCCTCTTCTTGAACATTTGCCCGAGCTCAAATTATTGTAACTATTATTATCATTTTTTTGAACCAATTAATTTGAAATTACATGAAAATGATCATAAATAATTATTAACGAATAATCAGTGATAACGATGATACTTGAAATAATTATTTTTATTCCTTTCCTCTTCTTTGACATTTTCCTGGGTTCAAATTTTTGCAACTATTATTATGTTTTTTTTTAAATCAACTAATTGTGAATTTTATGACAATTATCATAAATAATAATAATTAACGAATAATCAATGATAACTAATGATGATATTTAGTAATGATGGTAATGATGATATTTTAAATAATTATTTTTATTACTTCCTCTTCTTTGATATTTGCCTGAGTTTGAATTATTGTCATCATTATTATCATTTTTTTAAATCAATTAATTCAAAATTTCATGATAATTATCGTAAATAATAATAATTAACGAATAGCAACTAACGAATAACGATGATATTTGTAGTGTTCGTTTTAGGGCTGGACTTTGGAAAAGAGCATACGTGATTGTTTAAAAGAATGACAAATCTTTCATATTGGCGCAGCAAACATACTGTTTTTTTTTATCTCAATGCCATAATACCAAACAATTAACAGCGTTTTTTCTATTGCTTATTAAAACTGAATCTATCAGCCACCTTATCAAATATCGATCACGACCTTGCAACCTCGAATGACGAGAGACTGTGAATTATTTTCTAGATTTTTTTTTGAGTTTCGTTTCAGGGATTCTCGAATTATCGTTTGAGGAAATTATTTATTTGTAATAATTTTGTGTTGTTATCAATCTCGAAAAAATATTTGATCGAGTTTGCATGTGAAAAAAAGTCTCAGTGGAAAAAAAAGCTCATTTTTCATAAAGAAATTCGATAAAATACGTAAAAAGGATATTGAGGGTTGAAAAAAAGGTTTTACCTCAAAATAAATTTTTAATTCGATATTTTTACGGTGAAGAGCAGACCTGAGGGTTTTTCGTTTTTAAAAGTAATATTAAAATTTCAAAGCGGCGTGTCTTAGTCAGAAAAATCAACGAATTCATTTCACATGACAAAAATAAAAATTCCCTAAAAATTTGTTAAACAATGTTTTGTTTCAACAATTTATTGATAAATTTTTGGCCTTATCATAACTTCGTAACGGCTGTTTGGATTTAAACGATTTAAAAAAAATCTTTTTTATTTTTTTCGTCCTTTTCGAAAAAAAAATATGCTGTCATCGGAGAAAAGCTCAGCATTAGATAGTTTTCGGGAAAATTTTTCGATTTTTTTTTCTACGAAAGAGCCACCGGGAATTCTACTCACTATTTTTTTTTCCTGACAGCGGGGGGCAATACGCAACTCCACAGGATTTTTTTAAGATGGAATTTAAGATTTTTTTAAGATCAGTGAAGAGGAATAATTGTTTTTTGTCAATTTACCCCGATAACTGTCTAACGAGCTTTTATCCGATGACGGCATTTTTTTTCTAAAAGGGCAAAAAACAATTTTTCCCTCTTCACTGATGCCCTCTTCCATCTTAAAAAAATTCTGTGGAGTTGCTTATTGCCCTCCTCTATCAGGAAAAAAAATAGTGAGTGGAATTCCCGGTGGCCCTTCCGTAGAAAAAAACTCGAAAAATTTCCCCGAAAACTGTCCAATGAGCTTTTCTCCGATGACGGCATATTTTTTTCGAAAAGGGCGAAAAAAATAATAAATATATTTTTTATAATCGTTTAAATCCGATCAGCCGTTACGAAGTTATGATTTTTATAAAATTGGGAATTCAATAATCATTATCTATACAGAGAACCAACAATAGTGGGGGGATGAAATTTTGCTGAAATGTCATGGATATAATTATTGTCCTTCGAAATGCCCACGAACAATTTTTTCGAGACAAAAGAAACGGGGTGGCTGAGTTAACGTGGAACCCACATATATTCGCGTGTCGTGTTATGCATTCAAGAAATAATTTTTAAATAACTGATTTTCATTTAAGGTATAGCACGATTAAAAAAAAAAAACAACTCTTCGGAATCGAATGGTCGACTTCGTGTGTGCTCGAGTCTATATATAGCGCCGTACCACGCGGCTATTTCGCTTATATCTCAAATTTTATTAAATTTATTGTACTTAAATGGAGGGCCCCCGCTTTGAATATTTGCTTTGGGCACGTAATTCAGAATTATGGTTCCTATAGCAAATATATATTCGCGTGTCTCGTGTTTTATGCATGCGAGACATAATTTTGATTTTCACACTTGAGGTGTTGACGATTTAATTAAAAAAAAAAAAAACGCAACCAATGGGAATCGAACCAACGACCTCGCGCATATTAATGGGACGGTACCAGGCGACTAGTTCGCTCATTCAGTATTTTAAACAAGGAGTTATTGTACTTGGGGCCCCCACTTGAGATTTATATGGGTATTTTGGATTTCATTATCCCGTGAATCTAATTCCTATATCCATCATATATATTTATTCGCGCGTCTCATTATGCCTCGGGGTCCCTTTTATACTGTGAATTCTCTTCTATTCCTATGCTCTAATCTAAACAGAGACAGACGCTTTCTAGCTCTCTCTCTCTCTTCAGACGCCCCACTATTCCTTGACTGGGCTACTCGATCAGGAGTGACGTCACAGCCTGACCGTCGCTCCTCCAGTGGCCGTTTACATCCGAAAAAACTTGTTTTCACGCCAAGCATAGGAACTGGGCTTCTATGTACGTCTGACTTCGTTGGTGAAGTCAACGAAGTCTGAAGTGTTAGAAATATAAGTATCAACGGAATGTGAAAAATTACGTGAAAGTTATAATTTAAAAAAATGGGCTTTTGTTGTTATTGTAAAAAAAAAGAAAGTCATCACAGATCGACGCATTTCTTCAAGTAAGTATAGGTATATTTAGTGGAATGAAAAAAATGTGAAATAAAGAGGTTAGGTTACATTGTATACAAATAATACAGGTTTTCAATATTTGTTCATGCACAGATTTCCAACAAAAAATTACACCGAGTGGGTGGAAAATATGGGTTGGAAAAATTGGACACCAAAAAAGTCGAGTACCTTGTGTTCCGGTCATTTTGCAAAAGATTGTATCGACTTCAGAGATCAACGGCCTCGATTGAGGAAAGGAGCTGTACCAACGATTTTCGGAAGCCCTGTCAATGACGATAGTACGTACATTCGTATAAATAAATATAACCCAGTCGTTATGTACAAAAAAATAAAATCTCCGACAATTTTTTGATACCACAATTTAATTGCAGGGGCAAATGTACATAGCGACTGGGTTAATGCTCGTATTCTTCGAATACATAATCGTATGTAATGCGAAATAAATAAATATTTTTATCATTGAAATTTCGATAAGGTGAATGTCCCGAATTGTGACTACATAAGCCCCGCTCGCCATTAGCAGAGGGAAATCTTTATTTAAATTTGTCCAAGGGTCGAAAGTATTAATATTATTGGAAAGCACGGAATATCAGCCGAGGGAAGCTTGCCTTATTTTTATTATTCGTACTCATTCAAATGACCCCAATAGTGTCCTACTCTTTGGATGAACGTCTCTTTTACTGACCTATGCAAGTCCCGAACGGTGATCTATACCCTTTCGGTAATATACTTGATTAGTGATGCGCACCATCGCATCAATGTCCCAAATGGTGCAAAATTATTCTTAATCGGTATCTATCATTAAAAATAATTCGACATGACAAGTATTTAAGGCTGTCATTTTAAAAAATATATACAAAATCATGAAACGGTTTTTATGTAAAATCAGGCAACTCGTAAATCAATTCTTTCTGTACGGTAATCAAATAATTTTTTTATTTTGAAAATATATTTTATTTATTTTAATAAAAGCTTTCAAAATCTCATTTTTCGATAATTATTTATGGTGCTCTTTCTTGACTTTGTCATTGCTAAAGCGAAGTTATACATTACTCGAAATTGCGATCAGCCAAATAACATTGTAATTAAAACCATGCATTTTATAAGAATTGTAGATATATTTTATGAGAAAAAAAGCTGACAGAAGTACTTATACCTACTAGCGTACCGAGTCCACGAGCTGAATGGATTCGTTCAGACAGTATTCGGGGCACACCATTCTCACTGTGTACCGATTTATGACCTATAGATTTTCGGCCAAATATTTAACACTTACAAGCAAGGTGGTAAGTATACTTGTCACCTACATCATCATCATTTATTCTATTTTTATCTAATTTTTTTTCGATTTTTGTGGGTTTTTTTGTTGTAAATGTACAACAATACAGTCCGACCTCCAAATAAGAAACCAAAAGCCGCCAAGGGGAAGAGTTTTTCCTAGAATTTGGATACCCCCACCAGGCGCGCACTGCACGCTCACTGCCTCTGTCTGTCTCTCTCACTCTTTTCCGCACGCGATCGAGCTCGGAGCTCGAGTCGTAGTGGGGGAAGTGCTTGAGCGAGAAACTGGGGAAGGTTTCTTATCTGGAGGTCGGACTGTAACATGTTAGAGAATTGAAAATTATATTCAGTTATTTGTAGTTTCTTGGAAATTTGTTAATAATTATAAACGAATACTGAAACGAAGTCACTCGTTGCAATAAAAAATGCATTATCTGAAAAAGTTTTCAGCGCACTCTTTCGAAACTTGGCATACGTAGGTTTTTGGGATCGCTGATTACGAATCTGTTATCAGATTTTTGAAATTCAAAATGGCGAATCCAATATGGCGGACCGAATTCGTAAAATTAACTCCGATTGTAATAAAAATTGGTATGTACGGGTTTTTGGGGTTGCTGATTACGAATCTGTTGTCAGATTTTTGAAATTTAAAATGGCGAACCGAATTCGTAAAATTAATTCCGATTGTGATAAAAATTGGTATGTATGGATTTTTGGGGTCGCTGATTACGAATCTGTTATCAGATTTTTCAAATTCAAAATGGCGGATCCAATATGGCGGATCAAATTCGTAAAATTAACTCCGATTGTGACAAAAATTGGTAAAAATTCGGTCCGTCATATCGGATCCGCCATTTTGAATTTAAAAAATCTGATAACAAATTCGTAATCAGCGACCCCAAAAAATTCTAATGCAATAATTTTTATGATGATGCAGTCATTAGGAAAATGCGTGCTTCAAAGGGTTAATTTGCTCGTCCATTTCCGCGCTCTCTACTGCTTTAATTAGTTGTTAATAATATATTGCAATTTATTTCAACTGAATCGATGATTTTTTAATCGTGAAACAAACCTTTTCGTGTTACCACTTCCTTAGACTCGGTGGTAAGGAAACGACCGTCTTATAACCTCGCTCGGCGACTGGTTCATGAATTACGGGCTGATACGCGAAAAATATATACTGTTAACTCATACCCGATATTTATTTTGAGTGACAATACGTAAAATAAAGATTATACAAAAAAAAAAATTATATTTATTGAACTCGAATTCAATGTATTGTGATAAGAAATAGACTGGACGAACACTATTCGGTACACAGTCATATTTTGGGACATTCACCTTAGACAGCTATTATGAACCACATTCTGAAGTTGGTCAAATTTATATCTTCAAGGAATACAAATTTTTTGTTATAGTTTATAAATAGTTGTCTCAATATTTTTTAAAGAACGCCTCAGTGGGAAAACTTTCCATGGCGAAGTACAAGCACCATCTTCTTCATCTTCTGACGTACGATCAGTAATTTCTTTATCCTCTGAGGTCCATGCGGTACCTACTTCTCCTACTGCGACTCAAACACCGCCTTCTTCGCCTACTTCGACTAAAAAATTACCCTTTTCGCCTGAGAAAAAGTTAACACCAGAAACGCAAATGTTCAGGACGAGATCATTACAGCATGATCATCATTACATCGACACGCCTACAACGTTGCGAAAAAAACTCGACGCCGCTCGAACGCGTATTTCGAAGTTTCAACGCGAACAAAAAGTTTTGAAACAGCAAATGAAGAGGTCGAAAATCACCATTCAGAAAATGAAGTCCGTGATCGAGAAGTTGCGTCAACACAGAATGGTGAGCTATACGGGTTTATACTCTCTGGAGAGTTTTGAGAAAAAATCTGCTCGTTTATTCACTCGCATGATTGAAAATAAGACCGAATCGTAACTATCCCGGAAGAAGTACTCGCACCTGAGCTCCGAAGTTTCGCCTTGACTCTACATTTTTACTCACCTATAATTATTTTTGCGAGTCTTTTAATTTAGCACTTTCCTTTCATCCATCAGTTTTACGCTCTTGGTACAGGAGTGTGAATGCGAAATCTGGGATTTTCAGAGGAGTACTTTTTTCAATCTTTAACAAAAAGTTGAGGAAGCTAAAACGAGCGATGAACGCGTAATTTGTGCTTTGATGTACGATGAAATGGAGATAGAAAGAGATTGTGAAAGGGATCGGGATGTTATCGTTCGTGGACATTTTGGATATCGGTAGTGGGATGAATGATGGTGCAGATTTGCCTGTTGTGACCGAAGCTGGTGTTTTGATAAAATATCTAAATATGCAGAGAAAATAAATTTTTCGTTGAGCTCGTTTCGTTTCTTTATAATTTTTGTTATTTTATAGACAAAACCATCGTGACGTACCAAAAATTTAAATACTTTTTGTCGTATAATAGTTTTTTTTTTTTATGGCATGATTTTACGCGATAAGTTGGTAAGGGCAGTTGGTAAATAATAAACTGCTTTCAAAAATTGTTTTACTCTTATACCCACAGGATCTTTTACAACGCTGTGCGCAGAGGGAGGATATTGGACTCCGAAAAAGCTATTGCGATCAGCCGTCTATTACGGAGTACGAATTTGATGATGAATCCTGCTAACTTTGTTTCAATATTTACTAAATATTGAAGCAAAGTTACTAGTACAAAGTACAAAAATAATCATCCCAAAAAATAAAAAAAATTCAAACATATTTTTAAATAATAAAGACGCTGTACTATATAATAATAACAGTTATAATAAAAAAATCACAAGGAAAACAATCCTTTCGAATTATTTATTCAATTGTCTTATTTATTCAAAAGATACGTCGTATAATATTTGTCAACTCGAAAATCACAATAATAATCATAATTACACTGTACTCGTCCAATTTATTCGTTATTATCGTTTTTTGATGGTTAATTGTATATTAGGAGTGTGTTCGAAAATTGACCGACAGGACTGTCAGTACTGATGCTGGTTGTACTGGAAAATCGGTGTCCTATTTTACTGACAGTGCTGCCTCTACTTGTAAATCCGAACGCATTTCAGTATTCTCAGCATACTGCCTATATATACATCATTGGTGTAAAGCGTAAGTCGCCATTACTGGCTCTGCACTACCTCGCTGCTGACAGTCTCGACAGCCGGAAGTCAGTAATTCCCTAGGACCAATGTGCAGCGAAATTGTGATACGATTCAGTTGCGTCAGCCGTGCTAAAAAGCATTTTAGAACGGAATTCTAGTACTGACAGTACTGATGCTGGTTGTACTGGTAAATCGGTGTCCTATTTTACTGTCAGTGCTGCCTCTACTTGTAAATCCGAACGCATTTCAGTATTCTCAGCATACTGCCTATATATACATCATTGGTGTAAAGCGTAAGTCGCCATTACTGGCTCTGCACTACCTCGCTGCTGACAGTCTCGACAGCCGGAAGTCAGTAATTCCCTAGGACCAATGTGCAGCGAAATGGTGATACGATTCAGTTGCGTCAGCCGTGCTAAAAAGCATTTTAGAACGGAATTCTAGTACTGACAGTACTGACAGTCAATTTTCGAACACACTCTAGAATATCAACGCTCAGTAATATATTACTGAGCGTTGATAGACTATAGTCTCGTTCCATATCATTTTGAGAATTCTCGACCGATACATATCCACGCGTAGTTCTCGTTATCCGACTCCGTAACCTTCGGTTCTGGGAACCGCAAGTGCAGTGATTAATGAGGTTGATCACCTAACGCATAATTATGTATAAGAATTCGTTCAAATTTATTGAGGATACTCGCTAATAGGTATAACGACTGTGTGCAAAATTTTAAGTCATTCCACTGCATAGTTTTCCTGTAATTAAGGAGGTATTATCGAAACTTCAGAGTCCAAATAGTGTTTGGATTTTCTGCTAAATTTTTATTTTTAAATAGTGACTAAAAAAAATTATTTTAATTTTTTATTACTAATATGCTTGTGTTTTGAACACTTTAATTGTTAGGAAAAAATTTTTTCATAAGAAAAGACTTGCATGATTCTAGCAGTTATATGGCGAAGAAGGTTAGGTGGCAACATCGCTTAGCGGACGAATGCGTGTGTCGTGTGTCAGAGTTGTATGGGTGCGTGCGTGAAGCATGTGAACCTAACCTCACTTATTTTGTGATCGAACCGCAAATGGTGAAATTATTTCACTGCTTATTTTTTGCATTTATTTTTGAAGTTCCGATCTATATATATATATATATATATATATACATATATATAGACACACATATATGCGTGCGATAGTTTGAGTTGGTTATGCGGCGTTGCCAAATTTATTTTCAATCAGCTCGTATAGTCCGTCGCGTTCAGAAACCAGTGCGATTAACTCGATATTTCTCTTTTATTTCATCGGTAATCCTACATTTAAAGTACATCAATTTATTACCTGTAATCCAAAGTTGCATGTGTTCGTTTTTCATCAACGAAAGTTGGAATATCACGCAGAAAAAAATAAAAAACCTAACCTTGGTACCCCTCACGCCATAAGACATGTGTTCAAAGTATACAAAAATTGTGATTTTGAAATTAAATATCTCAGTTTCTAAACGGTAAATCGTTGTGAAATTTCACCACAAGTTGGATTTTGCTCTGAATTTCGTGTTCACAAAATTTCACGCAGCTAAGTTGGAAAATAATTTTCACGTGAGAAACGATAATACCTCCTTAATTGTCGAAGTTGTACTCTTATACATGGGGCGACCATAGCTAAATCGTGGGTATCTCGTGAAATACCTCATAACAACGTTAAAAATGATAAGAATTCAATGAAAATTGATCCAGATAATCGTCACATGTTTGGAAAGAAGTTCGCAAAAAGCGAAATGCTTCATGCACATAGTTATTAAGAAATTATAAAAATAAAACAGCTCTCGATGTATTACAATCGCTCGGGAACTTGTGACGCGGATCTCTCTCTCGCACGCTGTCCGCCCGGCAATCCGCGCACAAGCGACCATTCCCCGATTTTCAACTCCCGCACGGAGGTGACCGACCTCCTTAATAAATAAAAAAAAAACAAAACAAAACAAATGTGACGAATACGAAATTCGTCGCTAGAGCGCGGCTCCTTCTTTTGTGCGAAAAACCGCGAAAGTATGAAACCTTAAAATTCAATCTTCGATATCCATGTAATTTTATGGCAAGTGGAATAATTATTTTATATGTAGCCTTATTATTTGAGAAATCACGAGAGGAACGTGATAGGGGATGTGGTGCTTAACTAATAAATTATAACGATAAGAAGTAATATTTGAGAATAACCAGAAATAATAACTATTTTATAGTATTATGAATACGTGACTAGCATATATACACCTCGATTTCTATATCCTTTATTATTTACAGAACACTGTAACCGTTTCAACGTAGAGTAAACCTTTCGACTAATATAAATAGTTTCTTATTACCGAATTTGCTCGGTGTTTCAAATCGACTCTCCGTACACGGGATATGTCGATCATCGGATCGTAAAGATAAGCTGAGAACAAGAACGATCTTTGTGGGAATGAAAGGGCCAACGCACAACGGGTCAGACCCTTTGGGTGGGGAGAGTGCAAGGGATGTGATTGGATGCATGCGAGTGATGCGTACGGAGTCTGCGCGAAGACTCAAGAAAAGGTCTGGACCTTTGTAATGTAAAAGAGAGCAGAAAGAACAGAGACCAATTCCGACCACCCTCGAGAACACACTTTTGTAAGACTGATAATATCCCAAAAAGAATAAAAGTGTTCAATCTTCATTTTTCGTTTTGAGTTTTGATTTACGTATCTGGAAAATTTCCAAGGCGAGCTTTAGCTCCTTGCCAATCGAACCCATTTGAATTAACATTATTTTTAATTGCACGTTTTCCCGCTGGGAGCGTTACATTTTATGGTGGCAGCGCGGTGGGATATACAAAATTGGACTTGCGAATTTTCCTGTGAGAGACATTTATCGGAATTGTTAATTTTCCGTGTGAGACAATTTGTGAACTTTTATTGACTCGCGTCGCGAAACTTCCGAATGTGAAAATAGTTTGAATATCGAGTGAGGACTTTGAACAATGCGACTGCGTGAGTGGATTCGCGAATGACTGTATAAACCGTGAAACTTTTAAACAAAGTGATACTGTTAAAAGTGAAATAAACTGGACACGTGAATTTTAAAGTCTAGTCGATATCTATTTAAAACTGTGGTATTTGAATATTTTTATCGTCGTTTTTGAATTGACGTGAGTGACAGATAAAAAGATCGTAAACATAAACTGTAATACTGATTGTTACGACCGAATTGCCGCAACCTTTCTCCAGGGTTTTGGCGTGGTTTTCCACCCGGAGGCGAAAGGATATATATATGGAAAATATATATATATATCGGGGTTGTTGACGGTGCTAATAGGACCACGCAAAAAGTACCCTTACGCAACCGTAGGCACAACAAAAGGAAGAGAGAGAGAGAGAGAGAGTGGACTGACAATCCATTAGAACGAGAACGAAAATTCAATGTTCAGCACGAGAGGAAGAGAGACAGAGGCACTTTGACCGACTACCCATCGAAGCGAGAAGGAAGCTTCAATCTTCAGTACGAGAGGAAGAGAGACAGCATTTTGACCGCCGAGTATACACACCGGAGCAAAAGGGAGACTCCAACCCTCCGTGCGAGAGGACGAGAGATGGCATCTGAAGCGACGGCCCATTGAAGAGAGAGAGAGACTCAACTACCTAAACGAGAGGAAGAGAGATAGAACCATCGAACAACGATATCACCATCAAGATCTTCTAAAGTAGTAAGCCACCACATCAAATTGTTTGTAACGCGTTCCTCTCAGAATATAGTAGTTTCATTTTTATTCTCAAATTGAATATACACAAGGTAAATAAAGGTATATAGTCGTCGTATAGCAGTCAAAATGACTGATATCGCGGAGACTATGGATAATGATGAACCGTCAGGTAATTCCGGGGAAAATAGCAGTAATTCCTTAAATAATTTGCAAGGTACAGCCCGCGAACTTAATCATGAAAACGATAGTAGCGATAGAAATCAGTCCGAAAATAATCCGTTAGATTTATCGCAAGTCTCAGCTTTGGTACCAGTCATTAATAGACGAGACGGATCGAGCACGACGATGTCTGACACGAGCAACAATTTACCGCCCGGTAACGCCGGTATGTTGCCCTCTATTCCAAGGAGCGAACACGCCACCCAAACTCTTTCACAAAATTGCAACCCCTCGACCTCGACAAGTTCAATCGTGACTCACTCTAGCACTGGAAATGACCATACCGAAGGTTACATGAACTTTAAATCAGCCCTAGAATTTTTGCCAAAATTTTATGACGGTCAGAATATTCCTGTTTCGAAATTCGCGCGAGATTGCATATTTGCGCAAGAGTCAATTCTTCCAAAGGAAAGACCCTTATTACTCCGCATGGTACGGTCCAGATTGCGTGGTGATGCCGACCTTTATTTGCAAGATCAAGAAATAAATTCATTAGAAAATTTATTAAACGATTTAAAAGCCGCATTCTCACCTCATGAAAACGTACAAGATCTCACTGCAATGCTTTCGACTGTTGGACAAAAAACGGACGAGACAGCCGAAACTTATGGGGTTCGCGTGCGAAAGATTTTAAATAAGTTGGTAACTGCAATAGAACATGAAAATGCCCCTGAAATTTCATACGGAATGGTGCATGCCGCTCGAGCTTCCGCGATTGTTAACTTTATGCGTGGCTTAAAGAAAGACCTAGAATGGAGAGTTCGATTCAAAAACCCAAAAACTCTTCAGGAAGCTACGAGTTTTGCTAAAGCAGCCGAATGGGAAGTGAGTTATCAGGAGGGACTTCAAAGGGAAAACAATTCATCCGAGAACAAGGACAGGGATCCAAAAGAAAATAATAAATTCCAATCTCATTTTCAAGAACGATTTACCCCCTATCGTCCAAAAAGAATATCGCGCGTATTTACCTTTGACACAGCGCACGCTGGGGAAACATCGCGTGGATCAAATCTTAATATAAGACGCAGCATGAATTCGAAACAATTCAATACAACTTCGAAACACGACAGTAATTCATATAACGTTTCAAATTGCTATAATTGCGGTGAAGCAGGGCATTTAGCTCGCGGATGTTTAAAGAAAAAACAAGATAATTGGATTCAGTGTTATGCATGTGGAAAGGTGGGTCATATTGCTCGCGATTGTAATAACAAGAAAACGCATAATAATTTTCAAAGCCGCGAAATCGAAGGGAACGCTGCAGAACGTGTTCCTAAGCAATCCCAAGTAAAAGAAGCCGTGAAATTTGGAAAATCTCTTAAAGATCGAAAAGGGGCTTTAAACTAGAAGGAAACTCGGAGAACAAGCGCGACTTCGAGGAAGCAAAGCCGAAAGCGCTCATTAAAATAATAATATTAACAATAAAGACGCGAAAAACGGCAGAGACACCCATTGTAACCCTTGAAAGCGAAAACTTTACAGCGCACCAAACTACATTTGTAATCGACACGGGTGCTCAGGTAAATTTGATTAAAAGAAAAAATATTAATTCGAACGGTAAAATAAATGAACAAGAAATTCTCAAGTTGTACGGAATAGGTCCCGGACCTGTCGAAACACAAGGGGCTATCCAAGTAAAAATCGAGGATGAAATGGTTGAATTTCACGTGGTTCCCGATAATTTCGCTATCAGACAAGACGGACTGTTAGGGATGACTTTTCTCAAAGATCAAGACGCGGTAATCCATATAAATAGGAAATTAATGACGACGAAAATAGGAACATTTCCCTTTCGCAATTGTGAGACTTTCCTGATCGCTGCTCGATCATCTCAAATTATTTCGGTGCCCATAAAAAACGCAGACTTAGAGACAGGATATTTGGCATTCGTCGATATTGGCAAGGGAATTTTCCTTGGTGAAAATATAGTAAAACAAATAGATGGTTTTGCTAAAGTTTATTGTACGAATACAACAACTCGACCCGTAGAATTAACGATTCCCCCGCTAGAAATAGAGGAATTCGAAGTAATAAAACCTGGTCCCCGTACTGCTCGTAAAGCTGAACCTGAAGGAGATGCACGATCTGTGAATGGCGAAAGATTAACCGCATTATTGAAAAATATCGATCTCAGTAAACATAATGTCGAGGAAAAGGAGAGTATCTTAGGATCAATTTCCGATTACCTGTACCAGTTTCGCTTACCAGGAGATAAATTAGGATGTACATCAGTTTTAAGGCACAAAATAAATACCACCGATGATAAGCCCGTGAATAAAAAACAGTACAGACATCCACCCGAACATAATGACGTTGTCATCGAACAATCGACCGAGTTGCTCAAAGATAAAGCCATTTCAGTATCCGATTCACCATATAATTCGCCAGTTTGGGTTGTCCCAAAAAAATGCGATTCTCAGGGTAATCGTCGATGGCGAATGGTAATAGATTACCGAGGATTGAATGAAAAAACAATCGGAGACGCGTATCCCCTTCCCAATATTACAGCAATTCTGGATCAGCTCGGTAAAGCAAAATATTTTTCAGTATTAGATCTTGCTTCTGGTTTTCACCAGATCGAAGTTGAACCAGCAGATCGACCCAAAACCGCTTTTTCTACCCCATATGGTCATTTTCATTTTAATAGAATGCCTTTTGGTTTAAAAAATGCCCCCGCCACGTTTCAAAAATTAATGGATCAAGTTTTATCAGGATTACAAGGCAACGAGTTATTTGTTTACATGGACGACATCGTAATTTATGCGAACTCTCTCAGAGAACATGAGAAAAAACTGAAAAAACTATTGGAAAGATTAAAAAACGCCGGACTCGTTCTTCAGCCAGAAAAATGCAAATTCTTATGCAAAGAAGTTTTATATCTCGGGCATGTTATTACAAGAGAAGGAGTTAAACCAGACCCGAAAAAGATAGAAGCAGTAATGAGTTTTCCTCGTCCAAAAAATTGTAAAAATATTAAACAGCTTTTAGGACTTGCTGGTTATTACAGACGTTTTATCCCGAATTTTGCCTCAATCGTAAAGCCTTTAACGATTTTACTGAAAAAAACAAACGATTTTCACTGGAGTCAAGCGCAAGAAAATTCATTCAATGAAATAAAGAAAATTCTATGCACTCAACCATTATTACAGTATCCCGATTTTACCAAACCATTTGTAATCACGACAGACGCATCCGGTTTTGCATTAGGCGCTATACTGAGCCAGGGTCCCGTAGGTAAGGATCTTCCGATAGCGTATGTTTCCCGTACCCTCAATGCCGCAGAGATAAATTATTCTACCACTGAAAAAGAATTATTGGCTATAATATTTGCTGTAAAACAGTTTCGTCCCTATGTATTTGGTCGTAAATTTACCTTGATCACTGATCATCGACCGTTGATCTGGCTCCACAATCTTAAAGATCCTGCTTCAAGGCTTGCACGTTGGAAAATATGGCTCAGTGAATACGATTACGATATTCAATACAAGCCTGGTCGAGTAAATGCAAACGCTGACGCACTCTCAAGAAATCCTGTAGAATCTACCATACATCCTGAGGAAACTGATCATCGGGTGCTGATCGTGCATGATCCGTCACCCGCTGCAGAATCCGATCTCCTCGTAGATGAATATCCGATCGAACGTGTGTTCCTGTGTAATAAGATTTCAGAGGATGTTGAAATAGTTAAAGACTGTGACAATGACGTAACAGACAAAAAAGAAAGTGAAAACTCCCGAATTGGAGGCTCGTGTGGGGGACGCGTAACAACCTCGTATGAGGGAGGTTCGGTCGGCTCACCGAGTAGTTTTGTGTCTCAAAGTTTGAGAGCTCCCCTTGGGGAAAGCTGTGATGCGGTGGTGAAGTCTGCACACAGAGAGGATATACCCTCAATGTTTGGCACATCCTTCGGGAAAGGTGCGCGCGGAGGAAGCGCATCAACTCTAGGAACGAATTCCAATGGGAAAGGTTCCGTTGAGGGGAGCGCAGGACTCTTGCGGAGTTTTAACGTCTGTAACCCAGACGCAACGTGTATTGAGTTGTTGCCCCGGGAAGACGTGCCTTCACCACGTAGTAAGAATGAGAAAATTGAAATTGGCCAAGACTTGTTGACGAAGACGAAAAAGAGACGAATAGTAGAACATGAGAGTTGTACCGAGATGAGAAAAGAACTGTTTAATGGACCACGATTTCCGAAAATAACTCCTATCCTAATAACGAATCCAAGATCAATATTGAGACCCATAATCCAGAGCAGTGCTGACACGATAATGATGAGAGATGATAATATAATAAATTTTATATCTGCAGATTGTATTTTGACAACTTCTGTTGGAAGAGATTTGATGAATGCAGGAAAATTGCGCTTGCAAAGCTTGAAAGCGGAAGAGCCAGAATTAGGTCAAGTGGTTGTGACTAAAGACAAGAAAAACTGTATTTTTCATTTGTTCATTCGAGAAAAATTTGATGATAAAATTTTTATGAAAAATGTTGAGTTAACGATAGAAGCTCTTAAACAAGCCACAGAAGCATTAAAAGTGAAAAGTTTTAGTGTATCGAAAGTTGGAAATGGATTAGCTAATGTTTCGTGGGTTTTAATCGAGAAAATATTTCGAGCTCATTTTGGTCAAGATAACTATGAGATAACTGTTTGCACTGGAACAGTCAAGACTCCACCCGAAACGGAACGACCCTTAATTATAGCTGAAAATCACGACTCTGTTGTCGGAGGACATAAAGGTGAAACCAAAACTTACGAAAGAATAAGGCAGTCTTATTATTGGAAAAATATGAAAGACGATATACACAATTATATTAAAACATGCAGTTCCTGTCAACGAAAGAAATTAACTCGAGTAAAGACTAGGCAACCAATGCGAATCACCGATACTCCGACTAAAGTATTCGAAAAACTTCAAATTGATATCGTGGGGCCCTTACCCGTAACAGAGACAGGGAATAAGTATATACTAACCTGGCAAGATTGTTTGTCGAAGTATTCCGGAGGTACCCCTCTACGAAACGTCGAAGCACCTACTATCGCAGTTGCATTTGCGGAAGCTTTTATTTGCTTGTATGGATGCCCTGAATCCGTTCAAACTGATCAAGGTAGCCAATTCCTTAGTTCAATTATGGCTAACATCGCAAAAATCTTCAAGATAAGACAGTTCAAGTCAACGTCCTTCCATCCACAATCGTTAGGATCCCTCGAGAGAAGTCACCACACATTTATCGAGTATCTAAAACATTATTGCACACAAGTTAATTGGGATCTTTGGTTACCCTTTGCTATGTTTTCTTTTAATACTTCCCTTCATGAGTCGACTGGATTCACCCCTTACGAGATTGTTTTTGGCAATAAGGCTAGACTGCCCTCCGAATTTGCAGAAGAAAATGTGCCATTGACGTATGTTGCTTTGGTCGACGATTTACTGACTAGGTTAACAGAGACTCAATCAACGGTTGTATCTAGACTGGAAGCTGCAAAGAGACGGTGTAAAAGATATTACGATAGAAAATTGAATGAAAAGAACTTCAAAATCGGACAATATGTTTACTTACTCAAGGAGCCGAGAACCAACAAATTTGACGATCATTACACTGGACCCTTCTTAATAAATAAAATCTTCAACGATAGCAATGTCGAGTTGCAAGTGAGCCAAAATAAAACGAAAATAGTTCACATGGATAAATTAAAACATGCATTCATAAGGCTGGATGAATACGATTAATGAAAAGGTATCAAATTGTGCTAGATATCGAACGATAGCTTAATTTTAAATTCTATCGTTGACGAATCTTTTAAAAATTTCTTTATTATTACTAGAGCAAGATATTTTGACTAAAAGCTCTCATTTATTAAATTCTATTTTATGTATTTTATATTCATCATGAATTTAAATTTGTACTGTTAACGAATGGATAAAAGATCTATTAAGTAACATAACCTCTAAATATATATATATATATATGAGAATAAATCTATTTACATTTACTGAGAATCCTTTTTATAATAATTGAATTTGCTTTTGAAAACTTGTTAGATCTTCTAAGAATATAGAAAATTATATACCATAAATCTTGTTTATCACTTGCTTTGTTTTGACTCGTTATCGACAGCAATCGACAGCTTCTCCTTGCCCACGATCACAACACGCACCTTCCTCTCCATAGACTACAAAAAGTTGTTTCACGGAAACATCTTTTTTAATAAGGGGAAAGGTGTGACGAATACGAAATTCGTCGCTAGAGCGCGGCTCCTTCTTTTGTGCGAAAAACCGCGAAAGTATGAAACCTTAAAATTCAATCTTCGATATCCATGTAATTTTATGGCAAGTGGAATAATTATTTTATATGTAGCCTTATTATTTGAGAAATCACGAGAGGAACGTGATAGGGGATGTGGTGCTTAACTAATAAATTATAACGATAAGAAGTAATATTTGAGAATAACCAGAAATAATAACTATTTTATAGTATTATGAATACGTGACTAGCATATATACACCTCGATTTCTATATCCTTTATTATTTACAGAACACTGTAACCGTTTCAACGTAGAGTAAACCTTTCGACTAATATAAATAGTTTCTTATTACCGAATTTGCTCGGTGTTTCAAATCGACTCTCCGTACACGGGATATGTCGATCATCGGATCGTAAAGATAAGCTGAGAACAAGAACGATCTTTGTGGGAATGAAAGGGCCAACGCACAACGGGTCAGACCCTTTGGGTGGGGAGAGTGCAAGGGATGTGATTGGATGCATGCGAGTGATGCGTACGGAGTCTGCGCGAAGACTCAAGAAAAGGTCTGGACCTTTGTAATGTAAAAGAGAGCAGAAAGAACAGAGACCAATTCCGACCACCCTCGAGAACACACTTTTGTAAGACTGATAATATCCCAAAAAGAATAAAAGTGTTCAATCTTCATTTTTCGTTTTGAGTTTTGATTTACGTATCTGGAAAATTTCCAAGGCGAGCTTTAGCTCCTTGCCAATCGAACCCATTTGAATTAACATTATTTTTAATTGCACGTTTTCCCGCTGGGAGCGTTACACAAACGCAGCAGCAGCGCTGATCTAGCGACATCCTCTGCCTAGCGTTTGATGAATTTCAAGCAGCAAAAAATTGCACCGGAAGTGCTAGTAACTTTCATTGAATAGGGATCCGCACTGCCAAACTCAGCCGCGTGATGGCAGCATCATAGATTGCGCCTTTTAGCGGAAATTTTGAATCGTTTTTATCGAAATAAACATTTTTATTGAAAAAGCTCTAGTTAGCAAAAAAAAAAAAAAAATGACGAAAGCAATTCAATATAATACACATGTTTAATATTTTTATTCATTTGCGTGATTCATATGATTGGGTGAAATAAAATTAAACGATATACATATGTAACACGTTAGGTTAGGTGAGGCTTAAGTGAAAGGACTCAGCGCGTTCGAACGCAAGACGTACCTGAATTAAAAAACCAGTGGATAATTAAATTGAATTAACTCATTATGCGTAATTGTTGTGTTCCGCTGTGTAAAGTAGAGGGATTTTTTTTAACCATCAGCATGCTCGTACGAGCATTGACGTCGCGATAATTGGTAGCACTCGGACACCAGAATTCTGGATCGGGATCATTACTGAGATGCACGGGGCATGTGATAATTGAACATTATCATTCTCATCGTAGAAGAACAATTTAAAGAAAAATTATATATCATTATTCTTCTAGAAACTTTTGTGATGCTATTTGTGAGGTTATATACTTTTATTTGTGTATCAAAAATGATATTTTTAATAGTTCGTACCTTCTTATCAAATCATTCTTTTTTTTTTCTTCTATTACAGCTCCCCGTTCTTTCAATTCTGCTTGTAATTGTGGCACTGTTCATGATAAATATTTGTCATTTCGCATACACGCAAGATAAACAACGTTCGGGGGTAGCTACCCTGTCCAATATATTTTTTCGGGAAAATTAAAAAACCCTTGAATTTGACATGGTTTTTATACGCAATATATAAAAAATATCCAGATTTTTAAGCTGAAATTTGACCATTTTTCGCATACACCCAATATAAACAGCGTTCGGGGGTAGCTACCCTGTCCAATATATTTTTTCGGGAAAATCCAAAAACACGTCAACTTTGTTTGGTGTTTATACGCAACATATATTTTTCCCAGATTTTTAAACTCGAATTTGACAATGTTTTGCATGGACGCAAGATGAAACAGCATTCGGGGGGTAGTTACCCCGTCCAATTTTTTTTTTTCGGGAAAATCTAAAAACAGGTAAATATTTGTCTGTGTTCATACGATATATATATTTTTTAAAGATTTTTAGACTTGAATTTGACCATTTCTTTGCATAAATATAATCATATTTAGGGGTGGCTAACGCCTTTATTTATTTTTTTTTTCTAATTGAGAAAATTATATTTTTCATTTCTCGTTATGAGAAAACTTTTCCAGTTGGTTTGGTTAAAAAATATATGTTGTATGTACTACAACATATATATCCGGGTTACATAAAAATCAGAGAGATCGACCTCGAATACCTTCCTTGTAAGTTTTGGCTCCAAGATTCGCAAGCGTTTACGACATCGAGCGTTAAAATTCGTGTGACAGTGTTACCAACTTAATTTGCGGCAAAAAAAATTCAAGTGTGAGATAGCTGATTCTTGAAGTATAGCTTGACATAGCCGCTTCTTCAAGCAACTTCTGAGATAGCCGGTTATTCCACTGAGCCGTCGAAAATTTACTCTCGTATATAAGCCAAATTTTCGAAAATTATTTTTACAAAAACGACATGGAGGATCGACTTGAAATTTGAGCAGTTCACGTTTTATATATTTGTCACTTATTAAAAAAACAAATGAGTCGATGGCAGCATTTTCAATAGGTGTACTGAAACTCCTTGAAGAGGTTCACCAGGTAGAGCAAAATGCACAGAAAAATCTGAATTTTTTATCAGATATTTACTACTACTGTAGAAATGTGCCTGAATTATTTGGGAATTTCCACCTACAACATTCACATGAAAATTTAGTTTTTGACGAGGCTCTTTTAAAACGCGTTCTTACGGCGTAAGCAGAAATTGCAATTTTTTCCCCTTTATAACTCCAGAGAAAATGTAGATAAAATTTTTTAAAAATATTATTTCAATACATTATAAGTGAATAAAGCAGCATGACAAAAATCAGATTGATTGTGTACTTAGTTTATAAATACTATTCAATGAACCCACAGAATTCATAGTTATTCGCAGTAAATGCAGAGACTATAGTAGCTCTGGTAAAGGGATGTAAAGAGGGGATAAGCATGGCAACATCGCTGTAGAGCCGGAGCACTTAGGTTAGGTTGAGCGCGCAATTTTCTTGACAGCTCGACTGTTCTCATACACACTATTCAATGGAATTTATTTCGTTTATGTCAATGTAAAATAACTTTTATCGATTATTAACTGTCAAAAAGGGTTGAGTATTCATTTATCGTTACTTTATTCATCTCAATTACATGATTTTCCGATTCATGATAAATTATTTTCACATTTGGCTGCAGTGCCGTCGGCACATGTAAGGTACCTGCGGGTAATAAGGCCTGTCGGCTAATAAGGCTTAAGTAACAAAAATCGTATTTAAAATAAACGCTTTCGCTCTAGGCAAACAGACGCCTATTACACGAAGATGTACTTAAATAATGATCATTATTAAAACCTGGTGATTAAATTGGATATTTGTCATTCTATTTCAAAAATTCTTTAGCTAGGCCTTATTACCGGTTGGTACCTTATAAGCATTAATAAGTAAAACCTTATAAGCATTAATAAGTATAGGCAACGAAGTCAGACTTCGTTTTCCGCCAACCCTCTTCACCTCCCGCAAACGCTAGTGAACTTCCTTAAGTAGTAGCTTCCAGTATGGTGAAACCGAAACTGATTTCGGAATGGTAAAACAGTATATCGTCGAGAAATTACAGAACCCCGCCATAACTAACTAAAATCGTTTAAAAACTTATCATCCACAAATCCAACATCATCAATCATGTAAAAAAATGCAAAAATCGTAATTTACCTCGTGCACTATTCACCGTTACCTGGCGACAAAGTTCATTTCAATATAAAATTGAATTATGAACACTGCTGTCAATACTGACAACTTACTGGGACTAAGGGCGAAACCCTGGTAATATATCTCAGGATATCTCATCGATATCTTGAAGATATCTCCTAGGTCATTGAGAGCCTAAATTTGAGAATTTCGCCTTTTGATTTTCATCTAAATCTAGGGAAATTGTACAGGCAAGTCAAACTACCTCTAAAGTTGAACAAAAAAACTTACAAGAATCCTTTAATTACGAATAATAGCGGAAATTTCTCGAAAAAAATCACTAACGAGTGGCGAAAAACGTTCATAATCTCGTTTCCCTATGGTGATCACGTTCCTAGTGACATTTATAGGACTCGGCTGGCCATCTTGAAAGTTCAAACCTCCCACGTCATCGAGCAGCACATTCGAGTGTCGGGGAAATTTTTGAAAATCAATAAACCACCCGCGGCGGGGTTGCAATATCCCCGTGTTTCACATCATTCGATGTCGTCGTCGCGTTCTTTCTCTCTATTCGGTGTTTGTGCTGCCTTGCGTGCTGTCGTTAATGGCGCTAAGATCGCTGTATAACGATGGGGATGCTCCTGATCCGTAAGGGTGACGAAGTTTTCCGTTGACGGGGAGGGTGATATAGAGAGACGGCCGATATACGAATATGGCCGTCACACACGTCAAAACATAGCGTCAAAGTGACGAAGTCCGTGATCACCGCGGGGGTTAGGGGAAGAAAAATAAGGGAAAGAAGAAAAAAAGGAGTATTCAATTAGCGAAAGAGTATAGAAGCGTAAAGGCTCTAATAACGGGGAGACGGGTGAAACAAAAATGTCGCGGGACTCCAAGAGAAAACTCGCGATCGTCGCCGGAATATCCGAGTGTCTAGTTTACGTAGGTGTCACATGAATAATTTCTTTTCGCTATAAATCCAAATATCTTTCGCACGCACCTCATTAATTTTTCACGTCCTACTTCATACGCGACTTATAAACGCGTCCCTGAGGCTCACGCGTTAACACCGAATCCTCTATCTGATCCTCCTATATGCACGCAGACACGAGAAAGAAAAAACAAAAAAGAATCTTCTCCAAATGCCTTAATTTACCAGCACAACCGCTTTGATGCCTTCGTTTTCGACTGTATGGGACCCTCAAGCACCGCGAAAGGACACCCCACATACGATTCTGTATTTACGCCTTGTATATATGCATATATGCCACCGTTTGATGCAATGTGCCACTTTTTTTCATCCCCTCACCCTTGACCTTGATATTATTTTTATCATTTGATTGATTGTGCCTTTGATTCTGTATATATAAATACTGACAGCACGAAAACTTGCTTTATTTCACCCTTATCACTGAAAAACACCCTCATTAAGATTGAGGCAATACAAAAAAAAACAGCATTTTCATTATTTACTTTTAGCTTTAGCGATATCCTCTTTCGTAAGTTGTCGATTATTTTCAGGCTGAAGCGAAATACTGTGCCTTCGAAATACACGGGGAACCGAAGTACTATGTGTGAGTTTGTTTTTCATCGTCATCGGGTGTTTGTGTTTGAAAAAAAAATTAGATCTTCGAGTTAACGAGCCTCTCGGGACCCAGTTTATCGCGCAAATTAATGTACCTCGTTTATTTAGATGTCCGAGAACCGAGTACTGCTGCAATTTCGGTTGCTGCGTGTCACCAGGATTTCAGATCTATCACCTGTGGTACTACTGGTGCGTTTTGTCGTTTAAAAAAAATGTTATCTTTTAAAGTCATTGACATCAGTCTTCATGATCGTATTCGGACGTCACACTAAATCGCCCTATGGCGTCTTACTGCACAAACGCTAATAGTCGCTTTGGTCGTAATAGTCAGTGGATAAGGAAGTTTCGTTTGTAAGGAGCCGGAAGTGGGTCTTGCAAAAAAGACATTGAAACGGTGACCATGTACAGGGTCATAAAAAACGGAAACTATAGGGCTCCCAGTGGTCGGATACAGGGCGAGAGATAACCTCAAACGCACCTTCCATAAAGTTTTACTTATCAATTGAGTTCAAGTGACAAGTGTGACTTCCGAATACGTTCGGGGGCGTCGGATAGGAATTCGTTTAAATGTTTCATTTGCGAAGTTCGACGAGATTTTACCTTCGACTTTCCCACAAATTTCCACGAATTAACAATTCTAATCGGCCACTGCTCAGTACAAATGTTTAGCGTCGATGTTTCGAAGATGGCGTCACCAAAAACCCGCCATTATCAAAGTCCCCAGATACGTTACGCTTCATTTCTCCAAAGTGCTTTAAATGTAAACTTTTTCTTCAATACAGTTTTGAGACAGGAAAACCTGAGTTCAAACCATTCTACAAATGAATCTTCCACGTAAATACGTTTTATAAACGTAGCGAAAAGTTCCCCGAGAGAATACCTATTTGTGTGTGGCGCCCTCTGTTTGGTTAAAACGTTAAACGTCAAATTGCATAGAGGGCGCCGCCACAAACACGCCATTGCGGTTTCGAATACTTGCGTTACGAATTAACTTGTCTGAATCCCGGATTGAAAGGTGCCTCGATTAAATCGCATATCTATGAAAATTTCACAGGCTTCTCGTCATAATAATGTTCCTCGTTTGCTCGGGCGGTGGCTGGTGGTATCGTTACTGGCTACAAGGCAGATACAGAGCCGCAGCATCCGCAATACCAAGCCGTGGTACAGCAAATTCAAGGGGTCCGAGCACTCTTCCGGGTCGTACTTGCCCGGCTCAGCAAGCGAGCATAACGTATAATTCCGCTCGTAACACAGTTTTGCTACATCGTATGTGGAAAGGTGGTGAGTCTTAAACAAATTTTGGGGATCAAATGTATATAACGTGCATGTAAATCATTTTACATAATGGATAACGCAAAGAGGATATTCAAGTACCTCATTTATTGTTTACAATCACTTTGGGACTGTACTATTACGCGTAAATCGTGCAAATTAGAAACTTGCACTTTTCTTCGTTATTATTTGTTTACCTCTCTTCACAAGCAAGTTGGTTTTTCAATTTTGATGTTCTCATAGAGGAAGCTTCGTGAACGGATAAAATAATGAGGAAGCAAGGTGCAAGTTTCTAATTTGCACGATTTTGATTCAGTTTTTACAAATTTCACAAAACTTCGTTGTTTTATAAAATCCGAACCCCTTTACTGAATCATTTCAAACTCCAAGTCGGACATGGTTCTCGCTTAGCCTATTTGCGTGTAAGTTGCTATATGACCTGATAGTCATACATTTTTGGAAGTTATATGAGCAAACATACCATTTCCCATTTAAAAAAAATGAAATTGCTTGAAAATTTTTTACTTTCACAAAATTTTGGCTGGTTGATCGATTCTCGAACGGTTCACTAATCGATTTTTTCCAACCATAATACTAAAGGCCTTTTGATAGTCCCAAATTTACATAGGAAGTTTCAACGCGATAGTCCACAAATTTCGCAAGCTAGAGTATCAATAGACACGCATACCGATTTTTCGAAAAATTCAAAATTCAATATAACTTTAAAACTCAATGATCGATTTTACTCTAAAATTAGTAGCGAAAATTATTCAAAGATGATCTACTTGTGTATAAAGTTTCAGCCAGATAGCTCCAAAATTACACGAGTTAACAATCGTTTTTGAAAAAAATTTTAATCTCATAAAATCTTGTTAAATCTTCACAAAAATTGTAACAAACAAAGGGGAGTCGTAGCTTTATTTGCCTGCCCTATCGGTCGTTCCGAAGTAATAGAAGGTTTTTTTTTAGAACCCACACACATACATTCGGACATTTTTTTCTGAATGTGTTTTTCTGAAGTTTTGACACCTTTAGAAGACATTGACATTGAAAACGGAAAAAAAATCACGACAACATAGTTTCTAATACCTTAGAATTATAATACCACAGAATAGAAGAGAACATAGTTTCTAATAACATAGAAGCTAAAAGCGAGTTGATGGCCAATATTCACAAAATAGTGATTTGCCTCCTATAAGACAATTAGGGCAGAACTACATAAGTTAGTCCAAGCACCATTTGAAAAATTACGAGAGTTACTTTTTCATATTCAATGCATAATTCTCTATCACACTTTCCCGGCTATTGCGATTATGGATCAAAAGTCCAAGACGCAATTTCTTCAATCGGTAGTATATGCTCATGGAGATTCCATGTTTTTTTTTTTCAAACAGCAGGTCCTCATCGAGGACCTGGTTCGTCGCCGGCTTACACAGGTCCACCTGTAGCAGCTGCTGCGAGCTCGGCACACTTTCAAAACACAAATGTCGTTCTCAACGACGTTAATTGTCCCTACTATCAACTTTACGGTCCACCGCCGAGTTACGAGACCGTTATAGCGCAAACACGTGGAAAATTATCGAGTCCATTGTCACCCGAGCGTTCGAGAAACGTTGATATGTCGATGGCTACCGGTAGCTCGACTTTGCAAAATCAGGATATTCCAGCGCGTTGTTACAATCACTCGCCCTACAGCAGCAACAATCATCCGTCCCAGAATGGTAGTACGATTGGCGATGTAGATAACGCAATTTCGTGCTACGAGCAAAGTACGAATGTCGTCGATACGATTCATCGGCTCGATTCGTTGGAAGCACCATCGGGTTTATCCCGATACGCGTCATCTTACGTAAGCAATGGCGATGGAACGACACCTGTGCATACGGCGGGACGACAGGACGCCTGCCTGCCACTTCATTATCACGGTAATTTCCTATTGGGTATAACTTTTTCTGGAAACTCGCAAAACCCGAGGTTCTCGTGGAGAATTATTGCCATCAGCCATGGTGTGCGCCATTTTATGTCGTTACTGCCATTTTAGCCAGCCCGTAATGCATGCTGTAATCATAAATTTACTTTTCCGATCGACAGTTCAACATAGTTTGTTGGGAAAAATTCCATTCCGTTTGTTGATGGACACAATCTAGATTCGTTTTTGTGTTCTTTTCTCGAATCACTGCATGCCGCTATTCAACAGCCATTTTGTTTCCCCCGAGGATGCCATTTCGTGACACTGTCACGATTTCAATTAGCCCGAAATTTTGCTCAAATATTTACTCAACTTATTCGTTCGATCCTGGATTTGTTTTAAGATCATATGTGAAATACGACGAGGAACTTCGTTGGCGTTGGTACAGTAGGAAATATTGAATCTTGTGGAACATTCGGTGAAAGTGCATCAAACTCGCGAATTACTTCATTCAGAAGTGATTTTCTATATATCTTTGATATTGGGCTCCGGATATAACAGTTGGCACCGCGAAAATTCATGAAAACCTTCTGAAAACTGGGCAAGAAAAGTCACGTGTTTAGGCCTTAAAGCGGTGTCAGTGAAATATTTGCGAACTATCCGCGCAACTAATTATCCACGATGACACGCAGATTTTTGAACAATTGCCATTTCTCTAATTTTCCTCCATACAGGAACAAAAAAAAAAATGCTCGTTGGATAGGGTTTTTATCAGTTTAGTTTAATGGCGAGATTTTTCAGAATTATAAGCTATACAATAATCATTACATCAATGTCCGTTTTGGAGCTGTCGGATTTTAGTCGAATATGTACACGTCTGTACTGAATTTTTTTTTATTCTCTTCTACTCATTGAAACGATAAATTTTCATAATTCCGTGTGTCCCGCAGGCGGACCGATACCACCGCTCGATTATCACGACGATCATACCCCAATATTACCCGATACCTATCGAATCTATCGCGGCAGTGAAAATTTGGAGAGATTGCCGAGTTATCACGGCGAGAGAAATCCTCTTGATCCACGAATTAGAAGAGTCAATGATGTATCATCGGGTACGGTAATACGTGATCATCAGCGACATTCGTCTCAGTTGCTCGCAGGTGAATCACACTCGTCAGTGCCGGATCTGAAGATCGAAGCTGGCGAGTCGTATGGCCGTAGAGCGAGAACACCACAGGACGATCAGCGCGAGCGTTATTCACGAAATCACGGTGGTTCGTTAAAGTTTTCCAGGACCCGTGACGATACGTTGCATGCGAGTTTTCGACGTGGTCAGAATTATCGGGAAATCGGTTCGACATCGTGGTCACGAGATAGAAACGCAACGATGAGTGATTCGTCGTCGATTGGAGGAATCGTGACAGCAGGAAATCCCGCGATATTGATCGTCGACAGCGAGTCGACGAGTGTGATGAAAACGAATTTCGGTGATTGTGGAACGTTCTCAAGATCAACGAGAAAGGGACTTCTAGCGAGTGACAATGGTCGTGCATCGGTGACGCCGCGTTATGGCGCTGATCATCAGCAAACAAATCCATCCGAAAATGTGATATTAGAGCCATTAACTTCCGTAAATATTAACGAGGCTGCCGGTGCAACTGGCTCATCAGCCAATGACGATGAAGTTTCGTCAATTTGTTGGAGAACCCGTAGTCAGGATGACGATGACAAACAACGTAGAAGATTAGGCTCGCCAGGCGCGACGCCGATCAGCAACAACGACGACGGAACAGTCGTCGAAGCTCCAATCAACAATCATGAAAGTAAACATAATAAATTAGATAGATCCAAGTCTCTGGACTGATGGATTTCACGAGGAGCGTCATACAGTCGCGCGGCGATTGAAGATTGTATTTTTGACATTAAGAAGGCTAGTTGTGGGGTTATAACGGGGCTCTGAGGAAAAAAAAAAAAAGATTCTGGCGAAGAATCCAGCGTGAAATCGACAGTTTTGTTTTTTGTTTTCGGAAAAAAAAAAAAAAAAAATCCAAACGGTGGATGCTACACGACTGCTCGATGAATCCGTCAATCTAATTTTGTTTTCTCGCGATAATGTTACTGTGTGGTAGGAGAGCGAGCATTTGGGGATGAAGACCGTTCGGATGAGTATTATTTTGTGACTACCCGGGGAGGAAAAAAAAAAATTTTCATCTACTTCATTATTTTTTTTAGATCTACGTGGATATAAATTTTGGAAGATGACAGACAGTATAGATTTCCGTTAGATTTACCAAGATATTTACCGAGATCCCTTAGATCTACCAAGATCTCCGTTAGAGCTGCCTAGGTCTCCGCTAGATCTACCCAGATCTACTCATATCCCCGTCAGATCTGCCTAGAACTCCACCAGATCTGCCACTATCTCTGTCAGGTCTATCTAGATCTCTGACAGACCCACCTGGATCTCCGTCAGATCTACCTAGATCTCTGTTAGATCTACCTGGATATCCGTTAGATCTACCAAGATCTCCGTTCGATCTACCTAGATCTCCGTTAGATCTACCTAGATTTCCGTTGGATCTACCTACATCTCCACCAGATCTACTTAGATCTCCGTTAGATCTACCAAGATCTCCGTTCGATCTACCTAGATCTCCGTTAGATCTACCTAGATTTCCGTTGGATCTACCTACATCTCCACCAGATCTACTTAGATCTCCGTTAGATCTACCTAGATCTCCGTTAGATCTACCTAGATTTCCGTTGGATCTACCTACATCTCCACCAGATCTACTTAGATCTCCGTTAGATCTACCTAGATCTCCGTTAGATCTACCTAGATTTCCGTTGGATCTACCTACATCTCCACCAGATCTACTTAGATCTCCGTTAGATCTACTTAGATCTCCGTTAGATCTACTTAGATCTCCGTTAGATCTACCTAGATCTCCGTTAGATCTACCTGGAGCTCCGTTAGATCTACCAAGATCTCCGTTAGATCTATCTAGATCTCCGTTAGATCTACCAAGATCTCCGTTCGATCTACCTAGATCTCCGTTAGATCTACCTAGATTTCCGTTGGATCTACCTACATCTCCATCAGATCTGCTTGGATATCCACCAGATCTACTTAGATCTCCGTTAGATCTACTTAGATCTCCGTTAGATCTACTTAGATCTCCGTTAGATCTACCTAGATCCACGTTCGATCTACTTAGATCTCCCGTAGATCTCTCTATTTTATGATTATATCTACCTAGATCTGTGTTTATCTACCTAGATTGTTGATAGATCTATCTAAATCTCCATCAGATCTACCTGGATCTCTGTTAGACCTACCTGGATCTCCATCAGATGTATCTAGACCTCTGGCAGATCTACCTAGATATTCGTTAGATCTACCTGGATTTCCGTTGGATCTACCTACATCTCCATCAGATCTGCCTGGATATCCACCAGATCTACTTAGATCTCCGTTAGATCTACTTAGATCTCCGTTAGATCTACTTAGATCTCCGTTAGATCTACCTAGATCCACGTTCGATCTACTTAGATCTCCCGTAGATCTCTCTATATTGCGATTATATCTACCTAGATCTGTGTTTATCTACCTAGATTGTTGATAGATCTATCTAAATCTCCATCAGATCTACCTGGATCTCTGTTAGACCTACCTGGATCTCCATCAGATGTATCTAGACCTCTGGCAGATCTACCTAGATATTCGTTAGATCTACCTGGATCTCCGTCAGATTTACCTAGATCTTCTTTAGATCTACCTAGATCTCCGTTAGATCTAACTTGATCTCCGTTAGATCGACCTAGATCTTCGTTAGATCTGCCTAGATCTCCGGTACATCTCTCTAGATTGCGGTTACATCTATCTAGATCTCTGTTAGATCTGCCTAGATTGCCGTTAGATCTACCTAGATCTCCGTTAGATCCTACCCAGATCTGCGCAGGTCTCTGTTAGGTACAGTCAAATCTGAGTGATTATACTGAGATTTATGCTGATAAACGGAGATTCAGTAAGCAAAAGCGTTCCAACATATTATCAGATCAATTCCTAGGTACGTAAATCTAGCTTTGTACACGGAGATCTACGATTTCCCAAAATTTAGATCTACATGGATCAAATTCGATCGAAAAAAATAACTGTGTAGGTCCAAAGTCGTTCCAAAAAATAACTACATGGGTTAAAATTTTTTCTTCTCCCCCAGGAAAGTCATTCTGAATCATTTGGAAAAATAATACTTTTTTCAATGCATGCACCTCAAGGAGGGCATGACTGTCGCGTTAAATTCCCCAAAAAGTACTCCAGTCCGTATACGTAAAGTATCCTTAATTTTACGAAATATTTGCAAATAACGTTGGGGCAAAAGCGTACAAAAAATTCAAGTCTCAAAACTGGATTTCGTCCGATCTTCGTATGTATCTCCTCTCATTTATTCGTGAACTCAGGCATATCTCTGCCCACAGCCAATTAACTCGATAATTTTTTTTTTTTTTAAGCTCCGTACCGTGTGTGATTAGCGAGCTTCCTCACCGACAGTGTCCCTCCAGCACATTAATGAGTCTCTTTTTTTTTGTTTTTTTTTTTTGTTTTCGAAACAACGACTCACAATTATTTTCTAGGAAAATTATTATTTGCTCCTCTGCTCGAATATTGTCCATTTACTGATTGAATTAAAATTGACCCCCTCCCCCCATTAACAATCTTTTCAGGAGAAAAAAAAATTTTGTATAATAATTGAGAAAGATAGAAATATTAAATATATGATTAACGTTTTATTAGTTACAGTTTCACAAATTTAACGTTTCACATTAGTTACAGCTGACCGATAATAGGTGAGTACTCCTTTTTTAATTTTTCATTCCGATTTAAAACTGGATCGGAAAAAATTATCAGATGGAGCCGAGTATATTTCACAAATCGAGGACGAAAAAAAAAAAAAAAATAGCGATGCAGTTATGCGTTATATTTATGACGCTGCAGCATAATCGAGATGCCGAATAACGCTCAAAAATCCCCTTGTAATCTTAAAACTAAAACGCGCATTTCACTGTCTACTTAATGATAATCAGAGCGGGGCGAATGAGGGGCGGGGGGGGGGGGAGATGATCTATTTATTCGATTAAGTTGTTAGAACAGGGTCTAGGGAGGTCCTGTTCCTTGTAAAAATCAATTTGGCCGAGCGCACAGCGAAGCTTAGCATTGACGAGCCCGAAGATGGTTAAAGATTAATGAAAAGCATTAATAAATAAATTTAAAAAAAAAAGACGTAACATTGCTGTATTAAGATTCACCGAGAAGTAGCGCGCTGCTATCGAATCTTCCATCCACACAAATCACAATATTTATTATCACAATAATAATAATAATAATAATAATAATAATTATTATTATTATTATTTGTCAGGTTGCGCTCGTTCGCGCGTTGGAAAATGATCTGATCGGTATGAAAAAGATCGAGATCCTGTTCTCGGGCGTTACGTCCAAGACGCTACGTAGTCCAGTCGACATAGGATTTTATCTGGAAAAAATTGAAGGAAGCAATTTTCTTTTTTTATACTTACAGGAGAGAGAGGCGTGGTTGATAGTGTAAATCTTGATTTTTGGGAAAATCCCCTCATTGCGTTCACCGCCATCTTGATTTAAAGAGTGATTTTTTGTTTTTTTTTTAAATAACTCGCTTATTTTCAACTTTAAAGTGAAAATAATAATAACCAAAGTTGTGGAAAATTCAATGCCCCACAAGTTCAGTTCTTATCATTTTTATCCTAGGATCGATATTTACAGAGTTAGACTACAAATAAGGGTAATAAACGGGGTTTTTTTTTCAATTATGTTTATTATCAAGTTTATCGTAAAAATACTGCTATATAATCAAGCAGGGAATTTTATTTCCTGCAACTTTGGTTATTACCATTTTTACCCTACGATCGATATTTTCAGACTTATACTGAATCTAGGGATGGAAATTTGTTTATTTTCAATTATCTCGTTTATTATCAGGTTTATGGTAAAATTGTTAACAATAAATCAGGTAGTAAATTTTATTTCCTGCAACTTTGATCACTACCATTTTTGCCACACGATCGATATTTTTAGACTTACACTCAATTTAGGGGTGGAAATTTTTTAATTTTCAATTATCTCGTTTATTATCAAGTTTATCGTAAAATTGTTAACAATAAATCAGCTAGAGAATTTTATTTTCTGCAACTTTGAGCACTACCATTTTTTCCCCATGATCGATATTTATAGACTTATACTCAATTTAGGGGTGGAAATTTTTTTATTTTCTATTATCGGGTTTATTATCAAGTTTATCGAAAAAATGCTAATAGATAATCAGGTAGGGAATTTTATTTTCTGCAACTTTGGTTATTACAATTTTTACCCTACGATCGATATTTTCAGAATTATAATTGTGGTGGGGGAAATTCAATACACATGCACAATCTGAGGCAAGTCGGAGCGCCTATTTTAGTTGTAACCCTGAAAATATTGATCGTAGCGTAAAAATGGTCATAACCAAAATTGTAGGAAATAAAATTCCCTGCCTGATTATTCTTTAGCATTTTTACGATAAACTTGATAATAAACTAAATAATTGAAAATAAAAAAATTTCCACCTCTAAATTCAGTACAAGTCTGAAAATTACGATCGTAGGGTAAAAATAATAATAACCAAAGTTGCAGGAAACTAAATTCCCCACCTGATTATTTCTTAGCATTTTCATGATAAACTTGATAATAAACGAGATAAAATTTGAAAAAACCATTTTTTACCCTTATTTGCCGTCTAACTCTGTAAATATCGACCTCAGGGTAAAAATGATAAGAATCAAACTTTCGAGGAATTATATTGTCCAAAACTTTGATTCATATTATTTTCACTCTAATGTTAAAAACAAGCGAGTTATTTGAAAACCAAATGAATTACTCTTTGAATAAAGATGGCGGCGAACGCCATGAGGGGATTTTCCCGAAAATCGAGATTTACACTACCCCCCCCCCCCTTCCCTTAGTATAAAAAAAAGAAATGCGCTTCCCCCAATATTTCCAGACCAACCGATTTTTAGACCTATCTCGACTGAACTAACGACATAAACCCGCCAATGCACAAAACTAAGTACGTCTTTTATAATAGAAAAGGAAATAATATAAATAAAATGAAAGAAAAAAAAAAAATAATAAATAAAGATAGGAGAGATGGAGGGGGGTGTGGCCGTATGGGAGACTCGTCTTGTCAATGAAATTCTAAAGGAAATATTCGTGAATTAAAAAAAATTCATAAATCACAAATGGACGCGATCCTTATCAATCGATTTTTTTGCGATTTTCATTTTTCATCCATTCGATATTTCGACAGGCTGCTTATGTAATTTCGATATTTAGTAAAAAAAAGTGGGCAGCTCTTTGAGACTTCGTAAAAAGAAGAATAATTTTTTTTTTAATTCGAAACGATTCTGCGCGAAAGGCACGATAATTTCACCTGGGAAAATTTTTGAGACGATCGTATAAAAAAAATTTATCGAGACAAAGTGTCATGGCTTTTTCGGCAAGATATATTTTTTTTTTTATCATTTAAAAACTGAGAACTTGACTAAGCTGAAGGAGGTTTTTTTAGAAAACATATCGGTTGATAAGAAAAAGAAATCACAGAAATAGGATTTTTTTTTAACGCACACACCGCGATGGATTCCTCCTCGATGTTTTACCGATTTATCGTCCGGCAATTTTTGTCATTTCCGATCGAAATTATTTACCAACTCGCACAGTCACATGATGCGGCTATTACAAAATTCAGGATTAAGAATATCAAAAGTGACATCGTTTTTGCGATTTTTTTTCTTCAGAATTTTGTCCCTTAATATCATCCTCTCTCCTCCCCGACTCGAAAAAATGATATATATTTTTTATAAGCGTCATGTATTCCGGGGGAAAAAAAAGTATATATGTGATATATATTATATATTTTATATTTTTCAAATATATTTGAAATGCATACGATGAAAATATATTTAATTAATTTTTATTTTAATTTAAATATATATTTTACGTAAATTCACGTCTCTGAAACGATGTCACGTAATTTCGAAAAAAAAAAACAACATTGATGAAAAAATTGATCAAATCGACCCAGTCTCTTCCAATTCCAGAACGGATATTACGCGATGATATGAATATCGCAAGTGGCCGCTTAACGTATTTTATATTATTCGAAAAAACTAATTCCCACCCCTCATTGAGACGTTATCAATGAGCTGTGAAAGCCTTCTACGGAGATTTTCTTCTTCCCAATGATTTTCTCGCGATAAAACGAAATATTTTTTTTTTTTTTTTTGCAAGAAATAAAGAATAATTGCACCGAATCTGGCTAACTTGCCATTGCTTGGTAAAATTTATAAATTGACTCATTTGGTTGATTCGAATATATATTATTAAACAAATAAAAGTATTTAAAGAATTTCGGCTTTTGCAAAATTCAAATTGGTCGAGGAATTTAAAAAAATATATTTTTGTCTTTTTTTTTTTTACGATATTAAAATTGAAATTTATTTTATGCGATTAATGATAATTGTTGTTTTTTTTCGCGAGCCAATCTACTCGTAGATCGCATATTAAATTATTCGTATATTAGTGTCTTCGTGATCGTTGCCCTGGGATTTTTTTTTTTCTTTCCTCTTCGAATTTCTCCGCTATTGTACTAATCGGATGTTTTCGTCGACATTCAGCCTCCTAGTTATCCATAATCAGACGCGGGCACAATTCGGATGAATAAAAAAAAAATCTCCCCCTCCCCACCATCGTCCCCATTCGAACGTTATTTTTTTGAGGAAATAATTACGAAGAATTATTAGCGAGGAACAATTTTTATTTTTTCACAACAATCGACAATTATTTTATCGAAAGATAACAGCATATGAGTATAGTTTTTTTTTTTTTTTTTTTTTTTCCTATACGTTCGAGTTGTGCCAATCTTGTCCATAATTCATTTTAATCTCAATTTTACTCTGTGTGTATACGTGCGTGTGTGTTCAAGAGCCATTAGGTTCGCTCGTATGGATAGCACAATGAAAAAAAAAATCAATAAATGAAACACAAAAAGGAATTATAATTCCCTATATTGCGATTAATATTTTCCAATGATTGAGACAAAAAAAATCAATTCGCCCATATTTTAACTAGGCCAATTGACAATTTGTTTCTCATCCTTTAAATATCGATATTCCTCATCAGCGGACATATATATATATATATATATATACATATATGTATATATATGAGACATTCCACAAATAGTGGTATGGGTTTTGGTCCTCAAAATTTTGATTTCAAATTTTCGTTTATATTTTGTTAAACACATTGAAATGAACAAACTGTGAAAATTTCAGACCTTATGCTTCGTAAGTAACAGAGAAGCGCCTATTTTTGCGTATTACTCATCTTTTTTTTCGTTTTTAAAGTTTTCATCCGACTGAAAAACAAAAAAAAACTATATCGGTAATACTATTTTCCATCGAAATTTGTCTGAATTTTTCAAAAAAATTTTTTTTTTTAATTTTAAAATCGAATTTTCACTATATGAAAAATGAGTTTAAAAGTCAAATAATGAAAAATGACTGCGTTTCCCAAAATTGTTTTGACTTATTTATTTTTTTTTTTTTAAAAGCTGAGACGATTTCACATAAAATCCATGCGTAAAAAATGTGGTCACTGTGAGTTTAACGACAAAAAAAAAATACAACATAGTCAGTTCATTGAAATTTCACGCCAATGCTTTTTTCAAGTTTTTCAAGTTTTTTAATTATCTACTCATGCGATTGTCACTTTGTGAACAAAACAAAAGTAGATATGCCGTGGCCATACTGTCATGGCACCCTCAGTCCATGACAACGGGCATATATTTTACTATCGTACATTTTATTTTTTACAAATAATATTCCGACATTCATTCGAGTACATTCATTTCTCTGAACCCAATATTGTTCAACTGAAGCTGAATTAAAATTACAGGATTTTTGAGGATGCTCACTGTAAAAGGCACTCAAGGATTCCATTGTATTATCCCAATCAGTGTAAAAAAAAACTCGTCTGCAAACGATTCAGCAAAGCAAAAACCTCGATAACTGCTAAAATGATTATTTGAAGTTTCAATAAAGTTTTGCATTTTTTTTTCGTTGTTAAACTCACAGTGACCGCATTTTTTTAATGCATGGATTTTATATGAAATCGTCTCAGCTTTAAAAAAAGAAAGTCAAAAAAATTTTGGGAAACGCAGTAATTTTTTATTTTTTGACTTTCAAATTCATTTTTCATAGTGAAAATTCGAATTTAAAATTTTGATAATATTTTTTTTTGAAAAATTCACATAATTTCCGCTGGAAAATAGTATTACCGACATATTTTTTTGTTTGTTTTCCAGTCAGATGAAAACTTTAAAAACGAAAAAAAAAAATGAGAAAAACGTTAAAATAGGCGTTTTTGCGTTTCTCTCATTTGAAATTTTCACGTCTGAAATTTTCACACGCGGTATGTTTATTTCCATATGTTTGACAAAATATAAACGAAAATTCGAAATCGAAATTTTGAGGCCCAAAACCCATGCCACTATTTGTGGAATGTCTTCATATATATATATATATATATATATATTTTTTTAACATAATTCTTTTCCTTGCCATGATAGAACATTTAGCAGCCAAGATCGCATATCGAATTGTGAACTTTCTTTAGATTGCCGCATCTTTTCAAAAATTTCATTCTTTCGAATTTGTTATGAAAGAAAAGAAAAAAAAATTATCAATTCTAATATTGCGAGAGTCACAGAGAACGAGAGAGCGAGAGAGAGAGAGAGAGAGAGAGAGAGAGAGAGAGAGAGAGAGAGAGAGAGAGAGAGAGGAGAGAGATTGTGCTTTTTGTTAATACTCGAATAAATCGGCGACGAAAATAGTGGTCCAAGAAAAAAAAATGAAAAAAAAAAAAATATATATGTAAATGTGCCAATAGAAAACTCTTACTACATCGGAAAAGGACGAGAGGCGAATTCAGAGAAAGAGAAAGAAAGAGAGAAAGAGAAAGCCAAGGGAACGATCGAAAAAAAAAAAAAAAAACGATAAATAAATAATTATTGTACGAACTATGATAATACAATTATTTTTTGTAAATCCAATCTTAGAATTCGCGATCGAAATCGTCGATGCACCGTCGACGAAATCTCAAGCGCTGCGCGCGCGTACGAAATAACAAACAAACAAAAATCTCTTCGATTAATCGTAATAAAAACACACAATTATGATAAAATGCTAAAAAAAAAAAAAAGTAACACATGTATCTCTCGTCGAAAGAAACGACATCTCTGTACTCTAACGTGCGATCATTCGAGTTAAAAAAAAAAAAAAAAACGAACAAACAAACAATCCCAGGATGGCGAAAATATTGAAAAAAAAAAGAATTCATTGTAAAATATTGTATATCTGATGTATAAAATGTGTCTTGCTGAGCAATAAAGCGGCATGAAATATTTATTCACAAAACGAGACGAGCGAGGCGAAATATCTTACATAAAAAAGAAATCACGATTTTTTGTGTTTTCACATGACACTTTTTTTTTTTAAATTTTTCCATCCGTATATCACCACACGAATTGTCCTAATCCCACTGTGATAGGAATTCCAAAAGAAAAAAGCTATATCGAGGATATCGAGAACCCCCGAGTTTCAACGGTAAAAAAAAAAAAAAACTTATCGACAATATAATTTAAGAAATATATTTGGATCGAATATTCTAGAAATTTGCATTCCTTTTTTTTTTAATGAATTGTTCTCATTCGATGACCCTCTACACGCCCAAGATTTTTTAATTTCAATTTCATCTTTTTCATGCGTACATTAATTCGCGAAAGCTTGAAAATTCTTAGCGAAAAATTGATAAAAAAAAACCACAAGTTTTTTATTGTTCCAATAAAATATTCATCGATCTCGAAGAATTTTCAATAATTTTTCTAATTTTCCTCTCTCATGAAAGAAGCTATTTGATGGTGAAAAAAAAAAATTCGAGATATTATCGGCAGATGCGTTGAAAAAATTAACCCAAAACGTCGAGAAATCATATTTAGAAAAAATGTCCCAGCGTGCGTGTCTGTGTGCACCTCTGCAGGTATCAAAAGTTTTAAAAGTTTTTTTTTTTCAACAGCATTCCAAAAACTGTATTTATTTTTACTTCTTTACTTATTAATTTTTTTAAATAGTTAAACAAGCTGGTAATCGTGGTAAGTGTAATTTTTTTTTTATCATCACTCGGATAAGTGAGGTTTGAGATTTTTTCGAAATCTCAAACGAACAGCACGAAAAAAATGTTTCCAAGCTTCATTATTTTTTATTTTTTGTATTTACGAAAACCGGAAGTAGCAGCAAGAGTAATTTTTGCAAGATCCTTTTGAATAACTTGGAGTTGGAACTTTTTGCTTCCTCATAGAGGAAGCTTTGTGACAGTGAGAGGGGAAAAATTTAGAGCTTTACATCCAAATGTACACAATTTGTATCAAAATTTTGTACACGGGTGAAATCAAAATTTACAAAGGTGATAAGCATCTTCATTCATTTATTCAATGAACTTAACTTTAAACGTTCGTATCGAGTACAAGATGAACATTTGGGTGTATAGTAATCGCGACCTTTTTTCAAGAAAATTTGATTATGTACAAAATGAAACCAAAAACAGCTTCCTAACTTGTATAGTTTTTGAGATATTTCGATTAGAGTGTTTGAAAATTCAAACCAGATGAGTCACCTTTTTGAATTTTTCTACCGAGTTCCGGTTTCACGAGGCTTCGTTTGAGGCTAAAAACTAACTTTTAGAAAGGTAAGAAGAAAAAAAAAGTTAAAAAAAACCGGCCTAATATGTATATATATAATTACATATATATACACTACCGTTCATAAGTATGGAAACACTCGCCCCAGATCCAAGCCACACAAGAAGTTGTATCGCTCTTTGAAAAATGAAGACATCTCAATTTCCCGAGCGGCGTTCTGAAAAGGACATATTTAGCTTCATTTACCTTTTTTGGAAAAATTTTTGCGATTTTTTTTGAGCCCGGTACGCACTTTGAAAGATGGTGATTTTTTGACTTTTTTTGGAGGGTGGAAATTTTCCCACATATTTTGTAAAAAAAAATTTTCAACTTTTTTTCCGTGAAAAACTTGAAGCGGGGAGTACAACCTTTAATCTCATTTTTTGGAAAAATTTTTACGATTTTTTTTTGCAAAGATATTCAACTTTTTGCAAAAAACGACCATATTTATAAGGGGTAGTCTCACTCTGAAACTACTGGGTTTTCGTAAAATTACTAAGAGGGTAAAAAGTTGCATACAATCATTTTGGATGTATCACATTTTTTTCAGAATTAAAAAAACAAATTCGAAAAAAAAATTTTTTTTTCAAAAATTAAAAACATTTTTTTTTGAAAATTTTTTCTTAAATCAACGAAATATTTTTTTTATCGTGAAAAATCGGGTCTCTTACCTCATCGACACGGCTTTTTCATCGAAAAAGCCACCTTTCGCTGCGATTACAGCCCTGCTCCAAACTGGCCCAAGGTGGCCTTTTCGATGAAAAAGCCGTGTCGATGAGGTAAGAGACCCGATTTTTCACGATAAAATAAATATTTCGTTGATTTAAGAAAAAATTTTCAAAAAAGAAATGTTTTTAATTTTTGAAAAAAAATTTTTTTTTCGAATTTGTTTTTTTAATTCTGAAAAAATGTGATACATCCAAAATGATTGTATGCAACTTTTTACCCTCTTAGTAATTTTACGAAAACCCAGTAGTTTCAGAGTGAGACTACCCCTTATAAATATGGTCGTTTTTTGCAAAAAGTTGAATATCTTTGCGAAAAAAAATCGTAAAAATTTTTCCAAAAAATGAGATTGAAGGTTGTACTCCCCGCTTCAAGTTTTTCACGAAAAAAAAGTTGAAATTTTTTTTTTACAAAATATGCGGGAAAATTTCCACCCTCCAAAAAAAGTCAAAAAATCACCATCTTTCAAAGTGCGTACCGGGCTCAAAAAAAATCGCAAAAATTTTTCCAAAAAAGGTAAATGAAGCTAAATATGTCCTTTTCAGAACGCCGCTTGGGAAATTGAGATATCATCATTTTTCAAAGAGCGATACAACTTCTTGTGTGGCTCGGATCTGGGGCGAGTGTTTCCATACTTATGAACGGTAGTGTATATTATATATATATATATATATATATATATATTTAATTATATTATAACAATAGTGAGGTAATGAAATTTTGGTGGAA
The DNA here is from genome assembly GCA_963564615.1 of Rhorus exstirpatorius. Classification (NCBI taxonomy): domain Eukaryota; kingdom Metazoa; phylum Arthropoda; class Insecta; order Hymenoptera; family Ichneumonidae; genus Rhorus; species Rhorus exstirpatorius. Next base: position 26,155,284 of record OY751318.1, read on the forward strand.
TTTCATGGATATATTGTCCTCCGAAATGCCCATACTGAATAATTTTTTTGAGACAAAAAAAAACGGGGTGGCTCAGTTGACATGGAGCGCGACATATATGTATAAATATATTTGGGGAATGAATTTGGACGATTTTGTATTGCCCGCTCTTTCCTCTATCGTCGAATGACAGCAAAGATGGCAGGTGCAACGTAACGTGTTACTTGGGCTGAAAATCAATAAAGGGCGATCGGGGCGGAAGGGGAGAAAGGGAACGTAGAATTCATCCCGCGTTCAAAGGAAGACGTAAAGACCGTTTTGACGTGCCAGCACGCGCACAATCGCGCTCCAACAAATTTATTTATTTATTTTTCTTACTCAAAGAAATAACGGGAGAAAAAAAATGTATGTACATATATACAAATATACATAAAAAATTATACTATACACGTAAATATAGAAAACAAAAAACTCGGATAGGCACAATCTATCGATGGGCATACAGGAAAAAATGTCGACGATTCAACGACGTGGGAATATCGTTCGTTTTTTTTAGTCGTTTTCTTACTAATTCGTTATTCTTATGCTGCTGCATATTTACGGCTCGAACGCGCGGTGCGTCGCGAAATGAAATTTTTTTTTGCCTTTTCTTCTTTACGTAATAAATTTCACGACCTTCTTGTCGAAAGTGCGTGTATAGTTTTTCCGTTCGTTACGTTTTATCGTGCTCTAATCAACAAGGACGATAAATAAATGAAGTGAGAGCGCGTGGAACACTGCGTAGCTGGCACTGCATGAAAGTGGCGAAACAAGATGTCAGTGAAGGTGAGAGAATTAGAAAAAAAGGAGGAAAAAAAAGAAACGAAAAAAATTTCTCATCTCGTGATTATTATGCGTTTCGAGGATTTTCGAGAGTCCAAACTGTTATTTGCGACGAAAAAAAAATTATCAAAAATTTTTTATTCATTTATTTTTGAACTGTGCTTTTTTTTTAAATATCAAAATGTTTGTTTCGTTCGTTGCTTCTTGTTGAATAAAACTTCGGAGGGGGGGGGGGGGGGGGGTCATCACGCCAATTATTTATATACACGTGAAATAGTTACTCCGATTGACGTTTGACTCCATGCTGTTTTATATTTAAGGTCAAACCTCGTTTTCGTACAGAGTCATCGAGGTGGTGGGATATACGCGAGGCAAAGCTCGAACAAATTGAATTTGATCTGAGAGATTAAGGAAAAATCACGTTCCAGCGATTTCAGTCACTGTTCTCGGTTAATGAAAAAAAAAAATAATAATAATAATAATAACGAAAGAAGTTTTGCCCTGTGGGTTTGCGGTCTGATAGGGACGCACAAAAGCTCGAAGCTTTTGAACTACGAAAAAATCACGTTCGATGCGATTTCCAGGTTTCAACTAAACGTATTAACTGTTGTTTTTTAGGTAGAGACGTTTTTTTTTAAGAGACAGAAATCATCTCTTTCGCTGCAATTTTTAGTTTTTTTTTTTAAATACCAAAGCAGTTTCTTTTTTCTGTGAATCTTGAAAAACTCGAAAAAAGTGTGCAAATTAGTCATTTGCACATTGCTTTCACATTATTTCATTTCGATCACAAAGCTCCCTCTATATGAGCAAGTGGTGAATTTCAATTTTGGCTTTCTCATATAGGAAGCTTTGAGAGCAAGATGCATCAATGCAGAATCAATGGGAAAATGTTTAATTTGCACGCTTTTTCCCTGAATATGATTGCTATAACAATATAATGACAAGACACAAATTTTTCAATAACATTTGAAAGATTAAAAAATTTCATAAAAATTAGAAAAATTTTACCGATTTTTCCAAAATTTAATGCCAATCACTCTTTTTTAATTCTTCTAAATAATATTCTTTTTGTGTCGAAAATAAAAGCCTGATATCTTGAAACTTGCACAAATTAGAGCGATTACAAATTTCTTTTTGATTCGAAATTTTTTAAAATTCGAAGCCCTTGAGCGATTCTTGTCAATTTCAATACCATGGACTCTTGTCCTATATAATATCTTTCAATGTACAAGCTTTTGGCGCGATAATGAAATATATTTACGGAATAGTAGAGGTACTAGATTTATATTTCTTTAAATTGCATTTGATTAGGCAAATTAAAAATTTTCGAAATCTGAATCCCTCAAACGATTCTTATCGAATTCGATGCCAATCATCCTTGATTAATGGAAATTTACGAAAGACAGAGTTATCAAAGATATTTTTGAAAAAATTCAAAATTAAAAAAAATGGGACACTCACTATACACTGTGGAAAATTTTTTAACAAACAAAAGGGGCCTCATGCTTAAGCTGTGTGCAACGTTTTGCTTCAGTGGTTTTCGAGATATAGACGATTGAATTTTACAAGTTTTGCACACTCACACACGCACACGCACATGGCGAGACATATTTCCTAAATATGATTTCTCGACGTTTTGGGGTATTTTAAACACATTGGCATTAAAATCTCGATTTTTTTATCCACACCATCGCAAAGCTTTCTCTATGTGAAAGCAAAAAGCTCCAACTTGAGGTTATTCAAAGGATCTTGTAAAAATTTATTTTGCTGCTACTTCCGGTTTTTGCAAATACAAAAAAAAAAAAAATAACCAAACTTAGAAACATTTTTTTTCATGCTTCTCATTTGAGATTTCAAATAAATCCTGGATCTTACTTATCCGAGTCATGCTGCAATATTACATTTACTAGGATTACCATCTTGTTTAACAATGAAAACAAAAATGAGTAAACACAGGTAAAAATAAATACAGTTGGATTTCTGTCCAAAAAAGCGTCGATGTTCACGTTATCCCAAGAGACTACGATGAAATTAAGAATCGCTGCGATTTTCGTCTTCTTTAGCAACCAAAATAAGAAATATTAGTACTTTTTTTCGTTCGTAATCTTAAAGAGAAAGGACAAAACGAGCTCTGAATCCGTGCCTCAAAAGCTCAATAAGTGGTCGTTTCCTGTTGCTCGTTTGAGAACGTCGACGAAGCGAAGAGTCCATATTTACATACAGGATGATTCAGAATGTACTTAGGTGACGAACTCATGATGGTGGGTGATTTCGGGCGGTGTGCCAACGAGGAATTTTGTGCAATTCCTAAAGCAAGGGTGTTTTTTTTTTTTCAAATAGGCTCTAGAAGAGGTCGAACCAGACTGGCGAGGAAAAAAATAGCAGCAGAGTCCTTGATTTAACAAAAAAATTGACAAACATTACTGTAAAATTTACAGACTATCTTTGCATCTCGTAAACAATGGAAGATCATGAGCAACATTGAGCATGAAAATTTTCATATTTTTAGAGAGCCACACAATGGTAAGGAGTCTGGTATTAATATTTACAACCATAGGATTCATATCAACACCGAAACGGTGCCAATGTATGTAGATCCACGAATTTGGTGTTGATTAACCGAATCTTTGCCATGGTGTCAGCCGGCGATGTAAGACATATTTGATGTAGATTTATGCCAACACCGTTCTCTGTACTACATATTCATCGAGGCTGTATCGACGAGTAGCACGATACCGTGCAACTATTGCTAGGGATTCGTAGCTTTTCAGTTGATTAGTTTGATTTAGTTAATATTTTATTAATTAATCGGTTCCATACAGATTAATTAGATACTAAATAGTTAGCTCAGTACTGCATGATTAGTTGCCTAGTCCACTGACTTAACGACTAGGCGGTTAGTTAGACATTTAGTTAAATAGCTAGTTGATAACTCGTCAGTTGAACCGACAAAGCTGGAACAAAGCGTTTGGGTTTCCTAAAGAAATTGTGGCCTTGCGGTGAGGGGTCAAGTTACTGGGAGAGTATGGAAATGATGGGAAACTCGTTTGGGTCGAATATATGGATTTTTGTCAGTTAAAAAGTCGCCTACGTCGAGTGTCTTTTAGTTTCTGTCACGATATCTTGGGCATTATGTTTTTTTTTTTATTATCTGTTCCGATAAATTGACAATATCTTTCGCAGCATCTGTCAGACGATATTTCACAGTATCTTTTATGCCCGGTTGCATAAACGTGGATTAACCCTAGTTCCGGGAACAAATTTTAACCCCGGGGTTAAGTCAGATGTGCGAACGTTGGCGCAGATACGCTGCCATTATGCGGACTCTATTTCTATGAAACATTTGACGGCTCAACCCCGGGGTTGAAATTTGTCCCCGGATCCAGGGTTAAGGAGGTACGATCACTTCTCTGGGCGGGGAATAAGCGGAAACGTAGGCATGGGTGAGCGCGGCGAGCGAGGGGCGCACGCATGAAACAAGAGAGAGTCGGAGTTCTGACCATTTTCAACCGGAAAATTGAAACACTTTTTTGTGGTGTAGTGCTTGAATTACACGGTGAAGAGTGTAGGATCGCAGAAAAATTTAGGCTTTGCGTGACTAGACTGGGATTCGAACCCAGGCCCTCTCGATTGCCGGTCAAGTGCTCTGACCACTGAGCTACCTAGGCCTTCTATCCAATTACTCCACGATCCGTACTTATAGTTCTTTCTGGGGGACCTCGCACCCACAAGAGTAATTTTTCAATTTTTTACAATATCTATTATATCTGATCTATCAAATTTCAGTTTTCCAACGGGTGTTATTGAATATACGTGAGCAAAAAAACCGTGATCACCGCACTTTTGGTTGACCGTCTTCATAAGACGACGTGCTTTAGTAACTCAAACTGGTTGACTTTTCAATTTTATCACGAAAAAAACTAAACGGTCAATATAGCTCAAATTTCGGCAATAGGCGCATAAAGTATTCGTCAAAAACATATAAAAATGTCAAATCCGAAAGTTGGATTCGTAGCAATGATCGTACCTCCTTAACTCAAGTTTATGCGACCGGGAGTTAACGCATCTTTCACAGTATTTTTCACGCATCTTTATCGGTATTTTTAATAGTATCTTTTACAGTATCTTCCACAGTATATCTTTCACATCATTTTTGTGTATTTATGTGTATCATAAATAGTATTATCTTTTACAGTATATTCCACAGTATCTTCCACAATATTTTTCACACATCTTCAATGTATCATTCACAGTATCTTTTACAATATTTTCAGCAATATCCCTTTCACGTTATCTTGATTACTCTTTGACAACATATCTTTAACCGAGCTTTACGGTGTCATCTTGTGATCTCGATCCTAAACGCCCCTGTTTGGGAGCCCAGCAGGGGAGCCAGTGACGAATGATCGTGGCTTCAATTGGTCGACACATTTATCGGTTTTTTGAAGCTTCACGGTGCAAAACTGTTCTATATTTTAAAAATCAAACGAGTACTTTCTCTCAGTATACCAGCCGTATCTGTTCATCAACATTCAGTGAACACCCTCTTTCTCACCCTGTAACATTTTTTTGAATCATCCTGTATTTTAAATCTATATATATATATATATAGATATATATTCGTGTACATGTGAAGAGTGTGTGTGTGTGTGAGAGAGAGAGAGAGAGAGAAAAAGAGAGCTTTTGCTATCAAGACCACTATCTAATGAGCTCTTATCACCTCTATATCGTCTCTATCTCTCTCTCTCTCTCTCTCTCCATTTATGACCTGGAGGGAATTTCAGATAATATACATGTGTTATCAGTTATATGCGTCTGTCTGTATATACGTGCTAAGTTTAATACGCATAGGAAACTCCACCCGCGAGTGAGTTAAGCGATGTCCAGACGTTGCGATCGTGTTATTTTGCTACTATAATCGCTCTGTGTGCTCTCATGACGTTGTCGAGACGCGCATGGCACACTTTGAATCGTCTAACCGTTCCACGAGGTCGCGTTTATTTCTCTGCCAACGCGGTGTAATACAAAAATAAATTCGAAGACGATAAGCAACTAAAATCAAGATAAAAAAGTTAGCATGTTTATTTTTTCAAATATTAAATTAACATTAGATTGATAATATAATAATCGTGATTGTCGCGAAACGTTGAAAAAATACTGTGATTTTTAGCCAGAGAATGAAGTTTTCGGTGAAGCTGTACGTGCAACACGGGGAAAGCTCTCTCTTTAACGGACTCGTATAAACACAAACGTTGCGATATATTTAGATCGAACTAAAATTAAACGGTGCAATTTTCTCGTGTTTCGTTGAAACGAGAAGAGCAAAAGGAAGTGGCAACGATGATGCGATTCGGTTCTTTTAGTTGCTCATCGAAGTGACAGTTCGCGTATTTTATACTTCCAATATTCATCATTTGTTTTAAACTTTTTATTCGATAATCTTTACCTCTCAAACGGATTGTAAATGGAAAACAAATTAAATTTATAATTTGCAATTATTTTGTGACACAAATTATTCTGTAATTATGTTATAATTATTAGCAGTGAATTCGAACGGTCACATAGTCGTCCGATAGCTCGAGTGAATCGATCCAATTACGTGCGTCGTAATATTTTGCCTCCAAGGTATTTAAGAACAAATGAAAAAATTAAGTGATTATTCTCACTTAACGTATGAGTATGAAAAAATTATACACTCTCATTAGCCAGAGCCTCTTTTTCGTTAATATCGTAATGTAGATGGATTACGAAAAATATTAATTGGTATCGTCGAGTTCGAGTTGCTATAATTTGTTTTCGTAAATTTTTCGTTGAATATGCGAATCGAGGAGCATATTTTTCATAAAAGCTGATCGAGTTCAAGGGGTCATTCTAGTCGGGAGGCCGATAAATTGGGCAATATTGATTTTTTTTAATTTTTTTAACACACGAATAATAATTTCAATTATTCCGGCTTATTAGGATTTTATTGCTGATATTACCAACTCGTGACTCATCGCATACAAAAAAAAATAAAAAAAAAAAAAACAAAAACAAACAACAAACAGCAAAACAAAACAAAAACATTTCACTACCGAGTATCGCTATCGCAGATAACAGACTCAAAGGTGCAAGTAAAAAATTGACAGAATAGCGCGTGCGCTAAGTTCAAGTACGATGCTTGAACTTTGAGTAGACGCCATTTTGTCAATTTTTTTTTTTCAACGTTGATGTCTGGTATACCTGTGATAGCGAAACTCATGCAGATTGAAGGATGTTTTTCGTTATGTTTGTTCCAGACGAGCCCACGAATTGAAATTATCTGCGCCACAACACGGGGGCATTACTTTTCGAAGGCGCCAATTTCACATCGCGCCATTCCATTGGAAAAATAAATATATATATTTTTGTATATTTCACAAAAACCCTAATAAAAAAAAATAAAAATAAAAATAAAAAATGCAAATTATTCTTCATTGTGTTCGCAAGTAAAAATTTTTTGAATATATTACCGAGTTGCTGGGCCTCTAGACGAGAATATCTTTTTAATTTTACACAGACTCGAGACTCGAGCATTGCGGAAGAATAGCTCTCGCGTATCGTCGATAAAGATTTAATGGTTTTTTTTTTTCGGTTCATGTTTGCGATGCAAATTTGTGTTTTTCGCGCGGCTGCTTTTGGTTAAAGTGCTTGGCGGTTCTGTCATCTCGATCTCTGAGGTCACAAAGAGTGTCTCGTTATAAATGTGTGTGTATATATATATGTATATATGAATATTGATGGGTGACGTCCGAGCTCGCACGAGCAACGCAACCGCATTACGCTCATCCTCTCACGAGGGCAATCAAGTCGTTCATGCACGACGCTCTCAATAATTATTAAACACGGGAGTCACGCACGTGCGGTCCTTATTACGCGGTAATGGAGAGCTCAATAGTAATTAATTTGTTTGTTATCCTCGCCCCTTAAGTCGATGAAGAATTATTAATTCGAATCTCGTTTAATTTTTAATTTTCCGCCAAGAGAGCTAATAACCTTTTAATTAATTTATCAGAATATTCATTCTTTTTGTTTACTCACGGAGGAAGCTTTGTGATGGTGAACAATTTTTTTTCGACTTTTTAAAAATTAGGATATTTATGAATCATCAATGGGTCATTATGGGGCCCAATTATATGCACAAGAAAGTACCAGTGGGTCGGAATTTGAAAAACCAATTACGCCATTCGAAAGACCCTATCAAAAATATCATCTATGATTTAAGAAAAAAAAAAAAAAGAAATTTCGTCCAGTGATTTTGGAACAATAGGGGGGCTCGAATTTTCGAATTTTCGGAAACATCGATTTTTGAATTTAAAATATCCATTCCCAGTCGAGAGGTAGAAAAAAAATCGTTAAATTCTTTTTTTTTTTGTAGATAAGTTTGATCTTTTCGGAAAAAAAATGTGACTTTCTCCAAAGTCCCAAAGACTACACAAAGTTATTTCAAAGTTTTAGAACCGGTTTTTCTCCCCTTGCTGACAAATTAAGATTAATGAAACTATTTTCTTTCGAAAAGCTGAGATTTTTTACTTAAGAAACACCTTTTTTGAGATGGCATGCATGCAAATAGAGCCAGCGGCAAAAAAAACTTTGTGGTTGTGCGTTCCTTGTCGCGACGGTCGCGTGAATACTGCGAATGGCAAATTGAAAATTATATTAACGAGAAGTTTTTAAAAATACTTCCGAATGATATACGCCGATTTAAAATTGAAGTTTCGTGGGAAATGAAGACTACAAAATACAATATAAAGCTATTTTAGGAGTCAAGAATTTATTATTTTAACTTCTCTCGAATTTATTGTAGTTGAAAAATTTTTCGCAGTGCAATATCCAGGAGTATTTTCACGAGGAATAATACAATTGATAGATTGTGTTCCTTTTACAGTCATAGTTTTTGCAAGCCTTGGTGCAAGATACTCCCGACACGTCTTATGGTGTTCCTTTGGAACAAAAGCCAAATCGATATTGTCAAAGGATTCACTTGCCCAATCGAACAATGCTTGTGTTGTCAGGATTGCATTTTTTGTCCCCATCTGAAGGGCCTTTCGAGAGGCTAGTCGTTTGATGGTTCACTGCCAATCCATCACTGGGTCCCTTTAGATAGAGACAAAAAATGAAATCCTGACTCCTGACACCACAAGCATTGTTCGATTGAGCAAAAGCGAATCACCTTTGACAATATCGATTTTGCTTTTGTTCCGAAGGATCACACCATAGGACGTGTGTCAGGAGTATCTTGCACCAAGGTTTGCGAAAGCTATGACTATAAAAGGAGCACAATATATCCATTGTATTAAGGTCGTTCCCCCACGAGTAGTGGCGGGGAACAAGAGGAAATTGTTGGCGTGGAAATTGGTGGCGCGGTGAGCAGGGCATGCATATGAGACAGTAGGGCATAGGACCGATCACAGGCTCGCGCGTACCTCATTCACTTACAATATCTCAAAAACTAAATGGTAAATCTTCCTGAATTTTTTTCACATTATTCGTGATATCCTTCTCTAGCTCCTCCTCGTTTTTCATAAACTTCTTAATTTTAGTTTTGACGGTAAAATTAATAATCAACTCTTTGTGCATGCATGGCGCATATGTTACGTGTAAATCGAGCCAACTTCGAGTGTAAATATCTCGGATACGGGACGGTCAAACTTATTTAAATTGCACAGATTTTTGGATAACACAATAAATAACATCTATGCCAAATTTCGACCATATCGTAATCCAACTATCCTGTGGGGGTACTACCTTAAATCTCTTGACAATACTCGTGGATATCGCATGCAATATCATATATACAATTTCACATGTATTTCGCATTAGTGTTGTATATTTCGCATACGTTATTTTGATACGAGGATATATGCGCTTTTACGTACCAAAATCTTGAAAACTTTACATTTCTTTTTTGCACATATTTTTACCCTAAAAAATTCCCTTGAGAGATATGTCACACATAAAACATATTTTCCCATATATTTTTGAATACTGAACGAATATCAGTAAGCGATGAACGTTGATTACGATTAGGAACAAACCAAAATTAAAAACCTGAAATATGTATCCTTATACATTTTGCATATAAAAATAATAATATACGCGATTTTAATAATATTGAATGAACGATAATGTTTCCTGTGGCACTGAAAATTATTGTTAATTTTGTTTTTCCGTTTAATAAGATGCACGATATGAACAGTGAAAATGACAAAAGTCAATGATAATATTTACAGTATATATTTCAATGGTCTCACTGTGTATTCCGGTAATAAAATTATCAGCAAACTCCGGAATCACCTGATAAGGTTTATAAAATTTGCTTCGAAGAATTCCTTCTTATATTTCGGCAACGTTTCCCGACGAAGTAAACAGGAAATATGATTGTTATTCATTGGTACACGTGACTCCGAATTATAAAAAATTGGTTGAATTGTTATTATTATTATTTTTGTTTCTCTATCTGCTCATCTCCGTGAACTTATGCAGCTCGCAAAATGATATAACCACCTATATATCGAGAATTAAAAAAAAAAATGCACTTGCCCTCGTTTTTACACATTTGATTATAAATTACATAAAAATCGATTAATGAACAATTTGTTTGTTTTTTGTTTTGTTTTTGATGATGAAACTTTTATTATTTTTATCTTGGTATTGATCTAATGTAATTAAGAGGATGGGCGGTACACAGGAGATAAGAGAATAAGGTCTCTGCAGTCATAATTGGATCGAGCTCGTTCTCGCACGTATGGAAATAAAATTTTGAAAAAATCCGAGCGAATAGCGAATACAATGTTGTTCAAATGAATTTTTTATTAATTAAAAAAAATCGATGGATTATTAACTTTGAATTAATGAAGTTAATTAATTAATCCCTCTTTATTGTGCTAATTAATCAAACGTCAAGTAATATGATATCTGTAAGTAAAAAATCATTTTTTTTTTGTAAATGATTTATTTGAAAAGGATTCTCGTCCGTATACGAAAATTGATCGTATTTTTTTTTGTTCACGCCGTTAATAAATCGGAAAAATTTGTTAATTTTTTTTTCGTTCAATTTTTTCTCGCAGATGACGAGGTACAAGCAGGCAGAATTCGAGGACGAGGACAGCAGTAGTATTGGCTCGATTGTATTGAACAGCGAGGGAATAACCACCTCGGGGACGCACATACGATATCATTCGGTAAATTCGTCTGTAATAAATAATAATAGAGAAAAAAAAAAAAAATCCATGACTCCCGTATTGCTTGGTGGCATCTACGCTACATATCTACTAATAAATCACTCAACCTGCTGGAACAACTTTACTCCGAGGTATTAATTAAACACGAGACTGTATTTACATTAAAATAAAAAAAATTTGCACAGGGCACAACTTTATGGAGAGCGAGAAGTACGTTGGAAAGATGCCTATTGATAACTTGCATAGGTCTGCTGCTGTTGGTTCTTATTCTCACGGTTGTTCTCAACAGCAAACATCACTGGGAGGACGCTCAGATACTTCACGTGACTTCGGACGGTGAAGGTAAAGAAAAAAAAAAAAAAAAAAAAATACAATATTGATAATAATTTAATTAAAATTATGAAAAATATTGATATTCATAATTGAGTATAAGAGGGGAGCAGTAGCGCGGTGGTAACGTTCCCGGCTCACACGCAGTGGCATGCGATGGGGCCGGGTTCGATTCCCACCGACGGCACCAATGGAAAAATTTTCTAAGTGCTTTTTCTACGAGCCCGGTGGTTCGGAACCCAACTAAAAATGTAGGTCAAAAGGAAAGCAGCGCCTTGGTGTGTGGTGACCGAAAGGCTGCGAAGATGTCTCGGGTTCGATTCCCGATGCCGTAGCACGGCAGATGAAAGCACAGCGCGCTCGGACGTAGCTCCAGAAGCAGGAGCAGGACGTACGAACTACGACTGCTTCTGTCCCAAAGTGCTGACACCTAGCATACGTGTGCGAGACAAGCTCCGGCAGCGAGAAGCGTTGCCGTAGCACAGCTGATGGTAAAAGCACAAACGGGCTCGGACGTAGCTCCAGAGGCAGGGCGTACGAACTACGACTGTTTCTGTCCCAGGTGCTGACATCTAGCGGGTGTGCGACAAGCTCCGGTAGCGGGAATCGAACCGGAGACAAGCGGACACGAGTGGAGACCAATGGCAGAAGGTGATGGGAGCCCGCAATCCTCATGGGAGTCGGTGTAAACTATCTAATCTAGCCTAATTAAGTATAAAAATAGTCACGATTATTCGTAACTATTTTTTTTCGTAGAAATATAATTTGAGAATTTTTTTATTCCAATGGTACTTGGATAAAAAATATTATGAAAGTATTTGAATCACAAACTGCGCGGGAAAAAAAGATCTACGTAGATCAAATTTAGATCTATGTAATTATTTTTTAAATCTACGTAGATGTAAGTACGTAGATTTAAATTGTTATAAAATGTAGATCTAAATTAATTTTTCCCAGGTCACTGATGATAATTTAAAAAAATAATAATAGACGGCTATTCTTAATGAATATTGATATTCATGATAGCACCATTTTTAAACTATCTGGTAGCATAATTTCTTTCACAATTATTTATAATTAATTCTCATTTAAAATTTTGTTTTCAATAATAAATATTTGTCTGGAATCGATCTTGTGTAAATTTCTTTTACTGTTAATTAATGCGTTATTATGATCGTTATTAGAAACGACGATATACTGAAAATAATTCAAACAAAATAATAATTGATAATTTCAATGAATGTTGATATTATTTGGACAAACAATTTTTATTCATTTTTATTTATTCGAAAAAAAATCTCTTTCAAGTTTTTTCTCAATTATGACGTGACAAAATTCATTTTTGTTTCATTTTTTCGCATTGCCGCTCGTACAAAAAAATGTGTCTTCTTTTAAATGTGTTTTTTTTTTCATGTAAGTATAGCATCAGATGTGATAATGATATCATTGATTATCCCACACAGATGGTGCGCATTGTCTAACGGAGCACTGCGTGACCGTGGCAGCGACGATAATAAATGGTATCGATCATGCGATAGATCCTTGTGATGATTTTTATGAATATGCTTGCGGCGGTTGGATTAAAAAAAATCCAATTCCCGATGGCAAGAGCACGTGGGGTACGTTCACGAAACTCGAGCAGGAAAATCAGCTGATTGTTAAAAACGTGCTAGGTGAGTTTTGATCGATCGGAATTATATAATTAATTATCATAATTTCGTAACGCCTATTTTTTTTTTTCGGAGAGGAATCCGAATGAAAAGATCCCGATTGGATAAAATTTCCATCCTCTAGAAGTTGCAGTTAACTTTTTTGGAAAATCACTAAAACCTTTAGCTTCATGCGAGCGGCAGATTTTCAAATTATTAAGGAATGAACAAGCTCGAAAATTATATTTGCTTTTTCATAATTGTTGTTTTTCATTGTTTACGAATCTTCTTCATGCAGAAAGTGCGAAAAGTTTTATCATTACACTAGGGCGGCGATTTGGGGAACAGTAGCGGGACTGACACCGCATCGTGTTTGCATAGATCGTAGTTGCGCAGTTCACTCTGCGCAGCTGACCTTGTAGGTAGCGGTGCCGCGATAGGCGCAGCGTTTACCCCACCATACGCCGCGCCAATCTATGTGTGCCGCATGGTGGGGACTCGTGATTACGTTCAGGTTCCCTAAATCAAGGCTCAAGTGTATTATGAATAATGATTAATACCCGCTCATTAATTATGTCACGAACATATATTATCAATTTTTCCATAACCATGAATAATCAATAATAATAATAATAATAATAATTTAAAAAAATTAAAAATATTGGTAAATATTATCAAATTAATGTTTCCATATGATTTTTCGTTGTTTCCCCATTAGAAAAACCTTTCGACGAGATGAAATCGAAGGCTGAGAGAAAAGCCAAGCTGTATTATTTATCGTGCATGGACGCGAACGAAACGATCGAGGCATTGGGCGGTCAGCCGTTGCTCGATCTTCTCGACAATGTTGGAGGTTGGAATATCACGGGTAAATTCAACGTTTCGAGGTGGAACCTTCAAACGAGCATGCACATTTTGCAAAACGTTTACAACATGGGCGGTCTTTTTTCGTGGGCTGTCAACGAGGACGACCGAAACAGCAGCATACACATTATACAGGTAAGAATCATTAATCTAATTTATTCTTTCGTTGATGAATAAATAAAAAAATAAATTGATTAATAAATTATAATAATACCAAAATTAATTAATTCACGATTTATTATATTCTTATTATTTTATTTATAATGATAATTGAGCTGTGTCATGATTTTCAAAAACTTTACGAATCGCCAACACATTTAAATAAATTTTGACACGTATTTTTTCTGAATCCATTACCTGCATAGGCGATTTTTTTTTTTAAATAATTTGTACCAATTTCATTATCGCATGATTAATTAATTTCAATATCGCTAACGAATTTATAAAAATACGTTAATTTGATCGATAGCAATCAATTAATTTGTTGATAAATCGTTCGATAATTCCGTAAAATTTTACGATATAACTGTCTTGATTACTCAAAGATTGATCAAGGAGGATTAACGTTGCCGACGACGGACAATTATTTGAACAAAACCGAGCACGGAAAAATTCTGACAGCCTACTTGGACTACATGACCAAGGTAAAGGAAAAAAAACGCATGAATCCATTGACAATTCATGAGAATAAATAAATTAATTTAAAAAAAAGCGTTTTGTGAGTAAAAAAAATTCTACGACGGAAAATGAAGGGAGAAAGAGAGTGAGAGAGAAAAAGAGAAAGAGAGAAAGAGAGAAAGAGAAAAAAGATACGTTGAGTGTCGAGTACAAGAGAAACTCGACGATGTACGTGTGTACAGATTGGCGTGCTGTTAGGAGGCGAGGAAAATGAGACAAGACGACAGATGCAAGCGGTGATCGATTTCGAGACGAGACTCGCAGAAATAACGACACCGCAGGAAGAGAGAAGAGACGAGGAAAAACTTTACAACCGAATGTCGATAAATGATCTTCAACGTTTAGCGCCATTCGTAAGTTGTTAATTCAATTTTCACATTTTACACGATCGTTATTATTATGGCCGTGAGAGAGATAGAGAGAGAGAGAGAGAGAGAGAGAGTTTTGTAAATCGCGAAAAAGATACGTAACAATGGCGAAGACATATTGCACAAATTGATTTTTCAATAAAAAAAAATTTATAAAATTAAAAAAAAATATCGTAGCTCAATGAATCTTTGGGTCATTTAAAAGCTTGAATGATTGCATAAAAAAAATTAGCTAAAATAAAAGTGCATGTAAAATGACCGTTATTTCAAACTTCAGTCAACTGACGGTCATTTTACCGTCAAATGACAAGCGTATGACGTCAATTTTTTTTCTTACGAATTTCTATGTAAAATGAGGAAATTTTTTATCTCGAGTTCAGTTGTAAAATAACCGTCAGATTTTTCCCTGTCATTTTGTGGTCATTTTTGTTTATATACGTGAATGTAATTAGAAAATCTACAGTTCAAAAAAGTATTATTAAATACAGTGGCATGGAGTAAAAGTGAATAATCGGGAAAAAACTTGTTTTGTCATAGCAGCTTTCCTAATTTTTTTTTTTTTTTTTTTCCGTCGTTAAAATGACGAAAATGACGGTCACCTTTGCGCGATACATTATTGCTTAGAAGTTTCTCTTGAAGCAAAATTATAGCAGTTTTTGTGGATCAACTTAACCCTGGCGAAAATACAGAAAGTTTTTTTTTTTTTTTAAATTTATTAGGATTCAAATTTGCGGAGATACTTTTCGAAATTTTTTTGCAAAGGAGTAGCATTTTCCGCGTCGCTTATTCGTAATTTTCTGGCAAACTATTGAGCATACGACCAAATATGATGAAATCGAATGTTTGAAGAATAAAATTTCCAACAAGCTCATATTTTATTTATCACTCCCCAATTGTTAGTTTCCGAAATACGAAACACTAAAGTTGCAAAAACGAATGAAAAAAAAGTTTCGGCAGCAGTCAAAAGTCAAATAAGTTGATAAAAAAAAAAAATGTAAACGTCAACAGGGTACTTATTGGGTCTAGTTGATCCATGAATTTTTTATTTGCTGCTAATGTACAGATACGGAATTTTACGACCGATAGGAGCATTCGTTTATTTTTGAAAAACTGTATTTCTCGTCACACGACTTTAGAGTCCACCTACGCCTAAACTATCGACGTTAGCCATATTCCCGCTTATACGTTTTTTGTAGAAAATTTAATTCCCTGCAAGATTGTTTATATAAACTTTTCTTCTCCGTTGCGTCGTTTCGACAGGAATTCGAGCGAAAGGTCAAAAGGCATCAGACATTTTTTTTTGCATTAATTTTGTTTGCCAAAACATTTTGGGTTACACTTGCACAAAATTAATATTTTATTATGAGTATGCTATTGATAATTAAATGGCCTTAAGGTGAAATGACACATGGAACAGCTGGTCTCAGTTGTTACATAAACCGTTTCTCTATTTTCTCGTAAGGGGTTTACATTTCGGGCAAAAGAAGAGCGTCATTCTCTTCGTCTTTTAACAGTGTAGAAGATGACACTCTTCTTTTTTTCTAAAATATCAGTCGTTATAGAGAAAATAGGGTAACCGCAGATTCAACTGTCCCTCTCGCACTTTTCGTGTGTCATTTAACCTTAATTAGAGACTTCAGGTAACTATTTGGATTTATTGATCGGATTCCTCCAATTTTTTTTTGCTCCATCCCAATTTACGCGTTTGAATCAATTTCTCAATTTATTTGAACGTGAAGTTTATCACAATTCAAATAAATTGAGCAAGAACTTACCGATATTAAAATAATGGTTGAAATTTGCAACGAATTTTCGGTATAATAAATATCTATATGAAACTCGAGCGATTAAATAATTGATCCAACAATTTTATTTCGTTAATTTACCGATTTAAAAAAAAAATGTTTAAAAAAAAAAAATTTCTTTATCTCTCGTCCTTTCGCAGATGTCTTGGGTCGAGTATTTTCAGAATGCGACGCGTCTGGTGAACAAAAAGGTCAATAGCAAAGCCATGATCGTTAACTTTGCACCCGAATATTTTGAAAAATTATGGAAACTCGTGCAAGAATATAACAAAACGAGCGACGGTAAAACGTATGTACTTTTTCGTGAATTTTTAAAAAATTTTCTTCTATTAAACGTCAAATTTTGATGGAAACAATACGATTAATCATAATTTCAGGGTCTTGAATAATTATCTCGTGTGGCAAACGGTCAGATCGCTCACGGCTTTTCTCTCGAAACCATTTCGAGAGGCTTACAAGGGCCTGAGAAAGGCACTTATCGGGTCCGAGGGACGAGAGGAGCAGTGGCGTTACTGCGTCAGCGATGCAAACAACGTTATGGGATTCGCGATCGGTGCGATGTTCGTTCGTGAAGTATTTCACGGAAAGAGCAAAATCAAGGTGACAATAGAAATTCGAAAAATTAATTAAAAATGCAAATTTTCTCTCTTTGTTTTTCTCATTTTTCAAATTTTTATTCTTCCGCTCGACGATTTTACGATTTTTGCTTGCACCTGAAGGACCTTTTGTTTTTGTGACAAATAATTTCGCGTTTTCCATATCCGTGTACTTAAAATTTTTTCAAAAAAGTAACAAAATCATGCTCAAAAGAGTATCCGTATGAATGCTCGTGCATTTGCGTGATAGGCTTAAAAAAATAAAAATGCTGACATCTCCAAAACGATTTGAGTAGAAGCGATAAAATTTGGCACACTCATTGAGCACCGAAATGTCTTTTTATTTCTGAAAATTTCGTCAAAATTTTAACAATTGATTTTCGAATGTTCCGTGACAACAGTATACAGTACTGTTAAACTACTTTTACTGTACTGTTACTGTACTCTTACTGTACTGTTAAACTACTTTTACTGTACTGTTACCGTACTGCTACTGTACTCTTACTGTACTGTTATTACACTGTTCCTGCACTGTTACTGATTCGTCACTGTTCTGTTATTGTACTGCTATTGTACTGTTGTACTGCGTCACTGAACTCTTACTGCACTGTTACTGGACTTCATTACTGCATTGTTACCGCATTATTCTTGCAGTTTTACTGCACTGTTACTACATTCTCACTGTACTGTTGCTCTACCGTTACTCTACTGTTACTGCACTGTTATTGTACTGCTGTTTTGATACTGAAATGCTACTGCACTGAACTGCATTTTTACTACACTGTTATATTTGTAAAGTTACTGTATCGTTATCGTACTGTTACTGAACTGTCGGTGCACTGCTATTGCACTATTACTGTACTGTTACTGCTATGTTACTGTACTGTGACGGTGCCGTTGCTGTACTTTTATTGTACTGTTACTGCACTACCACTATTACTGAATTGTTACCATACTGTTACCGTACTGTTACTGTTCAGTTACTGCACTTTTACTGTACTTTTACCGTCACAAAACTGGTATTGTACAGTTACTGTATTTTTACTATACTGTTACCGTAATGTTACTGAACTGTTACCGTACTGTTATTGTACTATTACTGTATCGTTATTGTACTGTTACTGAACTGCCAGTGCACTGCTACTGCACTATTACTGTACTGTTACTGCTCTCTTATTGTACTGTTACTGTACTACTACTGTACTTTTATTGTATTGTTGCTACACTGCCACTGTTACTGAATTGTTACCATATTGTTACTGCTCTGTTAACGCACTTTTACTATACTTTTACCGTACTATTAGTGGTTCATACTGTTATTGTACTGTTAATTTACCGTCACATCACTGTTATTGTACAGTTACTGTATTGTTACTGTACTATTATTGTACTATTACTGAACTGTTACTGTACTGTTACCGTACTGTTATTGCACCGTTGTGCTGTTACTAAAATCTTACAGCACTATTATTGCACTGTTACTGTACTGCATTACTGCATTGTTACCGGACTATTCTTGCGGGTTTACTGCACTGTTACGGCTCTATTATTGCACTATTACTGCACTGTTACTGTTCTCTTATTGCACTATTATTGCACTATTCCTGTACTGTTATTGCACTGATTTTCTGACACTGAAATGCTACCACACTGTTACTGCATTCTTACTGCACTGTTATTGTACTGTTACTGTATTATTCTTGTACTGTTACTGTACCATTATCGTACTGTTACTGCTCTGTTACTGTACCGTTACTATACTGTCACTATACTGTTTCTGAATCATACTGTTTTTTTACCGTTACTTCACTGTTATTTTACAGTGTACTGTACTTTTACTGTACTATTACTGTACTGTACTTACTATATTTTTCTGCACTGTGACTGTACTTTTACTGTACCTTTACAATCAATTTATATTCAGCAAGAATGTTCGGTATGGAATTTTGCGTAAATTGTCAAAGGGATTACGTTTTGATGAAGTTTTTTTTTAACTGAATGTCAATGGGACATAGTATGTTCACTTAAACTTTTGCAAGTTTTAATCAACCGAACCGGGATCTTTGGCACGGAAATTTAGTCTATAGAGGACGACCATCATTTTCGGTGTTGAGTATAAAGAGAGCAAAAAGGGTTCAGATTTGATTTTTTAGAGACTCGCTTATGGCAATACTTCAATTTCATAAATGCCAATTGTTATTGCTTAATTTTCTAATTTTTTTTTCTCATCTTATAATTTAAATAAATTTTCAATCATCGTTAATCAATAAAAACGAAAATGACCCAGCGAATAATATTTTCAAGGCCGAGGAGATGATAAACGAAGTGAGGGAGGCGTTCACGAAGAATCTGAAGAATCTCGACTGGATGGACCCGGAGACGAGAACATCGGCGAACGAGAAGGCAAACGCGATAACGGACATGATTGGTTTTCCATATTTTATTCTCAATCCTAACGAGCTGGACGAGCGTTATCGGGAATTGTCGATAAGGCAGAATGAATATTTTCTCAACAATATACGCGTCAACAAGTACACGCTGAAGAAAAATTTGGAAAAATTGGATCAACCGGTGAACAAGACGACGTGGATAATGTCACCGCCGACCGTCAACGCGTATTACACACCGACGAAAAATCAAATTGTATTTCCCGCCGGTATACTCCAGAGTCCATTTTACGATATGGAAAATCCCAGTAGCTTGAATTTCGGTGGTATAGGAGTCGTTATGGGACACGAGCTGACTCATGCCTTCGATGATCAAGGTTTGCATCAAATGAAATTTTATCAATAAAATAACAATTATAATTAAGGATGCATCGGACGTACCTTCCCAAACAAAAGTGACTCTCGTCGACAATATTGCATACTTTATGATGAGATAAAAATCGGAAAAAATTCAACCGCACAAAAGACAATAAGAAGATTAATTTTGAATAATAATAATACCATAAAGTTATCAATAAATTGTTTAAACAAAACATTGTTTAACAAATTTTTAGGGAAAGTTTTTTTTTGACACGTGAAATGAATTCGATGATTTTTCTGACTACATACGAATTTTTTTTAATTTTCTTATTATTTTGAAATTTCGGTTTTCGAAAATTTTATTAATTTTGAAAAATGAAGGAAAAATCGTGAATTTTGTATATGTTTTTCGTAAAAACGTTGTATATTACAATTAAGAAGTTTCCAGGCCATTGAACGAATAGTTTCGTAAATACAACCTTTACAAATTTCCGAAAACCAAAATTTCAAAAAGATAAGAAAATTTAAAAAAAATTCATGTGTAGTCGTAAAAATCAACGAATTCATTTCACATGACAAAATACAACATTCCCCAAAAATTTATCAAACAATGTTTTGTTTAAACAATTTATTGATAACTTTTTGGCATTATTATTATTCAAAAGTAATATTCTTATCGTCTTTATTATGGTTGAATTTTTTCCGATTTTCATCTTATCATAAAGTATGCAATATTGTCGACGAGAGTCACTTTTGGTTGGGAAGGTACGTCCGATACATCCTTAAGAGATATTTATAATTAATTACGAAAGAAAAATTGTTTTACGGAGAAATTAAGACTTTGCGATTACAATTTGCAGCGATTGTTTCAATCATGAAAATATTTGATTATTTTTGGTCTTCTTGGAGTAGTGTTTTTTTTTTTTTCGTTAATTTACATAAAAATTGTATTTTCAGGATTTTTAGGTGATTCTAAAATTCGTCAAACATCAATTATCAATATTTTAACGATTGATCAATCAACAGTCACTTTTACTCTCAACGATTAACAAGTTGGAAAAGTCATTTTTATTGAATTTTTTTTTTTCCTCTTTTTTTCAGGAAGAGAATACGATTTGCATGGAAATTTGCATCAATGGTGGAACAACGCCACGATCGATAGGTTTAAAAATCGTACCGAGTGCATCGTCGAGCAGTACGGCGACTTTGAGATACAGGGTCGTCACGTTAACGGACGACAGACTTTGGGTATTTAAAGATCTTTTGAAATTCTTATTTTTTTTTTTGCTTCTTCTTCTCGCTCTCTTATAAAGGAAGATTTGTTATCGTTTGGGATAACAAAATTATCCGGATCGTCAATGACGATGTACATTTCAAATGCTCAAAAAAAGTTGAAAAAGTACATTCAGCAAAAATATCCGGATGAATGTGCATTCGAACGTTATTGGCTTGTCAAAAAAAAGAAAATTCTTCCTTGTTTTATAAATTTTGAAAAAAATTATAAAAATGCACAGAATAGCCAAAATTTTACACCTTTAAAAATTTTTTCCAAACGCTGCAATTGGCGCAAATTTCAAGCGATCTGGCTAATACTTACTTCATACATTTTCAAATTAATTTCAGAAGATTTTATTTATATGCGAGAGTCGACAGGAGGGTTTTTTTGGATTTTACAAGATTTTTTTTTCACTTTTAGAAAATTTATGAAACTTCTTGATATTTCGGGTCATCGATCTTTCTACACTAATGAAGCAATCATAGATAACTTTTTTTGGATCTAATTTACCGATAATCGAAAAAAATACGCTCAGTATGAACTAGATTTTTGATTTTTTTTTAAATCACAAGGTGTTCGTTGTTGTTTTGTTGCTACTCAGGTGAAAATATAGCCGACAACGGGGGTCTTAAGGCAGCTTATCACGCTTATCTATCGGCACCGAAAAGCTACAAGGATCAAATGCCATTGCCAGGATTGAATCTTACGCATCGACAATTATTTTTCCTAAGCTTCGCTCAGGTAATTCATGCCTGTTTGTTGAAACGTTTGGTATTCATAAAATGCATCGATATTTCATGAATGATGAAAATTGTCATTGACAATTTGTAATTGACATATTTGTAATTGACACACTTGCCATTGCCACATTTGTCATTGGCAAATTTGCGACTGTCAAAGTTTTCGCTGGTACAAATGTCATTGATCCAATTGTCATTGACACATTTGTTATTCACCACTGCCATATTTTCCATTGACACATGTTCCATTGACATATTTGCCATTGACACATTTGTCATTCTTATATTTATCATTGACACATTTTCCCCTGTCACATTTGTCATTGACGAATTTGCAATTCACAAAGTTGTCATTGACACATCTGTCTTTATCATTTCCATATTTTTCATTGACACATTCTTCACTGACACATTTTTATTGACAATGTTGTCATTGGTACAAATGTCATTGACACAATTGTCGTTGACACATTTGTTTTTACCATGGCCATATTTGCCATTGACACATTTGTCATTGACACATCCGTCATTGACACATCTGTCATTGACACATCCGTCATTGACACATTTGCTACTGCCACATTTGTCATTGGCAAATTTGAGATTGACAAAGTTGTCATTGGTACAAATGTCATTGACACAATTGTCGTTGACACATTTGTTTTTACCATGGCCATATTTGTCATTGACACATCTGTCATTGACACATCCGTCATTGACACATCTGTCATTGACACATCCGTCATTGACACATCCGTCATTGACACATTTTCCAATGCCACATTTGTCATCGGCAAATTTGTGACTGTCAAAGTTTTCATTGGTACAAATGTCATTGACCAAATTGTCATTGACATACATGTCATTCATCATTGCCACATTTGCCATTGACCCATTTGCCATTGAAACATTTGTCATTGAAACATTTGTGATTGACACATTTGTCATTAAAACATTCGTTATTGAAACAATTTTCGTTGGAACATTTTTCATTGGCAGATTTGTCATTGATATATTTGCTATCGATAAATTTCTCATAGACACATTATTCGTCTGAATTTTCTAGGATTTTTAAAATCTTCAAAATGTCAAGATTCTCCTTAAAATTTTCGACCTATCGGGTAAATGCGATGACCCTATATGATCCTCCATCTTTGTCACTCCTCAATCATTGAAATAAAAAATGATTGCGATCGCATGGAGATGCAACTCTGAGATTTGCATCTCTTGTTGTAAAAAAATATTCGCTTCTTATTAAAAAAAAAAAAAACGGCAAATTAAAAATAAGATCTGCGAAACATTGTCAAAAACAAATTTTTAATTTTCAATGTCAATCTCGAGTAGGGGAGAGCAGGGTAATGTGGCCATTCGTGGCAATGTGATCATTTCAAATATTTTATAGCTGAGCGACGTTAAAGAGTCTGCATTTGCACAAAGCATTTGCACTAAAACACTTCCAAGTGTTTTAGCACAAATGCTTAGTGCAAATATAGACTCCTTAACATCCCTTAGCTAGAAAATATTTGCAATGATCACTTTGCCTCGCATTAAAGCGACGTTAAAGCGACGTTAGAGCGACGTTAAAGAGTCTGCATTTGCACAAAGCATTTGCGCTAAAACACTTTCAAGTGTTTTAGCACAAATGCTTAGCGCAAATATAGACTCCTTAACATCCCTTAGCTAGAAAATATTTGCAATGATCACTTTGCCTCGCATGGCCACATTACCCTACTTTTCCCTACTTCATCGCATTCCATTGTAAAAAATCTTATTTTTTTTCTGAGCAAAAACTATTTATCAAAAAAAAAAAAACGCACACAAAATCACGTACACGAACGTACTGACTGATCAGTGATTTGTGTACAAACGTACACAAATCACTTTTCATCTTAATTCCATTTACCGTTCAATTGATTCATTTGACTAATTAAAAAAAAAAAAAAAACAAAAATGTTGGCAGGTCTGGTGCTCTGCCGTAACGTCCGAGGCGATAGGCCTACAGATCGAGAAAGATTCTCACTGTCCTCCCAAGTACAGGGTAATCGGACCACTCTCGAATCTACCCGAGTTCTCGACCGAGTTCAATTGCCCGAAGGGCTCGAAAATGAATCCGGCCCACAAGTGCGAAGTCTGGTAACATATTTTACGGTAGAAAACAAATTTTTTAAATAAAAAAGAAAAAAGAAAAAAAATTTATTCGGTCACTCTGCATAATTAGGGATTACAAGAAACTCTTGAAAAATTTTAAAAACAAAAACATCCCCAAAACAATCCCTCGCAAATTTTTACCTATAAACAAACGGCAGTAATTTTTTGTTTTATAATTATATATATATACATATATGCTCTTTATCTCATACGATATATGTATATAACAAACGATGATTTTCCATATTGCAAGAACAGCGTAGAGAAATAAAAATTTCTGCTCGCACGGCAGTACAAAATACGAGAAAAGGTAAAATGAAAAAAAAAAAAGAGAGAGAAGAAAAAAAATACAAAATTACCCGAGATACATTGGTATTTCGAATTAATCAAAAAAAAAAAAGAAACATCCACAATTATAAAAGTATCATTAATTAATAAAAAAAAAAAAAAATGAGTGTCCGTGTGTGTACAGAATAATGTTATAAATTATTAGTTTATGTAAAGAGTGTAATTGTCAAGGTGATGAATTAACGCCCCACTATAATATTATAGCCGAGCCAAGTCGTATTTCTGCAGGCAGGATTGAGAACACAAAGTAATTGGAAAAAAAAAAAATTGCAATTAAGCTTCGAGGATAAATTATTTTATAACACGGACAGCGGGTCATATGAGAGAGCCCTCGAGTCAAGTAAAATATACATAGTCAATGTTTATTATCACGCGTACACATGTAGCCCCGAAATCGATGGAATCGATTCTAATAGTGGAAACAAAAAAAAAAAAAAAAAATTATGCTGTTGTGTCAAAAACATCGATGTACAATGACCCTCATTCGACAAGAATAAGTGTCGTTGATTTTTTGTTGTTTTTTTTTTCAGATGCGAATTTTTACGTAAAATAACCGTCACGTTTGTGATCAGTTATCGAAAATGACGATTTAATGACAACCGTCTATCGAGTTGTAAAGTGACGGGTAATTATTCATTTGTCATATTTTGGTATTTTTTTTTCCGCCAGACGATCAAATGACTAATGAATTTAGAGTACAAAAAAGAAGTATCACGAGATATTTCTATGAGGCGGTTTAAGATCACAGTATTAGCTAAATTTTTTTTTTTTTCAACATTAAACACACACAAAGTTCTAATAAAACGTATTTATCTGACGATAAAATTATTTTTGCTTCGAACGTATGGCGCAAACATTCGATATGTTCGGGGACTGTCGAACGAATACCAATTTTGAAACTTGACTTTTCATCCTTCTTTTCCCGTCCGAAAATGTTATCTTTTACGAAAATTCAGAAGTCGACGACTATGGGGTATATAGGTGAAGCAACGATCTATCGTGGGAGATCGTCCAGCTCTCGGGGTTTCACGATTTGGTGCTCAAGGTCCCTATTTATTGGGGATGATTTTTTATTTTTTTTTAAATTCACAATCGAGGAAATTAAACATGACGGATCGTGTGAGTGATACAAAAAATCGTGGGTCACCGCTTGGATTCAACTTTTCATTATGAGAAATTGATTTTCCCGATGTCAAGTGCTGAGCTTGCGGTGTAAACAGCTGATTCATCAAGAAAATACGACCAAACATTGCCGGTGATCCATTAGAATTTGTCACGAAAGTAATAAAAAATAAAAAAAATTAATCGAAAAAGTATATATATATGTACGTACCTCTCTGTATAGGGACCGTGCACACACTAATACACTCTCACCAAAGTGAGAATATGTACTGGTGTACATGCATATACTAGTTGCGACATCTACAGTCCCGAATGAACACTTTGTAGGGGAAATACGCATGTATGTACGCGACTATACATTCTTACTTTGGTGAGAGTGTATTAGTGTGCACGGTTCCTATTTGATATGAAGATTTTGCCGCCGTCTTGTACGAGAATTCGTCTCTGGCAACGGTTGTTCGACAACGTTAGTAGGCAACGGTTGCTAGGCAACCGTCGATAGGTAACTGTCGCTAGGCAACGGTTGCCAGGCAACAGTCGCTAGGCAACGGCTGTTAAACCTAAAAGTCCGTTTCTTAGCAACCATTCGTAAATGTAACTTGTTTGGGTTTGAGTCCAAGGATGCTTGGCAACCAAGCCGTGGTAACAGCGAGCATATGGGGGGGTTCCATGGCATTTCACCTAATCGGTGAAGGCCACCGACGCCGATCTTGATGTCAATTTTTTTCTCAATTCGT
Source organism: Rhorus exstirpatorius (assembly GCA_963564615.1). Classification (NCBI taxonomy): domain Eukaryota; kingdom Metazoa; phylum Arthropoda; class Insecta; order Hymenoptera; family Ichneumonidae; genus Rhorus; species Rhorus exstirpatorius. Next base: position 26,181,695 of record OY751318.1, read on the forward strand.
CTATTGAAAAAAAAGAACCCCTGTTCGGTCGTTTTTCGATTAGGCCCACCTGTATTTATTTTACGCATTTTCCGATTTTTCAACTTTTTCGAAAACAGAGTTCTCTCAACTTGGCACTAACTTCATGAGCTTTGATCCGGATCGAAAAATGATAGAAGCATAAAATGTGTCAAAAAGTCCGAGCTTTCTGAAAAAAATTTTTGCAAATTTTTCCAACGACACAATTCTAAGATTTTTTCGATTAAAAAAAAATCAACACTTTTTGAATTGCGACACCTTTGATTTTCCTGAAACTTTTTATGTGAATTTGACCAGTTACAATCAAGTTTTCCTCCAAAGGAAATTAGGGACTTCCGATTCGTTCGGGAGTTACATAATCATAAGTGCCGAAAAATCGGAAAAATTTTACGAAAATAAATCTCAAGTTCGATAAGACAAGTTTTATAAAAATACGTATTTGCTGAAAAATAAAACGTTTTGGAATATACCAAACAATATAAATTAAAACGAGATTACAATTATTCTTTTCTATGCCAAATATACTTATAACATGAAAACTTGTTTTATCGAAGTTAACATTGATTTCCGTGAAATTTTTCGGCATTTATGGTGGTGTAACTCCCGAACGAATCGGAAGTCCATAATTTCCTTTAGAGGAGGACTTGATTGTAACCAGTCAAATTCAGGTAAAAAGTTTCAGGAAAATCTAAGGTGTCGCAATTCAAAAAATATTGAGTTTTTTTTTTAAACGAAAAAATCTTAGAATTGTGTCGTTGGAAAAATTTGGAAAAATTTTTTTCAGAAAGCTCGGACTTATTGACGCACATTTTTCGAAAAGAATCAAAGCTCCTGAAGTTATTGCCAGTTGAGAGAACTCTGTTTTCGAAAAAGTTGAAAAATCGGAAAATGCGTAAAATAAATACAGGTATGACTTAGGGTGCCAGCACATGGGAGCGTAACTTGGGTACGCGCGTAACTTGCATATCCTAGTGATTCTAGTACTTTAACAGAAAGTTACGCCATTCTTAAAGTCGGAATGCACATGGAGACGTATTTGATTGAATCGCGCGTAATGCGTAACTGATATACAACCAATTGTAGATCAGTGTTTCTGCTGTGCATTCAAACGGAAATGCTAAGCAGATTTGCGATTGGTTCTTGTAACCTATACGCATCTCGGAAAAGTACGCGTCATGGGGAACCGGTACTCTGCATACGAGTATGCGTAAAGCTGAATATATGAAATATTATAAAAAATAGGGTTGTGCTTCAAATTTTTTGTGGTTATGTTGACCTGACGCCTCCGCCTTATGTTGAATCTCTTGATATTGATATACAACTATAATATATGATATATATTGATATATGATATATGTCCGAGCGACATTAAATCAATTCTTGTAATAAACTCGTTACAAAACTACTTTTTAACTTATTCGGATTTGAACCGTATTCATTTTTTTTTTCGCTTGCTTTGTCGAACGGCATGCTCATGACACTAACACACATTCATCAGTGCTGCTTCCGCCAGAAATTGGATTTGGCGTATCGACAATAGCGCAAAGTGCGTAAAATAACTAGGCGGAAGGTCGGAATCGAATATTACTAGAATCACTAGAATATGCAAGTTACGCGCGTACCCAAGTTACGCTCCCATGTGCTTGGCACCCTTAATCGAAAAACGACCGAACAGGGGTTCTTTTTTTCGATAGACGAATTGAGAAAAAAATTGACATCAAGATCGGCGTCAGTGACCTTCACTGATTAGATGAAATGCCATGGAACCCCGCATATATATATATATATATATATATATATATATATATATATATCTCACATTTGTCACACGACGAGTGTAACGAATGTAACATCAGCCACAAGACCCCGTACATGTTATTAAAAAGAAAACATTTAAATCTGCATCCACCCATCCATATATTGTGAAAATGAGAGGGAAAAATAAATACAAATCACCACCTATAACTTACGAATAATTTTATTGAAGCTTATTTTACTCTTTTTTTTTTACAAAAGTCTGTGGAATAATAAATCATCTATGACCGTACTATTTCTGTTCCCATCAATTATTCAATTATTTCAGTTATATTTTGGTTTAATTATACTTGTTTTTTTTTTTTTATTCATATTTTTTCAGTGCAGCTCGAAAATTGTTCGTGCTATTAAAAAAAAAAAAAAAGTAAACAACCAATAAGCATTTTCGACGAAAACTTGTAAAGAATTGATAAAAATTGATATATTTTTTTCTATTCTTCAAAGGAGCTTTCATACAAATAGATTTATTTGTATACGAAGCAACAAGTTTAAAGTTCAGAAAAAAATTACGCATGGAAAAAACCTTCAGAGGAAAAAAAATCTGAAACGATCACGCGATCGACTCCAGGCGTGATTTAATAAAAATCCAAAATACGAATATACTTACGAAGTATCACCGAGTCTGCGATTTTTGTTTCTTCTTCACTTGAATAATCAATAAATAATGATAATCGTATGAAACGGAAGTTTCGCGTGTGCCAATCATTTCGAACTACGGCTATACCTTCAGTGGACGATAATCGTCACCAATGGTGAGATATACGAAAGAGTAGATGGATGCGAGAATGAGAAAAAAAAAGTCGACCAGTAACGGCATATCACACCGCATTAACATATTATAACTCGGTAAATTCATCGCCAGTGCGCATTTATCTGAATTCATCACATCATGAAACAATATTCATTTTGTCATAAATATAATAAAGACGAAAGAAATAAATGAAGAGGAAATATAAATAGGGATATCGGGTCTCGAGAACTGCGAAAAAAGCAACAGATGAAAAAATGGATTTATCGCGAGAATGCATGAGTCTTTTATTACTACTTCTGTGACATAATGAAAAAAAAAAGACAAAAAATTTCGAATCATAGACTACCGCCAGAGGGAAAAAAAAACAAAACGAGAATGAACAGCCTTAGAGCATGCAGTTATTATTAATAAATTGTATCGACTGTGAACTGTGAAGGCAAAGTTCGTAGTTGGAATTATTTGAAAATACATCGATAAAATAAGAAGATCGTAGTTTGTTACGATTAATTTGACAACTGAACAAACGATTGTGTTGTGATGATTTTTTTTTTCAAGCCAATTTAAAGTGCAATTGTTTACATTAATTATCATCATGTGCATGATGTATTTCTGTTTCAATATCAGGCATCATCAATTATTTTTAATGAAATGTTTTTTAATGGAAAAAAAAATAAGTAATTAAAAAAATCGTTAGTTCAATTTCTTCTGTTAGTCGTCCAGAGTCGTCTCGACGTTGGATCCAGCTGCACGGCGAGAAAAGTTCGCGGTTTCGGTAGAAAGTAGTTGCGATGATCGTAACGAAACTGCGCTATACTTTTCTTCTTCGCTCTGCTCGACTCAAAAGAAAACCAAATGTTCTCGAGAATGCATATGATACCACTGACGAACATCATAGCGACAAGTCCGAGCAAGAGTAGATGTACGTGAGCATATTCGACCGCCGTAAAATCCAACTGATGCTCCTGTGAGGTTGGCCATTCTTTCACAATCCATTTTCGGTTGAGATATTGTAATATTCCAGCCGAACGAAGTCTCAAGAGACTAAAAATTTTTTGAAAAGAATTCTACACTTATCAATTTGAAATAACTATTGGATAATGCATCATTGAGAATTTTTTTGAATCGAAGTTTTTAAAAATTAATTATTGCAGTGAATCAATAATTTTCTATTTCCCGTAGTATATTTATCTGAGATAATCAGATACTTTTAAAATACATAGTCAGAAAATCACACTCAGATAAACTGTTCGGTTCTGTGTGTGTGTACGTTCCAGTCTTGGAAAATTCAACTCGATCTATCCGAGGAATCACTTGAGCAATCAAGCTGACTCTTGGTACACAAGTAGACCGTAGTCTTTGATTACTGCAATTTGAGTTTAAATCGCTTTAAAAAATTTTATTTCGCGGGACTTGAAATTTTTCGAAAAATATAATATGTCAGCGCTCTAACTATTGTAATCTTACAGCTATTGAGCCAATTTTTTAAGAGGTTTGGATCTTAAAAAATGTTGGGTTTCTTTAAAAAGAAATCTTCAATAGCTCCAACTTGCACCAATTGTTTGGCTATCGAGCTGGAAGTTTTTTTTCTACACAAATAGACGTTGGATAAAATAGCAATTTGCACGGCGCTTCCTCATTTTTTTAACTCACTCACAAAGCTTCCTTCAAGAGGGAGCTAAAATTGAAAAATCCACGTGATCATAGAGGGAGCTCTCCGAGCGAGATAAAACTATGAGGAACCAATGTGCAAATTTCTCATGTATGCCCTTTTTTTTTTATTTGAAAGTTGTTATACATACTATTTATCGATGATGTGACGATGGGGTGATCCTCGTGCGTGGAGGAATGTCATCTGCATGTTCCAGTATTTTCCAGGGATTTGTGCAATATGACACTTATGACGAATCGGTTTATAGACGGAGAGAAAAACGCCGAGTGTCTCGGTATAAATAACACCCGGTTGGCATAATTTATCGCGGAACTCAAGCTCATTCTCCATACTTAAACAATTTTCGATTATGCGATTCTTCCAGGTTTCCGGATCAACCAGTGCCATTTTCTGCAACTTCAAGATTAATTTGAACATCAATTAAAACGAAAGTTGCCACAATTGGGATGATTATTTTGAAAAAATTAGCACGTTTTTTTTTTCGAAGACAACTGAATGAACCTCGACTAATTGTAAAAGAAGAATGGTTGTCAATTTTTCGTCAAAGACAATATCAATGGGTCAAAGTTTGCAATTGACGCAAACGCAATGAGAAATTTTTTGAAAACGATCAATCACTCTTATATACATTACAGTTTATATTGTACAATGATCAATTGCATTTACTAGTAGAATAAAATGGAGCAAAATTATTTTTGCGTGTAAATTGACTTTGAAACTAAAATTAAGCATCATCTCGATCTCAATTCAATATCTATTGGTTGCACAACAAAAATTCAGTAATTTGCATACTTTATATACGCATTTTTTCTGAAAATATTAAATTGAAGCACAATGTCATGAATCATTATTGAACTCTAGATTTCACACTGGAAAACTATACAATACTGAAGTAGGTCAGCATTTAGCGTTTTCGCAAAACGTTGCTCCAACGAAACATAGGGAAATTTTCTACTGAATGCGAGGTTCAAGTTGAGTATCACAGAGTACCTTCTTAATCACACATACCGAATGTTTAAAAAAGTCTTCTGTTCAAATAAATTATTATCTTTTTCGGAAAAGTAATTTTTTAACTTTATGCTCGAAAAATAATTCAAATGTTTTTTTTTTTTTCCAAAAACGTCTTCATTTTTTTTCGGAAAGCGCCAAAAATTACCGATCTAAATATTGTATGACGAGAATAGTTTATTTATGTAATCGGACCTTCCCACAGCTCTAAATCCTTGGGAGGTGAAAATTCAGTAAATGTATTAGTTGGAGATCCGAAATTTGGTATGCGATATCTTTTCAAACAGTACCGAAAATTCTTGAGTTTAAAGAATATAAAATAATACTGGCCAAAAAGTGGGCCAAACTACTTTATGCCTCCATTTACCTTGTCATAAGCATAGTTGTAACGCACGCAAATCGTGTACGTTTTTGCCTTTGCAACGTCCGCGAGGTTCTTTAAATGTAATGTATTGTCGCTGATGGCCAAATAAGACGTGAGACTACTGCCAAAACCACACGACATGAACATTCCCGTTATAATGACTGATAATGTGATCATTCGTAGTGACCAGGCAGTCGGTATTTCCTGAAATCCTATGGGGATCATGAATAAACAAGAACATAAAAATTTCAGGAATCATTATTTATAAATACGTCAATAAGATTACGTATAAATAATTCACAAATTAATCACTGAGTGCTTAAATAATATACATTGAAAATGACAAGTCGACCGAGGGCTTTTTTAAAAGGTTGCCAAATTATATTTGTGAAGAAATACGAAAAAAAGAGTAAGCATATTTGCTATTCTAATCTCAATTCTCATCTCATTCACATTGCTGTTTTACGACAATGTGATCGTCGTAAAAAAACTGAAAATTTCATGACAATAATAATCGACACATTTCATTTTCTAATAGCCTGCTGATTTATAAAAAAATTCATCCGCAAATGATTTTCAAATACAATTAAAAAAAAAATTTACAATCAATTTGTGACTTCATTTTTTTCTCATTTTTCGTCCGTTTGAAGTACAACCCTTATCCGAAATTTCACGCTAACTCATAGAGTCGCATAAAGTTTGTTTTCCACTCCGAAATTCAACGTCAAACCTATATAATATGATCGATAAATTTCCAAGTTCTTTTTTTCACTCTACGATAATCCGCTGATTTTGAAATGGATTTATGAGCAATTAAGTTTTAAATCTATAAATAAATAACAATCTACGGACTTCCGTTTCCAGGCGTGTGTGAGGTGGACGTGTGCGAGTGAGTGGGTTAGGTTTTGAGGCGAGAAAGTGGAAAAGGGGGGGCATAGAGCAACGAGAAAAAGTGCCGGGGATGTGGGAGTGAGCGGGAAAAAGGGCGAGATAAAAAGTGTCGAAGGACGAAGAGGAGGGAAGAGGGAATCGGGAAAAGAAAGGAAGAAATGAGGTTAGAAAAAAAGGACGTGCGGGGACAGGGGAAAGCGGTGGTGAAGATAGACTGGCAGAGATAATAGCGGAGAGTAGAAGGACGAGAAAAGATGGGAATGTAATACAGTCGAATCTGGTTATAAGCAATCCTTCGGGGCTGTAGGGGAAAAAAAACGCCAAAGAGTCGTATAATCTGGCTCCCCCACTACAGCGCATCAATGTAGCGTTCTTAATGTATGTGAGTGCGTTGGTGAAATGCGCAATACTGCTGGTTATAAGCAATTGGCTTGTGGTGGGGGACCGCGCTGAGCGGACTCGAAAAAAATCGGAGGGGAAATTGCTTATAACTATAACCAGATTGCTTATAACCAGATTCGACTGTATATGATACGGGAAAGTAGAGTTGGTAGGTAAAGCAGTGAGGATGTGAGGAAGATAAAGCAAAGAGGCTAGAAGAGCGAGTAGTACAAGTAAGTAATAGAAGCAGCGAGTGAAGGGGCAGAGACGCGAGAGAGGGATAAAAGGTTTGATAGAAGAGATAGATATAGATATATAGGGCCGGTGGGTAAGGTAGGCAAAAAGTAGGGAGACAAAGATGAGCGGAGGATTTGACGAGGAGGAAGATGGGAGCAGGAGAGGTAGAGATGGAATAGAGAAACAGCTGGGTAGGCAGAGTATGGCGCTGCAGGAGGGCAAGAAGGGCAAGGATGGGTCGCAATGACAGGGCGGGCAGAGAGGGTGAGAGAGATACGGGAATACAAAGCAGAGAGTAAAGAAAAGATACAGTGACGTTTCAGGAGAGATTAACAATAAGAGGGAAATAGGAGATACGAGGGGGAAAAGGGGGAAGAGGAGGAGAGAGGATAGGGAAAGCGACAAGGAAAAGGATATAGGCGATAGGGGATGACAGAGAGAGGAAGGGGAAAGAGGACAAGAAAGGGATAACAGGTAGAGGGCAGGGGATGTAGAGAAAGAAGGAGCGGAGTGGAAAGAGATGAAAGGGAGCAGGGAAGGTTGCAGCGAGGGAGAAGGTGAGGAGCAAGAAGAGGGAAGGGAAAATACTGGCGAGCGAGAATTGAGTATGCCTGAGCGAGAGAGGGAGAAGTCAAGGGAACGTGTAAAGGAGTGAGAAGAGTCGTCGACGGACGGCGAAGTGTATAGAGAATAGGGAGTGAGAGGGAGGCGGGAAAGGTATAAGGGACTGAGGGAGAAAGAAAGAGAGAAGCAGGCGGAAGTTAAGAGGTGGCAAGCGGGAGAATGGGAGAGGTAGAGATAGAGGAGGAGACGCGCACACGGGGGAATGGGGGTAGGAGATAAACTCAAGGGGAGTCGATCGGGAGGGGCGAGAGAAAAGGTCGGGGAGAAAATTAGAGAAATATTATAAATATAGTCAGATATTGGATAAAGGGGAGGAGGGGAGAAATAGATGAAGGAGTTGGAGAGGGGCAGAGGCGGAAAGAGAGAGAAAATGGGTGTGAAAGAAGTAAAGAAGGAAAGGAGCGAAAGAGAGGGAACGGAAGTCGACGAGAGAGGGACCGGCGGTAAAATAAGCGTAGATTAAGAACTTAGCGAGCGGAAATGACAAGGAAGAGAGAGAGAGAGAGAGACGAGCGTGCGATTAAGGTGGGCGAGCGGGCGAGGCGAGCGAGCGGAGGATGAGAGTGGATGGATGAGAGAGGGGAGAGTGGCATGAGATATATAAAGAGGAATATAAAATATTGTAAAAGATTGTAAAAGGAGTAAAGGAGATAATCTTTTAAAAAATCTTGTAACCCGGTATAAAGCATCAATTAAAAAAAAAATAACAATCTACGATCAAATTTAGTCCTCGCTTTCTCATAGAAAAAGCTTTGGTTTGAGGATTTTGTTTTTTTAAGTTTTAAATGCTACTTTTAGATTCACATGTTGGGAAAATGTATTGAGATTTTTCAGTGAAGTAAAGCACGATGAATCCTTTATGTACTGTAACTTTTATAAAAATTCATACGGTGGCTCAGATTTTATGTCATTTTGAATTCGTCGAACAATGAACGTACGCGCCAAAAGGATTGAAAATTTTGAGATTTGTTGCCATATTTTTTTTACCTCAGAGAAACGTCATTGGAGGACGGTGGTGGTATTAAATTTGGCGGAAATCGATGGAAGAGTTCAGATTTCAGGAAATCTTATTTTTTTCGAAAAATGTCTGTATATGCTATTCGTGAATTTTGAGATACTGCCCTATATTTTTTTATATCAATAGACTATCATTGAAGGGTAGTTGGTATGAAATTCATCAAAAATCGATGGGAGGGGTTATGAACCTTTCAATTGACGAAATGCTTTGAATTTAGTGGGAATCGATGAAATTCAGATTGTACGAAATTTAAAATTTGGCGAAAGATAAACCCAAACCCTAAATGCCCACAATTAAATTGATATATCGGGCTGAAATATTCTACATAAATATAATACGTGGATATATTGTACATAATGGCAAAAGATTCAAATTGAAATTTCCAGATTACTTCCTCGCTCATATGGAGGGAGCTATGTTAGAGAGATATTTTTTTAAAATGTATGATAGCAACCTTGACCGGTCATCGCGCCGAGAATGTTGAGAAGACTAAACGAAGGCATTGCCAGTTGATTGTTGCACTCCTCGTAATTTGGACGAGCAGCTTTCTCGAATCTATACATGACCAGAAGTATTCCGGTTGTACCGACTACGAAGATAAACAAACCGACCCATAATCCTCGAGAAAATATGCCCGTGTACCACAATTTCGAGACACCCTCACCCTCGATCATGGTAAAGAGGCTATACCTGAAATTGACAAAAACAAAATGTTTTTGATCTAAAACCAAATTCTATAGAATTATACGAGCGTAGGTTCAAACACAATTATCGTTCATCTAATAATAGTTCAGTTGAATCAACTATATAAAAAAGAATGCATTGTATAGACTATCTAACAGATTGTTCAGTTTTCAAAACTATTTACGTGGATTGAAGCAATGCAGAATTAAATTGCAATAAAACATGTTGTTCATTTATCATAACCTATTGAATTGAGTTGTTTCAACAATAAGTCAGTCAGGTCACCGGTCACCAATTCCATCCAGTTCCGAAAATGCATGATAATTTGAATCAACTGTGTGCAGTCACCTGTTTATATTAGTATACTGAATAACTCATTTTATCAACTCTAATAAATATTCAGTCACTCTAACTATATCAGGGTTGAGTCAACTAATTCGGAGTCAACTGAATTTATTTATTTGATTTGACTATATTCTTTTCTCAGTGTAAAGAAAAAAAAGAAAAACAAATTGAAAAATTCTCGGCGGCCTATTTTATTTGTTCTGCTCACCCAGTTTCGTAGATTGACTTAGCGAAAACCATACAACCGTCGTTATATGCGCTGTAGAAATTTGCTTCCAGCCACGCGTCTGCTTCGCCTCTCATCAGAATGATATCGGGCGGAAGCCAAGGTGGACGGAAATCTGTCCTAAAATGATGACGATACACTTGAGAAGAAAAAGCTCTCGTCTTGATTTTATCGGCCCGAAGGACGAACCTCTTTAGTCACCATGGGTTTTGAGGAAAACTTTCGCAAATTTGACTCTATCGGGCTAAAACTTCACACACCACGGTGTCGGGAACAAACACGGCCATTTCACAAGAGCCCCTTTAGGGAATTAGATTTAAACAATTTGTTTAGAATTTTCGAACTGTTTTGTGGGTACTTTAATTTTCGCAAATTTGAAGCTGTGTTTTTTCATGTTTTTTTTTTCATTCATCATAAATTTGTGTTACCTGAATTTCATTGCTTTTTCCAGTGTCGTCCAGATATCCCCCAAGTAACCAGTCAAACTTAGGTCCGGATTTATCACCAGGTAAGGATGTCGCTTTACCGAATAATTTTATTAACTGTATTAATCCTTGCTTCATAAATTTTCCTAACGAATATAAACGTAGTTTTTTGGATATTTTTTTCAACGTATATTTTCAAATGAAGATTGAAAAATGAAGGAAAGACTGCAGTAAATTTCCTCTTGATATTTGCAAGTGCCCGACCAAGTAAGCAGTCCCACCCCTCTGCGTTGAGAAACGCGTTTTTGTTATTAAAAATCAACAATCCCGTCTATATCACTTTCAATGCCAAGAACGTCAGTCTTTGTAGCGCTACATAACGAAAATATCATTTTTGAAAAATTTCTATTACAACAAATAGCTTACAGGGGAGAAGAATCCTTGGTATCAATTTCGGTGAGAATATATAAAGCGGTTGAAGTTTTCTGAAATTCTTAAAACTTACAAAACGTAAATAAAAAAAGTCCACTTGCACATTGCTTCCTCATTCTTTCGCCACGCACGCAAAGCTCGTTCCACGAGGAAGACAAATTTCATAAAACCCTACTATAATGTACTGACGACGTGCAAGTTTTTAATTTCCACTCTTTGTCTTTTCCTTCAGTGCGTACTTACGGAGTGGCCGGATATTACGATAGTCCTGTTAGTGGGATTGTTGTTGTAATCAGCGCTACATATAGAGCTCAAATTTTGATTGTACACTTCGATCGTCTCGAATTCGCGGGATTGCCGATTCCATTTCACCACTCTGCCCGGATGAAACATTGCGAGGTCTCTCTCTGCTCCGTTTAGCATAGTCAAACAAGTTGCTGCACTACCCGTAGCGCAAATAACCTTAAAAGCATTTTTTTCCATTACTGAAAAATATATTTTTAATAAAAAAAAAAAAACACAAAACTTGATGAAATATTTCTATTAGATTTTTCTCAATATAATTGAAATTCAGACGTTTTTTCTTGTTTCTTCGCACTGAGAAAAGAAAATGACAATAGGAACTATGAATTTATGATTGAGAAAGCCCTCATCTTCATTTTTTGAGTTGACAGAATAAATTGGGTATAGTTATGGCAGCTCGATAATATTCGTTGTGTGCAGAAAGCCAAGTGGCGCCGCGGCCAGCTGTACTCTGCAAATTTTGCTGGAATAGCTCTCATTTATTTACATAGACGAAATCTTGTTGGATTAATTTTAATAATCGAACGTTTATATTCGTGTAGCATAGAGTTTTTTGAGGTGAGCTTGACTATAACTGCGTTGAAAAAAAAAAAATAAATCGATGTATTTACGATGTAATGAAAATAGGTTTACGGCTACTTTTCCTTCTCAATTTGAGGCTAAGCCTGAACCTTGTCGGTCTTGTCATACGAACCGACAAGGCTCGTATCGAGAACAAGAAAGACATAACTCGGAATTGATTGTAACGTAAATGAACGATTATCTACGAAGTGCTCACTGCATATTCGGGTATAGCCAATCATGAGAGCTACTAAAAAGGAAAGATCAATTTATTTGTATCATAATATCCTGACATGAATTTTTTATATCAGACAAAATATGCACATTCAACCTCAAGAACTTTACTTTCTTTGTTTTTTGCAACCAACGAATCTAGTTTTTGCGCTGCTCAACTTTATAAATTGCTGTCGGAAACGCGTAAATTATAATTTCCGAAGTTGTGTAGCGGAAAACATTCTTATATGACGTCGCACAACAGTTTAAATTTCCCTTGCGCGACTTCTCTATTATATTGCCCTCAATTTCACTACGCGACTCCAGCAAAACATGTGCATTCTCGCCACCATGGGCGCTCTAAGTCGTTCTCAGCCGCTATAGTATGGCACTGCACACAGCGAATAGTTTCAGCAAATCCATTATTACCTACTTGCATCATCTATTTGCGCTTAGCTACAACTCAACCCAGTCAGCGTTAAGAACTCGCATAGTCATAGTAACGATATATTTTTAGTTAAGTCAATGCTAAAAAAAAAATAGTATCTATAAAATCGAGTTTTTTTCAGTTGGAATGATTACACGATTGTGGTCCTCTTAACGATATTCCATCACACTGTGTAACGTTGCTTTATGGCATGATGACGACAAAAAAATATGACTCTATACATAGTTAAAATTGTTAAAAAGTCTGTCGAGACCTGGTTTGGCTGTGGTGTATTTTTTTTACCATATAATTTTTTTCGTATTTTTTGTGAAGCGAATTTTCTTTCATTCTTCCTACCTCTTCAAAAGTGAGCATTGTACAGTTCTCGTAACAACAGAGCATTTAATATTTTCTGAATGCTGCAATTTCCAAAGGCAGTAGTCTAAATCAAAAAGGTCACTATACATTCAATTAACTCAGTCACGGGAACCATAAAATTGTTGACACTACGAAATAAATATTCGCCTGTACTATATTTTTATAGTTGTGGTCTTCTAGTTGCGACAGAATTCTCTCAGTGCCCGAATTCAAGGTTTCGTCAGGAAAAAATATGCTCACCAGTACGAGTATGATTCTCATATTTGTGGAACTGTGACAAATTTTCGTTGTCACCTGACTTAAGTAAGATAAGTCGGAAATAAATAATTTACACTCGTGCAGATCGACCGATTACAGGGGGCGACTTTTAATGAACGCAGTAATTACGCGATACGGAGAAAAGGACGTGGAAAATATATAAATTTGATTAACGCACAATGCGATTCACGATAGTAGAAATAACGAACTGAAGATTCGATTTATCAGTAGTAATTTTTCGTGGAATTAAATCGAAATCGCGTGTTGTTCATTAGCTACTGATAAAAATCATATTCGTTGTATAAAATTAGTCTATCCGTTATCTCGAAGGCAAAATTGTTCGTCACGCTCCCAATTCTGGGGTTGCTCGTAAACGAGGGTTCTTAATGATTTGAGGCAAAAAGACACACTTTTTGGAGATTTGTTACTGCATAGATACTTTTAAATTTTCACAATGAGCAAAAAATGTACTCGGATTCGTAGTGTGGTTAAAAAAAAGAATACCAAAATTGGAATTTTTGTTTGTTACTCCGATATGGCAAAAAAAAAAAACCATTATTTTCGCCCGTTTAATTAATCTCATGACGAAACGAGTTTTAAAATGAAAAATCAGACGACACACGCTTGCGATCTAAAGTTACTTTTATCTTTCGATTGCATTTTAATACTTACTTCCGCAATTATCTTACCGTTTTCATCGTACTTAACATATTTTCGATGTATAAATGCCGTGTCAAAATATTTTTCACAAATGAAATGTGATATTTTTAAATTTTCGATTTCTGGCATAGCAGACTGCCCACTTTTTCCGTTCTATTTCGTCAGACGGTACTTTGAACACAGGACGTTTTGTTTTTTGCAGTTTAATAATTTAATAATTTTTTTACAACCCAATTGATCACAATAAATTTTGTCTAGTATCCAACGTATCATCAGGTTTAGATTGCACCGGTATCGTCACTGGATTTACAAGAGCTACTTTTCATTGTGAGAAAATTTTTCCCGGTCTACATGTAGGAATTTTTATCTGAAGCTCTTGTGCGAATACCCTTTTTGTAATAACTTTATGCCTACACACTGTACCCGTCTTGATCTATAATACTTGTGCAATAATTTAAACTAAAATCTCTTCTGCTCGATGTAAGAAGGATCTCATAAAGAAAAACCGTACAAAGCTATCTCATTGCCGCGGTGCTGTGTTTAAGCTTACCTCTGGCTGCTGCACCGTCATGACATTCCACGTTAATAGTTTTTTCATCTTGTTCATTGATAGTCAATGTAACAGAATATCCTTGGTTTCGGACTCGGTGCTCAGGACATACTTTGCACTTTACTTAGCAAACATGCCCATCTCTTTGGAGGCAGACATAACCTATCGCTTGATTCCCGGAGGTTTCCTCGAGATGACCTAATGCGTAAATAATTTTCATGTCGTTTTCGATCTTTTTTTTTTTTAAAGCACTTAGAAACGAATAATGCTTCAAGTTATACTTACATTGCAGGCTTTGAGTTGCGAATTTCGGCGGTGTTGAACCCATCACTGAATTTTATAAATTTACAAACCATAAACATATCAATTTTTGGCAAATTGCTAGAATCGGCTTTTACGAAGCCAAGTTCGAGTCGATTTGCCATTTTCAACTTATATTATTTAAAAATATTATAAAAAATACGATAAATCCACAGCCTAACCACTCTGTATATCACTTTACATGGAAAAATAGATGCTCAAGAGTAGGGGGTGAACCTCGTGACGTCACACCAATAGCATTGCGTTCTTAGGTCACGGGATAAACTTTGAATTTCGATGCTACTTCAATTACTATTATTAAATATTTCTGAGCAAAAAAAAAAAAATATTAATAATAACGGCTTCTACTGTTGTTATTTTACAAAAAGAAAGTCAATTTTATCACTTTTGAAATTTATGGGAAAACCCAATTCTGAGGATATGATTCCGTCGAGTTATTTCATCTAGGGTATAGGGTATAGAACATAGAACACAAGCGTGGCAACGCTGTTAGTGAACTTGGCAACGTTTACTCCCTCGAGGGAGGATGACGGCTTCTTTGTCTTACGCAGGAATCAGCGTCTTCCGTCTTTTTTGCTCTACTCGGCACGCACTCCCCAATACTCTAGCATAGGGAATGCTCCGTCCATCCTGTATGGTCTAAGGCATACACGTTTGATTTGCAGGTTAGGTGTGCACATAGTCTGTGAATCGAGGGATTCGTGAGGGCGATCTATAATTCTTTTCCGATTTATAGTTTATAAACCCGCCGATAAAATTTAACTGGAGAAAAACGGCGGGTTAGTTTATTCCGACATTTAACAGAATGTTAAATTTAACGGTAGTTGGCGAAACTGAAAAATAGCCATTTCAAATTTATCCGCTGGTTTTTTAACTAACAGTAGGATGTGAAACCGGGCATAACTGTCACAAACTGCATTCCAACAGCGCCATATTTCCGAGTGACGAAGCGCCCGCCATCGGTAGTATCGATCGCCATAGAGGCTGTAGTACCTCTCGACATGTCGATAAAGGAGAAAATGTACTTGTCTCGAGGCACTACCGTGCCGCTTGATAAACTGTATCGATTATAAACTGTGAAAGCAAACTTTGTAGTTGGAATTATTTTAAAATAAATCGATAAAATAACAAGATCGTATTTTCTTATGATTTATTTGACAACTGAACAAACGATTGTGTTGTGATGATTTTTATTTCAAGCCAATTTCACGTGTAAATGTTTACATTAATTATCATCATGTGCACGATGTATTTCTGTTTCAATATCAGGCATCATCAATAATTTTCAATGAAATTTTTTTTAATGGAAAAAAATAAGTGATTGAAAAAATCGTTAGTTCAATTTCTTCTGTTAGTCGTCCAGCGTCGTCTCGACGTTGGATCCAGCTGAACGGCGAGAAAACTTCGCGGTTTCGGTAGAAAGTAGTTCCGATGATCGTAACGAAGCTGCGCTATAATATACTTTTCTTCTTCGCTCTCCTCGAATCAGATGAAAACCAAATGTTCTCGATAATGCATATGATACCACTGACGAACATCATAGCGACAAGTCCGAGCAAGAGTAGATGTACGTGAGCATATTCGACCGCCGTAAAATCCAACTGATGCTCCTGTGAGGTTGACCATTCTTTCACAATCCATTTTCGGTTGAGATATTGTAATATTCCAGCCGAACGAAGTCTCAAGAGACTAAAATTTTTTTAAAAAGAATTCTACACTTATCAATTTGAAGTAGCTATTGGATCATGTATCATTGAGAATTTTTTTAATCGAAATTTTTAAAAATTAACTATCGAATTGAATTAATAATTTTCTATTTCCCGAAGTACATTTAACTGAGATAATCAGACACTTTTAAAATGGTCAGAAAATCACACTCAGAGAGACTGTTCAGGTCTGCGTGTGTGTATGTTCCAGTCTCGAAAAATACAAATCCATCTACCCAAGGAATCACTTGAGCAATCAAGCTGAATCTTGGTACAAGAGTAAACCGTATATCCGTCTTTGTTTACTGCAATTTTTGTTTGAATCGCTTCAAAAATTTTTATTTCGCGTGACTTGGAATTTTTCGAAAAACATAGCGAGCGCTCTAACTTTTGTAATTTTACAGCTATCGAGCCAATTTTTTAAAAATACATATCGACTTAGTTACACGCACGAATGGTATTGAATTTGGAAATCATTGCTCAAGAAGTTTGGATTTTGAAAAAGGTTGGATTTCTTTTTTAAAAAATCTCTAATAGCTCCAACTTCCACCAATTGTTTGGCTATCGAGCTAGAAGTTTTTTTTTTTTACATAAATAGACGTTGCTTCTAACAATTTCCACAGTGCTTCTTCATTTTCTTAACTCATTCAGAAAGCTTCCGTCAAAAAAAAGCTAAAATTGAAAGACCCACGTGGTCATAGAGGGAGCTCCCCGAGCGAGATAAAACAATGAGGAACCAATGCGCAAATTTCTCATTTGTAGCCTTTTTTTATTGGTACGTTGTTTTCCATACTATTTATCGATGATGTGACGATAGGGTGATCCTCGTGCGTGGAGGAATGTTATCTGCACGTTCCAGTAATTTCCTGGAATTTTTGCAATATGACACTTATGACGAATCGGTTCATAGATAGAGAGAAAAGCGCTGAGTGTCTAGGCATAAATAACACCCGGTTGGCATAATTTATCGCGGAACTCAAGCTCATTCTCCATATTTAAACAATTTTCGTTTATGCGATTCTTCCAGGTTTCCGGATCATCCAGTGCCATTTCCTGCAACTTCAAGATTCATTTGAACGTCAATTAAAACGAAAGATACCACAATCGGGATGATTATTTTGAAAAAATTGGCACGTTTTTTTTCAAATACAACTGAATGAACCTTGACTAATTGTAAGAGAAGACTTTTTGTCAATTTTACGTCGAAGACAAGTCAATTGTATCATATTTTGTAATTGACGCTAACACAATGCAAAATTTTTCGAAAACGATCAATCACTTTTTTATAATAATATTAGTTTGTATTGTAGGACGATCAATTGTGTTTACTAGTGAAATAAAATGGAGCAAAATTAGTTTTTGCGTATAAATTCACTTTTAAACAAAAATTAAGTATAATCTCTATGTCTACAAGAAAAATTCAATAATTTGCATACTTTGCATATGAATTTTTTCTGAAAATATTACACTAAAGTATCATGTCGTGAATTATCATTGAACTGTACATTGCATTGAAAAACTATAGAATACTGAAGGTGATCAACATTTAGCGTTTTCGCAAAACGTTGCTCGAACGAAGAACAGCGCAAATTTTTACTTAATGCGAGGTGCAAGTTGAGTATTAGAGAGTAATACTCAACTTGCGAATGTTGAAATAAGAAGCCTTCTGTCCGAATAAATTACTATCTTTTTCGGAAAAGTAATTTTTCAAGTTTGTGCTCAAAAGATGATTCCACTTTGTTTTTCTAAAAACGTCTTCGATTTTTTCGGAAAGCACAAAAAATTACCGATCGAAATACTGCAAGTATGTAGAACAGTTTATTCATATACTCGGACTTTTTCACAGCTCTGAATCCTTGGGAGGTGAAAATTCAGTAAATGTATTAGAGATACGTAATTTGGTGTGCGATATCTTTTCAAATAGTGCTGGAAATTCTTGAGTTTCAAGAATATAAAAAAAATACGGACCGAAAAGTAGGCTAATCTACGTTGTACCTCCATTTACCTTCAGCTGAGCATAGGTATTGTTACGCACGCAAATCGTGTACGTTTTTGCCTTTGCAACGTCCGCGAGGTTCTTTAAATGAAATGTATTGTCGCTGATGGCCAAATAAGACGTGAGACTACTGCCAAAACCACACGACATGAACATTCCCGTTATAATGACTGATAATGTGATGATTCGTAGTGACCAGGCAGTCGGTATTTCCTGAAATCCTGTGGGGATAATGAATAAACAAAAACGTAAAAATTTCAGCAATAATGATTTATAAATACGTCAATACGATTACGTGTAAATAATTAATAACTTAATCACTGAGTGTATAAATGATATACATTGAAAATGACAAGTTAACCCAGGGCTTTCTCAAAAGGTTCCCAAATTATATTTGTGAAGAAACGCGAGAAAAAGAGTAAGCATATTTTTTATTCTAATCTCAATTCTCATCTTACTCGCATTGTTTTACGACAATGCGATCGTCATTAAAATTAGAAAATTCCATGGCAATAATAATCGATCAATTTAATTTTCTAATAGGATGCAGATTTATAAATAATTAAATAGATCATCCGCAAATTATTTTTCTAATCATAAAAAAAACACACAATTTAACGTCAATTTTGGACTTCATTTTTTTTCCCGTTTGTCGTCCTTTTGAAGTCGAACCCTTATCCGAATTTTCCCGCTTTCTCATAGAGGAAGTTTTGGTTTGATAATTTTTTTTTTTAGTCGTCAATGTCACTTTGAGATTCACATTTTGGAAAATGTCTGTATATGCTATCCTTAAATTTTGAGATACTGTCCTACATTTTTTTAATATCGATAGAATATTATTGAAGGGTGTTTGGTATGAAATTTAGCAAAAATCGATGGGAGGGGTACAGGTTTTATGGACCTTTCAATTGACGAAATGATTTGATTTCCGTGTGAATCGATAAAGTTCAGATTTTATGAAATTTGAAATTTGTCGAAAGATTTATGCCCTTACTCTAAATTTCCCACAATTAACTTGAGATATCAGGCTGAAATATTCTACATAAAAATAATACGTGGATATATTATACATAATGGAAAAAGATTCAAATTGAAACTCCCACATTGCTACCTCGTAATTTTAAAATTTCTGTAAAGCGTTTTTTATTTTGCTCACAAGAATTTCCCTATGAGAAAGCCAAAATCGAAAAACTTATTCGCTCATACAGAGGGAGCTTTGTTAGCGAGATATTTTTTGTAAGTGTATGAATGTAACCTTGGCCCGTCATCGCACCAAGAATGTTGAGAATATTGAACGAAGGTATTGCCATTTGATTGTTGCACTCCTCGTAATTTGGACGAACAGCTTTCTCGAATCTGTACATGACGAGAAGTAATCCGGTTATGCCGACTACGAAGATAAATAAACTGACCCATAATCCTCGAGAAAATATGCCCGTGTACCACAATTTCGAGACACCCTTATCCTCGATCATGGTAAAGAGGCCATACCTGAAATTGCCAAAAACAAGATGTATTTGATCTAAAATCAAATTCTAAAGAAAAAAAAAGAAAACCAAATTAAAAAATTATCGGCAACCTATTTTTTTTGTTCTCACCGAGTTTCCTCGGTTGTCTTAGCGTGAACCAAGTGACCGTAATTATATATGGCGTACACAACTGCTCCCAGCCACTCGTCTGCACCGTCTTTCATCAGCATATTTTTGGGCAAATCCCAAGCTTGACGGAAATCTGTCCTGAAATGATGACGATACACTTGAGAAGAAAAAGCTCTCGTCTTGATTTTATCGGCCCGATGGATGAACCTCTTCAGTCACCATGGGTTTTGAGGAAAAATAAACAACATGCAAAGTGAAAATTTGTTTATCAAGATAATACGTTATTAGCGAAAGTAACAAATGATTCTCATTCATGCATATTGTACTATATCTGATGCTTTGTCATAGAGGAAGCCTTATTTCATGAAGAAAATAATGTCAACTTTTTAATTCCAACAAGTACAAAAGATTCTAAAACATCAAGAAAAAAAAATTATAAAAAGTGTCCCTACGTATGCTTGTGTGTATGTGTGTGTGCGCGCGCGTCTGTTTTTGTGTGTGTGTGTGTCTGAGAAACTCGAATAATTTGCATAAATATATTTTTCCACATTCTAACTTCGAAATCGCAACGAAGTTGCGATTTCTCAGCTCTCATGAGTAAAAATAATGTTCGATACTCGTACGAAAAAGCTTTTTGACGAGACTCGTTACAGCACTCGCCTTCGGCTCGTGCCGTAATCCTCTCGTTTCGTCAAAAAAGCCTTTGCGTACTCGTGTCGAAATGTACTATTTTACGGCACAGGCATTGAAAAGCTACTTTTCGACGCCTATTATCGACCCGTAAAGTAGCACTTTTCGTGGCTACCTTCGCAACTGACACAAACAATTTTTTTTATGGCAGGTCTGACATGAGAGTCGTGCACCGTGCTGCCATGAAAAATTTTTCGTTTTAGCTACGAAGTTAGCCATGACAAGTACTACTTCACGTATCGATAACAGGCGTCGGAACGTAGCTTTCCAATACCTGTGCCGAAAAAAATATGGTATATGCGGTGTGCGCGTAAAGTGACTGTTCAAGCGAGGTGATGTTTTTAGAACTCTCCGTTGGCTTTGCCTGGCTCGCCTTCGCTCGCCTTCAGCTCACCAGACGCAGCCAACGGCTCGTTCTAAAAACATAACCTCGCTCGAAAACAGTCACTTTACGCGCTTGCCGCATAATATACTATTGTGAACGACTCAGCCGATATGGCTCAAACATGGCACACGTTTCGAACAGCAACATTCCTTTGCTTTTCCCTAATCGTTGTTTATATTGCTCAAGGTGCTCAGATTTGACGAGACTTTAAAATTATAGAAAACAGTCAGTACGCGCTACAGCTGTCGTAAATTTTAGGCTATCTTGTCAAAAAAATTTTCATCAATGGTCTATTGAACTAAAATGTGTGGCGTTGAATTTGGGTAGGATCCCTTGAGTGGTTCGGATTTTAAAATCTTTTGAAATTTTCGAAAAATGTGTGAACGCACTCTAACTTACGCAAATTTGACTCTATCGGGCTAAAACTTCATACACCATGGTGTCGGGAACAAACACGGTTATTTCACAAGAGCCCTTTCAGGGAATTTGATTTAAACAATTTGTTTAGAATTTTCGAACTGTTTTGTGGGTACTTTAACTTTCGCAAATTTGAGGCTGTGTTTTTTTATGTTTTTTTTTCATTCATCATAAATTTGTTTTACCTGAATTTCATTGCTTTTTCCAGTGTCGTCCAGATGTCCCCCAAGTAACCAGTCAAACTTAGGTCCGGATTTATCACCAGGTAAGGATGCCGCTTTACCGAATAATTTTATTAACTGTATTAATCCTTGCTTCATGAATTTTCCTAACGACTGTAAACGTAGTTATTTGGGTATTTTTTCGACGGATATTTTTAAATAAAGATTGAAAAATGAAGGAAAGACAATAGCAAATTTCGTCTTGATATTTGCAAGAGCCCGACCAAGTAAGCTGTCGCACCTCTCTGCATTAAGAAAATCGTATTTGTTATTAAAAACATCAACAATCCCGTCTATGTCACTTTCCTTGCCAAGAACGTCGGTCTTTGTAGCGGTACATAACGAAAATATCATTTTTGAAAAATCTCTATTACAACAAATAGCCGACAGGGGAGAAGAATCCTTGGTATCAATTTCAGTGAGAATATATAAAGCAGTTGAAGTTTTCTGAAATTCTTAAAACTTACAAAACGTAAATAAAAAATGTCAACTTGCACATTGCTTCCTCATTCTTCCGCCACGCACGCAAAGCTCGTTCCACGAGGAAGCCAAATTTCATAAAACCCCACTATTATGTACTGACGACGTGCAATTTTTTAATTTCCACTCTTTGTTTTTTCCTTCAGTGCGTACTTACGGTGAGGCCGGATATTACGATAGTCCTGTCAGTGAGATTGTTGTTGTAATCAGCGCTACATATTGAGCTCAATTTTTTATTATATACTTCGATCGTCTCGAATTCGAAAGATTGCCGATTCCATTTCACCACTCTGCCCGGATAAAAAAGTGCGAGGTCTCTCTCTGCTTCGTTTAGCATAGTCAAACAAGTTGCTGCACTACCCGTAGCGAAAATAACCTTAAAATAATTTTTTTTTTTGAATACGCAAAAAAAAGTTTTTAATGAACAAAACCAATAAAACTTCACGAAATATTTGTATTGAATTTTTCTTAATGTAAAGAAAATTCCCATTTTTTTTGTTACTTTGCACTGAGAAAAGACGATGGTAATAGGAACCATGAATTTATGGTTGAGAAAGACCTCACCTTAATTTTTTGAGTTGACAGAATAAATTGGATATAGTTATGGCAACTCGATAATATAGTTTCAGCAAATTCATTATTTCTTGTTTCAACTATTTGCGCTTGGCTACAACCAGAACCAGTCAGTGTCAAGCACTCGCATAGCCATAGTGACGATATATTTTTAGTTAAGTCAATGCTCAAAAAATAGTATCTATAAAATCGAATTTTTTTTATAGTTGCAATGGTTACACGACTATGGTCCCCTTAACGATATAACGTTGCTATATGGCATATAACGATATAACGTTACTTTATGGTATGATGACGACAGAAAATATGACTCTATACATAGTTAAAATTGTTGAAGAGACTATCGAGACTGTGGTGTGTTTTTTTTAACATATTATTTTTTTCGTATTTTTTGTGAAGCGAATTTTCTTTACATTCTTCCCACCTCTTCGAAATTGAGCATTTTACAGTTTTCGTAACAACAAAGCATTTGATATTTTCTGAATGCTGCAATTTCCAAAAGCAATAGTCTAAAGCAAAAAGGTCACTGTATATTCAATTAACTCAATCACGGGAACCATAAAATTGTTGAGACTACGAAATAAATATTCGCCTGTACTGTATTTTTATAGTTGTGGTCTTTTAGTTGCGATAGCTATTCAGAATTCTCTCAGTGCCCGAATTCAAGGTTTCATCAGGAAAAAATATGCTCACCAGTGCGAGTATGATTCTCATGCTTGTAGAACTGTCACAAATTTTCGTTGTCACCTGACTTAAGTAAGATAAGTCGGAAATAAATAATTTACACTCGTGCAGATCGACCGATTACAGGGGGCGACTTTTAATGAACGCAGTTATTACGTGATATGGAGAAAAGGATGCAGAAAATATATAGATTTGATCAACGCACAATGCGATTCACGATAGTAGAAATAACGAACTGAAGATTCGTTATATCAGTAGTAAATTTTCGTCGAATTGAATCGAAATCGCGTGTTGTTCATTAGCGACTGATAAAAATCTTATTCGTTGTATAAAATTAGTTTATCCGTTATCTCGAAGGCAAAATTGTTCATCACGCTCCGAATTCTGGGGTTGCTCGTAAACGAGGGTTCTTAATGATTTGAGGCAAAAAAACACACTTTTTTGAGATTTTTTACTTCATAGATACTTTAAAATTTTTAAAACGAGTAAAAAAAGTACTCAGATTCGTAGTGTGGTTAAAAAAAATAATATCAAAATCGGAATTTTTGTTTGTGACATGTGTTGTTCATGAATGAGTTGTATACAGTTTTTGTCTAAAACCATTTTTTTTGAGGAAAATAGGATAATGTTCCATCTATCGCGCTAATTTACAATTAATCGGCGGTATAGGCATTTCGGAACTTTATCCTACATCTATCCCGGGTTTATATTATACTTTCTCTGTTCTTCGCTACCCAGTAAGTCACTGCTCTGCAGCAATATCTTTATATTTATATTTTCTCACTCGTAAAGGGAGGAATCGAATGAGAACGCGGGCGAGCCCGGCTGACGTAGAGCTTTACTTTTCTCTCCCTCCCGCGCGTGGCCGCCAAGCCTAAGCGTTATCTATTATGAAATAGTTTCTTATTTCCTCAAGCATCATTCTTTCCAAATATATATATACACTGTAAAAAATCAGGGGTGTCAATTTGGCGCGGTGTTAGTGGTTAAAATCTGGGGTGTTATCGGCAGCACCGTTTTGATATCATAGTTGACCTCGTACACTGTATATCGGTGTTAATCGATTTTCCATCAAAATTTAACACTAAACCCAGTGTTCCACCGAATTACGCACAATTTTGTCATGAAAGTGCACCGTTTATCTTCTGATGCGACACCAGTCTAATGTCGTGATTAGTTAAATCCGGTGTAAATGTGTGTTTCGAAGGCGCAGTCGAACTCACCGACCGACAATGAGTGCTATTCCAATTAATATTATAATTCATTTCGGCAAACAACTTCCGAGATATACAGACTTAACGACTGAATCCGGAATATTTATTAACGGCTTGTTAACGCCGTTCTGAGCGAATATCTCCCGAATGGCGGTGTTAGCTAGAAACGAATATGCGTTGCACTTGTTCGGTGGTTATTTTTCACACATTACGGTGTTACGCATATACTGAAATATATGACTTAATGTGTGAAATTTAATCGCCCAATGATTACACGTAAATTTGTTTGGAGTTATAGGATACACCGAATGGTGTATCAGAACTCGTATACCTACTTATGTCATTTGAATACATTAAAACCTAATAAGGAATAGCGTAGTGGTAAAGTATCAGTCGTTAGGTATGTCGTCGGTAGGTCTCAGGTCAAATCTCAGGTAGGCTCAAAATTAATTTCGACGAAGAAACGTCCGCACTACGAAGCCGGAAATACTCGTATTAAAAAATAATCTCCAAATTTTTAATTTTTTTTTTTTAATGATTATTTGAGGGTTAAAAGTGCTGAATTCGTCGATTGGAGGATAGTGGTTTCAAATCCCGGTCAACGACTTTTTGTTTTTTATTTACAGGATTTTGAAAAATAATAGAATAACAGTTTAAAATTCATTCACCGATAATTCCCAATTGATAATTTATAAATAAAAAACTATATTTATTATACCAATTTGACCCGGGTTTTTCATTTGGCTCCATTGACACGTTAAATGCGTACAAAAATAATGCACTCAATGTGTGTTATTATAACACACCGTAAAGTGTTAGAGTCCACTGTAGAATCCGTCATGGTGTCAAATCGGATGAACCGCAGTCTGGTGTCAACTATCAATACTTAACACCGGACAATCAACATACCAACAGGTCACACAGAGCGGGGTGGACCACTATAGAATTCGTGAGCGGTATTAAATTAGTGTTGAATTCAACACCACATTTTTTAAAGTGCATTAACTTACAAATAAACATAACCACTATCAGTCCATATATGATCTTGAACTTATTAATTATTTTATCAGATCACCCTTTTCTCATTTCGGAGCGTGACCGCGCCATTTGTAGTGCCTTCTGCACGTAACAACCCCTTTACTTTGCTTCATCGAAAAAAAAGCAAGAACCCTTAAACTTTATTTTTCTGTGCTCTCGAAGCTGGTTTTTGTTTCATTTAATTCGGTCCATAATCCAACTTGCTACATCTAAAAACGTATAAAAATAAATGTTACAAGGGATGGTTCACCCCCTTTTTACCCTTTTGTTTCGATTTATCGAAATAAAGGAAATACATATGCACTTTGTTTTCTTGCTATTTAATTTGATCTTTGTTTCATCAAAATTGGTTGATAAATCCAATTTCTAACATCCAAAAAAGTATTAATATAAACCCTATAAGGGTTCATCCTTTTGCAAGGTTACATGAGAAGTCGGACATATAACCTTTATTATATGACATGAAATGCATTTTACACTTGGATTCTCGTTTGTATGAGAAACAGCGAAATTACCAGTTGCGATCCCTATAACTTTGGGAGTTGTTTCACCTCCTTAAATCGGCTTAAGGGCCCTTAAAAAAATACGCGTCTCTTATTTTATTAGTGGCTAAATATTCAAAGCTCATTGAAATCGGAGGCGGGTACCTCGAAAGGTTTCATTGTAAGTGCCCCTCAGAGTTCTGATGACGCAGCCTTAAAAATAAAGTCGTGAAACACTGACCTGAGAGGTTTTTTCGTTTTTTCGTTCGACGCCGAAAATAATAAAATTCGATAATATCTCCCATATGTTAATAGTTACAGCATTTATTTGGGTACCGATTGAACGAGGAAAAAAAATAAAAAAGTATTCGTGTTAATATAATTGCCGAAGTCCGTATAATTCATTAATAATTCGGAATATAAGTTTCGTTATATACATATGGGGCATTCCACGCCAAATCAGCCACTGCTAGACCTTTGCATTTTTAAATTTTCTCATTTTTTTTTTCTTATTTTGAGCTCATGATAAAGAACTCACCTCAATTTTTTCAAATTTTTATCTCAAAAAATGCACCCAGTAGGATTTTTTCAAACATTTTCTATTTTTTTTTTCGTTTATCTATAACTACCTGAAAAATCAAGCGATTCAAAAAAATGAGGAGGTCAAAATTTGTGTTTTAAAATACTCTTTCGTTTAAGATTATTTTGAAAATCATTCATATTTTAATTCAATCAGTTTTTTCAATTTTAAACATAGAATCGCATTTTCTATATTGATTGTCTGCTTCGATTTTTTTCATTTCTTAAAATTAAAAACTGTTATTTATTTAAAGAATTGTAAGCCTAATTCCATAGTGGGAAATTCGTTCTTTCTATTAAAAAAAAATCTTTTATTGTTTTTTTTTCTCAAATTAAATTAAATTGAAATAAATTAATTCTAAAATGTCTATAAGTCGGGGAAAAACCGAACGAAGCGTATGAATAAGAGATCAAAAATTTATCTCTTCGAATGTTTAGTCTGTAAAATTTTCCTGTAAGACATTTTTCATAAAATATGAATTTATTGTATGTGGTAGGAATGTCATTAGCGATCCACAGTACCGACTGCAGCGCTCGTGTAACCCGAAAAAATGTGGCCACTGGAGTGCATGTGATGACTGCTACTGATATTCGCAATACCAAGAACCCAAAAATTGGTTTTTGGCTAAAAATTATCTAATTATTTTCCCAAATCCCTCATATTTCCAGAATACTAAGAACAAGTCATTGTTATTATATTTTATAAAAAATGTCTTTCGGGTAAATTTTACAGATTTAACAATTGCATTCGAAAAGATAAATTTTTGGTCTCTTATCCGTACGCTTCGTTTGATTTTTCACCAAATTATGGACATTTTGGTATGAATTTAATTTAATTTAATTTCAGAAAAAAAAACAAAATTTTTTTTTTTTTAATAGAAAGAATGAATTGCCCACCATGAAACTAGGCTTAAAATTCATTATATCAATAACAGTTTTTCATAAAAAAAAAAAAAAATGAAAAATCGAAGTAGACAATCAATATAGAAAATTAAAATTGAAAAAAATTATTTGAATTAAAGCATGAATGATTTTAAAATTAATCTTAAACGAAAAAGTATTTCAAAACAAAAATTTTGACCCCCTCAATTTTTCGAATCGCTTGATTTTTCAGGAAGTTATAGATGAACAAAAAAGAATAGAAAATTGTTCAAAAAATCCTACTGAATGCATTTTTTGAGATATAAATTTGAAAGAAATCACGTGAGTTCTTCATCATGAGCTCAAAATAAGAAAAAAAAAATTAGCAAATTTACAGATGTAAAGGTCCAGCAGTGGCTGATTTGGCGTGGAATGCCCCATATACTCCCTTGTATAAGCCAGATGTGTGACGGAGGCTGCAGTACCTCTCGACATGTCGGTAAAGGAGGAAATGCACCTTGTCTCGAGGCACTACCGTGCCGCTTGATAAACTGTATCGATTATGAACTGTGAAAACAAAGTTTGTGGTTGGAATGATTTGAAAATATATGGATAAAATAAGAAGACCATAGTTTCTTACGATTTATTTGACAACTGAACGAACGATTGTGTTGTGACGATTTTTTTTTCAAGTCAATTTGAAGTGCGATTGTTTACATTAATTATCATCATGTGCAACATATGTATTTCTGTTTCTATATCAGGTATCAGGAGTTATTTTATTGAAATGTTTTTTTATGGAAAAAAAAGTAATTAAAAAAATCGTTAGTTCAATTTCTTCTCTTAGTCGTCCAGAGTCGTTTCGACGTTGGATCCAGCTGCACGGCGAGAAAACATCGTGCTTTTGGTAGAAAATAGTTTCGATGATCGTAACGAAGCTGCGCTATACTTTTCTTCTTCGCTCTGCTCGACTCAAAACAAAACCAAATGTTCTCGAGAATGCAAATAATACCACTGACGAACATCATCGCGACAAGTCCTAGCAAGAGTAGATGTACGTGAGCATATTCGACCGCCGTAAATTTCAACTGACGCTCTTGTGAGGTTGGCCATTCATTCTTAATCCATTTTCGCTTGAGGTATTGTAATATTCCAGCCGAACGAAGTCTCAAGAGGCTAAAAAGATTTTTTAACGAATTCTACACTCATCAATTAAAAAAAAATATTTGATCTTTTATCATCGAGAATTTTTTTCAATCGGAGTTTTTAAAAATTCATTATTATATTCAAGGGATAATTTTTTGTTTTCCTTAGTACATTTATGTAAGAATGATCAGACACTTTTAAAATAGTCAGAAAATCACACTTAGTTAGACAAACTGTTCGGGTGTGTGTGTGTGTGTGTGTGTGTGTGTGTGTGTTCCGGTCTCTAAAAATTCAAATCCACCTATCCAAGGAATCACTTGAGCAATCAAGCTGAATCTTGGTACACAAGTAGACCGTATATCCGTCTTTATTTACTGCATTTTTGTTTTATTCGCTTTAGAAATTTTTATTTCGCGAGACTTGGAATTTTTCGACTAACATATGTGAGCGCTCTAACTTGTAATTTTACAGCTATTGAGCTAATTCTTTTTTTATACGAATCGACTCAGTTACAAGCACGAATTGTATTGAATTTGGAAATAATTGCTGAAGAGGTTTGGATTTTAAAAAATGTTGGATTGCTTTTTTAAAAAATCTTCAATATAGCTCCAACTTCCACCAATTCTTTGGCTATCGAGCTAGAAATTTTTTTTTTTACACAAATAGAAGTTGGATAAAATAGCAATTTGCACAGTGCTTCCTCATTTTATTAACTCACTCACAAAGCTTCCGTCAAGAGGGAGCTAAAATTGAAAGACCCAGGTGATCGTAGAGGGAGCTCTCCGAGCGAGATAAAGCAATGAGGAACCAATGTGCAAATTTCTCATTTGCACCCTTTTTTTTTTTACTTGAAAGTTGTTTTCCATACTATTTATTGATGATGTGGCGATGGGGTGCTCCCCTTGCGTGGAGGAATGTCATACCCATGCTCCAGTATTTTTCAGGGATTTGTGCGATATGACACTTATGACGAATTGGTTTATACATGGAGAGAAAAACGCTGAGTGTCTCAGTATAGATGACACCCGGTTGGCATAATTTCTCGCGGTACTCAATCGAGTCGAACATATCCATACAATTTTCTTTTATGCGATTCTTCCAGGTTTCCTGATCATCCCGTGCCATGTCCTTCATCTGCAAGATTCATTTGAACATCAATTAACACGAAAGTTGCCAAAATTGGGATGACTATTTTGAAAAAATTGGCACGTTTTTTTTTTTCAATGAATGAACCTTGACTAATTGTAAGAGAAGAATTTTTGTCAATTTTTCATCGAAGAGAAGTCAATTGTATCAAATTTTGCAATTGACGCAAACACAATGCGAAATTTTTTGAAAGCGATAAATCACTTTTTATAATCATATTAGTTTGTATTTTATGACGATCAATTGTGTTTACTGATGAAATAAAATGGAGCTAAATTATTTTGTGCGTATAAATTCACGTTTAAACTAAAATTAAATATAATCTCGATCACAATTCGATATCTATTGGATGTACAACAAAAATTCCATAATTTGCAGACTTTTGATATGGATTTTTCTGAAATTATTATATTAAAGTATAAGGTCGTGAAGTATCATTGAACTGTACATTGCACTAAAAAACTACACAATACTGAAGGTGGTTAACATTTAGCGTTTTTGTAAAACGTTGCACGAACAAAGAATAGCGCAAACTTTTACTATAAATGCGAGATGCAAGTTGAGTATTACAGAGTACCTTCTCAATTCAATACCGGATGTTAAAAGAAGCTTTTTGTTCAAATAAATTACTATCTTTTTCGGAAAAGTAATTTGTCAACTTTGTGCTCTAAGGATAACTCATTTTTTTTTTAAATGTCTTCTTTTTTTGTGGAAAGCGCAAAAAATACCGATCGAAATACTGTAAGTGCAGAATAGTTTATCTATGTACTTGGACTTTCCCACAGCTCTGAATCCTTGGGAGGTGACAATTCTGTAAATGTATTATAGAGATCCGAAATTGGGTGTGCGATATCTTTTCAAATAGTGCTGGAAATTCTTGAATTTCAAGAACATAAAAAAAATACTGACAAAAAAGTGGGCCAATCAACGATGTGTCTCCATTTACCTTCCGTTGAACATCAGTGTCATTACGCGTGCAAATCGTATACGTTTTTGCCTTTGCAATGTCTGCGAGGCTGTGAAATTGCATTTTGTTTTCGCTGATGGCCAAATAAGACGTGAGACTACTGCCAAAACCGCATGATATCAACATTCCCGTTATAATGACTGATAATGTGATAATTCGTAGTGACCAGGCAGTTGGTATTTCCTGAAATCCTGTGGAGATCGTGAATAAACATACACATAAAAATTTCAGCAATAATGATTTATAAATACGTCAATACGATTACGTATAAATAATTCATAAATTAATCACTGAGGGTATGAATAATATACATTGAAAATGACAAGTCTCCCTAGGGCTTTCTCAAAAGGTCCCCAAATTATATTTGTTAAGAAGCGCGAGGAAAAGAGTAAGCATATTTTTTATTCTAATCTCAATTCTCATCTTACTCGCATTGTTTTACGACAATGAGATCGTCATAAAAATTAGAAAATTCCATGGCAATAATAATCGATAAATTTAATTTTCTAATAGCCTGCTGATTTATAAATAATTAAATAAATTATCCGCAAATTGAAGGGGAGCAGTAGCGCAGTGGGCAGCGTGCTCGGCTCGCACGCAGTGGCGCGCGATGTGGCCGGGTTCGATTCCCACTGTCGGCACCAATGGAAAAATTTTCTGAGTGCTTTTTCTGTGACCCCGGTGGTTCGGA
The DNA here is from genome assembly GCA_963564615.1 of Rhorus exstirpatorius. Lineage (NCBI taxonomy): Eukaryota > Metazoa > Arthropoda > Insecta > Hymenoptera > Ichneumonidae > Rhorus > Rhorus exstirpatorius. The sequence goes on from OY751318.1 coordinate 26,213,128, forward strand.
ACCCATCTAAAAAAGTAGGTTCAAAGAAAACCAGCGCCTTGGTGTGGTGACTGAAAGGCTGGAAAGATGTCTCGGGTTCGATTCCCGATGCTGTAGCACGGCAGATGGTAAAAGCACAAACGGGCTCGGACGTAGCTCCAGAGGCAGGGCGTACGAACTACAACTGTTTCTGTCCCAGGTGCTGACATCTAGCGGGTGCACTACAAGCTTCGGCAGCGGGGATCGAACCGGTGACAAACGGATACGAGAGGAGACCAAGGGTAGATGGTGTTGGGAGCCCGCAACCCTCAAGAGAGTCGGTGTAAGAACTCATATCATACCATATCCGCAAATTATTTTCCGAATCATCAAAGAAAAAAACACAATTTATCAAGAATTTGTGACTTCATTTTTTTTCTCGTTTGTCGTCCGTTTGAAGTCTACTTAACCCTTATTGGAAATTTCCCGCTTTCTCATAGAGGAAGCCTTTGGTGTCACAAATTTTTTTTTTAGTCTCCCATGTCACTTTTAGATTCACATTTTTGAAAATGTCTGTATATATGCTATCCGTAAATTTTAAGTTACTGTCCTACCTTTTTTTAAATATCAATAGACTATCATTGAAGGGTATCGTTGATATGAAATTTAGCAAATATCGATGAGAGAGGTACAGATGTTATGATTACAGATGTAAGATTGTATACAGATGTTACGATTGACAAAATGATTTGAATTTCGTGTGAATCGATAAAGTTCAGATTTTATGAAATTTGAAATTTGTCGAAAGATTTATGCCCTTACTCTAAATTTCCCACAATTAACTTAAGACATCAGGCTGAAATATTGTGCATAGAAATAATACGTGGATATATTGTACGTAATGGAAAAAGATTCAAATTGAAATTTCCACATTGCTTCCTCGCTCATATGGAGGAAGCTTTGTTAGGGAGATATTTTTTTAAAATGTATGATAGCAACCTTGACCGGTCATCGCGCCGAGAATGTTGAGAAGATTAAACGAAGGCATTGCCAGTTGATTGTTGCACTCCTCGTAATTTGGACGAACAGCTTTCTCGAATCTATACATGACCAGAAGTATTCCGGTTATACCGACTACGAAGATAAACAAACTGACCCATAATCCTCGAGAAAATATGCCCGTGTACCACAATTTCGAAACACCCTCACCCTCAATCATGGTAAAGAGGTTATACCTGAAATTGCCAAAAACAAAATGTATTTGATCTAGAACCAAATTCTATAGAATTATACGAGTGTTAGGTTCATACACAATTATCGTTCATCTAACAATAGATCAGTTGAATCAACTATATAAAAAGGAACGAATTGTACAGATTATCTAACAGATTGTTCAGTTTTCTGAACTATTTACGTGGATTGAAGCGATGCAGAATTCAATTGCAATAAAAAATGTGGTTCACTTAGCATAACCTATTGAATTGAGTTGTTTCAACAATAAGTCAGTCAGGTCACCAATTCCATCCAGTTCCGACAATGCATGAAAATTTGAATCAACTGTATGCAGTTACCTGCATATTAGTATACTGAATAACTATTAGTATACTGAATAACGCATTTTGTCAACTCTAATAAATATTCAGTCACTAAGACTATATCAGGGTTCAGTCAACCAATTCGCAGTGAACTGAATTTATTTATTTGATTTCACTTTTTTCTTTTCTCAGTGTAAAGAAAAAAAAGAAAAACAAATTGAAAAATTCTCGGTGGCCTATTTTATTTGTTCTGCTCACCCAGTTTCGTCGATTGTCTTAGCGTAAACCATATAACCGTCGTTATATACGCCGTACAAACTTGCTTCCAGCCACGCGTCTGCTTCGCCTCTCATCAGAATGATTTTGGGCGGAAGCCAAGGTGGACGGAAATCTGTCCTGAAATGATGACGATACACTTGAGAAGAAAAAGCTCTCGTCTTGATTTTATCGGCCCGAAGGATGAACCTCTTTAGTCACCGTGGGTTTTGAGGAAAAAATTCGCAAATTTGACGTTATCGGGCCAAAACTTCATACATCATGGTGTCGGGAACAAATACGGCGGTTATTTCACAAGAACCCTTTCAGGGAATCAGATTAAAAACAATGTTTTTACAATTTTCTAACTGTTTTGAGGGTACTTTAACTTTCGCAAATTTGGGGCTGTGTTTTTTTCATGTTTTTTTTCATCCATCATAAATTTGTGTTACCTGAATTTCATTGCTTTTTCCAGTGTCGTCCAGATGTCCCCCAAGTAACCAGTCAAACTTAGGTCCGGATTTATCACCAGGTAAGGATGTTGCTTTACCGAACAATTTTATTAACTGTATTAATCCTTGCTTAATGAATTTTCCTAACGAATATAAACGTAGTTTTTTGGATATTTTTTTCAACGTATATTTGCAAATAAAGATTGAAAAATGAAGGAAAGACTGCAGTAAATTTCCTCTTGATATTTGCAAGTGCCCGACCAAGTAAGCAGTCCCACCCCTCTGCGTTGAGAAACGCATTTTTGTTATTAAAAACATCAACAATCCCGTTTATGTCACTTCTAATGCCAAGAAACTCGCTCTTCGTAGCGCTACAATAACGAAAATATCGTTTTTGAAAAATCTCTATCACAACAAATAGCCTACAGGAGAGGAGAATCCTTGGTATCAATTTCGGTGAGAATATATAAAGCGGTTGAAGTTTTCTGAAATTCTTAAAACGTACAAAACGTAAATAAAAATTGTTAACTTGCACGTTGCTCCCTCATTCTTCCGCGACGCACGCAAAACTCGTTCCACGGAGAAGCCAAATTTCGTAAAACCCCACTATAATGTAGTGACGACGTGCAAGTTTTTAATTTCCACCTTTTTTCCCCTTAAGTGCGTACTTACGTGGTTGCCGGTTATTACGATAGTCCTGTTAGTGGGATTGTTGCTATAATCAGCGCTACATATGGAGCTCAAGTTTTGATTGTACACTTCGATTGTCTCGAATTCGCGGGATTGCCGATTCCATTTCACCACTCTGCCCGGATGAAAAATTGCGAGGTCTCTCTCTGCTCCGTTTAGCATAGTCAAACAAGTTGCTGCACTACCCGTAGCACAAATAACCTTAAAAGAATTTTTTTCCATTACTGAAAAATATATTTTTGATAAAAAAAAAACACAAAGCTTGATGAAATATTACTATTAGATTTTTCTTAATATAATTGAAATGCAGACGTTTTTTTTTGTTTATTCGCACTGAGAAAAGAAAATGACAATAGGAACTATGAATTTATGATTGTGAAAGCCCTCACCTTCATTTTTTGAGTTGACAGAATAAATTGGATATAGTTATGGCAGCTCAATAATATAGTTTCAGCAAATCCATTATTTCTTGCTTCACCAATTTTCGCTTGGCTACAACCAAAACCAGTCAGCGTTAAGAACTCGCATAGTCGTAGTATCGATATATTTTTAGTTAAGTCAATGCTAAAAAAAAATTATCTATGAAATCGAGTTTTTTTTAGGTTGGAATGATTACACGATCTTCTTAAGATCTTCTCGTTAAGAGGATACGTGGTCCTCTTAACGATATTCCATCACACTGTGTAACGTTGCTTTATGGCATGATGACGACAAAAAATATGACTCTATAGATAGTTAAAATTGTTAAAGAGTCTATCGAGACCTGGTTTGGCTGTGGTGTATTTTTTTTACCATATTATTTTTTTCGTATTTTTTGTGAAGCGAATTTTCTTTACATTCTTCCTACCTCTTCGAAAGTGAGCATTTTACAGTTTTCGTAACAACAAAGCATTTAATATTTTCTGAATGCTGCAATTTCCAAAAGCAATAGTCTAAATCAAAAAGGTCACTATACATTCAATTAACTCAGTCACGGGAACCATAAAATTGTTGACCCTACAAAATAAATATTCGCCTATACTATATTTTTATAGTTGTGGTCTTTTAGTTGCGATAACTATTCAGAATTCTCTCAGTGCCCGAATTCAAGGTTTCATCAGGAAAAAATATGCTCACCAGTGCGAGTATGATTCTCATGCTTGTGGAACTGTGACAAATTTTCTTTGTCACCTGACTTAAGTAAGATAAGTCGGAAATAAATAATTTACACTCGTGCAGATCGACCGATTACAGGGGGCGACTTTTAATGAACGCAGTTATTACGTGATATGGAGAAAAGGATGCAGAAAATATATAGATTTGATCAACGCACAATGCGATTCACGATAGTAGAAATAACGAACTGAAGATTCGATTTATCAGTAGTAAATTTTCGTGGAATTGAATCGAAATCCCGTGTTGTTCATTAGCGACTGTTGAAAATCTTATTCATTGTATAAAATTAGTCTATCCGTTATCTCGAAGGCAAAATTGTTCGTCACGCTCCCAATTCTGGGGTTGCTTGTAAACGAGGGTTCTTAATGATTTGAGGCAAGAAGACACACTTTTTTGAGATTTTTGTCTTCATAGATACTTTTAAATTTTTCAAATGAGTGAAAAAAGTATTCAGATTCGTAGTGTGGTTAAAAAAAAATAATATCAAAATTGGATCTTTTTTTTGTAACATGTGTTGATGATGAATGAGTTCGATACAGTTTTTGTCTAAAACCATTTTTTTTTTGAGGAAAATGGGATAATGCTCCATCTATCGAGCTAATTGACAATAAATCGGCGGTGTATTAAAAAATAATCTCCAAATTTCTAATTTTTTTTTTGTAATGATTATTTGAGGGTTAAAAGTGCTGAATTCGTCGATTGGAGGATAGTGGTTTCGAATCCCGGTCAACGACTTTTTGTTTTTTATTTACAGGATTTTGAAAATAACGGAATAACAGTTTAAAATTCATTCACCGATAATTTCTAATTGATAATTTATAAATAAAAAACTATATTTATTATACCAATTTGACCCGGGTTTTTCATTTGGCTCCATTGACACGTTAAATGCGTACAAAAATAATGCACTCAATGTGTGTTATTATAACACACCGTTAAGTGTTAGAGTCCACTGTAGAATCCGTCCCGGTGTCAAATCGGATGAACCGCAGTCTGGTGTCAACTATCAATACTTAACACCGGACAAGCAACATACCAACAGGTCACAGAGAGTGGGGTGGACCACCATAGAATTCGTGAGCGGTGTTGAATTAGTGTTGAATTCAACACCACATTTTTTACAGTGTATTAACTTACAAATAAACATAACCACTATCAGTCCATAGATGATCTTGAACTTATTAATTATTTTTTCAGATCACCCTTTTCTCATTTCGGAGCGTGATCGCGCCATTTGTAGTGCCTTCTGCACGTAACAACCCCTGTACTTTGCTTCATCGAAAAAAAAAAGCAAGAACCCTTAAACTTTATTTTTCTGTGCTCTCGAAGCTGGTTTTTGTTTCATTTAATTCGGTCCATAATCCAACTTGCTACATCTAAAAACGTATAAAAATAAATGTTACAAGGGATGGTTCACCCCCTTGCGACAAAGGTGCACGTAAATTTGGACATGCAAATTTCATTATTGACCATCAGAAACATTATGGAATCGAATAAAATTATTATAGTGCAAATAAAGAGAATTTCCCTCTGAGGGGTGGTTTACCCTTTTGTTTTGATTTATCGAAATAAAAGAAATACATATGCACTTTGTTTTCTTGCTATTTAATTTGGTCTTTGTTTCATCAAAATTGGTTAATAAATCAAATTTCTTACATCCAAAAAAGTATTAATATAAACGTTATAAGGGGTAGTTCATCATTTTGCAGCAAGGTTACATCAGAAGTCGGACATATAAGTTTTATTATATAACATGGAATACATTTTACACTTGGATTCTCGTTTGTATGAGAAACAGCGAAATTACGTTGCGATCCCAATAACTTTGGGAGTTGTTTCACCTCCTTAAATCGGCTTAAGGGCCCTTAGAAAAATACGCGTCTCTTATTTTATTAGTGGATACATATTCAAAGCTCATTGAAATCGGAGGGGGGCACCTCGAAAGGTTTCCTTGTAAGTGCCCCTCAGAGTTCCGATGACGCAGGCTTAAAAATAAAGTCGTGAAACGCTGACCTGAGGGGTTCGACCACTTTAACAAGTGTTCAGTGGTGGAAAGAGCGAAACTGTTTACCTGTACCTGTTTAACTGTAAAATTGTTACCGTTCGGATATGACGAAAATTGTCAACGGCTTAAAATTGTAATCAGTAATCAAACTAATCATATATTATACGCATCCGTATTTCAGATAACAAATTTTTTTGACCTCGTCTTACCCGTGTCCCATCACCTTATAAATAAGATATACTTGGGACATTACTGTCTAGATGCCCTTTTGTTAACCTTTTTTGGATATCTGTAAGATATCCGTTTTACGTTGACGTATTGGCAACTAATAAGAGCTGTCCATATGCTGGCAATTTGGTAAACATTATAAGTTAGATTATAGTTAAAATTCTGACAGGTATAAGTTACCAACCATGCGGACATTGGTGACACTATTTGCCATCCAAATGGCATCTTTTGGACAACTAAAAAGTTATCCGAAACGTTTTTTGGTTGTCTTTTGGATATCTTTTAGAGAAAATATTGCTACTTGGGACTCGCTCTCTCGCGAAGTGACGCAATCCCTCGAGAGCGCGTGGAACGATTTGAATTTCTCGCTACGTTTTCAAGTACGTTTAATTAGATGAATTATTATTTTAGGTTCAAGCGAATATTTTCACAGGGTTCTTTGGTCAGGTACGATTATTTATTTATTTTTTCAGATTTTTTGTTTCAGGATCATCGACGTTTTTGCGACGCGTAAGTATTTATGCCATTCGGCTACTTTCCTATCTTCTATTTTATCCTTCTTATTTACCCTTTCGTTGAATGTCTTAATATTTTATTCTTTTTTTTTTCAGGGAGTAAAAAGGATCGAACCCTCATGAAGGTACGAGTTCGTAGGCTGCGTTGAACTGGCATATGTCAGTCACTGAGAAGAGTTAGATAGAAAAAGATTGTTCGGCTGCTAGTGGGATGTATCAAGTGTACGGGACAATCGAACAAACGTTTTTGATGATATTCACCTAAAATTTTGTTTGTACATTTATTTTCATGCTCAACATTATAATTTTTCGTTTAAATACTATTATTATTAGTTGATATCCGTTAGCAAAGTTCTATTCATTGGAAAAATAAGTTTTGTTTTAAAAAAAATAATTAGTTCAATTTTTCTCGTTAGTCGTCCAGAGTCGTCTCGATGTTGGATCCAACGGTACAGCGGGAAAACTTGGTGCTTTTCGTAGCAAATATTTCAGACGATCGAGGCGAAGATGCGCTATGTTTTTTCTCGCTCTCCTCGATTCAACACGAAACCAGATATTCTCGAGAACGCAAATAAAACTACTGACGAATACCATGGCAATGAGTCCGAGTGATATGAGATCCACGTGAGCGTACTCAACCGTCTTAAAAGTCAACTGACGCTCATGCCAGGTTGGCCATTCCTTCGGAATCCACTTTCGCTCGAGATACTTTAATATCCCAGCCGAACGTAGTCTCAAGATACTGAAAACATTTTTTTTTTTAAAATTGTACACTCATAAATTACAAAGAAATACATTCGATCATTTTTTTTTATCGATCGTTATTCGAGACAAATTTTTGTTTTTCAAACAATAATTCTATTCAATTGATGATTTTTTCCCCCGAAAATACATCTATCTGAGAATGGTCAAACATTTTTTAATAGTCATAAAATCACTCTCAGATAAACAGTTTTGATGGTAGTGTATGTTTGTCAACATAGTATTACGAGTTCTATAAATCAATTTTTTATTATTTGATTTACATCATAATCGCGGACTGAAATGTGGTATAAAAACCGAGCAATCAATTTTACATTAAGGATGTATCGGACGTACCTTCCCAACCAAAAGTGACTCTCGTCGACAATATTGCATACTTCATGATAAGATAAATATCGGAAAAAATTCAACCACAATAAAGACGATAAGAAGATTACTTTTTAACAATAATAATGCCCGAAAGTTATCAATAAATTGTTTGAACAAAAAATTGTTTAATAAATTTTTAGGGAATATTTTTTTTTGTCATGTGAAATGAATTCGTTGATTTTTCTGACTACACATGAATTTTTTCAAATTTTCTTATCATTTTGAAATTTTGGTTTTCGGAAATATGTAAAGGTTGTATTCACGAAACTATTCGTTCAATGCCCTCGAAACTTTTTAATTGTAATACACAGCGTTTTTGCGAAAACATATCCAAAATTCACGATTTTTTCTTCATTTTCCAAAATTAAAACATTTTCAAAAACCGAAAATTCAAAATGATAAGAAATTTTTTAAAAAATTCATGTGTAGTCAGAAAAATCAACGAATTCATTTCACGTGTCAAAAAAAAACTTTCCCTAAAAATTTGTTAAACAATATTGTGTTTAAACAATTTATTGATAACTCTTTAGCATTATTATTATTATTCAAAATTAATCTTCTTATCGTCTTTATTGTGGTTGAATTTTTTCCGATTTTTATCTTATCATTCATAAAGTATGCAATATTGTCGACGAAAGTCACTTTTGGTTGAGAAGGTACGTCCGATATACATCCTTAAAATTATGGCGGAAGTCAAGATTTTATCAAACTTTATTATTTTAATTACTTCAATTTTTGCGAAAGACGGAGGAACAAGGCCCGTGGGACCAAGGGCAAACTGAAGCTAAGGCGCTGACGGTTATGATTGACCGGAATTAGGTTTAGCTGATATTTAGGATTTAAGTGTGCAAGTGGACTGGTGGCGAGAGTGAAGTTTATGAGTTTGCGTGGGAAAGGAAAAGAGTTTTTTAGGTTATGGGACGGGGCCGTTACATAAGAAAAAGTTATTTTTCGTACTATTTGTTGATGATATGACGATGACGGGAGTTTCTTGCGTTGAGAAATGTCAGCTTTGAGCTCCAGTGTATCCCGGGAATTCGTACAATATTACACTTATGATGAATTGGATTATAGACCGAGATAAATACGTCGGCCACCTCGACATAGATGACACCCGATCGGCACAATTTGTCACGGAACTCAATCGTGTTATCCATATTTGGACAATTCTTGTTTATGCGATCGGTCCAATTCTCGGAGTCATTTTTCGCCATGGTCAGCAACTTTGAAAAATCATTTAAGCTTCATTGAGAAAATGAAAATTGCTTCAATTAGGATTTGATCGAGGAAACATTTATCAACACTTTTCTCACAGATTTCGCAAATAACTCTGAAATAATTTTTAAATTTAACGAAAACTTTATAACATTGTTAAATATTTTTATGTATACGCTTAAGGAGGCTCACCAGGGTTTGCGGGAGGTGAAGAGGGTCGGCGGAAACCCTATGCTTATACCAACATGGGCCGACGGCACTGCAGCCAACTGTGGAAATAATTTATCATGAATCGAAAAATCATGGAATTGAGATGAATGAAGTAACGATAAATGAATACTCAACCCTTTTTGACAGTTAAGGATCGATAAAAGTTATTTTACATTGATGATAAATGAAAGAAATTCGATTTTATAGTGTACATAATTCGCAAAGAAGTCTGGCAACAAGGCGCGTATTTCTTACGGTTGGTACCGTCAAGTGTCATAGCCACATGCACCAGAGAACAGTCGAGCTGTCAAGAAAATTGCGCGCTCAACCTGACATAACTGCTCCGGCTCTACAGCGATGTTGCCACGCCCGTCCCCTCTTTACATCCCTTTACTGCGAATAACTATGAATTCTGCGGGTCTCTGAATAGTATTCATTAACTAAGTACACAATCAATTTGATTTTTGTCATGCTGTTTTATTCACCTATACTGTATTGAAATACTATTTTTAAAAAAATTTCTCTACATTTTCTCCGAAGTTAGGTTGGGTAGTTTACACCGACTCCCCTGAGGGTTGCGGGATCCCATCACATTCTGCCATTGGTCTCCTCTCGTATCCGTTTGTTCCCGGTTCGATTCCCGCTACCGGAGCTTGTCGCGCACCCGCTAGATGTCAGCACCTGGGACAGAAACAGTCGTAGTTCGTACGCCCTGCCTCTGGAGCTACGTCCGAGCCCGTTTGTGCTTTTACCATCAGCTGTTCTACGGCAACGCTTCTCGTTGCCGGTTGCTTGTTTCGCATACGCTAAGTGTCAGCACTTTGGGACAAAGGCAGTCCTAGTTCGTACGTCCTGCTTCTAGAGCAACGTCCGAGCCCGCTGTGCTTTCATCTGCCGTGCTACGGCATCGGGAATCGAACCCGAGACATCTTCACAGCTTTTCGGTCACCATACCAAGGCGCTGCTTTCCTTTGGACCTACATTTTTAGGTGGGTTCCGAACCACCAGGGTCGCAGAAAAAGCACTTAGAACATTTTTCCATTGGTGCTGTCAGTGGGAATCGAACCCGGCCCCATCGCACGCCACTGCGTGTGAGTCGGGAACGTTACCACCGCGCTACTGCTCCCCCTTTATTTTCTCCGGAGTTATAAAAGGAAAAAAAATCGCAATTTCTGCTTACGCCATAAAAACACGTGTTATAAGAGCCTCGTCAAAAACTAAATTTTCATGTAAATGGCGTAGGTGAAAATTCCCTAATAATTCAGGCACATTTCTGCAGTAGTAGTGAATATCTGATAAAAAAATTCAGCTTTTCTGTGCATTTTGCTGTACCTGGTGAACCTCCTTAAATGCCCTATAATTTTTTACTTATATTTACCTTTTCATAAGCATAAGTGCGGTTTCGCACGCACAGGGTATGCGTTTTCGACTGTGTAATGTCTGCGAGATTGTTAAAATGCAACGTATTGCCTCTTATGGCCAAAAAAGATGTGAGTGTGCTGCTGAAACCGCATGATATCAACATTCCCATTATAACTGCCGATAATATGATGAATCTGAGTGACCAGGCAGTAGGTATTTCTTGAAATCCTTTAGGGAGCGTAAAAATAAAAAAAAATAAAACGTAAAAAAATCATGTAATAAATATTCATAAATAAGTCAATAAGACTGACTGCACAAGATTTAAAAATTGATCAATTATTATATAAATATATTACACATGAATTAAATAATTCATTAAAAAAAAAATGGGTCATTCCATAAAATATTAATAATTCTTATTGGCTGTAACATCGTGAGTTGTTGCTTCACGTCGTATAGGAACATGTGATGATTAAAGATTTTTTTTTTTTGTAATTTCAGTATCAGATGCATATTTATTTTTGAAAAATGTTTTTGAAAATTCGATACGCTAATAGGCGTGTGAAACATAAAACGAGTGGTAGATTTGGGTTTTAAACATAAAACTTATTGTCAGAGTTCCAGCCAAATTTTTTGGAATTACCCAAATATATAAAATAACGTATAAATGCATTATAAAGATATGAAATGATCGAGAAGAATATATGAAATAATTTACGATTGAGTGAATTATGAACAAATTTTTAACTAATAATCAACTACATAAAAGACGTTTTTTTTTGGTAATATCTGATAAAATTTTTTGACGTTTTGCAGAAAATAGTTCATTAATTCGTGCTCATTGTAAAAAAAATATTTATATTGGCGTGTGGGTACTTCAAAAAAAAAAAATTTGCGATAAATGTTCCCATTTCCTTCATAATTTTTGGAGCTTCAAAATAATGCTCTTTACTGATAGATACGATAATTATGAACGTTACAGACTTTTCGCATCGAATTATCGATTCTTGTAAATTTTCGCTTTCAATTTTTTTCTCCCGGAGATTAAAAAAGTTCACTCGTGACCATAAAAATGTCTTTCACGTTCGTACCTGATCCTAAATTTTCCGCTGACTATACTTCCCCCATGAAACAAAAAGTATACTTCAGATATATAAAAAATATATCTCTATATATAGCGGCAATAAATTCTATATCTCTTATATATCTTGGATATATCTGCCCGATATATCCGGGAGGATGTATAACAGATATATACTAGATATATATTACGGAGTTATAAAAATATACTTTGCGGCAATGAGTTCGATATCTCTTATATATCTCGTATATATCTTGTAATATACTTCTTTTCCATATGGGTAGTCGCATCGCATTTTTTTTTAAACTCTAATTTTCATGTCAAACTGAAAATAATTCATAAATCGTAATTCATAAATGATCAGATTTTCCAAAAAAGCGTGAAAATTAAAAACCTGCACATTGCTTCCTCATATATAGAGCTTTGTGAGCAAGATAAAATAATAAGGGAGCAATGTGCAAATTTATAATTTGCACCCTTTTTTTCTGAATCGGATTTCAATAACGATATACACAAACTTTTCAATGACATTCGAAACGAGAATGATAATTTTTTGAAATCATCAAAATTTTCCACAATCCGAATTCCCCAATCGGTTCTTTTCAAATTTGAATTCTATGCTATTGAATTAAATAGCAAACGTGATTGTAACTGAAAGTTTATTTGTATTAAAAAAAAAAACTTTTGGCTCATTTGCCAAAAATTTGCGGAAATTAGAGCCATTAGAGATTTAAAAAAAATTCAAAACTAAATAAAATTTGAACCACTTAAGCGATTCTTGTCAAATTCAGTACCAGCTATGCATGTGAATAAATTAATTTGTGCAAAAAATTAGCTTGATAGCTGAAAAATCACGAAAGTTAGAGCGCCCAAAGAAGTGTTTGGAAAAATCTTTAATCACGCGAAATAAAAAATTCCAAAGCAGCTCAAACAAAAATTGTAGTAAACAAAGCGGGTACATGGTGTACCTGTGTATAAAAAAAAGTTTCAGCTTGATTGGTCGAGTATTTCTCCAGATAGACGGATTAAAATTTTTCGAGGCCGAAGCTTGCGCGCACACACGTCCGGTCATTTTTTCTAAACATGATTTCTCGATGTTTTTAGAAATTTCGAACATACTGGCATGAACATCTCGAATTTTGGCTTTCTTGAAAACAAAGCTTTCTCCATGACAAAGCAAAAGAAAGTTTGCATGAATAGAGCATCATTGAAAAATGTTTGGTATTGAATATGGCGAGCATTTTGAGGTTAAAAACCTTTTTCATTCTCAAGAACGCAATCATCAAACATGGTAGCCTGTGGTATACTTTTGTATCATTCAAGTACAATTCGTAAATAGCATGCAAATTGACAAATTTGATATTTCTTTCTCATTATTTCATCTCGCTCACAAAGCTTCCTCTATATGGGGAAGCAAAAATAGAATAATTCACTCGGTCATAGAGGGATATGTTTGCGAGTGAGATAAAATAATGAGGAAGCGATGAGCAATTTTTGCGCTTTTTTTTTTAATGTTTGATTGCAACCTTGACCGGTCATCACGCCGAGAATGCTGAGAAGATTGAACGAAGGTATTGCCAGTTGATTGTTGCACTCCTCGTAATCACGGCAAGCCGCTCTCTTGAATCTGTACACGACGAGAAGCAATCCGGTTATACCGATCATGGAGACAAATGACATGACCCATAGTCCTCGTGAAAATATACTTATATACCACCATTTCGAGACACCCTTTTCCTCGGACAGTGTATACAGCCCATATCTGAAATTTCAAGAATCAAAACTGATTTGATTTAAGCCCTAATTGAACGAAAAAAAAAAAAAATCAACAATTCTTATCGTCGTTCTCACTTAATTTCTCCGATTTCATAACTGTAAACGAAGTGACCGGTGTTACGCTGACTTATGACGACTGGTCCCAGCCACTTATCTACCTCACCTCTCTTCAGAGTTTCGGCGCTCGAGAATCGAGATGAACGGAAAATTGTCCTGAAACGATTACGATGGATTCGAAAAAAAACCTCTTTCCCAATTGTTAAAAAAAAAAAAATAACAGAGAACAAAGTGCAATAGTACTGTACTTTATTTTTGTTTTGTTTTACGTCATATATAAATGTATACATTTCATCAGAAATCCGTGTCACCTGAATTTAAGTGCCTTTTCCAAAGTTGTCCAGATATCGCCCAAGTAACCCGTTAGAGTTTTGTCTGGATTAATTTTTAAATAAGGAAGCAGCTGTTCCGAATAATTTCGTTGATCACATTTAGTGGCCGAACACGCCCCAGTCATAGCACACCACCACAAACAATTAGACTTATTAATCATTTCATTATTAATATTGAAATTCTAATAATTGCAAGGTGATCGACAATACTTCACAAACTTATAAGAAAAAAAAATCGACTAGTGTGTCTTACGCGGAATATAAATTATTTTCATCTGTTTATTCCGGCCCGCGTGTTATTGAGGCCTCATCAATGGATTTCTTATGAAATATGCCAAGGAATATTAAAAGATTTTTGACGCTCATCGTTTAGATTGTACGTGTATTTGAGATAAATTACAGCGCATTTTTTTTCAGAAAAAAAGTAGGGTTTCCCATGCAGCAGTTTAACTTCCCGTAAAGCTCAATTTAAGCATGTAATCTTCGTGTTCTATAATTGGGACAAGCAAATCATAAGCTTTACCCCTGACAAGACACCGTCCGGAGACTGGTACAGACGCACATATAAGTTCGATAGGCCCGGTAGTCGCACGATAAAAGATATTCAGCTGTTTCGTGATCGGTGTCGTTACTTGTATGGCATATACCGGACAGGTGACATGGTGTCAAAATTTAATCCTTTTGCCTTTCCTGATCAAATTGAAATTTTGTATTTTGAATTAATCGGTATCCATTTTATCGCGATGCACTACTGAGTTCCAAAAGCTGATTCTATCGAGATTTAAGAATTGATGCTCATTAACTCGCGGGCTTTTAGTGTTCGAATATCGTATTGTGCGGACACTCTGGGTCTTCTCGTGTCCGAAAACTGGGACATAGCGAATAAGTGCTGTGCGGACACTGGTACATTCCAGCTTTCCACTTTTCTCGCGGTATACGTAATAAATTACGCCAAATTACATCTGTTTTAGAAACTCGAAATCATAACCTTCAAGGTGTCTGAAGTCATTGATAGAACGCATGAGGCTTTACGTCCTAAATTTGTATAGTAATCTGAATGGTCCCTTAGGTGTGCGGCCATTGGTACATTTACCTTGCTTTATTTCATATATTTTCTTAAAAATAAATAATAGACCTAGCTTGTTGGGTATTTTTTTAACATATAATTATAATGACGATTAGATCTTTTTTGGCATAATCAGAGAGAAAAAAAATTCTATTCCTTCGAAACTATTACATTGCAGTTCATCGTTTACTCAATAATTACACGAACTTATTGAATAAAATAAATTTGATTGATAAAAATCATGTGCTCTTCAACGAAAAATAGCCTACAGAGGACAAGGGGATGTTTAGCAATCGATTTAAGGATGTATCGGACGTACCTTTCCAACCAAAAGTGACTTTTGTCGACAATATTGCATACTTCATGATAAGATAAAAATCGGAAAAAATTCAATCACTATAAAAACGATAAGAAGATTACTTTTTAATAATAATAATGCCAAAAAGTTATCAATAAATTGTTTAAACAAAACATTGTTTAATAAATTTTTAGGGAATGTTTTTTTTGTCACGTGAAATGAATTTGTGGATTTTTCTGACTACCCATGAATTTTTTTTTAATTTTCTTATCATTTTGAAATTTCGGTTTTCGGAAATTTGTAAAGGTTGTATTTACGAAACTATTCGTTCAATACCCTGGAAACTTCTTAATTGTAATATACAACGTTTTTACGAAAACATATCCAAAATTCACGATTTTTCCTTCATTTTTCAAAATTTAAAAATTTTCAAAAACCAAAATTTCAAAATTATAAGAAATTTTTTAAAAATTCATGTGTCGTCAGAAAAATCATCGAATTCATTTCACGTGTCAAAAAAAAACTTTCCCTAAAAATTTGTTAAGCAATGTTTTGTTTAAGCAATTTAGTGATAACTTTATGGCATTATTATTATTTAAAGTTAATCTTCTCATCGTCTTTGTTGTCGTTGAATTCTTTCCGATTTTTCTCTTATCATAAAGTATGCAATATTGTCGACGAAAGTCACTTTTGGTTGGGAAGGTACGTCCGGTACATCCTTAATTTGGTAATCAAAATCAATTTCAATTTTCCTAAAAAAAATTGTTAGCTCTGACTGTCGTAAAATTTTATTATTACCGAGTCATTATTCGCAGTACAAGACATTTCGCTTCCTCATTACTTTATATCTATTTTAGCTTCCTCATCGAGGAAGCTAAAATTGAAGAACTCGCTATAGAGGGAGCTTTGCGAAATGATGTGCATCGGTTCATTAAAAAATTTTTTTTTTTCCATATAGTCGTACTCACTTCTTCGCCGCTTATAACGACAGTCCTGCCGGTAAGATCGTCGATGTAACCGACACTGCATATTGAAGTATAGTTTTGATTGAAGGCCTCGATTATCTCGAATTCGACGGATTTTCGATTCCATTTCACAATTCTTCCTGGATAAAAACGTGCTTTGTGGTGTTCCGATTCGTTTATTGTCGTCAAACAAGTTGCTCCAATACCCGTAGAACAAATGATCTTGAGAGAGATTTTTGTAATTACACAAAATATTGTTTGCAATGAAAATCATGTGCATATATGTATATATATATATACATGTATTTTATTTTTCGCAATAATTTATAATTATAACTACAATTTTAATTAAAATTATAATTAAAATTGTAATTACAATAAATAGGACAAATTTTACTTCGTGAATTTGTGGCTTCATGAGGGGAGGGGAAAAGAAAATCTCCTTACCAGTATGAATATTATTCTCATATTTGTGAAAGTGAGACGAATTTTCGTTGTCGCGTGGCCTTAAGTACGTGAAATTGGAAATTAATAATTCACGATCGCGTCAATCATTCGATATGAGGGATGATTTTCAATGAACCCGGTAATTGGAAGATTCGAGGAATGGAAGCGTAGTGTCGATTTGATTAACGCACAATATAGGATATGTACGACGGTAAAAATCAACGCACCGACGATTCATGAATAATTCAATTTTCCGTGATGGCAAAAGGTTGTCGATGATTATCGGCTGATACGAAATCACGTGGGATTTATACCCGTATTCATAGTCGTTCCTCGAGAAATACGGGTGTTATAAATACGTTATATCCGTTCTATATGAAAGGCAAAGTTGTTTTTCATGCTCTTAATTATGGCTGCCCGTTTTCCGTAGAAATATCAATAACTTGGGAGAGGGGACCATGTTTTTTTTTTTAATTTTATCGTAGATATTTTTGCACGTATCATAAAAAAAAAAAATAGAAAAAAGTAAATTTTTTTCAAATATTTTGTCGAAACATGCTGCGCGCGATTAATTGAGCTACGATGATTTACAAATTTTTATCTTCCTTCCAATTTAAACGTTTTTTTCCCCCAATTTGAATACTATTCTATTCACTATTCCAGAGTGATCTTTGCGAGCGAGGTAAAATAATGAGGGAGCAGCGTAGAGATTTATAATTTTTAGGAATTTTTGTAGCCCGTACGAATGACCCGTACGAAATCACCGTTATCTACAAAGTGTTCATTCTAATTCAACTCGTAGAATCGATTAATCAATTTCGTATAAGCATTATTAGATCTACGCAAATTCGGAAAATGGAGTCTCCAAAACATTTTCTACAGAGGTTTCTTTGACTACCACCTGCTTCCATGGTAGCTTCTATTGAGGTCGACTGCGAAGAAGCGTCAAGGCGTCAAGTGCTCCAAGGTTCATAAGCTCTTCTTGCTGCTCCAAAGTCATAGGCTCTTATTTTTTGTCATCGATAATTTTCAATCAGAGTTCGATACAGTGCAGCGTTCCTGTCGTCAGAATTCAAAATTTCATTAACGGCTCTCTTTTTCTCAAATCGTCATAGTGATTCAGGATCGATTTTACTCTCTACATAATAACGATGCGTGAGATGAGATCGATTCGATTCAATCCTTTCTGTGTGTGCATCACCACCGTCGGGTTGTTCGTTTTCCTTAATGCACTTTGCTTAATTAACTGCATTATCATCAAATGGATACAACCCGTACGTGTTGAAGCCGTTTAATGACGCGCGACAGTAATGAGGTGTTTTTAGGTTGTCTCCATCATTATGCTCGTTTCGCCAATTTCTGACGAGCGTTTTCCACTTTTATTTGAGAGGAAAAAAAACAGCCACATCCAGCCGCTGGAGAATACATGGGTTGCATGAGATGGAAAACCGGATATTTTCATCTGATTTTCCTTACAGAACACACTGAGTTGCAGAGAGACAGGTGGGAAACATGACCGTCTAAGAACACTACGACAAGCAGTGTAAAATCTCTCTTTGAACTAGAAAAGGATGAAAAACGTTGGTGAAGTATTCGTAAAACTACTCACTTGTTATCCAGCCGTTCTCAGTTTTTCCGATTCCCCAATTTGCAGGTGCCGATTCGATGCAGGTCCTCGGTAGACGTGGATATTTATGTAGACTGTTTAGCAGCGGAGCGACTTCTCCAGCAGCATTATGACAGTGAACGCACAGCGCGATCGTGATATTTTCTTTATTTAGCAACATCGTACACCGATTTTCCTTTTTGTTCCGCTAGCACGAGACCACCCTTTGGCGAAAGATAGATCGCCGCGCCGTTTCATCGATATTAAACACCCATCGAGGATCTTGAAGTATTTCATCTTTTTCCCCAAGCTGATCTCTTATATATATGCGAACCAAAGTCGAGTACGTTTTTTTCGGTCAGAATAGCTTGAGCTTTGGAGAGGTGTTCCGCTTTTTTTGCGTAACTCGTGGATGGCATCGGAGGAAAGCTTTGAACCATCTCTCCGAAAGTAAATTAATTGGCGCTTGAGCCTTTCATAGATGAAAATAAGCCGCGAACAGACCAAAGTATTCGTGTGTAGTTCATGGCAGTGGTCGTTGCGGCCGTTTTTTGAGATAAAGACTCGTTTTTTTGTCATGAAAAAACAAACGATTGTGTAAATACATGTCAGGTTTTGCATTTGTTGACTTCTCAAACGAACACGTAAATCGCGGTTTGAAACCAAAACGGTTCGCAGTCTGTTCGGTTCGATAATCTGTTTTATCATTTGAAACCATGTATGCACGTCGCTCTTAGTAGTCAATCTGCATTACCTGGGAGGCGCCAGCACACGCAGCTGTTACACCGATCTCTCAGAATTTGCCTCACCGCCCGAGTCAATGTGCACACACGCGAACTACCATTTCTCTCTCTCTCTTCTTTCCACCGTCGATAGCCGGCCGGATATCGACTCGGTCGTTATGATATTGCCAGATCTACTGTATCGACCATTTTTATCACCATGGGTATCCCCTCCGGTGAGTACATTTATTTTCATAATCTGTTCGATAGATGGCGGATAACAGCTAATATGGGTGCATTCCATTATTCGTTCAAATCGCTCAAAACGCTTAATTTGCCCATGCTCGGACGGTCGGGCCTATTAAGCAAAGCGCTTTGAGCGAATAATGGAACCCGGCCTATATGTATACGTATGCAAAACCCAGAGTTTCAAAGTCTGGAAAGACCATGTACTATTTGAGGTACACGATTTTTCGTACTGTTAGGTCTGTTAGATAGAAAAAAATTTTGTTTCACACTTTTTGTACTATTATATTATTATAATTATATTATATTATTATATTATTATATTATATTATATTATATTATTATAATGGTAAAAAATTTTTTACTCAGTTATTCTTTTATTTCGAATTGTCTAGTATGGAAAATCTCAAGGGGAATAGGTTTTTAAGAGAAAATCGCTAAATGGTCTCTGTTGCGCGAGTTGCCGCGCAACAAAGTGGTCCACGTCGCGAGTTCTCGAGCTTAAACGTTGTTATAAAACACGAGCTGTTTTATTTTTACAATTTCTTAATAACTATGTATATGAAGCATTTTGCTTATCGTGAACTTCTTCCCAAATATGCGAAGAATTATTTGGATCCATTTTCATAATATTCTTTAAATTTTTCGTGAAGTTATTAAGATTTGCACGAGATATCGTATGATTTTGCTATGCGGCCCGTGTATGAAAGTGCCAATTCAATAATTCATTACTCGACAACCACGTACATGCGACCGACTTGAAATTTTTCAAACACGTGATTTCCGCAGACGTTTATCCTCCATAAATTAAAACAATTTCTCAACTTTTCGACGTCGGGGAGTACCCTCCTCAAATTCTCTGGGGGGAAAAAAATTCATTTCTACACCCTTTGTATTGCCATTTTTTTTTGTAATCAAATATTTTTATTATTGAGGCTCGCGCCCTGGCGGATTATGTTAATAAATGTTAATTTTTCATTTTGTTGATACCTTATATTATAATACTTTCTATTAATTTACCCCCGTCTTTAAGTGAACATTTCATTTTCCTTTCAGCCTGCATTTCACCCTCCTCTCAACTCAAATTTCACTCTCTGTTCAGCCTAAAACTCACCTTCCATGTAGCCTAATTTTTACCCTTTTTCCAAACTTAACTTCACCCCTTTTCAGTCTAAATTTCACTGCTTTTACTGCCTCAGTTTCATCCTCCTTTCAGCCTAAATTTCACCCTACGTTCAATCCAAATTCCCCCCCCCCCTTCCCCCTCTGGAAGTTACACTTTCTGTTGGATTAAGGCGGCAAAAATCATGTAAATTGATGAAAATACATAGAGACTTTCTGCTTTATTTAAATAAATTTGCTAAATGATTTTTTTGAGTCGTTGATAAAAAAAATTAATATTTATTCTACGAAAAAAAAAAAATTCTCAAATATTTTCATTTAAGTTCCAAATTTTAAGTACGGTAAAATGTATTTTCTGTTGGCAATTCAATGTAAAGTCTTTGAAAAACTATCGAAATATTTTTACGCACAAGTCATTAATTTATTATTGTTTTCGCACACAAATAATGAAAACTGAGAAAAATTTTGTTTCATCTTATTGAAGTCATCTTTAATAATTTCGTGACCCTGACAATTTTTTGACTCTGGTCATGGTCACGGTTAGAATTTGCCGGCTGTCCACTTCGAGGCCCGCTCCGAGATATATATTTTCAATATGCGCAATATTCGATGATATTCTATACCGTGGTCAGACGCGTCTGAGTATGCGAATTAGATTGATCTCTATCATTCGATCGTCTGGCTGTCGTCTCGACCGTTCATTGACAACAGGCAAATATTATTTTCTTCCTAGAAGCTACCGGTGATCGTCTTATACGTATACATGGTATCTCATTAATATAAATAACAAAAATACTTTTTCCCAAGTTTTGGCTGTTGATGGAAATTCTTTACTATGTAACAGCATCGATATTGAAATTTCGAAAAAAAAAAGAAAAAAAATATCGAATTTGTGACGAGAGAAAAAAACTGTCAAAACTCAGACCTTTGCAATTGTTGAAATATTAAATTATCGATTTAGGGAAATTTCGACAAGGTCGATTCTCAAACTTGTAGTAGTAAAATATTTTCGTGTAATTTGCGATCTTTTTGACTTGTTTTTTTTTTTTTTTTCTTAATTATGACAAAGGTGCAACAATATTAAAAATTGCATAATCGAATTGAAATCTGTTTTCTTTTCGAAAAAATATCATACGAAATGTTGCCTGAAATTTTTAAAAATATACGTCAGTTTTGGTCGGTATATGAACAATAAATGAAAAGTTGAATATTTTAATATCCACGAAAATCGAGGCTCTCGAAAGTTTTTTTCAAAAATGTTAATATTGACGGAGCAATCGTATAAATTGTCGTGCTTATTGAAGAGGCAGAAAAATTTCGATAAAGAGTTAAATCCGAAGTAAAAGCGTTTTTTTTTAACTCTCCTACTATATGTATTGGGCATTCCAGGCCAAATTTATAAGTTCTTGACCAATTCTTCATCTTCTGGGATTTATTTCATAATTTTTCATATCGTTTCTACAACCCTGAACGGTAAGAGTTTATTTTATTAAGCTTTATTAAGCTATTATTAAGCTTTACTTTGAACATCCGCCATTTTATAAAAATTCGAAATTTTCACTAATCCTTCGTCCATTCTGAGCCCAATATGATTTAATAGCGATCCCCGTTAATTTTTTTGGTTTTAGATGATCCAGTGATGAGCAGCAGTAATCACCGCGAAACACCTTTTGTTCCTGGACCCCTCGCAGACTGACCGCATCTCGCTTATTTATCAGTATTTTTCAATGAAAATTTTACTGTAGCTACTAGAAATATTGATTATTCATATGGGAAAACATTTTTCACTAAAAAAAAACCTGTTGGAAAAAAAATCCCGAAAAAAGGGTTTTTTTCGCCGTTAAAAGTAGCCCTCACCCCTTAAAGTGCTTAAGCTGTCGCGCTGAAACTTTGCACACTACTAAAACATGGAACCCCCTTGTTTGCTGAAATTTTCAAAGAAGTTTATGACGGGTGTCCAATTTCAGATGATTTGGAATTTTCAAAAAAACGACCATATTTGGTATTGAATTTGCCAAGAATCGCTTGAGAGGTTATGATTACATAAAGTTTTTAAATTTTCGAAAAATGTCTGTGACTGCTCCAAGTTTCATAAATTTGGGGTTGATGAACCAAAACTTTATTCATAAATACGCTATGGGCCAAGGATATTCCATATGAAAGTTGTAAAGAATCGCTTAAGGGGTTTAGATTTAATAAAATTTTGAAATTTTCGAAAAATATCTGTGATCGTTTTGACTGTCGTAAATTTGAGATTATCAATACGAAAAAAATTTACACAATTACGCAAGGAGACAGGATATTAAATTTCGCAAGAACAAATCAAATTTAGAAAACAAGCGTGCAAATTTGAAGCTTGCACATTGCTTCCTCATTACAAAATTTTCTCTATGAGGAAACCGAAATTACTATATTTCCACATTTACGAAACTACGAAAACCGTCTACTCACAGAGGTAACTTTGCAATGAGGAATAAGCAATGTGCAAGTTTCGAATTTAAATGCTTTATAAATATACTTTTTTCCTTCTTGATGAAACTCGATGAATCTCCAGGAATTCTCAATAAATTTTCTCGTTAATATGAGAAAAAAAAAATATTTTTCTCTCGCAAATCATGAATTAATAATCTCGCGCATATTATAAATGACTTGACCGAGTCTCGTTATCGTTAATTACCACTTATTTAAGCGTGCGCGCCAATTTTCTCTCTCTCTCTCTCTCTCTCTCTCTTCTTCTTCTTAATTTTCTTCTTTTTTTTTCCGTGGAGTACAAAAGCCATTAATGCCGCGTCTACCGCTTCGTGTTCCATTGACTTCTCGTAGCTGCGGGTCAAGCACCCATAATTCATGAATTATTGTAACGCGCATATAAACTCTCTCGTTCCAGCTTTATTATGCTTGCTCGTACTCGGCACTTTTCATTTCAATTCTTTATTTTTTCTTATTTTTGCAATATTTCTCATACACGAAAGCTTATCTTTTATCTATATTACCGCGGGGACATGAATTGGCATGAAACCATTTCGTAGTCGAACGCGAAGGGGTGCGCGGCTCTTGATGGCGAAAAAAAAAAAGAACAAATTCAAAACAAATCAACTGCGAATGGAGAGCTTTAGAAGGATAAGTGCAAGTTTGGTGAATTCAACGTGAGAGGGCGCGCAAGCGAGCGAGCGAACGCGCGCCCCCTCGCGTCGATACTCCCGGATGGCGGGAATTATATTCCCATTCTTTCGTTAGCTGTTGCTTCGTGTGTACGCCAGAGGGTGCGTGTATAACTCGCTGGGTCTGCTTGATTGAATGCGGATGTGCGTGCTGGAAAGCCACGGAGTTTCGAAGATGGAAATCGTTGCAAAATTACAGAAGCCCTTTAATTCCTTCTCCTTGTTTTCCGCATATGGGAGAGTATTGAGTGGGAGAGAGATAAAGACTGCTAGCACCCTCACGAGATTCTTATCGTCGAACAATGGGTTTCCGCGAAATTCAACCGTTTCGCGATTAGGACACGGTGCTCAAATATTATTTCTCGTCTCCCCCACCGTTGTTTTTTTTTTTACCGACCCGCGTAATTCTTTTTTCGCATATATTTCCGCCTTTCGTCCACCACCCCATCCTTATCCAGCACCGTGAGTGGAATGAGAAAAACACGCTGAAAAAAAAGTGCCACCCTCGCCCAGACGCACCAGACTACGGGTCATTATGCGATAGGCAATGCATAGATTCGACACACGACGTTTCGATCGACACGCCAGATCGTCCCGAATTCCATTAAGGTAGTTTTACCACGATAGGCATTGGGGAGTGGGTGGAGGTCGGTGCGGTGGTGCGCGGTGAATGGGGCACGCATGAAACAAGAGAGAATTGGACGGCGACTCGCAGCTAGCGCGCGCGTAACTTTGACTGATGATACTCAAAAAAACTCGATGGTCGATCATTCTGAAATTTTCACACAATATCCGTGTAGTCTCTGTCTAACGATTTGTCGTGTTTCGTTAAAATCTAATAAGGATCCGTTTGAAATCCACAGGACAAAACAGAACATTGGCATGCGCTCGGTATGGGTGATACATGTAAAATAATTGCTGATTTCAATAGCAATTCTGCCAAATTTGGAATGGTCAGTCTTTTAGAAATTTTACACACGCTTAGATAAGTTTATAACTAATGCGTGTAGAAGATTTCAAAAACATTGTAAAACGGAATCAAAACGGTAGAACTATCTTAAGGACGTTTTACCGCTGTAAAACAGAAGATACTGGCGGGGGGGATAAAGAACGTTAAATCCAACTTTGGTATTTAAATTTTTTAAAATTCATTTTTTGCGTCAAAATACTTTGTACAGCGATTTAAAAAATTGAAGCAATCTTGACACGTGGTTCCGTAGGAAAATTGAAAAATTGGCTTGATAAAAGTAGATAAAAGTACGCTCCTTTATATGAAGACTCGTTATGGGGGTTGAGTTATTTGTGTTTTTGGGCTCATCCGAACAACCGAGGTCCCTGAAAGCACAGTCGATAAATTGAACAATCAAACAATACATTCCTTGTCGAACGTTGCTTGTTGAAGAATGGACGAAAGATCGCTTGGGCGTCCCTGCTTACGAGATCCCAAGCCGTATATAAATTATTATTATTGTAAAGCACGAGCGCTCAAGGTGGTCCTTGCATTTTGGCCGCCTATTCGATAATTTTGTCAATTGGAAATATTTCAACCTTGAAACACTTTTTTATTAAGACGAAAAAGTTTCAGGATCACGTTGCCGACGTTTTTCCGCAAGAAATTTACATTTAACAATCCGTCGTTCTAGTACAGGATATGAGAAAAAAAATCAGCTTGCCGCAGATTCAAGTGGCCAAATGAGTCTATACTCAAACATTCGAAAAGTGATTCATTTGATAATTAATTTTTTCGAAATTCGGAGCTTTTGATGGATAGAATGAAAATAAAGTAAGCTCACGGATTGTTTGGCAAAGAAATTTCGAATCAATGATCAGCATAACTCGGTCAGTTCACAATGTAACTGATGAG
The DNA here is from genome assembly GCA_963564615.1 of Rhorus exstirpatorius. Lineage (NCBI taxonomy): Eukaryota > Metazoa > Arthropoda > Insecta > Hymenoptera > Ichneumonidae > Rhorus > Rhorus exstirpatorius. Next base: position 26,238,582 of record OY751318.1, read on the forward strand.
CTGACAGCCCTGCTCATCTGCTATGAATGTTGCAGTAATTCATGCAAATTTTAAGTATTCATCAATGAGAAACTGCCCCCCCCCTCCCTAATATTTTCGTACGTGAAAAAATTATATTAATTATCAAAATAAATTATGAATTTTTTAATCATAAAGTATATTTATTACGAAACTTGCAACAAGGTGAAATGATTCAACAGACTCATCAAATGGATGACAAAAAAAATTGCGATTAAAAATTGAAAAATTTTAGTTATCAGATTTTGTAGCTTTCAATAATCATTTTGTTGCAATTTTTCATGCACATAGTCGATCACATGACTATAGTCTGCGTCAAGGACTATCTTTATCAACGGTAAAATTTGTTCCTGCTGATAGCAGGGAATGATCCGAGGGAATTGAGAAAAAATGCACAAAAAATAAATTGGATATATGAATATAGTTAATCTAACTACATTTTTTTTTGGAATGAAAGCGAATGAAAAAATGCAGTAGGAGCAAATAATTTTTTTATCACTTTACTCTTTTAAATTAATATTAATTCAAATGAATGAATTAATTAGAGACAAATATCGTACAATATTTGAATCAAGTAAATATTCGCTTGGATTTAATAAAATTCCAGTTATTTCAAAGAAAGAGAAATCGAATATATAAATATATAGTACATTTAACTAGATCTTTTTTTCTGGGTGCGTGCTCTGTTCGATAGATGCTTTTTCATTGATTTCGTACATTTCTATCTGAAAAAAAATTTTAATACGGTTGTGGATTAACGTGCTGCTATAAAGAGCATATGCGCATAAGAGCGGATCTATGCCAATCCCCCCCAACCGTGTAGGAAAGAATTCTGAAAGAAATTGACGAGACCCATTGATAGGCGGAAAACGAATGAAAAAATTTTAACCTGGCGGTATATATTATATGATGTCCAGAAATATTGAACCTCCTTAAGAAGGGTCGAGCGTTAGGCCGGGCGCGGCCGGACGCATTTTTTTCAACCGTAAAAACTAAAGCCCTGATATAATAATTAGCTTACCACCTAAACATATCAACTGTAGTTATTGACATTCACATTTACGTCTCGGTTCACGATTCGCATATGATAAACCGTGCTAAATCACTAAAATCTTAGCATTTTTTTCCCCCAGAGAACAGTGAAGTCGAGCTTGTACAGACTTCGGTATTAAACTTTTATCGGACATAATATCTGTATGTATATAAAATAAATAAAAAAAAAAAAAATGAGTACTTCTCAAAGTATATCGTTATAACGCTCAACCCTCCTTGAGGGCGAATTTTTTCAATCCGAAAAAAGAAATAAAACTAACGCGAGACGTTTGGGGAAACCTACACGAAAGGCTCTCGTGGGGTCTATAGCAAGATTTTCTTCGATAAGAAATCAAATACATATAAAAATTTCGGTAATAGTCCGGGATCTCGAAGGTAGATAATTATTACAGTGTGTGTATGTGTGTGTGTGTGTTTGAGGTTTCAACTGATGCACTTAGATGCAAAACGCCACCTCTCACGTTCTCCCTCAAAATTAAATATATATATACGTTAACTCCCACCTACGTTCGTATACACACGTCGCGGTTTAAACCTCGTCAACCCCGCCTTTTGTTTCCCTACGATCGCGTAATTATACCTTGCGAAATCGCATTAAGGGAGGCCCGGGTCCGAGCCGAGACCCAACCCATGACTCTCACTCTCCCTTCTATATACCATATTACATACGTATATAGGCAATTCCGTACCAACCTTGCTCGATTCTTCAAAAAATTCTCGTCGAGAAATCCTCGTTTAAATCTCTTTTTTAATCGAAAAAAATCAACATCCTGACTTAAAAAACGAAAATAGTGAAATGGATACTTGTATGTTTTTTTCAGGTCTACGGAATTTATCAATGACGTCCCGGGATTAAAGAGCATTAAAAAAAAAATTCTTCAATAAAATAACAAGTTGCACGAAATGGAAAAATAAACTTTTTGCATGAAATTACCAATATTGTGTAAATGTGCATATATACACGTTTTTTTTTTCATATAAGTTTTTTGCACTTTGGTGGGATGATACATGAACGGTGCTGGTTGGGCGTACATATTTACACGAGAATGACGATGAAAAAAAAAAAAAAAAAAAAAAAACCAATTTTAAACGAGAAAAGAACGAAAATCTACTGAGCCTACGGATCCATATAATACTTGTGGATACGTACGGTATTATAACAGGGTATTCATTATCCTAATTATCGATCGCTCGTGTAGCTCGTATTCACGAAATTTTTTGCCTCGAAGCCTTGCACAGGCGTTTAATATATATTAGTCCAGTCATTCTAGCCATTTTTTTCTGCACTTTTCTACAGAATTTATTTTGATTTTGGAAAAGGTTCAGGGGTGTTCTCTGAGTGTAAATTCAAGTTGGTGGGACGCGGGGGGGGGGGGGGGGTCGAGCTTCAGCCGCCATCTTGGAAAACATGTTTTATCAAATATCTCATGAACCGTGCATCGTACGGAAAAAATAGTGCACACCTTTTTTTGTATATAGATGATAAAATTTTCTACAACTTTTATTGGAAACTTTTTCCTGCATAGTGCATGGATTTTGATTTATAGCGTGGAAAAGTCTTCCAAACTCCACCGTTTTTACTGTTACAACGACCGTTAACTATATATTTAGCAATAATCATGTTTGGAAAAGTTTTCCACACTATAAATCAAAAACCATGCTCGGTAGAAGAAAAAGTTTCGTATGAAAGTTTTAGAAAATTTTATCATCTACAAAAAAGATATCTATAATTTTTGTCGTACGATGCACGGTTCGCGAGATATTTGATAAAACGTTTTTTACAAGATGGCGGCTGAAGCTCCGCTGAAGCAGCTCGGCTCCCCATAAATCGTGAAACGAGAATTTTTCAATAAACAAATTGAGAGACGTGTAATTCGTTGAATCAACAAAATGGCGTTGGAAAAAAAATTACAAGACTTGGAAAAATTCAATTTATACGTTATTTTAAGATAGCAACAACATTTTTTTTGAAATATCATTATAGCTATATGCGTCGCGTAGTATTCCGCGAATCCTATTAAAATTTCAAGTTCATATGTCCAACGATTCTCGAGAAAAATTGAGTTTAAAAATGTTTTTTCATCAAAAAATTTAATCTCAAAGTGAAATCAATGTGTTTCGAAAATCCAAATAGTCGAGATGGAAGGAAACGCGAGGGATTGGTTTTTTTTTAAAGATCAAGAAATGTGTAAATTAAAAGAGCTTTGAATTTGGATGATGTTTTTAAGAGTCGCGGTCAAAGGCAAAACGGGAGAATTTTTTTTGTCAAATATGTTAAATTGAATAATTACTTAGTTTTTGTTGAAAAAAAAAAAAAAAAAACGATTACATTGGTCAATTATTACAACATTTCATATGCTGGACATGTGCTTTTTCGCAAAGCCATGACCAGAATGCGATTCGATAAAAAAAAAAAGTGCTTCGCCAATCATCATTCAACGATTATTCTTTGGTCATTAAGAACAATCGTTGCGAGTAAAAACGATTGCACAAAAATAATTAAAAAATTTGCCTGCTTAACCGATTGAAAAAAAAACAAATTTCTAAATGTTTTTTATTCATTGAAAAAAAAACCACAATACTTTCGAAATGCAAATTGAATAATCGCATTGAAAAAAAAAATTTCCATTATTTATTAAGAAGAATAATTGCAAGAGAAGCAAAAATTGTTTTTGGGGAAATTCGCTATAAGCACTATAAAATTCTGTTTTATTTAATTCTTTTTTTTTTATGATAAACAGCCGGAATATTTCGCCGAAGTTTGTTATAAAAAAAACAAGATCGTTCATCACGAAAATTGGCCATAAAATTGATTGAAATTAAGTTAAAAAAAAAATCCTTTCTCAATTATAATAAAACCTTTCCGAATTTTTCTTTGTAATTTCTTTTCGAGACACTCCATCATTTACCACTAAGCATTTCCATGCGCTGTACAATTTTTTTTTTTCAAAAATTCAACGCTACAAGACACTCGATTGAAAATTAAAAAGAAAAGAAAACATAAATTCATTGACAATAATCCCCTTAATCTTTGTGCTCATCTCGCGAGAGTACTGCGTGCTTTAGCTGCTGCTCTTCTGTAGGTGCACTCGTAGCCTAGCTGTAGGTAGGTAGGTAGGTTGTTCGGTTGTAGGATAATTTGCAATGGTGGTATCCGCTTGCATACTTTGTACACGTTCGGGTGGTATATACGTATTGCGTTAAAAACGAAGGGGAAAGACATTTTACGGGGTTACCAAAGTCGTTGTATGGCCTCCCCAAGCCCCATAAGGATAGCCCTCAGGCACGCACCCTTCTTATCGTGCGTATATGCACTTTTTTCTTTTTCCTTTTTTTTTTTTTCGCCAATGCGTGCGGTGCAGCCCTATGCAGTGAAGGTGAAGGGGGCATCGGGTAACACGGGCAGGCAGCCAGCGTGTTATATACCATCTCGAACGTCGATCACCAATCCCACTGTAGTACATGCAACGAAACATCAGAGTCTCCCCATTCTCGATTCCCCTTTCCCATATAAAACAATACACCTAGTACGCATGAATATCGAAAAAAAAAAAAAAATACACATACAACATATACATATGCATACAATTGCTGATCTGGAAAAATTAAATTTGAACTTAATAGTTTTTCACTTTTCGAACTGAAAATTCCCGATGTTAAGGAGGTTCTTAACATCAATAACGGCAAGGGAAACGTTATGGCGCGGCGCGGGCGACGTGCGGGGCAGATTGCGTTCGGCATTTGTTTCACCAAATACGTTTTCATTTTATTAATTTGCCATTACTCACGCTCATTAAAAGTATATTTCACAAACGGCACAGTTCAAAACTTTCTTTATCGGCAAATTATATCTATGAAGGTCTAATCTATCGTTTAAGGGATTCTTCAGGGAAATGTTACCGTTTTTTCACTCCTAAAATAATCTCCAATCATAGCTTCGAATACTTCTCCCATAAGAGCCTCCGTATAAGCAGCATATTTAATGTTTTTTTTCTCCTCAACTACGCGTTAAAAAAATCTGAAATGAATACGGTGTATTCCTAGTGCCAGCACAAACCTTGCCTCAAATTTTAGAATCATTCTTACCGTTTTTCTCTGGGTTAAGAACCTTCTTAAAGGACAAGTGTGGGTATTACTGCATATTTTTTTAATATCAGAATTTAATCTTGTCTTAGTATTCATAGCTTGATAAAAATCAGACTGTTGATTTAATGTTTAGAAAACATAATGAATCAAGAAAATGACGTGCATCGTGATTACTTAGTTCACTGTTGATTTTGCAAAATTAAAGGCGGTGCTTGTGAGTAAAAATTTCATCATTTTTTGCTAGCAATGATCAAAAATTGATATCGGTATAAGGTCCTTGTTTTCTTTGTCATTGCTGCATAATTCTTGTATTTTGTTACGGTCACTATAATATAATGCGTATTTTTAATTAAAAATTTTTTTTTTAATCAAAATTCAATTTATTTTCGTTTTTAATTTTCCGCCACAGTGTTTTGGCACGGCTGTTTCAAGCCTGGCGGGCATTACTGCGGTTGCACTACCATTGCCGTAGTAGTATTAGATCTTGTCTTTTCGAAGAACAATTAAAAATCGTTAAAAAATAAATTTCGGTAACAAAACGAAATATTTTTATGAGATACGATTATCAATGTGATGACGATTATTAAATGATTTGTCATACGGTCACTTTTTATAGAGATTTAAGGATGTTTCACACAAAGTTGAAAAATAGAAACAATTACGTTAATATTAGATATGATTTCACGCAGTCTACAAATTGGCCTTGCAACATTTCACGCTCATCGACTGACCGGTTTCATAGATGTGTATCTTCTTGAAAATCTCGAAAATCCTTCATCGATATAATTTATTATGGACACGGCTTATTTAAGAAAAATTCTAAAAATTATTAAAATTTCGTTGAAATGAAACAATCTCATTGAAGCATAAAAGAATTGAAGCAATATTTTTTTTCACGGAGAAATTCAATTTTTCCAATGATTAAGGAGGTTCACCAGGTAGAGAAAAATGCATAGAAAAAGCTGATTTTTTTTTATCAACAGATATTCACTACTATGTGTGTAAATGTGTCTGAACTCAATTCCATGATTTCCGATTCATGATAAATTATAGTCACAGTTGACTGCAGTGCCGAACCGTTAAGATTTCTGCATCTGCACTTTTAAACGTTTGGCCAACCAGAACTACGAAAATACAATTCGGGGACTAAAATGTCCAACAAGGTTTTTCTGCATCTTTTTATTCTCTAAACGCGGATTTTTCCAAAAATTTTTTTTTTCGAATTTGAATTTTTTTTTTGTATTAATACTTTGGCTCGCTGCACGTCCTATGACTCGGGTAAAAATGTTTTAAGAAATACTTCTGTTTCTTTTCCAATTTTCTAAACGCGGATTAAAAAAAAAAAAATTTTCAAATTTGAAATTTTTTAAAATTTTTAACAAAAACTGTATAGAACTCATTCATCATCGACACATGTTACAAACAAAAATTCGAATTTTGATATTATTTTTTTTAACCGCACTACGAGTCTGAGTACTTTTTTTACTCATTTAAAAAATTTAAAAGTATCTATGAAGTAAAAAATCTCAAAAAAGTGTGTCTTTTTACCTCAAATCATTAAAAACCCTCGTTTACGAGCAGCCCCAGAATTGGGGGCGTGACGAACAATTTTGCCTTCGAGATAACGGATAGACTAATTTTATACAATGAATATGATTTTTTTCAGTCGCTAATGAAAAACATGCGATTTCGATTTAATTCCACAAAAAATGACTACTGATAAATCGAATCTTCAGTTCGTTATTTCTATTATCGTGAATCGCGTTGTGCGTTCATCAAATCTACATTTTCCGCATCCTTTTCTCCGTATCACGTAATTACTGCGCTCATTAAAAGTCGCCCCCTGTAATCGGTCAATCTGTACGAGTGTAAATTATTTATTTCCGACTTATCTTACTTGAGTCAGGTGACAACGAAAATTTGTCACAGTTCCGCAAATATGAGAATCGTACTCGCACTGGTGAGCATATTTTTTCCCGACGAAATCTTGAATTCTCGCACTGAGAGAATTCTGAATAGTTATCGCAACTGAAATACCACAACTATAAAAATATAGTACAGGCGAATATTTATTTAGTAGTGTCAACAATGTTATGGTTCCCGTGACTGAGTTAATTGAATGTAGTGACCTTTTTGATTTAGACTATTGCCTTTGGAAATTGCAGCATTCCGAAAATATTAAATGCCTTATTGTTAGGAGAACTGTAGAATGCTCATTTTTGAAGAGGTAGCAAGAATGTAAAGAAAATTCGCTCCACCGAAAATATGAAAAAAATTATATAGTAAAAAAAAGACACCACAGTCTCGATAGGCTCTTTAACAATTTTAACTATGTATAGAGTCATATTTTTTATCGTCATCATACCATAAAGTAACCTTATATAACGTTATATCGTTAAGGGGACCATAGTCGTGTAACCATTCCAACTAAAAAAAAACTCGATTTTATAGATACTATTTTTTGAGCATTGACTTAACTAAAAATGTATCGTCACTATGACTATGCGAGTGCTTAACACCGACTGTTTTTGATTGTAGCCAAGCGCAAATAGTTGAAACAAGAAATAATGGATTTGCTGAAACTATATTATCGAGTTGTCATAACTATATCCAATTTATTCTGTCAACTTAAAAAATGAAAGTGAGGTTTTTATCAACCATAAGGTGGACCTGATCAGGTCCATATTTGACATAAATAAGGCACGCCGGATCAGGCACGCCTTATTCATACCTGCTCAGGCCCTTATCTGACACACATAAGGCACGCCAGATAAGGCGTGTCTTCTTAATACCTGATCAAGTCCATGTTTGACATAAATAAGGCACGCCTGATCAGGCACGCCTTATTCAGGCCCTTATCTGACACAAATAAAGCACGCCAGATCGGGCGCGGCTTCTTAATACCTGATAAGGCCCTTATCTGGCACAAATTAGGCACGCCGGATCAGGCACGCCTTATTGGTACCTAATCAGGCAGCCTGAATGAATTTCTGCTCGGGTTATTGGTTTTGTTCATTAAAAACTTTTTTTTGCGTATTCAAAAAAAAAAAATTATTTTAAGGTTATTTGCGTTACGGGTAGTGCAGCAACTTGTTTGACTATGCTAAACGGAGCAGAGAGAGACCTCGCAATTTTTCATCCGGGCAGAGTGGTGAAATGGAATCGGCAATCCCTCGAATTCGAGACGATCGAAGTATATAATAAAAAATTGAGCTCCATATGTAGCGCTGATTACAACAACAATCTCACTGACAGGACTATCGTAATATCCGGCCACACCGTAAGTACGCACTGATGGAAAAAACAAAAAGTGGAAATTAAAAACTTGCACGTCGTCCGTACATTATAGCGGGGTTTTATGAAATTTTGAGTTCTCGTGGAACAAGCTTTGCGTGCGTGTCGGAAGAATGAGGAAGCAATGTGCAAGTTGACATTTTTTATTTACGTTTTGTAAGTTTTGAGAATTTCAGAAAACTTCAACCGCTTTATATATTCTCACTGAAATTGATACCAAGGATTCTTCTCCCCTGTCGGGTATTAGTTGTAATAGAGATTTTTCAAAAATGATATTTTCGTTATGTACCGCTACAAAGACCGACGTTCTTGGCATTGAAAGTGACATAAACGGGATTGTTGATGTTTTTAATAACAAAAACGATTTTGTCAATGCAGAGGGGTGCGACAGCTTACTTGGTTGGGCACTTGCAAATATCAAGACGAAATTTGCTATAGTCTTCCCTTCATTTTTCAATCATTATTTAAAAATATGCGTTGAAAAAAATACCCAAATAACGACGTTTATAGTCATTAGGAAAATTCATGAAGCAAGGATTAATATAGTTAATAAAATTATTCGGTAAAGCGTCATCCTTACCTGTTGATAAATCCGGGCTTAAGTTTGACTGGTTACTTGGGGGACATCTGGACGACACTGGAAAAAGCAATGAAATTCAGGTAACACAAATTTATGATGGATGAAAAAAAACATGAAAAAACACAGCCTTAAATTTGCGAAAATTAAAGTACCCACAAAACAGTTCGAAAAATCTAAACAAATTGTTTAAATCTAATTCCCTGAAGGGGCTCTTGTGAAATAACCGTGTTTGTTCCCGACACCATGGTGTATGAAGTTTTAGCCCGATAGAGTCAAATTTGCGAAAGTAAGAGTGCGTACATATATTTTTCGAAAATTTCAAAATATTTTTAAATCCGAACCACTCAAGGGATCCTACCCAAATTCAACGCCAAACATTTTAATTTAATAGACTATTGATGAAAAAAGTTTTGACAAGATAGCCTAAAATTTACGACAGCTGTAGCGCGTACTGACTGTTTTCGATAATTTTAAAGTCTCGTCAAATCTAAACACCTTGAGCAATATAAACAACGATTAGGGAAAAGCGAAGGAATGTTATTGTTCGAAACGTGTTCTATGTTTGAGCCATATCGGCTGAGTCGTTCACAATAGTATATTATGCGGCAAGCGCGTAAAGTGACTGCTTTCGAGCAAGGTTATGTTTTTAGAACGAGCCGTTGGCTTTGCCTGGTGAGCTGAAGGCGAGCCGAAGGCGAGCCAGGCAAAGCGAACGGAGAGTTCTAAAAACATCACCTCGCTTGAACAGTCACTTTACGCGCACGCCGCGTACCATATTTTTTTCGGCACAGGTATTGAAAAGCTACGTTTCGACGCCTGTTATCGATACGTGAAGTAGTACTTGTCGTGGCTAACTTCGTAGCTGACACGAAAATTTTTTCATGGCAGTTCTGAAACTCGTGCCCGTACTGCGCATGACAACTGTCACGAAAAGACTTTTTCTTCATTCTAACCTCGAAATCGCAACTTCGTTGCGATTTCTCGGCTCTCATGAGGAAAAATATATTTATGCAAATTATTCGAGTTTCTCAGACACACACACAAAAACAGACGCACACACACACACACACACACACAAGCATACGTAGGGACACTTTATAATTTTTTTTCTTGATGGTCAAGAATACTTTGTACTTGTTAGCATTAAAAAGTTGACATTATTTTCTTCACGAAATAAGGCTTCCTTTATGACAAAGCATCAGATATAGTACAATATGCATGAATGAGAACCATTTGTTACTTTCGCTAATAACGTATTAATTTTGATAAACAAATGTTCACTTTGCATGTTGTTTATTTTTCCTCAAAACCCATGGTGACTCAAGAGGTTCATCCCTCGGGCCAATAAAAGCAAGACGAGAGCTTTTTCTTCTCAAGTGTATCGTCATTATTTCAGGACAGATTTCCGTCGACCTTGGGATACGCCTAGAAATATGCTGATGAAAGGCGTTGCAGACGAGTGGCTGGGACCAGTTGTGTACGCCGCAAATAATTACGGTCACTCGGTTTACGCTGAGGCAACCGAGGAAACTCGGTGAGAACGAAGAAAATAGGTCGCCGGGAATTTTTAATTTGGTTTTCTTTTTTTTCTTTAGAATTTGATTTTAGATCAAATACATCTTGTTTTTGGCAATTTCAGGTATGGCCTCTTTACCATGATCGAGGATAAGGGTGCCTCGAAATTGTGGTACACGGGCATATTTTCTCGAGGATTATGGGTCAGTTTATTTATCTTCGTAGTCGGCATAACCGGATTACTTCTCGTCATGTACAGATTCGAGAAAGCTGTTCGTCCAAATTACGAGGAGTGCAACAATCAAATGGCAATACCTTCGTTCAATATTCTCAACATTCTTGGTGCGATGACGGGTCAAGGTATAACATTCATACACTTACAAAAAATATCTCGCTAACAAAGCTCCCTCTGTATGAGCGAGTAAGTTTTTCAATTTTGGCTTTCTCATAGGGAAATCATTGTGAGCAAAATAAAAAACGCTTTATAGAAATTCTAAAATTACGAGGAAGCAATGTGAGAGTTTCAATTTGAATATTTTTCCATTATGTACAATATATCCACGTATTATTTTTATGTAGAATATTTCAGCCTGATATCTCAAGTTAATTGTGGGAAATTTAGAGTAAGGGCATAAATCTTTCGACAAATTTCAAATTTCATAAAATCTGAACTTTATCGATTCACACGGAAATCAAATCATTTCGTCAATTGAAAGGTCCATAACACCTGTACCCCTCCCATCGATTTTTGCTAAATTTCATACCAAACACCCTTCAATAATATTCTATCGATATTAAAAAAATGTAGGACAGTATCTCAAAATTTAAGGATAGCATATACAGACATTTTCCAAAATGTGAATCTCAAAGTGACATTGACGACTAAAAAAAAACCTATCAAACCAAAACTTCCTCTATGAGAAAGCGAGAAATTTCGGATAAGGGTTAGACTTCAAACGGACGACAAACGAGAAAAAAAATGAAGTCTACAATTCATGATATATTGTGTATTTTTTTTTATGATTTGAAAATAATTTGCGAATGATCTATTTAATTATTTATAAATCTGCATCTTATTAGAAAATTAAATTCATCGATTATTATTGCCATGGAATTTTCTAATTTTTATGACGATCGCATTGTCGTAAAACAATGCGAGTAAGATGAGAATTAAGATTAGGATAAAAATATGCTCACTTTTTTTCTCGCGTTTCTTCACAAATATAATTTGGGAACATTTTGAGAAAGCCCTGGGTAAACTTGTCGCTTTCAATGTATATCATATATACACTTAGTGATTAATTCATGAATTATTTATACGTCATCGTATTGACGTATTTATAAATCATTATTGCTAAAATTTTCACGTTTTTGTTTATTCATGATCCCCACAGGATTTCATGAAATACCAACTGCCTGGTCACTACGAATTATCACATTATCAGTCATTATAATGGGAATGTTCATGTCATGTGGTTTTGGCAGTAGTCTCACGTCTTATTTGGCCATCAGCGACAACACATTACATTTAAAGAACCTCGCGGACGTTACAAAGGCAAAAACGTACACGATTTGCGTGCGTAACAATACCTATGCTCAGCGGAAGGTAAATGGAGGTACAACGTAAATTAGCCTACTTTTCGGTCCATAATTTTTTTATATTCTTGAAACTCAAGAATTTCCAGCACTATTTGAAAAGATATCGCACACCAAATTACGGATCTCTAATACATTTACTGAATTTTTACCTCCCAAGGATTCAGCGCTGTGAAAAAGTCCGAGTATATGCATAAACTATTCAACATACTTGCAGTATTTCGATCGGTAATTTTTTGTGCTTTCCGAAAAAAATGAAGATGTTTTTAGAAAAACAAAGTGGAATTATCTTTCGAGCACAAACTTGAAAAATTACTTTTCCGAAAAAAATAGTAATTTATTCGGACAGAAGGCTTCTTATTTCAACATTTGGTATGGAATTGAGAAGATACTCTGTAATACTCAACTTGCACCTCGCATTAAGTAACAATTTGCGCTATTCTTCGTTCGAGCAACGTTTTGCGAAAACGCTAAATGTTGATCACCTTCAGTATTCTATAGTTTTTCAGTGCAATGTACAGTTCAATGATTACTTATAACATTATACTTTAGTATAATATTTTTAGAAAAAATTCATATCTAAAGTATGCAAATGACTGAAATTTTCTTGTACATCTAATAGATATTAAATTGAGATCGAGATTATACATAATTTTCGTATAAAAGTGAATTTATACGCCGAAAATAATTTTGCACCATTTTATTTCACTAGTAAACACAATTGATCGGCCTACAACACAAACTAATATTATTATAAAAAAGTGATTGATCGTTTTCAAAAAATGTTGCATTGTGTTAGCGTCAATTGCAAAATATGATACAATTGACTTGTCCTCGACGTAAAATTGACAAAATGTCTTCTCTTACAATTAGTCAAGGTTCATTTAGTTGTCTTTGAAAAAAAACGTGCCAATTTTTTCAAAATAATCATCCCGATTGTGGTATCTTTCGTTTTAATTGATGTTCAAATGAATCTTGAAGTTGCAGGAAATGGCACTGGATGATCCGGAAACCTGGAAGAATCGCATAAACGAAAATTGTGTAAATATGGAGAATGAACTTGAATTCCGCGATAAATTATGCCAACCGGGTGTTCTTTATGCCGAGACACTCAGCGCTTTTCTCTCTATCTATGAACCGATTCGTCATAAGTGTCATATTGCAAAAATCCCAGGAAAATACTGGAACATGCAGATAACATTCTACCACGCACGAGGATCACCCCATCGTCACATCATCGATAAATAGTATGGAAAACAACTTTACAATAAAAAAAGGGCACAAATGAGAAATTTGCGCATATTGATTCCTCATTGTTTTATCTCGCTTGGAGAGCTCCCTCTATGATCACGTGGGTCTTTCAATTTTAGCTTCCTTTTGACGGAAGCTTCCTGAATTAGTTAAGAAAATGAGGAAGCACTGTGGAAATTGTTATAAGCAACGTCTATTTATGTGAAAAAAACTTCTAGCTCGATAGCCAAACAATTGGTGGAAGTTGGAGCTATTAGAGATTTTTTAAAAAAGAAATCCAACCTTTTTCAAAATCCAAACCTCTTGAGCAATGATTTCCAAATTCAATACCGTTCGTGCTTGTAAATGAGTCTATATGTATTTTAAAAAAATTGGCTCGATAGCTGTAAAATTACAAAAGTTAGAGCGCTCACATATGTTTTTCGAAAAATTCCAAGTCACGCGAAATAAAAATTTCTGAAGCAAATCAAACAAAAATTGCAGTAAACAAAGACGGATATACGGTTTACTTTTGTACCAAGATTCAGCTTGTTTGCTCAAGTGATTCCTTGGGTAGATGGATTTGTATTTTTCGAGACTGGAACATACACACACGCAGACCCGAACAGTCTCCCTGAGTGTGATTTTCTGACCATTTTAAAAGTGTCTGATTATCTCAGTTAAATGTACTTCGGGAAATAGAAAATTATTAATTCAATACAATAGTTAATTTTTAAAAAATTCGAATAAAAAAAATTCTCAATGATACATGATGCAATAGTTATTTCAAATTGATAAGTGTAGAATTCTTTTTAAAAAATTTTTAGTCTCTTGAGACTTCGTTCGGCTGGAATATTACAATATCTCAACCGAAAATGGATTGTGAAAGAATGGCCAACCTCACAGGAGCATCAGTTGGATTTTACGGCGGTCGAATATGCTCACGTACATCTACTCTTGCTCGGACTTGTCGCTATGATGTTCGTCAGTGGTATCATATGCATTCTCGAGAACATTTGGTTTTCTTTTGATTCGAGGAGAGCGAAGAAGAAAAGTATAGCGCAGCTTCGTTGCGATCATCGGAACTATTTTCTACCGAAAGCGCGAAGTTTTCTTGCCGTGCAGCTGGATCCAACGTCGAGACGACTCTGGACGACTAACAGAAGAAATTGAACTAACGATTTTTTTAATTACTTATTTTTTTCCATCAAAAAACATTTGATTAAAAATAATTATTGATCCCTGATATTGAAACAGAAATACATCGTGCACAATGATGATAATTAATGTAAACAATTACACGTGAAATTGGCTTGTATAAGAAAAATCATTACAACACAATCGTTTGTTCAGTTGTCAAATAAATCGTAAGAAACTATGGTTTTCTTATTTTATCGATATATTTTAAAATAATTCCAACTACAAAGTTTGCTTTCACAGTTTATAATCGATACCATTCATCAAGAGGCACGGTAGTGCCTCGAGATACGTACATTTCCTCCTTTACTGACATGTCGAGAGGTACTACAGCCTCTATGGCGATCGACGCTACCGATGGCGGCGCTCGCGTCACTCGGAAATATGGCGCTGTTGGAATGCAGTTTGTGACAGTTATGCCCGGTTTCACCAACCACTGTTAGTTATCTAACCAGCGGATAAATTTTAAACGGCTATTTTTCGGTTTCACCAACTACTGTTAAATTTAACATTCTGTCAAACGTTGGAATAAACTAACCCGCCGTTTTTCTCCAGCTAAATTTTATCGGCGGGTTTATAACCTACAAATCGGAAAAGAACTATGGATCGCCCTCACGAATCCCTCGATTCAGACTATGTGCACACCTAACCTGCAAATCAAATTTCACGTTTGCGCGGTAAGCAATCACGAAATTAAAAAAAAAAACAATGTATACCGCTAAGCTCTCACGTTGGTGAAAAAGTTTTATTTCAAGCATGCTCATATGTTATGTGTAAAGTTTGAAGAATGAGTTTTGGGAAGTGCGTGCCGAGTAGAGCAAAAAAGATGGAAGACACTGATTCCTGTGTAAGACAAAGAAGCCGTCATCCTCCCTCGAGGGAGTAAACGTTGCGAAGTTCACTAACAGCGTTGCCACACTTGTGTTCCATACCCTATACCCTATGTGCAATAACTCGACGGAATCATATCCTCAGAATTATAGCCGTCCTGAATATACATTTATTCTGTTACGATTAAATAGGATGAAACGAATCGAGCTGGCTCCGCATTTCAAACCGCAGTAATACCCACACTTACCCTAGAGGAATGTACTTGGCTTTTTTTGAGAATTCCAAAAATAAAAATGATTTTTTTTTCCTGCACTTGGGATGCAGAGTCAATCGATTGGCTCAGAGTCAAGCAGTTTAACATAGGATGTATAGGGCAGCGAGTAAAAGGTGCTTTTACACCAGAAGTATAAGTCCACAACCAGAGTAGTTTTTTGGAAAAAAAAAAATTGCGAAGAAACCACAAATTTTAAGAGTTATTACGAGTTTAATGAATTTAAAAAACTCATGTACCTGTACAGGGGGCATTCTAAGCGAGAAATTTACATTTTGAAAACCTCAATATTTTTCAGTAAACCGAAATTTTTTCATACTATTCTATCCTCTAAGTCGGAGGATTTTTTGTTTTTTTTTTTTCGAATGAATTATTTTTCGATTTTTTTTATCGCTAAGTGAATTTTTTGAATTAACCGATAATTGCATAACGATTTATAACTTTCACTCAATAAACCTCAAGAACTATTGGTCATATGAAAAAATTTACTTCCATGATATTCGTGTGATGTCACATGAGCTTTATGAAAACTCAAGTTTAAATTTCATAGAAAATTACAAAACTCTTTAGCTACGAGTGGAAAGTGGAACAATTCTTCTCAGAAGTTATGGCTGTTTTGCTTTAGCGAAATAACTAAAAAATTAGAAGAAAAAAATCGTTTTTCCAAAATCAATCGCAATTGCCATTACGTCGACATACGATAGATATAATGATAGCATAATAAGAATGTTTATAAAATCAAGACCATCCAATGTTCTTTGAATTAAAATTTTATTCATTTAATTAATTTGGGAAGAAAAAGTTCGTCAGTAAACGAATAAAAGTTTGCTTCAGAAATCGAATAGACACAAACCAGAGCAAAACGTAATTAGCTGTCTCGCGAATTTTTTCTCCCCAAATCTTTATTAAATAGATAAAAATGTTAGTTGAAAGAACATTGAACAATCTTGATGCTATAAATATTGTTATTATTCAATCATTATCCTCTGCGCATCAATGTAATAGCGAATAATTGATTTTGGAAATCGATTTTTTTTCTTATTTTAAGTTACTTTCCTGAAGTAAAAACAGCCGTAACTTTATCAAAAAAAAAAAAATCATTCCTCTTTCAATCACGGTCTAAAATTTTCGAAAAAATTGCAACGAAAAATGAAAAATTGCCATCTCAGAAGAAAATTCGGGTTTTTACTTAAAAAGCGAAAAATCAGTCGATGAAGTCACAAAAATTTTCAACATTTCTCTTTCGTAAAATTCACGTTGATATGTCAGAAATTTTTTACAAGTGACTTTTCTTCCCCACGACCAATAGCATTCGAGATTTATTGAGTGAAAGTTAAAAAAAAAAAAACGCTAGAATTGTCGGTTACTTGCAAGAATTCACTTAGCGATAAAAAATCGAAAGAAATAATTAAATCGAGAAAACAAAAAATACGTAACTCTTTATTTTCAGAGTAAAACGCTGTATCAGAAAATTCAGGCTACTAAAAAAAATTGAGATTTTCAAGATGTAAATCTTACTCACTCGACTTTTATCCAATTTATGAAAATTTTGTTGCGTAACGACTCAACGGGACCTCAAAATAACCTCAACAGATATCTTAAGGTAGTCCTCGTGCAAATGCGTCGATAATGAGAATTTGTTGAAATTTATAGTGGACGAAGAGAATGCTAGTACCCAACTTCTCGTGAAATTTGAAACAGATTGACCGTTCCCAACCCGAGATATTCGATGTCAAAGTTAGCAGCCATTACGTGTAGAGCGTATAGCAAGCACTGCTGTAGCTGTACCCTGATACTAGCACGGTTTTTTTTTTTTTAATATTACAACTAAACGAGTAACCAGATTTTGATTTTAAAAAATTGTAGAAATTGTAAAATTGTTCACATGTCAGGAAAAAATAACAAAATTATCAACCCGTTCGTTTACGTACGACGATCACAAAAATAATGCAATATGAATGAAAATTCGACGCGTGAGCTGCATATTCTATGGTGCAAAGGTATCTGAATATGCACGGTTCCATGTGTAACAGCCATTTCTGTACAGACTCAATCAAAAGTTCGCTGCATATGACCACTAGAGCAGTGTATATATTATCATGTGGTACATAGGAAACTTTCTTGCACTATTGTAGCACGAGGACTACTTTAATATTGAAAAAAAAAAAATGAATTTGTTTTATTCAAGAAAAGTTTGTGCAAGAAACGAAAAATAGAAATTAAAAAAAAAAACAAAAACTTGTTGATTAACGTCACCTCGTGTTGCAAAATTTCGCTCATTTATCGTTAAACAATATTTTCCACCAAAAGTCACCGTCACGTACGTTTGGTTTTACCAAAGTCCGTTGATTGCGATTTTTTTTTTTTTTTAATTACATTAATTTCACCCTTTCCGCGGTCATTTTCCTTAATTCGCGGAGTAAAAACGTCACGTAAAAGCATCGAAGATTCACCTCGGTCGAGTCTCAAGCCCGAGGCATAACATACCGCGAGACTTGTCGCGGATCTAATCCTAGAGTGTTCTAGAAATACATCACCCTAAGTTGATTCAAATACACAACGGGTCTCAGTGTCGCGATTTCGTTGTTTCATCTTGCACCACTTGAACGATAAGTTTTCGTTAAAGGCCGTTTCATTGAACGATTGGAAAACAAAAAAAAAAACGAATTTTTAAAAAAATTCCATTTTTCCAATAATTGGCGAATTAATTTCTTTCGGAATTCAATTTTCATTCGAGAGTCTTTGTTCAAGTATAAGGCCGAGTCGGGACTCTTTGAAAAGATCCGGTACCCTTCGAGACACGCTTCTCGCGAGTTTTCTTTACCAATGACAAAGGGAATGGAATTTTTCTCATTTTTGATGAAAAAAAAAAAAAAAAATTCTAACGATTTCAATCGTTGACATTTTCAACGCCCCGATGACAAGTCTAATCGAAAAATGATAAAATATACAATCACGAATTGAGGCGAAAGAAATAAAAAAATTTCGAAAAGTACCGATTCATTCTGGGATTTCATTTCTTTTTTTTTTCATTTGTCATAAACTTTATCATTTTTTTCTCCAATAGCTTTGTCATCATTTTCTAATTATCGAAACAACGAGTGCAATTTTTTTTTAAACAAAGTTAGTGTCATAAAGGCGTATACACTGAAGTGAGTCTCCAAGTGAAAACGCTTCAGTCATAAAGAGCTTGAAACGACATTTTATTTTGAATTTTTTTTTTTTCTTAAAATATCAATTGCCTTTAACAATCGTACATAAAAATTTATAATCTTCAGCGGTAAAAAAGAAACCGCAGTATGAAACTATCAGCATATACTTCCTGGCATAAAATTTACGAACCAAAGACAAGGGCCATAACGTGAATTTCCGGATGCCAAAATTTGCATCATTTTTTCAATTCCTAACGAAAAGATTTTCAATATTTCACGAATAGTTTTTTCAAATTCACTAAGAAAATCATAGGCTTCGTTTAGTTATATTGTAAATATTAAAAAATTACATAATAATTTCATGGTCATCAAGCAGGCCGTAGTTGGCATTTTGACATGTACGAGAAAAAAAAATGACAGCACATATACTCGAGCTACACCAGATGTGATGGATTTGTTTAGATAATTTTTTCTATGGGCAAACGAGAATATCCATTATGCTTTTAACAAAAACATCGTGATCAATCGTGATTAAATTTTTCACACGAGTATAGAGCTTCGAGCTCCCTTGTTTATTAAAATTTTCGTCAAAATTTTCAAGGTATTTTGAAAATTTTGAAAATCGGCTGTGATCCCTCTGTATTCGTGCATGCAAAAACTCAGAAACGATTATCGAATATTTACCATAATAAAATGAATTCAGCGTCGACGGGTTTAGCATGATTACTTCTGGAGATAGCAATATACAAACGCATTAGTGCGTTTAGCAATAGATAGCAATATACAAACGCACTAGTGCGTTTGTATATTGCTGTATATGGGAAAATTGATGAAACAAAATTCAATAGTATAGTTCATAGCGCAATAGGTAGCGTCCCCGGTTAGTAAGCAGACATTAGGTAGGAAATTTGTAGGTAGGCGATTCGAATCCCGGCTCAGACAGAAATTCTGTAATGAGTGAATATCAACGCAGAAATTTTTTTTTCTTGTTATATTATTTCTGTTATACTGTTATCACGATAAATACGATATGATTTTTTTTAAATTAATTTTGAAGCTCGAAATTTAAGAAACGATTTATGCATAACGTATGTGCATCTGAGCTTCCTACAACGGCCTAAAGGACGGTCTGGAGGCATCTGCAAAAGGCTAAAAAGAGGTTTTGGAGGGTCTGCGAGGCATCTAGAAGGCCAAAAAGGGAGTCTGGAGGTTCTCGCGCGCAACCTAATACGAAACCTCTTTAGAGTCCAAATGTTCACTTTCCGCCACTTTTGCAGGTTCGGGAGGGGCTAATATCAGAGCACCCGCGAACGCGTCATACCCTCTTTTGAGCCTTCATACTCCGCAATTGGAGGCCAGAGAGGTCGTAAAGAAGCTTGGAAATTTCGACGCGGGCTTTCATTCGTTATATGTGTTTCGTAATAACATTAATAAAACAACGCGGAAAGTTATAACTTCCGATGATCACGAGGATTTAAACACAATTGCAAAATATATTGGGTTAACCGGATGTTTTTAAGAGCTCCTCCATTGATCGAACTAACCTTAAGCCTCGAAAACTTATGTTTCACTCGATTTAAAATGATAATATGGCGTGTATATATATATTTGCCCCCGTTTAAAATTAATTTCATCTTGGAGACTCCCGGCGGCACATTTGTCGTGCACAGTGGGGCAAATTATTTCAATTATAACTGTAATAGCGATGTCTCCGGTTCGAGCCTCGTCAGTCTCTCCCCTATATATGAATTTAAACTGAAAATGAAGTTAAGCTGTGATCATAAAAAATATTTTTGACATTTATGTGCAAAAATTGTTTAACTCTGTGCTTCCAGGATATCTCAAACCGCACCGTGCAAAATCGATTATAAAATCTGTTAGAAGGAGATGAAGCACAAAAGCGCATACTTATATGAGAGAAATATTTTCTCCATCGACCGGTGTATCAAAAAAACTGAAACACGATTATCGTCGGATGGTGGCGATAATAATTTTTTATTATCTACCCTCTCCGCGTTTTTTTATGACTCATAATGATACGTATTGAGGCGAGATGATGCTGCCCATATAGTTCTCTATCCAGCGGGTGGGAGGCCCTCAATCGTATCAGAAATTGGCCTTTGCTTTGCTGAATAAGGAAAAAAATTGAAATAAAAAATACGAAACACAAGCGGGAAACATTAATAGCGGTATTTATCCCCGATGGGGATGAAAACTTGACGGCGGGAACGAGCGAAAAGCTATCGTAATTCTTTTGAATGAATTTGGCGAAAAATTTTGTGCTTCGATTATACATTTACGTATATAATAGATATAGCGAAAAACGACACCCCACAAGTAGAATGCATAAATGACGAATTGCGAAAAATCAAAAAGGCGTATGTGATATAGTTTTACTTGGTGCATTTTTTTTGGATACGTCGTTTTTACTCTTACCAGACTATTTATATCTATATGTACACACATAGAGCCAAGTTTGAGCTGCACACTCGTAAAATGCAAATTAAAGGAAACGACTATGGGTTTGTGTTTCTCTCTCTCCCTCTCTCTCTCTCTTTCATTCTTTAACGCTTGCCCCGAGGTGCTTGCGCGATGAGACGATAATGCTTGCTCGAAGTGGCGCTTTGAATGGGTCGTAAAGCGTTTTGCGGCGAGAAAGAACCCACAACTGGGACCATCCCCCTGGCATTCGCTATAGCCCATTAAACGCGACGATTGTGTCAAAGCTTCGGAAGCTTTGCTGATCCTGTATACACGTGAGGCTCTCGCGAAGCATCGATATTATTAAAAATAAATGGCGCTAATACGTTTTAAACAGCGACGAATTCATTTTTTTTAGCCCGGTCATAAGAATTTCCGATCAATTTATTAAGCCACGTGCTCATAGTCACATTTTTCCTCACGCTCAGTGACGATTTTTTTTGATATTTCATCAATAAATCTCATTTAATTGGCAGTTTACCTATCTTTTTAGAGTTATGTCCAGAATAGATGAAAAAAAAAAAATTCTCCCCACTTCTTTAAGCCATTGGCGATAACATAATAAGAGTTCGGGGGTAACCTTTTTTGGCATTCCAGTATGAAGATTTCATGGTCAAACGGTATTTTGTCGATTTGTTATTCCTTCTTGTTTTTCACCTCTACACATCACCGACTATATATCATCCACTCAACATATGCCCGATTTTACGATTGACAGACTCTATACGCAACGAAACATGTGTTGGCGCGACTGTACGCGACGAAACTTTATATTAGCCCGACTCTAAGCGACCTATCTCTAAATTGGCCTCTAACTCTACCCAACGAAACTCTATGGTAGCCCGAATCTACCCGACTGAACTCTATATTGGCCCAACTCTACGCAACAAAATTTATTTATATTGGCCCGACTATATACACGATGAAACTGTATATATATAATGGCCCGACACTTTACGGAACTAAATTTTATATTGGCCCAACTCTACGCAACAAAACTTTTCATTGGCCCGATTATACGCATGACGAAACTCTATGAACCAAGTCGATGCGACGTAACTCTATATTGACCCGACTATGCACGATGAAACTCTGTGTTGGCCCAACTCTACGCAACGAAACTTTATATTGGCCCGACTACATACACGGTGAAATTCTATATTGGCCCGACACTCTACGGAGCTAAACTCTATATTAGCCCGACTCTACACGACAAAACTCTTTATTGGCCCGACACTACGGAACTAAACTCTATATTGGCCCAACTCTACGCAACAAAATTTTATATTAGCCCGACTATATACACGATGAAACTCTGTATTGGTCCGACTCTACGTAACTGAACTCTATATTGGCCCAAGTCTACGCAACAAAACTTTGTATTGGCTCAATGATACACATGACGAAACTCTATATTGACCCAACTATGCACGATGAAACTCTATATTGGCCTAAATCTACGCAACGAAACTTTACATTGGCCCGACTATATACACGATGAAACTCTATATTGCTCGCTATATTGGCCTGAAACTCTACGGGACGAAAATCTACATTGGTCCATCGCTCTACGGAACTAAACTCTATATTAGCCCGATTCTACGTGACGAAACTCTATACATTGGTCCAGCTCTACGGGGCTGAGCTCTACATTGGCCCAACTCTACGCGGCAAGACACTATTATTGGCTTGACTCTACCCGACGAAACTCTATGTTGACTCTAGTCGATGCAACGTAACTCTATATTGACCCAACTATACACTATGAAACTCTATATTGGCCCAACTCTACGCAACAAAACTTTATATTGGCCCGATTATATACACGATGAAACTCTATTTTGGCCCGACACCCTACGGGACTAAACTCTATATTGGCCGAACTCTACGCGACAAAACTCTACATTGGCCCGACATTGTACGGGACTAAAGTCTACATTGGCCTGACTCTAACCGACGAAACTCTACATTGGCCCAACTCTACGAAGCTAAACTCTATATTGGTCCGGCTCTACGCTATGTGACCAGACTCTACGCTACGAAATTCTATATTGGTCCGACTCTACGCGGCTCGCAATTCTATAACAGCCCGATCTATGGGACTTAACGCACTAAATTGGCCTTACTCTATACAGCTAAACTCTACATTGGCCTACCCGATGAAACTTCACATTGGCCCGACTCAGCCCAACGAAACTTCATATCGTTGTAAAGGTTGTTACTGTAAATTAAAGCTATTAATTCGAAATTTGAATTGAAAAAAAAACCAACGGACTCTTGTTGTCCGAGACTTTTTGTAGGTCGCCTGTGCTCATTGCGGTTTACCAAATTGGCAACAAAAATGATGTATGCATATCAAATGGTTTGGTTTAAGAGTCCAAAGTAACTCACAAAATATGTATGTCAATCAGTGTGTCAATCAATTCGGTGAGAATTCAAAGATGAAGTTCATTGCCACATGTCATCGTCGTCAATGACGAGTGCATGAGACATACTCCGGTCATATTGCACGGCTCACGAATGCAACAACGCGTGGCACTCTTGCCCACATTTATATATACGTATTCTCCCTTTTATTCGCAACAAGATCGTTGAACTTTTTTATCCTCTTCTAGATATCAATCAAACCATTAATAATATCCTTATGATCAGCATCGATGATTCTACTCTGGCGCGTCGATCATTCGATCCGTCGTCGTCGAGTATGCAAATACGATGGTTTAAGCGTACAATGCACCATAAACGCACGTACGTGTAAATTTCATTTGCATATGTACCTCGGAGTCTTACTCCGATTTACATGCACAACGAACGTTGATTGAGATTGACTCAAAAAATTCGTCCAACAGAGGAAGAGAGAGAGAGATCAAGAGAAAGAGAGAGAGAGAGAGAGAGAGAGAGAGACAAACAATATTTTCGCTTCTTTACGTGAAAAATTGTTTTAAAAAAAGTCGAAAACCGTTTTCATCATTCGGCTCGATGATAAAAAATATGTAATGTTCCAATAAATTATTATTTTTTCATTTAAAAAAAAAAACTTAATCTTGAAAAACAAAATGTCCATATCATCTTGAACATTCCATATCGATGATACTAACAATTACTTGACTATTTGTGTGCAATAAAAGTATACGCGATGCTGTCACGCGGAGAGAAAAAAAAAAGATCTCACTCGAGATGACTCCAGAGCGGAGAGCAAAAAACAAGACAAATTGCTACAATTTTTAGACTCGATCAATTAAATGGCATACTCAGTGAGCCGTTCTACGAGATGGCAAACATCGATTAGTTCGAATGAACAAATCGTCATGGCTAAAAAAATTGTAACGACATAATTGATCCATCCGTATTATATTTAGATATGAGGCATTCCACGCCATTTCAATCTACTCACCAAGATCCTCGAGATTTTCAAAATTCTTTAAGCTTCGCGAGTATCGAGTACAAGTCATGAAAAATGGACGTAATTGTTTAAAGCTTTTTTTTTCAGCTTTCATCGAAATTTGCTGATTTAAATATCAACGATTTAGCGGTTTTGAGTTAACGTATCTTAAAAGAAAAAAATCTTAGTTGTATAGAAAAAAATATTTTGAGTCCATAAAAGTTGCAGCTCCAAAGTGAATTTTGGATTGCCAAATTTTCGAAATTTTTGAGAATTGCGCTTTTCAAAATTTATAATTATTTGCTAAATGGCAGTCTATGGTATCATATTACCATAGAGTTTCAGTATCAACCGTATAGGAAAGTCGATGGATAAAAAGTTAAATAATACAATTGGCTTCATGTAAATTCAATAGAAATCTTCATCAACATTTTTTTCCATGTATATTGAATGAAAATGCTATTCAATGTGAATTAGCGAATGTAAAATCGTGCATAAAGGATAATTATGTTGTATGGAATTCATTGTCTTTTGCGTTTCAATGGTACGCGAGACTTGTATGTAAATGTAGTACGCCAAAACATCGCTAGACGGCGAATAGTCAGTGTCGCTCTCGTAAGCGGAGAGCGACACCTTCATGCATTTATAGCTGGTGCAATTGTCCGTTTCAAACGCGACTCGTGTTCTCATTTCATTCTGGCATTCATCCAAGGGTTCGATTGAGTAACTTTGAACCGTATAAAAAGCCTGAAAGATGAAATACTCAAGCGATTTTGTTCATTTCAAAATAGTATGAAATGGTGAGCTATCTCGAGGGAAAATTGTTGCCAAAATGTGCCATTCTTTGCCCTCAATAAAAATAAAAATAAAACCTTCACATTTTCACTGCATCCGATGCAATGAAAATAAATGCATTTTTCCTAAAGATAAAAATGGTAATATTAATTTTTCCCTACGCACAAACAAAGACAATATCACTGGGACAATAGAATTTTATCCCCGGCAAAAAACGAAATTTAATGGTATTTTTTTTTTTGGCATCGCAAAAAAGAAAAACCATGTCAATCCTGGTTTAACCAAAAAATGTTAATGTTTCGGCGAGCTGGCCAAATGAAGGAAAATTTGAGCCGAATCAAAGGGATGGTCGTGTAAATTATTAAAATATAGCAAGGGTGATGATAATTATAATGATAATGATAATAACAATAATAATAATATTCATATTAATCATAATAATAACAATTATTATTATTACGTGAATTTCACGTTTTTGTTTCTCGTATCTTGATAGCCCGTGAACGCCCATCATATCGCAATAAATCTCTCGACAACGACGACGACGACGACGACGACGACAGCGACGACCACGACGACAAAACGACGACACACATTGCACTTGCAATTTGCCCCCGGGGACTCAGACACTCTTGCTACACCGAAGCCTTACATTGTAACTACGTAAATTGATAGATGCGCTAAGCGCATGTTAGGGGCCAATAGTTCTTGGTCAATCGTCTCGGCTTGGATGAGAGAGGATAAAAAAAAGTACACCAGAAACGCTCGTGCATTTATATACCGGGTGATGTCGCTATTCCGTATGCAATTTTATTTAGCACTTGTACGCGCGAGATAAAAAAAAATAGCAAGATAGAGAGAAATGTTGAGCGAAGTGGATGATCGATGTTATTCGCTCTAATTTTTTATTTTGGAGGGAAACTTTTTCAGAGTATATTCACTAAGGCTTTACTGGAGGGTAACAAAAAAAAACCTTCAGAAAATGTGCAATGTTTTCTTCTTAAATAAACACTTGAACATTTTTTTTCATCGATTATATCTTTGTAATTAAAAAAAAAATCATCGAAGCCGTCAGCATTTTCGCCTATTTCTCAGTGTTCATCGAGTCTGCCGTTGCATAAAATATAAAAATAAGGTCTCCAAAGTCCAAGGCTCATAGAACGATACTTACTACTGCCTCATGCCAATTAAACTTTTGAAACTCCAAAATCAAATTTGCATTTTTGTTTTTCGGAATTTACGAAAATTGCTGAAAAATTTTACTTCGTGATACTTCCCAAGGAGTTTCGAATATTCTCAAAAAAAAAATTTCAATGCTGAAGAATTAATGCAACGAGTTCTCATGCCATGAAAAGTCTGAGAATTCAATGATGATAATTCTTTCTTTTTATTTTAATAATATAGCCCCGAGACTCAGCCGCGTTTCTTGATGTACGGCAGAAATCAGAAGTTTGTATTATTATTATTCTTCTTACTTTTACTTTACCAGTGCGTGTTAGTGACAAACAAACAAACGGGGGGAAGGGGGGGGGGGATAAAATTGAATGCAAGGCATCTATAATGGCTGGGGTCAAAGAAGATTGCAACAAGGAAAGACGATGCGATATAATTCATGGATAGGGGAGATCGTACTTACGTTTTTTGTTTTTTTTTTTCTTACATCTTGCGGCCCTGACCACTTTCCAATCGAGCAAAACTCTGCTCATCCTTTCGTGTAAACATTCTCAAATTTTTAAAAATATTTTGTAACACGAGTTACAAAAAAATTTCGACTGGCACTCGTGTCGAATTTTTCGAAAAAATTTAACTGCCATAAATTTAAAACGCATTCATGAATTTTTTTTTTTTTCTGCAAAGATCCTTCGATGAAAATCTAGCTCTTGCAGTGTAGATAGGCTCTCGGAAAATATTTTTGAAAAATTTCGAAATTGCATTGAAAACCGAGCCATTTATCGTGAACAGAGTTGTGAAAATTGTAATTAAACATTTTTTAATTACAAATTACAAATGTAATTTGTAATTAAACTTTTTTGAATTACCCATTACAAATGTAATTTGTAATTAAACTTTTTTCAATTACCTACTACAAATGTAATCTGTAATTAAACTTTTTTGAATTACCCATTACAAATGCAATTTGCAATTAAACTTATTTTAATTACACATTTCGAATGTAATTTGAAATTGATAAGAACTTAATTACAAATTACATTTGAAATAGAAAAAAGTTCAAATACATGTTGAGAAAGTAATTTATTCAATCAATTACTTGTTATCAGAGCTGACCAAAGTACCAGAAAGTATTTTAAGTATAAAGGACAAAGTACTGTAAGTATTTGAAGTACTCATATGTTTCAAGTACCAAGTACCGCAAATACTTGAAGTACGCAGTACTGGGAGTACTCAAGTTGACCATGTACTTGAAGTACCGATTAACTAAAGTGGTAAAATATTTAAAGTACCGAGTACTCGAATTACCAAATACTCATACGTCAAAAATCAAGTATCGAATACTTTACAAGTTTTTAGGTACATCTCGTAAGTTCTACAACTTATCTTTGATTTCTTACCCACTCTTTCAACTCATTTGATTTTCATTTGAGTACTTTTTGTATTCCGACAGTAATTCATACTAGTTACATATACTAGTTAGGCTCGGAAAGAAAATTTTTACGCTTTTTAAAATGAACTTATCGTTTGTCATATGAAAAAAGAAAAAAACCACAGTGTGCGTGTGTGTGCGAGTGTGTGCCGATGTTTGCCTGTATAATGTACGAGTATGTGCGTGCGCGGGTGAGTATGTGTGAGCTTGTGCAAGTGTGTGCAAGTGTGTCCGAGTGTATGCGAGTGTGTGCGAGCATATACGAGTGTGTCTGAGTGTTAATGGGTGTGTGCGTGTGTATGTGAGTGTGTGCGAATGTTTGCCAGTGTGTGCGAGTATGTGCAAGTGTGTGTGAGTGTGTTCAGGTGTTTGTGAGTGTGTCTGAGTGTGTGCGAGTGTGTATGAGTATGTGCGAGTTTGTTCAAGTGTGTGCGAGTGTGTGCGAGTGTGTGCGAGTATGTAAAAGTGCATGCGAGTGTGCGCATCTGTGTACGGATGTGTGTGCGAGTGTATGCTGTATGCAAGTATGTGAGAGTGTGTGCGAGTGTGTCTGAGTGTATGCGAGTGTATGCGAGTGTGTACGAGTATGTGCGAGTGTGTACGAGTATGTGCGAGTGTGTCTGAATGTTTGTGAGTGCGTGCGTGTGTGTGAGTGTGTGCGAATGTTTGCCAGTGTGTGCGAGTATGTGCAAGTGTGTGCGAGTTTGTTCGGGTGTGTGTAACTGTGTCTGCATGTGTGCGCGTGTGTGCAAGTATGTCTGAATGTGTACGAGTATTTCCAAGTGTATGCAAGTGTGTGTAAGTGAGTCTGAGTGTGAGCGAGCGTGTCCGAGTGTGTGCAGATATGTGCAAGTGTGGCTGAGTGTGTGTGCGAGTGTGTCCAAGCGTATGCGAGTTTGTGCAAGTGTGTGCGAGTATGTGAGAGTGTTTGTGAGTGTGTGCGTGTGTGTGTTTGAGTGCTTGCAAATGTTCGCCAGTGTGTGTGCGAGTATGTGCAAGAGCGTGCGACTGTGTGCGAGTGTGTGCAAGTGTATGCGACTGTGTGCGAGTATGTGCATATGTGTACGAGTGTGTGCAAGTGTGTGCGAGTGTGTCTGAGTGTATGCGAGTGTGTGTGAGTGTGTGCGAATGTTTGTCAGTGTGTGCGAGTATGTGCAAGTGCGTGCGAGTGTGTGCGAGTGTGTCCGTGTTGCGAGTGTTACACAACATGTACGATAAGTACATTTCCTTGCGTCGTTTTGTCTATCCTAACAAAAAGATGTCAAACCCAAAAATTTGTGAAATAAATCCTCACGAAAAGATGTCAAACATAAAAATTTGTCAAATAAACTTTTACAAAAACATGTTAAACACAAAAAGTTCTTATATAAATTCAAATAATCCAAGTCACAGTTGCCAAGTACACTACGACCTCTATTCAACGGTCTTCGATTTAACAGACAGGCCCCACTATGTCGCATTTATTGATCCATTTTTCGCGTAGTGGGAGATGGTGAGAGACGCTTCAAGTCTCCGCGATCAGACCCGTAGCACGGAGTGCCGATGCGCAGATACAGCATGGGCGGGCGTACGCAACATTCGATTCAACAAAGTGCGATGCGGAGCTGGTCCCGCCACTGGCCGTTAAATAGAGGTCCTAGTGTACATCTAGCATTGGTATTGTTTACATTGTTTATTGACCGTTTATAATTAATTCACTGCGCCCAAAAATATCTAGGGAGGGGGAAATCCATCCAGAAAAAATTCATGAAAAATCATTTCACTTGTACAATTTTCTCACCTTCCAGAATCCGTGCTCAGAATTCACAAAAAATGCAATGGAACAAAGTTATGTTTTTTTATTTAAATCGAAAACCCGTTTGTTCGCTCCAACATTTTTTTCAACCGACATTTTTTCATCGAAATTCGATGAGCACCTCTCTGGGGGGTTGAGATTTTGCGTCCATGGACCCTAATCTTTAAAATTCATACGTAAAACTGATGAAATTCAAGATGGCAGAGTCCAATATGGCGGCTTGTAGCCGAAGTTAATTTTGTATTTTCCACTCATCCGGGCGAAAACATCCTTTAAAATGGAATTCGATGTAGCACTCGACCCTCCTTAACTCGTTCGTTTGTTTGCAGGGAACCTATCGGGAAATATCCGATAATTTTGAAGCTCTTGTGGTATTATATACGAAAATTTGGCAGGATATTTTTCAAAATGATTATCCATATGGATAATTTGGCTTCACTCTCAGTCAGTATTTTTTTTGCAATACATTGCGGCATGAAAAATTGGGAATGAAATTTTTATCATATTTAAAAACAAAGTGGTCTCCGTAGGAGAGCAAAATGTTTAAAACGGACAGCTTATTTTTTTATAATAAAGGTCGCTCGATATTATAATATCTCCGTGGAAATTTTTGCAATCATCACCATTGCGGATAAAACGTATACCTTTTTTTTTCGGAGCTTGAGTGCTCTTGGAGTGAATTTCAAAAGTTAATCGCGGTCAACTGCCCGAAAGTTAAAAAAAAATGACATCAGCGTAAAAAAAAAGCCAGTTCGAAGAGAGTTTATCGTCGAATCACAGGTTATTGTTGACGAGGAAAATAAAATAAAAGTGTATTAAATAATACAACGATGGAGTGTGTCGTGAGGTAAACTCGTTTTTTTTTTCGAAAAACCATTTATTTCATCGAATAAATATTCTTCTATCTATCTACGAGAGATTCTACCTAAGGAAGTACACAGTATACATACAAGTATATTTTTCACGTTTTTTTTTTCCCCCCAAGGTGATACTCGGAGTACACAAGTTCAATTAATCTTATTTATACATTGAAAAACAGACATGGAAATTTTTCTTTTTTTACCACGCGCCGGGTATCGTTCGTCTTGCGTTGAATTTTTTTTTTTAAATAATATATATTTTAAAAAAATTTTCATTAGCTTACACTTTTATTCAATTATTATAATCTTAACAGTAATCGACGCATGATTTGCTACTTCAAGATTGGGGAGGTTCTCAATATAATCGAAGCATCGTTATAATTGGAAAGTCCTTTGTGAAAATATTTAATTAGAGAAAATATCTTTATTGCATCGATACGAATTTAGTTGTGAAACAAAAATCCTTCCGTTATGCGTATACGCGGTTTTTTTTTTTCAAATATTAATTATTCAAATGATCACACACGACGGTCACGCAAATTTTCCGTGACTACTATTGTATGTAGTACAATTATGTGGTATATATCACACACATGTATACATAGTACATACACGTATCGTGTGCTGTAATGTATATGAATCTATTTTTTCTGCCAAAAAGAATGAGCATTCAGTATTTTTTTGCAAATTTTTCGCTAAAAAAATTGTCGATCTATGAATTTTTAATATCTCAGTACAGTACGAACTTGATTTGGGGAACAGACGCGGGACCAACACCGAGTCGCACTTGCTTCAATCGGTGCTGCGCACTTTACTCTGCGCAGTCGACCTTGTAACCTAGCGCGGTGTCGCGATAGGCGCAGCGCTTCTCCCACCATATTCCGTGTTATGCGCCGCACAGTGGGGACTGTTACTCACAATAAAGTGCCCGTCAACGAACTCTCAGTATGTATATCGATGGTCCTCATTCGTATATATATATTTTTTAATTGGCTATAACTTTTTACTGTCAAAATCAATGACAAAAAGTTGCCATATCAAAGTTTTTCGACTTACGAGTCCCTAGTTGAAATGGGAAATTCAATATTTTGAAAGTACAAGCATGACAAGCAGAGTCCTCACTTGCCAAAAAAAAAGTTTCTTTTCGCCAAGCATGGCAATTTTACTGAAATGTTTACGGAATTTTCGTTCTTTAATGAGGGAATGCGAGAACAAAAATTGCACAACATGGCCACAAACTCGTTTAGCAGACATTATAATTGTTTTAGTAGTCACACATCAATTACACGATCGTAATTATTTCCAAAACGCAATTTGGCGTTAAATGCTCTATACCCACATACATACATATATATATATATATATATATATATATATATATATATGATTGTGTGTGTAATATTTACTATGCATAGTATCTTCAAACTATATATATATGCAGCAACTGACGATCGGTTGAAGGATTAAGCTTCGTTATATTTTAGCTGCCCTGTGAGAATTTTCTTTATCTACAAGTTCGAAAACAAAAATTTCATTTACAAATCGCAATATAGCGACTTTTTGTTTCGTCTACATATTTCGTGATTTTTTTCTCTTGTTTTTTTTTTTTTTTTTTTTTTTTTTTAATTTTTATCTTCCATTGTGCAACGAGAAGCAAATAAGCCGCCACATCGATAAAAAATTTTTCAAGCTCGTTTCTTTACTTTTGCAATGATGTTTCCACAATCTTTATTTCTAAAAATTTTCATTATTATCATTATTATTAATATCATTATATTATTATACGTTATTCATTGTATGTATATATACACAGACACCCGTCGCGTACACACCATAATATGATAGACGCAAGCACTCGTGTTGAATAAAAATAAAAATAAGAAAATTATAAGAAAAAAATAAAAATACAAAAACGACAGTGATGAAAAATCGAGGGATGATAAAAATTGCAATGAAAAATAAAATTTAATAATTAATAATATATTGATGATAATAAGCAACGAGCAACGATTCTTATAACATTCAGAATGAATTTACGACAAAATAATTCTTTTTTAATCATTTTGTAATTTTATAAATAATTATAATACAAATAATTGTTTTTTTTTTTTTTTTTTTTAAATTCGAATGGTGATAATCTTTGCACGTTTGCCTCTGGTACCATTTGTTAAGAGTTATCGAATCGATTGGGTCGTCGATATATCTCTGTTGCCCTCAAATGCTTTTACGTGATGGAAACGAAACGCGATGGCGCCTTAAATATAATACCGTGACGCTAGGAACTATCCCGCATTGCGAATCGACCAAAGCCCAAAAAGCCACTCGAAGATATATTATATATATATATATGCCATTTCCAGGAGTACGCCATGTTCTCACAGAGTAGAATATACTTTTTTTTTTTTTTCAATCGCACAAAAACCGTTTTAAAAAATTCAATAAATAATCCTACGAGACATTTTCGTTTCTTTTTTTCCTTCGAATTTTCACACATTTTTTTACGAAAAAATGTGGGCACAAAAAATAATGATAATATAGCGATCAATAATGAATACGAAATGGAGAGCATGAGAGAAAGGAGTATCGCATTATTCATGCAGATGAAACGATGAAATTGAAAGATTAAGTATGTATATCACAGCTGAAACAAACAACGATGATTTATTTTTTATTTTTTTTCCTTCTCGATCGTGAGGATTTTTCATCGCTCGCGTTCCCGTGAATAAATAAGAGAATGACTAACGAAAAAAAAAAAAAAAAAAAAAAAAACAAAAACAAAAACAAAAAACAAAAAACAAAAAAAAAACCAAAGTATCCGTTATGGATGAGAACAAGGGAGAATTAATCGAGGAATCTCAGAATCACGCGTGTGTGTGAATTAAAAAAAAAAATCGTTCAAATCTTCAAGGAGTTTTTGATTAAAAAAAAAAAAAACCGAACAAACGTATTTCATTCTTATGATCCACGAAAGAGGAAAAAAAAAACAAATCTTATGAACGTTTCCAATAAGATCGATTTTTCGTGACGCTTCTCTGATAATGTGAAATTATATTCAGCCCGGGTTGTAAAAAGTTGTGAGAGTGGTTTGATTTTTCAAATATTTCTGTCATATTTATATTCATAAACGAACGCATCCTCATCGCACAATTTTTGAGAATATCTTGAAATTTTTTTTTTTTTTTTTTTCACGATTGCAGAAGACACATCGAAAAACCAATCCCGCTAACTCCTTGAACAACAAACTTTTTTTTTTTCACCAATCTTGTGCCGGAAGAAATGCCGTACTCCCAGAAGTGCAAGAGCCATAATAGCTTCACCGATCGCTTTTCGTTTCCATAATCTCTCTCGCTCTCTCTCTCTCTCTCTCTCTCTCTCTCTCTCTCTCTTTCTCTCCGTCGCGTGGAAAATTCATTTCGAATTACGGCCTAATTCTAGTATCACGTGGTGTTTTTAATTGAACGATGTGAAAAACGACGTGTATATAATACGGTGCACGACGATGACGAATTGGCTTATCGTGGACGCGTTGATGATTGTATAAACGAGAAAAGAATGAGAGAAAGGAAAAAAAAAAAAAGTAAAAATAAAAAAATAAATGACGATGAAATTGATGAAAAGGAAAATAATGGTTGCGGATCGATGAAAAACAAGAGTACAAAATGATGATAAATTTTCGATTTACAAGCTTGGACAATAATGATAACGTTGAAATTGGACGGGCATTATAGAGAATTTTGGATATTTCTTTTTTTTTTTTTTGTTTTTTGTTTTATACAACGGGCTATCGACTATGAGCAACCGCATCGTTCGACCACCATACCCGGAAGCCGTGAAAATACAATTTGATACTCGTTGTCGAAGTACAGCATCGTTATCTCGGAGAGTTTTCTCGGTGCGCAGCACGGACCGGTATTGTTGGGTGGCTCAGCCAGACTTACTATGTGAGTGTTCGGATAAGCCGGCAGAAAAGCCATTGGACAATCGCCCGAGCAATAGTTCGCGTCGTATCTGAAACAATCGAATTCGTAGGGGAGACAATTGAAAAATTAGAAAGATTGAGTTATTTTCAAATTTCTTTTTGACATGCGCGATGTTCTTTTTTTTTTTATTTTTTTTTATCCCCGTGGCAATAATAATTGGGATCGATAGATATGGGAAAACTTTTTTTTTTTTTTGTAAAGTTGATCGCAATCGCAGCCTGCTATTCCCATAACGAATCGTGATCATACGGGGGCACGGGGAAACTGCGGAAAACCCGTGCCGATACGGGTTAGTCATGTTTTTTCTGATTACGATTATCGGCCAGCAGAGCCTCTTAGGAGAAGTCCAAGGGGAAGAGGCATTATAGTACACGATCTTATGTACCATCTTGGATCTAATGATCCAAGAGAATTGAGAAAAAATTCATAAAAAATACATTGGTTATATGAATAAAGTTCATTAAATTACATTTTTTTTTTTTGGAATGAAAGCGAATGAAAAAATGTAGCAGGAGCAAATAAATTTTTTATTACTTTACTCTTTTAAATTAATATTAATTCAAATAAATTACTTAATTAGAGACAAATATCGTGCAATATTTGAATCAAGCAAATATTCGCTTGGATTTAATAAAATTCTAGTTATTTCAAAGAAAGAGAAATTGAATATATAAATATAGTACATTTAACTAGATCTTTTTTCTGGGTGTAACTCTGTTTTATTAAACTATAGATTTGTATTTTAAGATGATGACCGGAAAAAAAAATTACATCCACGCAGTTATTTTTTTTTTTCGATCAAATTTCATCTACGTAGATCTAAACATTTTCTTCCCGGTTTTATTCCAAATACGCCCAAAATCGAAAGTCATAAAAATAATTCAATAAATCAGAGTTTTTAAAATATAATAATGATAATACAATTGTGCATCATTATTATATTTATTATATTAATAAAAAAAAATATTATACGATGGATTAGCCGTCTGCATCGGCCGGGTTTCCGCAGTTTCCCTGTGCCCTCGTGCAAATGAGATTCAGCGGTGCATTAGGAAAACGAGGCTGCGCACACGACTCTGGGGGAGTCTCAAGGAACGAAATGGATTATGTAAATTAAAAAAAAAGGGGCACGTTAATGGGATACGTAAAAGGGGAAGGTTGGCATACGATTGGAAAAATAAATATAAAAAAAAAGGAATTATATAATGATAATTTATGGAAATAAATAACAAAAATAAAAATCTTTAAAAAAAACTCATCTCATAGACAGCCATCAGAACTGTCATCCTAATATTTTCTTTTTAAATGTTCATATTCTTTGGCATAGTATTTATAAGATTTCATTTTTTTTTTAACAATCAAAGGTGTGGTGTTTTGAGGATCACGGTTTTCAGCTTTGAAAATTATTTTGAAAACTCGAATGTTTTAAATTTCGAACGAATTTTATTTCTAAAAGATGGATACACAGAAAAATGAAAGGAAAATAAGTAAATTTCAGGCCTTCATCAAAAATCGCCGATTACCAGCCAAAAAAACCTTTGCACTTTCACGCGGGGGATCTCTATGCCGATTAATATTTTTTTTTGTTTTTCTTGAAAAATTAAAAAAAAAAAAAAATGGTAACCGAAAATGCGAGAGAAACAAAATTTACATCATATAGAACTCACTTTTTCGGTGCGATGATCCAGTCCCAGCCGAATTTTTCAAAATCAACGGTAAGCTTGTAACGACAGCATCGGGTCTCCTGACTCGCCACGTCGCAGTTCAATCCGACGTTGCGCTTTATTCTCGCCCCTCTACGGGCATCGAGCTCCTGCGTCTGAATCTCGAGATACGGGGCATATTCGGCGCCCGGATTAGTCTCGACGAGCCACGAGTTCCTTCGATGATTATTGACATTGCCGTTAACGTCGTCACGCTCGTCGACGATCTTAAGGGCAACGCCGAGATTGTCACGCGGATGCTTGAACCATTCGGCCACCATGCGCCGTAGCTCGATCGTTATCCAAGCCCCACGACGACCGATCGGTCGTGGATGTTTCGTCGTTAACCCTGGACCCAATGCCGGACCTCCGTTATCCGTTGTACCGCGTAAAATTCGTTGCAGCGTTATCGTCACGGGGCCCGTATTACCGGTACTCTCGGGACGCTCGATATCCTCATCCCCGTTTTCCTCGTGATCGACGTTAACGTCCACGTCACCGGTGCCCCATACCCACAATGACAATTCGGCCCTCGTCACGCGATGCTGTACAATCTTGTCCGAGAACTTGAAGTACAGAACGTCGAGGCTGCCCTTTGAGTGCCTTAGCCTCTGATCTGAGACGACGAACATTTGGAAAAAAAGGCCCAAAAATTTATTAATCAAGCGCTCGAGATTCGTATGTAAGTATTTTGAATTTTTAGCATTTTTTTTTTTTTATTTCTCATGTGAGTTATGCTTTCAAATAAGCCAATAAACACAGATATCGCCAATTTTTTGGTTGCCTGACATCATTTTGAACGAAAAACAATATTTGTTACGTGTTAATTATATAGATGAGAAACCTAAATCCTCGTTGAGTGACCTCTAAACTTCAAGCTACAGCACCCTCCTTGAACGAGGACCTTTTTGATGTCAAAACCTAAAGTTTTGAGTGGTAGGAGCAAAGAAAAAAAGTCCATTTTCGACACACCCTAATATATATATATGTGTAGGTCAATGCCATTTATACATACGTCCGACTTATTATTCTCAAATTTGGAGGTCGATTGATTGCTTATCGCCTGATAATATTCCATCGAAATAATTATATCTCAGGGTGACCTGTTTTGATAAAACAATAGAAACGTGCACGTCTCAACGAAATTTCAATTTCTCTGTACATTCATTGAAATTTGTACAATATCCTATTTATGTTTTACGATTGCACGTACTGTAAGTATCAATATATCGTGTGCCCTAGTTGTGAGAAATTGTCATTTATATAGCATGTTCGCTTTTAAATAACCGACCATATATATTATGTTTTGCAACAATGCACATATCGCGCCATTGAAATCGTTTTCACGAGAGTTTTACAGTCTCGTTACGTTGGCTCTGACAATTGCAATACATGGGACACCCAGAGCCATTGCTTCCAATTGCCAAATTTCATTATTTTTTGCAAGGAAATGAATGTATGGTGCATATGGTTTTTCCGGTATTATCGGTGAATGACGATTTCGATACACACGAAGATCGATTCTTATGATTTTAACTGACAGAAAAAAAAAAAAAAAAATTATAATCGCTGATTCGCGTTTGTACCGATAATTTGATGTTTTTTTTTTTACATCGAATTTGAAAGAACGAGTGACCGAATCCATAAATCTGATTTTTTTTTCTCTTCGATTGCGGACAATGACGAATAGCTTGTCAATCGCGAGCGGGAGGGAGGTCGTTTCGCTTACGGTTTTTCTCATATGCGTTCCGATTTATCGTGTACGATCCCGTAAACGGTGAGATGCTTGCTGGACCAGTAAAGAGAGACGACGAGGAGAAGGACAAGCCGAAGAATCCCGATTTACCGTGGGAAGTTGGAAAAGAAAAAGGGCGTTCGATCGCGGAGAGGAAAGATCGCACAACAGAGACTCCAGGAGCTCATCTCTCTCGTATATAGGATGAGAGATGCGTCGATATGAGATGAACGCGTGTGATGACGCTGATGGTTGATGGATTCTTTTGTATAAATCTGTATATATATATATATATATATATATATATATATGTAGTCGGGTCTCTCTCTCTCTCTCTCTCTCTCTCTCTCTCTCTCTCTCTCTCTCTCTCTCTCTCTCTCTCTCTCTCTCTCTCTCTCTCTCTCTATGTCGCGTTAGCCGACCGGCTGGCTTCTATTCAGGCCGTTTGTGAGGTCGCAGAGAGCACGCATCAGCCCCGACTACCATGCAGGGTAAGTTGCCTCAAATGTCTTACCGTTATGCACACTCGAAGAGGAACGAGGGAAGAGTGACGTTTTTTTTTGTCCGCTGTACGCTCAATCAGGAGAGACATTTGCGAGATCCTCGGATACGATTTATGGCCGCGAGACGAGAGCTCTCGCGATCGCGAGTGAGCTCCGCTATACATCTCAACGAGATAAGGAGCCCATCTCCCGCGATGAGAGGAATCTCAACCATGGAACAAATCACTCAAACTCTTCGTTGGTTCGTTCGTTGTTTGATTGAGAATAAAAACAGTTTTATTATGATTCGTGTCGAAACAGTTGCAATTTTGGGAATGAGATTGCATTTACAAGAATTTCGTAAAACTTTGTCCACATATTGAGTGCGATGATGTCTTGATTCCCATGAAATTTAAAAATGATCGACCGTTCGAGACTCAAGACAGCTGAAATTGAAATTGTCACTTCTTGCGGGTATAACCTCCATTCGATAGCGCGCCACTGTCATGTTTTCGTTGGTAGCGTCCAAAGTACATTAATGATTTTAATGAAAAACAACAGAATAACGAATACCAACTATCCGGACATTCTGTAAAAATTTTAGAACCATTGACCGTAAAATAGAAACATGAGAAGAAAGAAACGTCGTGAGGTGAAGGCCAAATCGTCTGCTGTCCCTTACTGCCTCACGCTCGCTGTCTCGACCCGCGCATGCGCACCTGCGTTCATTCTACTTTATCATACAGCTAGTTTTTTTTTTCTTTTCTCAATTCTATCATCGATATTATTTATAACGTTGTTATAATGCAACTATCATTTGGCTATACACAGACGGAATTGATTCATAGAAGGACGTCCCAGAAACATCTTCAATGGCTCGGTCATATCTCGCGATATTCTGAAAAATACGGACATCGGACATGTTCAGAACATCTGCTTATGACGTCTGCTGAATTTTCGATTATTTAGATTCTGTATGGATAATTTCTGCGACAGCGACTACCTCAATAGATGCTTGGTCACGTTGAAACGCTACGAGGAGCTCGAGCAGCGTGGCAGTGATATTGCCGTACAGATTTGCTTCGTCTATACCACAAAGAACATTGTTCCTTATACAATTTGTAGTCTCAGCGTTCTATTCAACGTTATTCTTTTACATCGAATCTCAATTGTTTCTATGAAATAATTTCGAAATTTGGACTATTTTCTTCGATTAATTGAACCACAGTCGTCAATTAAGGATGTATGAGCACAAGGTGGCGGGGAATAAGCGAAAACGTGGGCGCGGGTGAGCGCGGTGAGCGAGGGGCACGCATATGAAACAAGAGAGAGTCGGACCCGCTCATTATCCGACCCACGCGAGAAAAATTTCCTTAAAATCGATAATTGTATGTCAAAAGGTTCGTCAGCCCCCATTTTTTTATGGAACGTATGTAATCGTGATAGTTTTCTGAACATTTAACAGTTTTAATATTGATCGTATCTGATCGTGAAAGATACGAATTTCTGTTTCAAAGTTGCGTCAGCCCAGAATTCGTATATGGCTTGGGATAAATATCTTGATTTCACGAATTAATTACTCGCGTAAAGAGTCGTTGACCCACTTTGAAATTTTGCAGGTTTTATCCTATAAACTTCTGCTACACCATATATAAAAAATTCAGATTTTTATATGATCGTGAAGCTAGTGCTCATACATCCTTTAAAATACAGATGAGACGCCAATGTCTTTGGGACAAACTTTTAACAACTTATTCATGTAAATTTCTAATTTTTTTTTTTTCTGTTTACTAAAAATAGAGGACACTAATGCATGCAGACGAAACTAATTAACGGACAAACGTATGTCATCTGTATGTGGACGTGAATCGCTTCGAAACACAAACGAAATTGAACCTCTCTGGGGAGTGTGATGCAATGTCTCTCTCGTTTGATTTGCTCGAAATGCACTTTGTGTGTGGATTACATTTTACAAATGTATGTTTATAAGATATAAACTCGATTCTCATCGATGTCGTCGTCGTTGTTTAACGTCATTTGCAGAGGTTTCGTGAATTCTTTGAACGATCCTGCGCTCGGTCAAGACGTTCGCTATTTATCATCTGCTCTCTTTGTTGCAAATACTTGGCACGAAAATTTTCCCTTGAATTTATAAAGCGCGTGTTAATATCAGAGATGTGCGAGATATATAACTGCGTTGATCGCCATCGAAATATTCGTCCAGTTGGATCAACGAAAATTTATAACTCGTAAATTGTTGCGGATGCTTCGAATTCTCATTCTTCATATATTTTATCATTGTGGTCCAAATTCGCGTAATGTTTCTTGAATGCCGAATGAGATGGGAGGGGGAGAGAGAGAGAAAGAGAAAGAGAGAGAGAGAGAGAGAGAGAGATGCTTATGAATAAAGAATAATTGAGAAAAAATTTCGTGCACTTCACTGCTTGTTCCGAATTCGCTATGCTTTTTGCGAATATGCCCATTATATAAAAGCGTGCAAACGTGAAACGTGAACGTCTTTTTTTTTTTTGGCTTTCCAATTATTTAATTTCGTTCACAAAGCTCAATTCTTAGTTTTGTTTTCCCAATTGTCTCTCTAATAATTTAAAATTCAATAAAATTTTACAATCTTCCTAATCTCACTAATTACAATAATCAGAACAACGTTGCGCCAACGACACAGCTTCTTCCTCACCGTTGGTTATTGCTGCGGGTACTTTATTCACGAATCCATTAAAATCCCTTCACAGTCTTCGGCAATCGCGGAGGCGGATTGTGACAATATATATATGTCTATATTATATGAATATTCGTGTACGATAGGGAAGGGTTAAAATGAATAATTCAAGCCGACTGTGCGGTGGGTCTTCGTGAGATTTTGTTCGACGTCTGACATGGCTACGTATATATATATATATATATATATATATATATATCGCGAAACTTTAATACACCCACTCCGTCTTGAGTCCCTTAAAACGATTTATACGAGAGCTGGTATAACCGCTGGCCAAAACGCGCGTAATTTTCGATGAATCCTTAATCGATTCAAACACGTCACAAATCAGGCCGTCGTGACATCCACCGTCATTTTCCGTCTGCTCATAAATCGATTATAAGCGATATTCCCTCTGCCATTCCGCAAGCTTTCCGTTACAAAAGCTCAACGCGTGAGTAGTACGTATATTATTCGTACGCTCCTTAAATCGATTTTGTCTTACAATATCAGACATCGTATATTCGGTCTCTCGCCAGTGCGTCTCGCGTTCATACGGACATTGTGCGTGGGATGGTGGAAAAAAAAAAAATTTCAACTCCGGCGAATATAATGCGACTCGAAGAGATAAATAATTAAAAATTATTTTATGGCGAGGCATGATAACGTGAATATACTTTCAAAATCATACTTTAATTGGATTCAATGATGCAAGCTCAGTCGACTGATCGTAAAACTGTCCTTGTGACTATTTGACAGCAATTTTTTTTTTTTTTTCGTCTTTCTTTCGTTTCAAGTGCTCCCAGACACCGGTGTAAAATGACATGAGACGAAAAAAAAAAAAAAAAAAAAAAAATGAGAACAAATCGCGAAATTCAAGGATGAAGAAGACACAAACCGCTATGCTGGTTGAATTATTTCCGTCTCTCGGAGATCGTTTGAGAGTCTCGTCTGGCGTTATATCCGTACATACGTTTTCGTACTCTCGTCTTCAAGACGAACAATAATAATGAAAGGACGTTGTGCCTTGTGTATGATTCATATTATATATATATATATATATATATATACGTGTGAATATGCACGCACGCTCGCGACTTTTGATTCTAAACTTGGGAGACAAGATCCCGTTCAAACGCCGCGAGTCTGCGAAACGCATCGCGAACGAGACAAATCTTCCATCGTTGGCTCTATACTTGCGAGATAAAATAAATAAATTTAAAAAAAGTCTCCAGACAAAAATAAACCAAAAGTCAAACAGTGAAGGTTTAATTTTTCATTGTCGGTCATACAGGACAAGAAAATTCGACTTCATTGAGGAAATATACGTGCAAATCGAAATTTTAACAAAGTTTTCATTCATTTTTTGAAAGTTTGCGAATTTTCATTAGCGAGCAAGTAACCCAGTAAACGCGTATTATTGTTGCAATATAACATGGAAGTTACAGGTAATTTCACAGTGTTATTCTTGTGATACATAGGTGTTATATAACGTGGAATTAACATTGTCATGTACCATTTGTTATATGCTGGGTTACACAACTGGTATATAACGTTTTTACATTACAGTACTGTAAAAAAGTTTTGTAGCCCTTACGTAACATGCTTGTAACGATGTGAGTGTACCTTTAGTGATATTTATGTGATGTGAATCGGGTGTAACGTAGTAACATTTCGGTAATGTAACATGACTCTGTAACATTTACGTAACATGCTTGTAACAATGTGAGTGTACCATTGGTGATATTTATGTAACGTTAATAGGGTGCAACGTAGTAACATTACGGTAATGTAACATGACTCTGTAACGTTTACATAACATGCTTGTAGCAATGTGAGTGTACCTTTGGTGAATTTATTTAACGTTAATGGGGTGTGACATAGTGACATTACAGTAATGTAACATGACTCTGTAACGTTTACATAACATGCTTATAACAATGTGAGTGTACCATTAGTGATATTTATGTAACGTTAATGGGGCGTAACGTAGTAACATTACGGTAATGTAACATGACTCTGTAACGTTTACATAACATTCTTGTAACAATGTG
Source organism: Rhorus exstirpatorius (assembly GCA_963564615.1). NCBI lineage: Eukaryota > Metazoa > Arthropoda > Insecta > Hymenoptera > Ichneumonidae > Rhorus > Rhorus exstirpatorius. Next base: position 26,281,990 of record OY751318.1, read on the forward strand.
AGTGTGTACCTTTGGTGAATTTATGTAACATTAATGGGGTGTAACATAGTGACATTACAGCAATTTAACATGACTCTGTAACGTTTACATAACATGTTTGTAACAATGTGACCCTGGACAAAAAAAACCTATGCCACAATATTTGTGGAATGTCTCATATATTATGTTATGTCATTTTTAGAATTTTTGATGCGCCATATTGGATTCACCACATGCAATTTTGTTATTTTTTTTTTTCAAAACCGTCATGGTTATACTAAATAAAGGGTGGAAGACGGGACCATCACCATTTTTTGAGTATTAATTTAAACATATTTCGGCCAGGCATTTTTTTTTCGGAATTCAAGCCTATTTATCGAAAGAATACGAAATTTTTTTTTAAATTTTCATCGCCTTTTTTTCTCCACCGTGCGAACGAGCGTGATAAAATTAATTATGTTTAATCGAAACTCGAGAGAACGTGAGTGTATAATGTAAAATGTTTTGAGGAGCAAAAGCTGTGAACGGAGAGATCATAAGCCAAGAAAGCCAGATGAGAATTGTCTTCGAAGAGAAAACAATAGTGATACCGTCAGGGATATCGCGACGGACCTTACTATTAATAAAGCGAACAGTAATCGACACGTAACGACCTCTCATTCGTACGCAAAGTTCGCCCGAGACTCACTCCATTCCCTCTCAATCTCTCTCTCACTCTCTTTCATTTACCATTCCAATGTTCTCGAGTCTTTCGTTGCACATTCGTTTATTCTTATATATATATATATATATATATATATATATATATATATATATATATATATATATATATATACAGTGTCCGTTCATTAATGAGAGTGAGAAGAACGTAAAACGGCTACCGATTTAAACCCCCAAAGGACGACGACCCAAGTGCTTTCCCTCTCATTCATTATCCGTTTTACCAAACCATCGCAATTTCATCCAGGGTTTGTTTACTTGAAATAAAAAGAAGGAAAGAAAAAAAAAAGAAGCAGCGTTCACCGACGTTAAATTTGAGTGTCTGATTTACATCGGGTAGTCCATTTATTTTTTTTTTTTTTTTCGTCTGCCCTGCTTCGTGAACTCCGCTACGAAAAGCTACAAGAATAAAACACATGAGCGATATATGTATAAGATATCGTTGAGCTTTTCAGGGTATGAGGAGGGTATGTGTGCGAGAACGTAAGGAAGTCTGAACGAGACGAGAGCCTTTTTGTTTTATTTTTCTTTCGCGTGGTTATAATATCGTAGCCAACGATGGACTGTCTGTCATATGGGTGGGGCAGGTGGCCAAACTCGACCTATACACGAGATACAATCGCACGGAGACAGGTGTATACGTGTGATCGCGCGAAAGGTGTGCGCGTCGGGGATCGAGAGCTCGTTCTTCGGATTAGCGGAAATTGAGGGTTGCAAAGTAGCAGACCATAGTTAGAGAAAAGAGGGATGGGTTCTCATACCCTTGTCCCTCATGAGAGAACGTCGGACTCGTTCGTACGAGAAATGAAAGTGCTCCCCGTCGCTCCGCTTTCCCTCCCCCATGCAAACGAACCCAAGGAAAGAATCAAGAGGGGCCAAACGACAAACAAAAAAAAAAAAAAAAAGAAAAAAAGACACGAGGTTCATCCACGTAGCCTTTCCTCTTTCTGGAAGACCCTTGCGTGAGCCTACCGAGCGCGTTATTAGGATTTGATGGCGTCTACCGAAACACCAACGATAACCCATCGACGTTACGCGGAAACGATTTCGTGGTCAACGCGGCTGTCTGCAAGGACTCATTATTCAGGATGAGCGCGAAGAGAAGAATCGCGACTCAATCTTACTTTTTGAAAAATCATCATGGTATTTTATCTGGGAGGCTTGATTCTGGCAATTTCGATGTTCACTGGAAGTCGCACGGAGAATTTCATCATCTTAATAAAGGATTGTGCCTATAGTGACATGACTCGGCAAGGCAGCAACCCACTGAATAACGGGTTTCCCGTAACTTTTGTCTATACTCGTCATTGAAAGCTCAGTTGCTGGCCCACGGCAAATGATTCGGCATGTGTTTACCAGAATTCAGGCCCTCCGAACAAGCTCACCAAATTACAACTCTACCAGACATGAGGAGTTCCTAAAATCTTTACCTAATATAACATCACTACCAGAACGAGGCTTTCGCACACTGAGAGAAAAAAATGATAATAGAAACCATGAATTTATGGTTAAGGATGTATGAGCACTAGCTTCACGATCATATAAAAATATGAATTTTTTATATGGTGTAGCAGAAGTGTATATGATAAAACCTGCAAAATTTCAAAGTGGGTCAACGACTCTTTACGCGAGTAATTAATTCGTGAAATCAAGATATTTATCCCACGCCATATACGAATTCTGGGCTGACGCAACTTTCAAACAGAAATTCGTATCTTTTACGATCAGATACGATCAATATTAAAACTGTTAAATGTTCAGAAAACTATCACGATTACATACGTTCCATAAAAAATGGGGGTTAACGAACCTTTTGACATACAATTATCGATTTTAAGGAAATTTTTCGCGTGTGTCGCATAATGAGCGGTCCGACTCTCTCTTGTTTCATGCGTGCCCCTCGCTCACCGCGCTCACCCGCGCCCACGTTTCCGCTCATTTCCCGCCACCTTATGCTCATACATCCTTAAAAAGAAAGATCTTCAACTTAATTTTTTGAGTTGACAGAACAAATTGTATCTACAGTTACAGAGATACCTTGACCTAAAAATTTTCAAAGAGAGAATTGAGACCTGATTTGCGCGCGGTGTTTTTTTAATACGTTTTTTTAAATATTTTTTGTAGCTCGAATATTCGTTACATTAATTTTTTCTTCTTAAAAGTGAGCATTTTGCTTCCAATGTCGGAGCAGAAGCCACCGCCTCGTTTTCGTGACCCAGTTCGTGATTGTGTCAAAATGTTATTTTTGACCAAAGCCAGAGTAATTCAAACATTACAAACTTGGTTTACTCGCTTGGTTATATGCTGCCCAGGCTCGAACTTCGTTTTCGAGGACGATCTCGAGCGGATGCGCAACATTGCGGCCACTGCCATAATTAACTTCATCTGAATCCGTAGTTCTGGTAAAAATAAAGCGTTCAGTATTTTCTTATGGCTTCAATTGCCAAATGCAATGGTCCACACCAAAAAGGTAATCACAACCAATTTACTTAGTACCGGTAACAATAAAATTATTGACACTACAAAATAAATATTTGACTGCACTATATTTTCATAGTTGTGTTCTTTTAGTTGCGATAACTATTCAGATTTCTCGCAGTGCGCTGACATCTCTGCGCAATTCAAAGATTACCAGATAACAACTCCGTGGCATGAATGATGCGAAGTTACTTATAAATCGTCCTGTCTGTTATTCAGGTAATCTGCCGGTAACGTGCCGTCAGCTATGTCGGCGAGTCGTTTATCTGGTAGAATTGTAATTGCGCAGAGATATTACCGAAAGCCTTATTCCGGTAGTGATGTCACTGGCTAGAGATTTTATGGACTACTCATATCTGGTACATTTGTTGTGTGGTATATACTTGTGGTAACTTGATAGGCTTGTTAGGAATTCTCAAATTCTGGTAGAAGTACTATTGGGTAGTGAAGTTTCGAGTAGAGTCGTAAATGCACCAATGACGCAGTGCACATTTAATGCCGAAGTTTTCTGGAACGTTATCATTAGTATGTAACAAGAAATTTATTCGAAACTTTATGTGAACGAATAAGATTGGGTATAGAAAAGACAAGACTTAGGAACTCAGTTAAAATGCAACTATATCTATCTACGAGGCCCAGCTGGTGACTGAACACATCGAACAGTTAATTTACTACCAAACATCACGAAATCCACCATCAAATCAGATTTCACCTGGTTGAGTCGTACTCAGAGTCCATGAATATATGGTACGCAATCATCATCTGGACTGTCCAGCTGGGATCACATGGAAAATAAATCCATTGCACATCCAATTTAGAAAGCCGTGAGATCAAGTGGAACTTTGTTCCCAAGAAACTTTGTAAATCGAACCTAATATTCCACGTTGATTTTTCTTATTATTTTTCATCGTTGCTAGAACGCTGGATGTGATTAGGTTTCCATTCGGTCACGTATTCTTATACCCGACGGTTGAATCGCTCATATATATATATATATATTTCATCTCGTATAGGAACGTGAGCGCGAAGGTTAATAAACGGAAGGAACGAGTTTTCCGCGATATTTTTCATGATGTGATATGATGAATTGGTCGTCGGGCAAGGGCAATCGTCGCGCATAGGTCTTTATTGTCATCGTTTCTCGGAGCCCGGTGATTTAAAAAAACACGCGCGCGCCAAGAAGTAAAAGAAAATCAAAGCAAAACGAATTAATTATAATGAGAGACCCTGCGGTTCTGGTGACGTGTGAACATTGGTACACACTCTGTGGCGCCTGTCTGCAAGTATTCTCTGACCGCATCATGGCTGGCATGTAACCGTGTTCATTCCCCTGCCCACTACACCCTCTGTTGACTTCTCATATCTCGATGCAATTCCGTAACGCGTATATATGTCGGTGGAGATTACTCGTGGGGGAAACTTGATTTTACTGATTGAACCAAGAAACTTTGAGCTATACCGACGTTACATATATTAACCAAAAACCCAGAAAATCATGTTAACCAACACCCAGAGGACATCGCGAATCGTAATTGCGAGCTTTCATTGGCTGATCTCCACCAGAATCATACTCGTCTAGAAAACAATTGACATCTTTTATTTTTCCACACCAATTCTTGGAAAAAGGACAAGTATTTCGGGAAAAAATGAACAATCATCAGTGCTTTTACTTGCTACGATTGCCTGGGATTTTTTGCTAGTGCCCATAGGGGCCTTGAGCGTATTATGCAAAAGAAAATGTAATATCCCATCAGGAAATGCGGCATCTGATCGACCGAGTCCGGAATAAATCTTACCTAAAATTTATATCCCCACCGCAAACAAGCTGGGTTTGATGACACGAACTTTTGGGGGGTCCGTTCAGGTCAACTGAACCAAACAGCTATGGTGCATCCATCACAAATATTAAGCTCAAATTCATCTCAACGATAAGATCTGTGGATTGCAACTATGTTTTATATATATTTATACGTAGTTGCAGGCGGTGTCTGCCCTTCCCGCGTCTTGGTCTTGATTACTGTGTCGAACATCACCGTCAAATTTAACTTATACACATCTTCCCATGTAAATCTAGCGAGGTTTTCGAGACTCAACCAAACCCCGAACACTCTTTTTTCTAGCTTTACACGCAAACCCAAAAGTTCGCTTTATGTACACGTATACATACGTTTTTATATACACATGTATATGTACCTTGGATGAAGGGACGCTCTTGGAGGAAAGGAGGGCTACCATGCACGCGGTGTCTAGGTAGCCGCCAGTCTCGATGAGCGGGAATGGTCGGGGGCAGAGAGCAGACACGCGCGCCCGATATAGGGAAGAACAAACTTTTGCACGCACCCAAGTAAAAGAGGAAAAAAAAGCAGCAGAAAGCCCACCAATCGTTTACCTATTCTCTCTCAACGAAATTACACGGATATACTCGTTTAATCGTGGATATCGTATAACGATCGATTCGGGAATGAAACGAAAAAAATTTCTAGACGCGATGGTCGCAATAATAATAATTAGATATTATTGTTATGCTATAATATTCATTGAAAATTCTATCCAATCAAATTGACTCACAAATTCATATACATATTATTAGCATCAGCTTGCTACAATCAATAATGATAATAATTAAGGAGGTTCAGTACTTTTGAACAACATATATATATATATATACCGTTAGGTTGAAATTTTTATAATATATTTTTTCCCTATCAGTCTGTCTCGTGAATTTTTTCAGAATTTTTTTCTGCCCGGTTTTTGAGAAAAAAAATTGGCAAAAATCATCTGTTATGCACAGGCTCTTTTAGCAATCTCAATCCACGATCAGATTTTCGATTCTTTATGTCATGTAGAAATATACGAATTCAATGAAAAAAGAAAAAAAAAAAAAAAACATTTACGGGACGCAGTACATATTTGAGATTATTATGTGATCAACAGAAACAAGTTTTACTACATGGTTTTTACGGAAAGAGGCTTGCGTGCTAATACGCTTTTGGTATATCTCGATATAACACGGACCTTTCTCCCGCACGTTGCCCGCTCAGCAACCCGCGCATCGCTGCGCTCCAAAATGAGATCTTTCCCCCCGCTACTCAACGAGCATGATCAGTAATGATCATCCTTAATTATCAATTTATTCCTAATTCATGAATTAGGAACTTGAATCGATCGATTTGCCCTAAAAAAAAGCGTTACAAGAATATAAACGATGAACCGTATACATTTCGAGATGCAAATTAAATATAAACGGAAGGCGCGGGGGAGGGGGGAGGGGGGGGGATTTTTAGAATTTCCTGTTCTGAAATTATTGTGTCATATTTTCTTACTAAAAAAAATATCAAAAAGCCTCTTACAGCCCGTGTAATAAACTTAAGAACTGCCGAATTGATGACGAAGTTTCTGAAAAATCGGCATATTTTTGGGTACCTTTAGGTTAAGGTACCTCCACACGTTCGTCGAGTGTCTTGTTGTTTCTGATACATAAATCAAATGTCTAACATCTCAGACTGCACACTGAGAGAAATCTGTATAATTATCGCATCTAAAAGACCACAACTATATGCAAATATAGTACAGACAAATATTTATTTAGTAATTTCAACAATTTTACTGTTACCGGAACTAATTGCATTGATTATGGTGATCTTTTTTATGTAGACCATTGCATTTGGCAATTGCAGCCATAAGAAAATATTAAAAACTATGGGTTCTGATCAAGTTAATTGCAGCAGCGGCCTCTATATGTTGCGCATCCGCTCGAGATCGTCCTCGTAAGCGAAGTTCGGGCCTGGGTAGGATATATAAACGAGCGAGCGAGCCGAGTTTGTATTACTCTAGGCTTCGGTCAAAAATAACATTTCGACATAATCACGAACTGATCACGAAGCTTTGAGGACTACATTTGTTACCTCCTGCTCCTCTACGATGCAGTGGCTTCTACTCCTGTATTGAAAGCAAGATGCGTACTTTAAAGGAGAAAAAATTAATGTATTTTGATATATAAAATTTAATATAATTGTCTCTTTGATAATTTTAGCCATGTATACATTTATATCTTTTGTCATTATCGCGACGTAATGAAGCGTTGAACAATACGGTTTAATATCGTGAAGAGGCCCACGATCGCGTAGTCGCTTCAATCAAGAACTCGATTTCATAGATAATATTTTTTTAACATTGATATAACTAAAAATATATCGTTAATATGACTATGCGAGTTTTTAACGCCGACTGTTTGCTTATAGTCAAGGGTAAATAGTTGGAACAATAAATAATGAAGTTGCTGAAACTATATATTATCGAGTTGCCGTAACTATATGTACAATTTGTTTAGTCAACTCGAAAAATGAAGTTAAGGTCTTTTTTAACCATTAATTCATGTCATTTTTGTCATAATTTTTTTTTCCGTCGAGTGCACATCAACTATACTCATCGATATTGAGCTACTCAAGCTTCAAAATCGTTACAGCTGTTAAAAAGAAGAAAAAAAAATTCGCGATCGGTATAAAGTTTCTTGTCCAACCCGAAAACCCGATCAAGCTTTCGAGCTCACAGCACACACGGTTGATTCGATGAAGATATATATATATATATATATATATATATATATATATATATATATGATAGCCTAAACTGGAAACGCTATCCCCGTCTGATATATGTACATATAACCCGAGCTGTATACATGCCCTAGTATACATGTGCTAGGGTTTTTTACGGCTCGGATTCAAGCACCGTTGCTTCCCATAATCCAAACAAAGTCATCCATTTCTGACTGGACACTCCCTACATTGAATATCAAAAGACAAATTCAAACCAACCGAGACCAATAATAGAGTCATCCTTTTGGGTTTGGCTTCCCAATTCTAGTACGCATGGCAGTAACGGTGAAGAAATGTTTATACATATAATAAATACACCGATATATATATATATATATATATATATATATATATATATCGTTTATCATGAAGATATGTTAGCAACGATTGCCGCCCACGAACCAGCGTCGCGAATCTCGCGGGGTACGTCTCGCGATAACTAATACAACGTTGACGAGACGCACGAGACGATGAGCCTGACCTAGGCTTTGCACCGGCCGTGGCCTTCGTCGGGCTGGCTGCGCCTCCTCCCCCGTTCCCTCCCAACCCAGCCAAAGAATTTTAACCGGCTGATTGTACATATACACACACACACACACACACACACACACACACACACACACACACACACACACAAACATATATACGTAAAAAAAAAACATACAGATATGTGAATATAAAAAAATTCCCGATCGCGCTCTTAAAATAACAATCAACGACTCAGCCGCCTTGTCTTTTCATTCTCCGTGAAACTTGTAAATCACGATGGGAAGATAAGTAGAGGAAAAAAAAAAATCCCCCAAAGTGATATACCGTTATTTCGATGATATTGCATTCAGCGATGACGTGAATATATATGCGAAATCGCGAACGAGAAGTGTATCCTCGTGACCGGTGGTATAACTGCGATAGGGATAACCTCTGTGGGAATATAAAATATAGATTTTAACAGCGACCCACGATGCATAAAGCACTCTATACCCTGAGTATACGTGAAAAGATTTTTTTTCTTTCGTTCTTTCGTTTTTTGTTGCCCCCCCCCCCCATCCCTCCCCTTGCCGAATCATCTGATGGATAAATTCGAGTCAGCATCTCATGCCAAAATATTGACTGGTGTCTTAATTTTTTTTTCTCTCCGCTGAAACGGATTATTTATGCAAAATAAAAAATTGATAATACCGGGCGTGTATATATGAGAGTTGTATATACGAAGAATGAATAGTTCATGAGAGTCGGTTATATTATCACGAAAATGTCTTTCGGATCGGAAAAGAACGCGTCGTGTATTAAAAGGAGATTCTGCTCGAACCTCAAAAAAGTTACAGCGACTTGAAATTTTAACAGCGTGCTTGTAAGGGCGTACTTCGTGTACCCGAAAAAATTTCAACGAGATTCACCATCTGCTTTACGAGATAAAAAATTCGTATAGATACTCTTGAAATGCATAGCGTCTTTATGCATGGCATCAATATCGTTATGACGTGAAGAATCGTTCGATATCCAGGTGCATGAAAAAGTAGTGGCTGTTTAAAAATTTCAGTCGAGTACAAACTTTATCTATTGCAAAGCCCCAGAAAAACATGGACGTGATTCATCGCGCCTAGCGTGAATAATGGCAAATTAATAAAATGAAAACGTGCTATATATTTGGTGAAACAAATGCCGAACGCAAACTCTGCCCCGCGCGTCACCCGCGCCGCGCTGTACGTTCCCCTTACCGCACCCAAGTATAGGAGCAGAACCTCCTTGATTTTCGTATTTTGAAAAAAAAAAAAAAAAAAAAAAAATCGTTTCTTTTTGTTTTTAACACATCATCAAGTGCACGTGAACTGCACGACCACAAGCCATACAATTTTTACGCTCGTGGAGGCGCTCGCGAGCCCGGCTCGTATGTCGACCAGAATAGCCTGCGATTTTATGCATACATGTATATATATATATGTATATGCAAACTCACTCGCGCAAAGTTGCATTATTTATAATTGTGCAAACATCGAGCTTCGTTTTCTTCGCAGGCTCTCTCGATCGAACTAAAGGCGATCAAAGGCATTTCTTCCTTCTCTTTTTCTCAAAAAAAAAAAAAAAAATACATACATATATATATGTGTGTGTGTATTTCATTATATATATATGATGACGATCGTGACGAGAGCTCGTAAAATCGCGAGATACGTGATAAGAAATCTATTTATATATATATATGTATAATACATTCTTGCTTTTTTCGCAAATATCCATAGCGCGTGTTCTCTTTCTCACTCGCTGTGGTAAATCGACGAGAGGAGTCTACGACATCTCCGCGCCCGTAGACGCGAGCTTATAAGTGACGTCACAGATTGTCACAGAGTGAAAGTACGAGAATTTAAAAACAGAATAAAAATAAAAATAAAAATTTATTCTCCCGTTAAACTGTGTACTTTTCCTCGATTCTCGATGAAAAAATCTTCGGAGCATATGGTCACCTTTCTTTTCTTTTTTTTTTTTTTTTTTTTTCACAAAAATGTAAATCAATGTCCGCAAATTGTCTAAAAATTTTCGTAAGCCGCAGCGGAGCCTCGTTCTCGTCAATTTATCCGATAGATTGCTACGATCGAGGTATGCCCAACTGTACATGCAACAGAGTCTTCATGCCACGTGGTCACGTATCGACGCGCGTGTCGCATAACGTAATTTTTTTTTTTTTTTTTTCTCAATCGTATAAATAATGTTTTATCGCGATCGAAGTGTCACGCTGCCGATTCGTAGCTTGTTTCACTAAATTCTCGATCTTCATTGAACCTATAGAGCTTGAGACTCAATCGGTCAGCGTTAACCCAAGTTGACACTAGCGTATATACGAACTTGATAACCTTCATCGTTTCGGCCTAAGGTTCATGCTATACGCCGTGAGCCCGAGTTTAATGTCAAATTCAGAACTT